>OZ005614.1:22640000-23840000 GCA_963930655.1 Myrica gale | reverse complement strand
TCTTGTTGGCCTTATTCTACAGTTTACTCCATGATGGTATATTTTAGATTATATTTTTTTTTATAAGTACGATGAATATTATTAAAGAGAAAAAGAAAAAAGGCGAAATCATTATAAAGATTGTATTGAAGTCACTCAAAGCATACAAATAAAGAAACTAAGAAAATCAAAATAGTCCAAAAAAATCCCCCAACAAAGTATTAGCCCAAAGGAAAAGAGAAAGAAACACATCGCCCTGCAATCTCTTTAGCGATTTATTCGAATCTTCGAAACACCTTCTATTCCGCTCCCTCCAAAGACACCACTAAACACACGCTGAAATCATCCCCCAAATAACTTTGGCTGAAGGATCCTTGAAATTCCTACCCCAACAAGATAGGACATCCTCCACTTTTTCAGACATAATCCAATGAATATTAAAAAATACTAAGGACCGACATCCAAATATCTCTAGCAACCGTGCAATGCAACATTTTAGATTATATTAAGCAATCATGCTGCGTAACTCACTACTTGGAGAAAATTTTAACCCCAAAAATGTTTAGGCACATCAAAGGGGCTCTAAAATGAAGCCTACTTGACTGAGTTCATTTGGGAGATGGGGGAGATAACACAACCCTCGTTAGCTTTAAATTTTTGAAAGATAAAGGAAAAATTCCATGTTCCGTTTTACTTATTTATTGCAGTTAATGAATTCTTTGGAAATTTTACTCAATCAACATGGAGCTTTTAGGCATCTGACAATGGCCCTCTCATTCGGCACTACTAGATTGCAGCCGCCCCCGTTGCCGCAAAAATCTCAAAAAAAAAAATATTTTTTATTTTTTTAATATGGGCCGCCCCCTTAGGAATTTGATTCATCCTCAAACACTACTTGGCTTAAGAAAATAGCAGCTGAGTCCAAGAATATATTGCTGCCCCACTAACTATCAACCGATACTCTAGAGGTTTAGTTAATGGTTTGAAGGAGCAGATCTAACTGCTTTGCTGTTGTTACATAAAGTGTGTACTGACCAACACTATTTTGATGGGACCAAATTAAAAATTTTTGGTGAACAAAATAAAATTCAGATTTTAGGTAAGGGGAAAGAAAATAAAAAACAGTCCATTAGAAAAAAGCAGGTGTACTTGTAAATTATAATTTATCATGTTTATTTTTTCTTAAATTCAGGGAAACCCGGATCATCACCATTTCATCTACCTCTCGAGGTTCGGTTAAAGATAGCGAGAGGAGTAGCCTGAGAACTGGCCCACATCCACGAGAAGAAACACATTTACGGCTCCATTAAACCCGCAATGTCCTCCTAAACACTGACATGGAGCCCATAATCACCGACTTTGGGCTCTAGCGCCTCCTCTTAGGCAACACCAGCCACAAAACAAGCAGTTCAATCTGATTTTTGGCAGGTCAAAGATTAATGATAGCCAGTAATACTCGTGAGGGCATCCAAGACCTCTTTATTACTAGTGCCCAATATGGTAGACATTACTCCAACTCGCAGTCAGGCTCGGCGTGGAGGGCAAACAATTACTTATTTTCATCATTTTCGTGTGTAAGTGTTTTACCAAGTTATTGATTTGATCGCTCAGAAGATGGATCATTATTTCACAGAAGCAAGTACATAGTTACTTATTTATATAACATGTATTGATCCAAGAAACTCTTGCTCAGCGTTTGATCATGCTAAATTACTCTGTCTTGCAGAACTTTATCCAGAAGATTTCTCAGCAATTGATCGTGTTGTACTTAGAGATCAACTTCGAAACTACATTTATGATGTGAGAAGTCATTATGCTTTTTCTGGGTTTCAAGATGTTAGAGGTCTTACATCAATTCATCTTTCATCTTGCTGTGAAGATTGTTGAGACAATAAAACATACTCTATATTCATTGGTTTATCAGCTTATTGAGTTAGCATTGGTCTTACCAATTGCGACTGCAACCGTTGAGAGAGTTCTCTGCAATGAAGTTTATCAAAACTGACTTGCGTAATAAGATGAAAGATGAATTGATGAATAATTTTATGGTGGTATATATCGAGAAGAAATTTTTTGAAACTATTGAGAACGAAGCTATTTTACAATGTTTTTCAGAAGATGTCACCTCTCAATATTAGCAAATAGTACGGTAAGTGTATTTCAATATTTTTAGTATTTTTAGTCCTTAATTTTTGATATTTTAAATTTTAAGATATTTTTTTGTATTACGTAGTATTTTTTTGTCATTTTTTCTTAGGAGTTTGCCCCCCTTTCGATTGCATTCTTGGTTCCGCCATTGATTGCAGACATGTCTTGATTTCTTATACCAGGTCCTGACCAAAAAAACTTTGACCGGGTCTAAGTGGAGAATCTAACCTTCAACTACCTTCTGCTCAAGGAATAAAGAATGCTCCAAAACAATGCAAATCCTATTTATCAAATTCAGCTCAAAACAAAAAAAAAAATGAATTTTGAGATTTGTAGCGCTAGATGGGGTAAACGTGATTTGATTAACTACCTTCTGCTCAAGGAATAAAGAATGCTCCAAAATTAAGGGTGTGCAAATGTTCCGGTTCCAACCGGAATTTCCGGTTCCGGCATTCCTGTACCGGTTCCGGCATTCCGGTACCGGTTCCGGTCATTTCCGGTACCGGAACCGGATCCCATTTTAGGGAAATTCCGTAACCGGAACCGGAAAATTCCGGTTCCGGTATATTTTATAAAAAATTAAAAAAAAAATTATAATTTAATTTAGAGTTTGTCTCTTTCAATTTGAATTTTTGATAAATGTTTAGTTGTTTACTTATTTGTATGATTAATTGTTTGTTTAATAGTTTTTTTGTAAATTTAATTTAGAGTTTATCTTCATAATATTTATTTTGTTTTGAAATTTAGTTGTAATTTTACTTTATATTTATTTTGGCATCTTGAAATAGTGAAATATTGTTTTGAAATTTAGTTGTTTAATTGTAATTTAGAGTTATTTTGGCCCACAAAACACAACTTAAAAATCCATTTTTGGGTCAATGGGCCTAAACTAAATATATTTTTTTAGGCCCATATAAGGAACCGGAATTTCTGGTTCCGGTTCCAATTCCGGTTCCAATTCCGGTTCCGTTCCGGTTTATTCCGGAACGGAACTGGAACAAAAAATGTTGTTCCGGTGGTTACCGGAACCGGAACCGGAATGGCCAATTCCGGTTCCGTCCGTTTCCGGTGCCCACCCTTATCCAAAACAATGCAAATCCTATTTATCAAATTCAGCTCAAAAAAAAAAAAATGGATTTTGAGATTTGTAGCGCTAAATGGGGTAACCGTGATTTGATTCTCAATGTGACAACAGTAGTAGGTAGAGATAAGGAGAAAAAACAACAGGAGATGCCTCGTCTACGTCTGTTTTCAACGAGTGGCAAACATGGCATAAGCAAACATAGCTGGGGGAACTGCGGTCCATGTCTCAGCTGGTGGGTGAGAATAACCTGCGGGTCGTTGTCAGCCGCACTGCCCTTGAAGCTTGTGGCCACGCAGTGAGCTCGTGGGGAACAAAAGTTGACAAAACGAAACCCCAAAACCCAGTTGCTTATTAAATCCACACACGCGCTTCTCGAATCTCCTCCAGCACTGTAAAGTCTCAGACTCTCAGCCCTCACTTTTATCCTCTTGCCCTCTGACGTCCCAGTTTTTTCTATCATTATATGCGTATAGATTTGGTGGGTGGTTTCTCATTTGTGTCTTATTCTAAGTGTATTTAGTTGCGTTTGGTTTGATTGCTGCATCTGAAGTTGGACAACATGGACCTGTTGTTATATCATCGGTTAGTGTCGGAGAAATGAGAGTGGAAGGGATTAAGTATGCGAACACTTTGTGACGCTTGCGAGAGCGCGGCCGCTATCGTGTTTTGCGCTGCCGATGAGGCCGCCCTCTGCCGTTCCTGTGACGAAAAGGTTTTGTTTTCTCGTGGCACTATTGTTGGTTCTAGTTCTTCTAATTACTTGTTTCTTAATTCTTGTTTTCTGTTGGGTTTAGTGTTCATGATTCCACTATCTATTCTAATTGAATTTCTCGCTTAATTAGCTTGTTCTTGACCCAATTATCACTACTTTTCATGTCACCCTTCTAAAGACAATAAGGATCAATCTTAGCGGAAGCAGTTTATGTTGGAGCAGCAATACTTTCGTATCATTTATCGTAATGTTTTAAAATTTACAGAGGAATGACCTTGTGATTTGTGAGCGTGCCTTCGTTGTTCGTAGTTGTCTTCTAGGCTTAAGGACATGGCTACTAGTGTGCAGTTTCAGTGTGGTTGTGTGTATGACATTGATGACCTCGGACCAAATGGTCGAAAGTGTAACTTCTTGTCCTCTCCTTTGTCCTTTATTCTTATTTTCAAACGCATTATGATATCTCTTTGATGAGAAGAAAATTATGTTTAAAATGGATCAGTTTCTAGAACATGTTCCCCTAGTTAAATCATGCTGAAGCTTATTGGAAATGTGAAATCCAAATCTTCGGTATTATCCTTGATTTGCCTGGTTAACATCTTACTGAGATGTGTTATACTGTCTCTGGGGGTGGCAGGTTCACATGTGTAATAAGCTTGCTAGCAGGCATGTCCGGGTTGGTCTTGCAACTCCCAGTGATGTTCCCCGCTGTGACATATGTGAAAATGCACCTGGTATGCACGTTTCGTTTTACTCTTTACTTCTCTATTTATTATCTGAAAATGTGCCTGTTGTGTTTGGTAGAAGAATTTCAAGCTTATGAGTCTCCTTTTGGATACATGTATGTAGCTTTCTTTTACTGTGAGGTGGATGGCAGTTCCCTGTGTTTGCAATGTGACGTGATTGTTCATGTTGGAGGAAAAAGAACGCATGGAAGATATCTTCTGTTTAGGCAGAGAGTTGAGGTTTGTCACTGCGGAGAAAATGGAGTCATGCTCTTCTGTTTTCAATAATATGCGCAGACTTCACATTCTTTAATTGTTTTATAGTTTCCAGGTGATAAACCTGGTCTTCTTGAAGAGCCAGCTTTGAAACCTGTGGATCCTGGTGAGACCAGAAGGGGACAGAATCTGCCGCCTAAACTGACAATGGGAGAGAACCAGCAAAATCACAGGGCCTCTCCCGGTCCGATTTCAGATGCTAATGCCGATGGGCATCCAAGGATGAATAAAATGATTGATTTGAACATGCAGCCTCACAGGATGCATGAACAAGCATCAAACAATCAGGTTATAGTGATATCTTGTAGTACTAATCTGTTATTCATTTATTTTTGACATGGATCTCAATTAAAGGCAAACTTGCAAGGGGAGCATTTTAGTGACCAAATCTACCTCTCAACTGGAGACTTAGCTGACTAAACTGTATGCTGAATGATTAAAATCAGTATTCTAAACTAACCATCTACATTCGATATAGAAACGTATATGCACTGGATAAGTTCCATTATCATACTTTTCTAGGTCCCATTCTTCAATATGATAATTTGGCTCGGAATGTGTTTTATTTTTCTCAATTCATGTAGTTGAAGTTGGGTATGTAGCTTGGAGGCCAACAGTCTCCTAAGCTTAATAAGTTCAGAAAAATCTTTGCCGTGTAGAGAAATAATAGGCTTCAAATTCCTTAATAGATATTCTTGGGAAGCATTTCATTAATAAATTTGATCAACAAAGGGGAAAAAGAACTGGGAGTGTGATATGGACTGCTTACTAACAGGAAGGTATATGTTAGATGTCTATTTTAGGCATGTATTGCCATAAATCAATGCAATTTGAGAGCAATTTCTGTTGGGGTATTGATATAAAACGCTTTTACATTTTCTGTTATGATTGTTCTGACATCTGTAACCATCTTAATTAGATAAATATAGAACCTCATGCATTTCTTTGTTAAGCATGTAAAATAGATTTGTGATGCCTACCAGAGCATTAAGAAACAGGGATATATGGTTCTCAGGATCAATGATAAAGAATCCGGAAGCAGGGATCTTGCATTATCTCTCATTCATGCTAGAGGATAAGCTGAATTTCAACCATGCTTCTGTTACCTGCCAGTTCGCAGACGAAATTCTCCTCTAGTCCTCTTTCTTGTTTGAGGATGTTATCTTGGCACCGGTGCGGGAAATATGCTTGTCATGTGTAGATTTAATGTGCAGAATAGTAGTTACAGCATTCATAACGTATATTGTAATGAAAAAGAGTCAAATTTACTCCAGCTAATGACATGTCACACGATTGTGGGTGCAAGTGCTTTGGAAGTTTCATAAGCACTTGGTATCCGCACAACTAAGTACTGTTTTGACACTTGAAACTCAGTGATATATAGCTCTTGTGGAAGAGATGGTGAGGTTTTTTTTTTTGTATTCTTAGAACACATCATGATGAAGCTTGAGAATATTGAGATGGTCACCTAGTTCCAAGCTGTCTTAATTTCTTTTTGCAATTGAACTTCAGTTATTTACTTATTTTATCTATGCCTCTGGACTGAAAACTTGCGAGTCTACATCCTTTGTCACTGCGGGAACTCCCTGATGGGATATTACAGAAAACCTCTGTCATTCACTTCTGCAAAAATGTCAAGGCACTTGGGCTTCACAAAATCCAGTTTCATTTGGGTAGGAGATCTTCAAAGTCTCTTCCGTTTGAGCTTGAGTTGGTAGTTCATATTTTCCATCCATGTTTTAGTTTCTGGGCAGAGGATATTGGAGACCAGTTGAATGGTGGAGAATGATTTGAGATTGAGAAGGCTATTTCACCTCCTTCATGGCTTCATGTGGTCGTTGAATCTGTATCTTTGTAAACAGATGGCTGTAGAGACAACGGTCCTCCTTGTTCCTTCCTAGGCAATTCAAATGCCTTGTACATGTTCTCCGAGTGGCCGTGTACCCTAGCTGCAAAATCGAATGCCATTTCTTTCGGACGAGTATCTTCTGCAATTTATTATTTGGATTGTACGGTATAATTTAGAGAGAGATAGATCCAGAACGTAGACTATATTGTAAAAATTCATGTTGTCCGAAATTTTACATGAGCAACATTAAATAGTACGAGGCTTTTCTGTTCTTCGAATTATACCGTACAATCCCAACAAGAAATTTTAATAGTCCTAATACTTTCTTATTTATTTGGATGGATGGATGGATGGATGGGAAGAGAATTGTGAGACACTTTAAAAGCCCACGATTGGCAATTGTTTCGTGATGGAAAATTATTACATTTTATAACAATGACTTCTCTATACAAAATTAATACCATGAAAATTTTAATTTCAGCTAAAATTATCCTTCATTTTTCCTCTTCTTTTTTCTTTATATAATACCAAATTATACTGTATAATTTGAAATGATAGACATAATAAATAGATTTTAAAATTTAAAATATTTTTTTAAAAAATTCTCATGTTTTTGTTAAAGAATAAATTTAAGTAGTAGCTATACGAGGTTATTAAGATCCTTTATAATTTTTTTTATCTGAATTATATAATATAATCTGAAAAAAATAAATACAATAAATAGACTGCATTGTAAAATTAGTATTACTTAAAATTTTATATAAATAATACTAAATAATATATAATAAAGTTCATCTGTTTGTACCGCAAGGTTCCGAGTATAATGCTGACGTGGAAGGACCAGAAGTAGGTCCCTGTTTATTTGATTAAATTATTAGTGAAAATTGAGATTTTATTCCGACATACGCGAATTAAACTGGGGTGGCTTGTGAGCACTGAGCACCGTGCAGCCATTTTGGTATCTTACCTCGAAAGAATAACAAAAAGAAGACGAACTGGGAACGACGATGAAGCTATGCTCGTGGATGAGGCTGGCGTGGCTCTTGCTGTTGACGCTGTCGACCTTCTTTCATCACAACCATGGCTTTTTGACGTCTCGGATTTTGCTGAACCGTTTGTCCGGAAGTAGTAACTACTTGACCGAGCAGGAGCTCTGGTTCACTCAGACTCTCGATCACTTCTCTCCCTATGTACCTCTCTCTCTCTCTCTCTAGGATTAGATGCGAATTGTTTTAGTAAATTGATGCATGGAATTTGATTCATGTTCTGTATTCTCAGGATCATCGTAAATTTCAGCAGCGTTACTATGAATTCCTGGACTACTTCCGGCTTCCAGATGGACCGATCTTTCTGAAAATTTGTGGTGAAGGTCCATGCAATGGTATAGTCAACAACTACATTAGTGTAAGTTCGTGATCTTTCAATTTAAATTTGTGGTTGTCTGTGTCTGGAAAAGAGTTACTTCTTGGGAAATTGAATCTTGCAGTATAGTATGGGGGTTTAAGTATGCAGTGCTACTTCGTATCATAACTCTAAACTCTGTGATGTGTTATAGGTATTAGCAAAGAAATTTGGGGCTGCTGTTGTTTCTCTTGAGCATCGCTACTACGGGAAAAGTTCCCCTTTCAATTCACTGAAGACGGAAAACTTGAGGTACTTGTCATCTAAGCAGGCGCTTTATGATTTGGCGGTGTTTCGTCAGTATTATCAGGCAAGTTATCTTCTTATTTATCAAGTATCTCAGTCGAGCTACATTTACCTTTAAATATACTGGTCACGGGTCATGATCGATTAGCCTTATATTGAAGCAGAAATAAGAATTATAGAAGAAGGGCACTTATCAATCGGAATGAGAGTTACTGCAGTCTCTTTGTGTGTTGCCAAGTTCTTACCATAGGCTTATCAATTAAGTTCTGTACTGCAAAATTCTGATGCCTTGTCACTTTCTTGCAGGAATCATTAAATATGAAGCTCAATAGATCAAATGCTGATAATCCTTGGTTCTTTTTCGGTGTCTCGTACGCAGGAGCTCTTAGTGCATGGTTTCGTCTTAAGTTTCCTCATTTAACATGTGGAAGCCTTGCAAGCTCTGCAGTTGTTCTTGCTATTTATAACTTCACTGAATTCGACCAGCAGGTAGTGACAAGACCGGTTCCTTTTTTTTGTCATGTACAGATCATTGCCTTTGATGTTTTGAAGTTTATCTTTCCTAAAGCTAAAGCTTTTGATGGCCTCAAAAATGAAAACGGAAACAAAAAAGAAAAAGAAAAAGAAAAGAGCTAAAGAATTTTGTCAAGAATGCTGCCTGTCCTGCAAATATGCTTCTCTTTGGTGTTAGGTATAACCTTTCAGCATTATCTTCTAAATGCAGATTGGCGAGTCAGCTGGTACGGAATGTAAAGCTGCATTACAAGAAACTACTCAACTTGTTGAACAAAGACTTGCAACAGAGGGAAAAGCAGTGAAGACATTATTTGGCGCAGCTCAGGTTTGGCTCTTTTCCCTGCAATACAAAACACTATCTGAATTGCAGAATGGCAAGTGCAGAGAATTTTCTTCTATCTACTTCATCTTGCATGTTGACCTTTAGTGTTTGTCTGCAGCTTGAGCTTGATGGCGATTTCTTGTATTTTCTGGCAGATGCTGCTGTTACTGCGGTAGGCAAGGTTTATTTTCCAGTTCTGTTGGTATTTTCACTTTTCACAAATTAGTGAAATTTTTATGTTTTATATTTCAGTTTCAATATGGGAATCCAGACAAACTGTGCTCCCCGCTTGTTCAAGCAAAGAAGGATGGAGACAATTTGGTGGTATACTCCTGTTTTTCCTTATCCTTCTGGTTCTTTGATTTGGGCATTCTTTGAAACATCATTGGTTTACCTTGTTTTCGGGACTGTGAGCTTATTCACAGATACACGATGCCTTTTTTCCTCTGTCACATGTTTCTTTTGATCTTTTTTTTTCCTCTTCTCTTCCGAGTTCTTTTTCTCTGTTTATTAGTCAAAACCACTGATGTTGCAGCTCTGTGGGGTTGTGTTTCATCAAGATGCCAATATCACTTTCTAGTAGTTGTTTTCTGCTTCTCATCGGGAAAAATACATTATTTCTTGCAGGATGCATATGCGAAATATACTAAAGAGGATTTTCTTGGAAGTTTTGGCACCAGTGTTCAGACTTATAATCAGAAGCACTTGAAAAACACTGCTCTCTCTGAAGACAGCGCAGACCGGTTGTGGTGGTTCCAAGTTTGTACTGAGGTTGCTTATTTTCAGGTGGCACCATCAACTGATAGCATTCGCTCCAATATGGTTGACGCAAGGCATGTCCTCTTTGCCATGTTATCTATAGTGTGCCCTTTTCATTTTTATATTCTTTCTCTTGAGAAAATATTATGTTCCCTGTTGCTTTTATTCATTTTTCTTGTTCTTCATCCACAGATCAAAAAAATTCTAGAAAACTTCTTGTGGTTGGTTTTGTAAGCTCCATTAAGTGCATTTTAGTATAAAAGTGGTTGCTCATATTTGGCAGATACCATCTAGATCTTTGCAAAAATGTCTTTGGAGAGGGCATCTATCCTGATGTTGCTGCAACAAATATTTACTATGGAGGCACAAAAATTGCTGGTACAAACATCAACCTTCCTCTGCTTTTTATATCTTTCTATCTTTCATTCTCAGCATATTTATTGACAAGTGTGTTGGGGCATATTTTCTCCTTCGGGACTTTTACATGTTAGCTCTTCGTGACCAGGCAGTGGTCTCTGTGTTATCCTTTAACAAACTTATTTTTCGTGGTATTTTAAGTTGTAAGTCGAAGTTTTAAAATCAAACACCTATCCTCCCCCCCCCCCCCGGCAGGACCCCAGGAGAAAAAGGTGGGGGGGGTTGGTCATACCCACGTGCATGTGCATGGCAATGTCAGGAAACTTGAGGGTTGTCTGCACGTGATGATTAAGTACAGGTTAATTAAGACAAAAGGGAGGTTTAGAACTTCTATGAATGTGCTTTAGGGAAATTAGTTTAGTTCAGAGGGGAAAACTGATTTTTGCACGTTTGACAGTATATGTTTGCTTGGATGTTACTTATAAAAAAAATGTTTGCTTGGATGTTATATGTAGATATGTTTGCTGATTTGCTGTGATGACATCACTATCAATATATTTAGTGCAGATTAAGTATTCTAATGGAAATTTCGAATGCAGGTTCTAAGATAGTTTTCACAAATGGCTCACAGGATCCATGGCGTCGCGCGTCTAAACAGATTTCATCAACAGATAGTGAGTATCTAATTATTTGATCTTATTTGCTCAATTCATTTTATAAAACATATGGTGGGGTAGAGTTGAAGATGTCGAATGCCTTTCTCCTGACCAAATTGGGCCAATTCTTGATAAAGCAACGATCCAAAAGATATAAACGTAATCAGTGTAGACTTTGCACCATAGATATCTCCCATTTTGATATATTTTCATCATCTGATTTAAGTGCAACGAGAGCCATTTTACATTGCTTTCCTGCTATTATTCATTCGGAACCACATGTTATGTTTGATAAATTTCAGATGTCTTTCTGTGTTTACTGCTTACGAAGTCTCAATATGCCATATAGTTTTTACTCTTCTTTTAGTGATAATGGTTGAGTTTGTTATTATTTTTGTTTTTAATCGTGGTTTATGATTTTGCTAAAATCTTTCTCATGAACTTGCTAGTGCCTTCCTTCCTCATTTCTTGTCATAATTGCGGCCATGGGACTGATATGGGGGGATGTCCTCAAGCTCCTTTAAGCATCGAAGGTATGCATAGCTAGTGTCAGCTTGTTATGTTCTCAATACCCATTTTTTCAATTCATTTTGTCCAATTCATGGTCTTCCTGATGAGGTGATTTACTGCATGTCCAATATGTAATGTTGGAATCGCCCTTGGGGATGAATATCCTTCAACTGCTTCCAGAAGGACTTTCAATGACTTAGTTGAGCATTTGTAAATGCCGTATGTTTGTTTCTTATTTGAACTTGATGGAATGCATATAAACATGTGGATTAGAACCCTGATCACTGAAAAAATTTCTCACTTACTACAGAAAACTGTGTATATGATGTCCATCCCCTGTGTTTAGTATTGTCATGGATTGGAACTCCCTGTATGGTAAAATGTTGTTCCACAAAAGGGAAACAAATAATTGTCAAGAGATAGCTTGACTTGTAGGAAATACCTTCCATCTTCACTTTTCAAAAGCTCTCGCATAATTGGCTGGCATAGTACGCATGGACAGTGATGCTCTCACCAACTTTGCCTGTTAGTTGATGCCCTGTCTTCTGAAACTGATTTTTCCTCTCAGGAAACGCCGATAACTGCAGCTCTCCTGATGCAGTTCAAAAAGTAAGGCAAGAGATCATAGAACATATAGACTTGTGGCTGTCGCAGTGCAAGGACGACTCCACCTGAAGTTCCATGTGCTGCTTGAGCAACATAGATCTGTGACACGATTGTTTGACTAACCCTGAACTTATCTATTACCTTCTGGAAATATGTCTATATGTAAATCTGTCACAAATATTGCCAAAAGGGCTGCCCTCCCTCTGCCCAGCGGTAAACAAGGTGTATGATTTCTGTACATTTGTCTTTACATACTAGATAAAAGTTATTACTAGGAGAACGTGGAAACCAACTTGATGAATCTCTCGTCCGTGTATCTTGAATCAATTTGGAAGGTAAAAAGTAGATATCACATTTTTTCCTTTCTTTTTCTTGGAAAAAAAATTGAGAGGAAATGAATGACTGGAAGTTTCTTTTCTATTTTGCCTTTGTTCATCAGCGCAAGTTTCGCTTGCTTCAGAAATAGTATTTTGGAACACTTCCTCTTGGGTGATAACTTGCTTGCTTGGCCGAGGCGGACGCTGTTCATATTTAAATGTCAGAAAATCAATGGTTCAGGTTTTTCCAGATTGTATGACCAGAAATATTGGAAATTAGTAAGACAAACAGAAAAATAAGTACGATATTTTACAAAGTTGATTGGCATGTCCTGTTTTTTCTTGGGCATTTTCCCGTGGGAAAATCGACGGACATGCAAGATGGAGACAATCAGACAACTTAGGACTGTTCAGGTACGGCAATACTTGACTGTATGAAGGATAAGCCGTTGAAGAAAAAGAAGTTAACCATGTGATGCAAAAGATGATCTGTATCTATGTCTAGCTTACATCCTTTCTCCGACAACAAAACACTCGCTTCCAAGCATCTTTCCCATCTAAACTGCAAGGCTCATTTAACAAAATGTTAACGCATGATAGCCTGAAGTACCAAAAGTGTAATTAGAGGTATCAGAGTTTATGTGGTGAAATCAGGAAATGAATGAACCAGCAACCAAGGAAAGTGTTTCGAACTCCAAAAAGAATTGGCCTCGTAATAAGAATTGGCTCTACTTAAGATAAGTGGACGAAACCCAGAGTAGCACATAGGTTATCAATGAACTCATCACTTCGAAACTCCTCAGTCCTTTAAGTACAGGTACAGGTGGAATCACAGCCACCATCAAGAAAGTTCCCAGTAGCCATGAGAAAGCAAAAGCTCCAGCCCTGCACCATAGCAGCAAATTTCATGAGTTGGACCTATTTAGCATTGCAAGTTTTTAAATCGCAGGTAGTTTGAAGGATGCATTAATTCCAAAGATGGAAGAGCATAAGCTGAAATTGTTGGAATTGCGAGGAAAGAGCTCATGATAGTAGAGATGCATGTGAACAATAATAGCTCGCTATAAAAATGTACAAGATGACACTGGGTTCAGATACAAGTGCTACGTTTGGTGTGCAACAATTTTTCTATGAAGAAAATCTCATGCAAAGATCCTAATGATAAACAGCAGGAATGTGCCAAAGGTAATTAAACAGACACAGTTCCACATACCCGTAAAGGAAAGCACGGATTTTGCTATTCAGTCGATCATGTATAAAATACATGGTAGCTATCAGGGAGATTGCAACCTGAAGGGTTGGGCCTTCTTCAGTTGGAAAGAGAACGGTGAGAGCTCCAAGCACTATAAATGCAATTGATGTCTTTATAATGAACTTTGTCGAGGGAGTTCGGAACCTATCAGTAAGAAACTGAACAATACGGGACTGCCTGACTTCCCTGACCTTTTTCTTGATGTCAATTTTAGGGTTCTTCCTATCATAAAACTTCTGCATAATTATCTTGTCATGGGCTGACTCGATAGCATCCACACTTGGTTTGTGCCCGGCATACTGACGAACAAGGAAGTTCCTTGCAGCTTGAATTTCATCTTCAGAAGCTTCCCTGCTTATTCCAAGTCGTTTGTATGGATCCCTTACATTAATTCTAGGAAATATAGCTGAAATTGCATAAGGAGAGAGTTTAGAATCAATTATCCTTATTTTTATTATATTTAGCAAAATCTATGAATAGAATAGGGTTCTCAGTACTAAATTAAGCAATTATCCCTAAATTAATTAAAATCAATGCATAGAATATGGTTCTCAGTACACAAATCATGATGCAAAGTGAACATATTTTTCTTCTTTGGCCAGTAAAGAAGTGAATATTTTCTGCATTCAAATAAATCTCAAATCTGTAAGCGCCCAGCCTTACAAGCAAAGACAGAGCTGAAAGTGAGTGTTTCAATACCCTCTTTCGATTCCTAATTTACAATGCCTATTTGCTAGGTTGATAGAAATATGCTTTCCAATCATCAAGTAAAAGAAGAAAGTAAAAGATTACCAGGGGGTTCTCTTGCCATATTACCATAGGAAGAATCCATTGCAAACTTGATGAAGTGAGATTGTCGTGTACGACATCTTTGTATAGAACTACCCCAATAAGTCCTGGACAATTGCAGCAGACAAAAAAAAAAGGAACAACAATGTTATATGGACACCCAGCCCTCCCTCCGAGTTTAACTAGTTGGTTTAAAACTAAGCAGTACCTTTCTAGATGGAGAAACCTAATCTGTTCTTTAGGTTTTCGTGGACTATGAAAAGCTGAAGCTTGCCTATTCAGAGGTATCCGGGGATGACATCTCGAGGCATTAGCTGTCAATCCAAGTACAGTCATCATTTTTTACTTGAGTGCTGCAAATTTCGAAGGTCCTTACACTATAACTCTGCTGAAAAATAGCACGAACCCAATGGCTGCAACAAGTAAAGAAACTCAGCCAAATCATTTTCTGCCTCTTTATCCAGCGAATTATGAACACCAAGTGATAAGCACGGTTATCCAAATAATTAAAACCCAAAACAAGTCAAAAGAAACAGAATTTGATGAGATACCAACAAGTCAGAAACCGTTGTCACGGCAAAAACCATAACTCCGAGGTTCAAAACTGGGTGGTATCAGCATATCCGAAATGATGGAATGGATAAATGGCAAGACCGAACATCGTTTGTGGATTTGAAATCCATAAAGAATCCAGAATGGGAATGCTGGGGAAATTTGATGTTTAGAACAAAAGAAGAGGAAGATGGAAAAGCATGCCTCGATAGTGGAAGATAAAACGTGCTGGAGCAATCCTCTTACATAGATAACAAGAAAAACCACCGTTTGGTGTTTCCCAGGTTGTTCAGAGCGTCTGGAGGAACGGATAGGAGAACAGAACGATGGCCACCGAGGGCTCTCCTTGAACACTAAACCCTGCTTGCCGCTTGGAGTAAGGGAATTAACCCCGCAGCGGTTTTGGTTTGTTAGTATATTTTATATTCATAGTTAAAAAATTAGAACAGCAAAGTATAACTCCGTTGTAGTCTAGTTGGTCAGGATACTCGGCTCTCACCCGAGAGACCCGGGTTCAAGTCCCGGCAACGGAACATTTTTGCTCCATGATATATTTTGGGAGGGGACAAATGTCAGACATTTTAAACGCCATGATAAAATTGCTCATTATTGCTCCGTTGTAGTCTACTTACTGTACGCTAGAAAAAGTGGAAAAAAAAAACCCAATCGGATTAAACTTTTGTCTTCTGTGAGGACCACCCAATTCCTTAGAAAGGCAAACCTTAGGTCCCGAGGAATATCTATTTTAGCTCTTATCACGATCTCTGTGCTTATGTAGCATCTGCATCATGAACATGAGGCATCATGGCATCCTTCTGTCATATTGTAACACGCCGCTACCCAAAACATACCCCTTCCTTTGTTCTTTTCCTTTGCACATTAGCAAAGCTACTTCACCCTACAAATAGAAAAAGAAACAGAGAAAAGTTTCAGACCATTGTGCTCCATCCCCACTGCGCGATTTTCTAGGTAGTTGAGGTCTGGGAATGTGTCACAAGAGATAAGCTAGCGTGATCACCTGGATGATTCAGTTTTTGGGCGGGAGGACTAGGAACATGTTTGTTTGTCCAAAATTTTGGAGGCTCAAAATTTTCAACAAAACAAATATACTTCAAAATTTTCAACTTTTACACATACATTTCAAACTTTTCACAAACTCTAATAAACATCAACATTCAAAAGACGAGAACCCAGAGTTACCCTTCTGTCAAAGTATACTCCTGTCTCCACTTATTTGTTGGGTCATACTAGTAAAAGGAACTAACTGATCAATCACTCAGGTCACTACAAAGCAAAATCCACAACCTTTTTCGCAGACGAGGACCCAGAGTTAAGGGGGTTCTCCATAGACAACTTTATGCGAAGCACTTTATGGAGGGAGATCAGGATTCTCACTAATTTGTTGTCCGAATTGGATGATTTAATTAGAAGAAATAGACACAACAAATGGGTCATACAATGTTCAATACTATCAATAATGTGGACCCCACTGTGAGACTCATATGTTATGTATATCTCTCTGAATTAGAGAGGATATCTATCCGAGATCAATAAGAAACCTAGACCATGGTTGAACGGAAGTTGAGAATATCATCCTCAAGCATCACCTAGCCCCCAAACCTCATGAGAGTGATTCGAAACGAATGAACTTAGCATGCTTATATTTTAGGATTTATTAAGCATCAAGCACAAGTCCTTATATGAGTGATCCAAGACTATTGGACTATGAGAACGATAAATTTCTAGAGAGAGACTCCTCCCTTTCTCTAGAATCCCCTCCCTTTTGTCTGAATGTCTCTTCCCCTCTCTTGCTTTGGCTGGGGGAGCAGACTCCTCTTCCCCTCCTTTTCTCCGGCCACCTTTTGGTGGCCGAAGCTTCTCCGGCTTAGTTTGTGTTTTTATTTTGGTAGTTAGATCTCGGCCTTTTCCGGTGGTCTTTGGTGTGCACAACCTTTTTGATGGCTCTCCTCTCCTTCCGGCGACCAGATCTGGCCCCGAGAGGAGGCATCCAGCCAGCGCGTGAGCTTTCACGCACTCGACCTATTTTGCTTCTCTCATGGCGGTCTTTGATGTGCTTAGCTCCCCCTGGCGTCCTTTGATGTCTTTGCCCTACCTTTCATTGCCGACGCGTGTGGGCCACTCACGATCGTGGCTGCATGTGCCGCCTATATGCGCTGCTTTTTTGCTTTTTGCCGCTCCTGAATACTGTCATTTTGTGTCGTTTGGAGCTATCTCTCTTCTTCCTCCTAGTGCAGCCAGTCTTTGCATGAAGATTATCTTGAAGGAGTCAGATCGTCTCTCTGCTCGCCCTTCCTCTAGCGGAAGCCTCCATCACTTTAGGCGATGGTTGTGTTGTGTTCTGGTCCTTGTGACCGGCTTGTGTTTGTCCTGTGTGTTGGCCCTTGTGGCCAGTTTGTGTTGGTTATATGTGTTGGCCCTTGTGGTTTGTTTGTTGTTCTAGTGTTTGTTTCACAGCCGTTATGGATGTTAGTGGTTCTGGCTTTTAAGTCCGGTTTGGCTACCAAATCTTTGGATCCAGTTTATTTTAGGGCCTTCTGGTCCATTTAGGTCTTTCGTTAGCCTTCAAGTTGTTTTTATGTTTTGTACTGGCTATAACTTTCTCGGATATTAATATACTATTTATGTTGCAAAAAAAAATGACTATTGAACTCTCACCCATAGCATAATCGACAAAGGCCTAAATGGATATGTTTGTATCTAGCTACTACATAAGAGATTCTTAATAACGGATCAAAATCCTCTTCAATTTACTGTTCGAATTGAATGGTCCAATTGGGACCATAATGTGTCTATCTCTATCCAAATTGAACCATCCAATTCGATTAGCAAATTGAAGAAGATCTCTACCTAAAGTAAGGTGTTAATATTCTTTTAATAATGGTCTTAATAGAATAGAGCACCATCTCCACCATCAGGTAAGGGTGATGAATTCATCCGCCGGAAACCGGAATTTCCGGTTTCGGGTCCGGAATTCCGGTACCGGAACCCATTTTTTGGAATTTTCGGAACCAGAAATTCCTGCGAAAATGCCGAAATTTTCCGATTCTATTTTTTTTTGCTTCAAAACGCTTAGTTTTGATACCTGAGTTAAAAATCACTATGTATTGACCTGGGTCATTTTTTACTCGACAATTCCCCCTGCCCCACCTTTCTCCTTTGTCTCTCCCTCCTTCCTCCCTGCAACTAGCGATCTCCTCTCTCACTCTCTCACATACGACATAACTCCTATTCGGCATATTCGCAAAGCCTAAAGGGACGAAGAGTTGCAGATAGCCCCCAGGCTGAACCTGAAGCCACAGCCTCCCCCTCCCTCCCTATTGCAGTGCTGCGACCGCCTCTCTCTCTGTGAGTCTCTCTCTTTTAGACTTTCTTTCTTTGTCAATGTCTCTCTCTCTTCTCTCTTTGTTTCTCTCTATCTCACCTCGCATTTTTAGGGGCAGATCTGCCAGATGGCCCAGATCAGAGGTGATGGAGATTTTAGGTTTGCATTACCTTTCCGCCCAATATAACAATTTGATCAAATCTCAAAAAGAATGTTGAAGCTATGGGACGCAGAACAAAATGAGTAGAGTAATGTTGCTTGCTTGGAAACGTCAATGCGTGGGTAGTCTTTTATATCTCAGATGGAGTGCTTGGTTTGCATAGAATGTGGTTAGTTTCAATATTAAATTTAAGTGGACTTCTCGGCACTTTCTTAAAGATAAATGTGAATCTTTATTTACAATGAAAAGTATACGTACACTGTAGTCCCCTGAACTATAGTTTGCCTACGTTTTTCTCTTTGCCTACGTTTTTCTCTTTTCTGGTCTTCTTTAGCTTGCATTCAAGTAGTAGTACGTTGTGTAAAATGAACTGTGGTTTATTTTCTGCAGGCCAGAGCCGAAATTTTTTGCTTTCCTCCCGTTCTCTTTCTCGCTGGAATTCGTTCCGGAATGCAAATAGGGGTTCCGGTGGGTACCGGAATGCCATCCGTTCCGGTACTCACCCTTACCATCAGGGGCCCTAGGAAAGCAAGCAGTGGCGCTACGGGTTTCAGCCGACACAGCAGCCTTCTATTGTTGCAAATTTATCGGAGCACAGGATACGCTTTACGACCATGTAGGCAGGCACTACTTCAAGGACTGCTTCATTGAAGGCTCTGTCGACTTCATATTTGGAAACGGTCTGTCCCTCTACAAGAATTGCCATTTGCATGCAATTACCAATAGCTATGGAGCCCTCACTGCCCAAGAGGCAGAGCTTGCTTGAGGAGACTGGCTTCTCCTTTGTCAACTGCAAGGTCACTGGATTTGGCGCCCTGTACTTGGGCAGGGCATGGGACACTTTCTCTAGGGTGGTCTTTGCATACACGTACATGGACAAGATCATCACTCCTAGAGGGTGGTACAATTGGGGAGATAAAAATAGGGAAATCTATGTCTGGTCTCTCCTTTTTCTTCCAAGACACGCCTTGATTATGTGCCAGCATGATGTTTTTAACCAATTGAACCCAACATTACCATGTGTTTGCAGGACTCTGTTCTACGGACAATACAAATGTTGGGGACCAGGGGCTGATTTCGGAGGCCGAGTTTCGTGGTCTGAGGAGCTCACTGCCGATGAGGTTGAACCATTTATCTCGTCTAGTTTTATCGATGGCAATGAATGGCTCCCAAACCTGTGACGATGTCAAGTTCTCAACTGCAGTAATTTAGACCTTTTGGTGATCTTCGATCCCTAAGACGCCATTGCGTAGCTCAATAAAATTATGATTTTTTCTTTTTTCTTTTTTTACAAGCAAAATGTTCACCTTCAATGGTCGAATCTCCATCATATTTAGTCGAATCTCCATCATATTTAGTCAGAAGTGGGACAAAAAGTTGAGAAA
The DNA here is from genome assembly GCA_963930655.1 of Myrica gale. Taxonomy (NCBI): domain Eukaryota; kingdom Viridiplantae; phylum Streptophyta; class Magnoliopsida; order Fagales; family Myricaceae; genus Myrica; species Myrica gale. The sequence goes on along the minus strand of OZ005614.1, from coordinate 23,820,059 downwards.
CTTGGGACTTGGAAATAACAAAGGAATAACCCAAAATTAAATAAATCTTTAAACTTTAATACCTATCAAATTAGTCCTTAAGAGTAAAATTCATCAAGACTATAATCGTTCCGCAACCCTTCAAATGTGAAGGATTTTAAGCCTCAACTAATTTGATGGATCTTAAAATTTAACGACTTATTTAATTTTCAAGGACGAATTTTGTATTTAATCTCAATGATAAATTACCTATGCCCCAGCTTAGAGATATGAAACGCACATTCATTACCAAGAACTAGAAAAAAAATTAAAAAAAATCAATGGAATTTGGGAAGAATAAAGCTCCTTGTATTACATATTTTCTTTCGAACAATTACAAAGACATGCGTATTGCAATAGCACATTTTGATAATAGAAATCCGTAAAGCATTACGATAATATAAGTATTACTGTTATCTGTACAAATAAACACATTAACTGTACAATTATAATTGTCCCTTGCCATGGTAATGCCTCCAGAGGAGTCTTCGCTGCTTTAGCACCAAATTGACTACAAATCCCACCTGCTTCTTGCCACCATCCAACTGGGACAACCTAAAAATGAAAAACAAATATGTTACGGGGATCAGAAACTGCAATAACCAACAGCCTTTCCGCAAAGGCTTGGTTGAACTAAGATAAACCATCACCAATGCAGTCCTATTTTGAATGGGGTTGGAATATATGAAGACAAATAATTATCTGAAAACGTTGTCACGAACAAGAATGTATGCAAAGACAAACAACAATGGTGAACCTACCAGATATTATACTCATGACTGGAAAAGAGTTACAGTTGCAATATAACCGTTCTTCATCACCTGCCAATATCAAGGAAGTACTTATTAGCAGTTCCTTCTTCAACGAGACAATAAGCTAGAATGAAGGACGATAGTTGTGGCACTCGACAAACAAAACTTATATTTTTAGCCACATTGATTTTTTAGACCCAGAGAGGGTGTTCAAAGATTGGACGCAAGCAAGAAGGGATAAGTATCGTCATTAACTCACCTCAAAGGCAACATTCTGATAACCATAAACAAATGTAGATCCAAAAGGATTGCTTGTAGAACCATGTGTTTGGATCGCAGCTCGCCCGCAGTCACCAAGGATTTCCTACAAACAAGACTAAAGGTTAAAGAGTCACCTTGTGTTTGGATTGCAGCTCGCCCGCAATCTTTTGTCACAACCTTAACACTAACTACAGAGTAGACACAGACTAAAAGGTTAAACCGAAAATAACAAGATAAAATGAGGGAGCGATTTTCTTTCTCCTTTGGCCAGACAGTAAAACATTAAACTGAAAGACTTTATAATTTACCCCTCCTACAAACTTGAGCTTGTGCATGAGAAGTGAAAACCTAGAAACAGATAAAAAAGAAAGTCCTGATGTATTCAAGCTAATGGAAAAAAGAGTTGTACTGCCATGTATAGTATCTCTAATTGCAGCTCTGCATCATTAACCATGAAGAGGGTTAAAATGGGTAGACAATGGGAAAAGAAGACTAGAAAATTAAAGGCAAAAGCTAAGAAAATGGAAGAAATAACACTCCAGAGGAAATGAAAAAAGTGGGTAAAACAAATACCTTCACTTGCTCCCACTTGGTGCTTGGTGTAATCCAGTGTCCATTGCCATTTACTTCCTCAAAAGACCCCTCAACTGGAGGAAACAAAATGAAAAGGGTTTATATGTTTCTCTATTAAAGGCCTAATTGGAAAAGTCAGAAACAGAAGACAACTTACAGTCTGACCCAAATATAACAAAATTGCACTTTATATATGAATTGAAATCTGCATGACCAGGATAGTTTGTATGCAAAACAAACTTCTTGATTTTATGAGTCTGCAAATACAAAACAGAGTATTAGATTTCCTGAGGGCAAAGGTTGTCGTGCATCGTATCATGGTTTTACATATATCACTTGAACCAAAGAAAGTTCATACCTGCCCATCAAATAAGATGTCCAAACCACGGGTAAAATAATTATAGAAATAATCACCACAAAGTGTTGTCCGGGGACGAGGGTCTGATGCTGAGTGGATAACCATTTGGTCCACCTGTAGGACTAACAGAATCAATATTCACTAATAATGACACAAATAGAAATACGATCAATAATGATGACACCAGATCAACCAACAAAGACAAAACAGCCCACACTCTTAGGCAGATACAGATATTGCGGCATTATTCTAGTTCTCATAACTATACTAACATATGACATCTTTCATATCAGAAAATAAATTATCAACGGATAACATGTTAGCAAATGTGACAATGATAAAGAAAAAAATAATAATTAGGGAGTGTTACAGAACACAACATTGAAGCCAAAAACAAACAATGCAATCAAATTCATCTCTACGATAAATTTCTGAAACATGACATAAATTTCCTTCTCCAGCATGCACCACTTAATTTTCCATCATGCCTTTGTGGTCAAAGACACTAATGATGGGCTGCGAATCATTAATGCCATGATTGTTCTAGATAAGGCATAATGAATAATAGATATTCCGGTCTGCAAAGCAAAATAATTGAGCCAAGGATTTGTCAAGTCAAACTGAAGTTGAGTTCGACACTTCATCATAAGTGTACAAACGATAAATACATTAAAAAAATCCGGGCATAAAATTCCTTCTGAAGCATGAAAACACAGTTGCATACAAAATGAGCAGATCCATTCATCCTTCACAAGTCAAACGCAAAACATCATTCTTTAAATGGAACCTATGGTTCTGATAAAACAAAAGTGAAATTCTGCTTGCAACACACACTGGTAAGGATAAGTCTTTGTTGAGTCAAGTTGAAACTACATACGGTACTAGGTAGGAAGCTTATGTTACAAATCCTCATCCTCCCATCTGTGGAAATGTCAGAACACGTTCTTCCAAAGAAAAATATGCCTTAATAATGTTTTACGAGATTCTGCCAATTCTTATCAACAGATATACATATGACCATTCTGTTGAAGAATATCATATAGGATTCCAGATGAGATAACTCAGAGAAGATTATCATTTAGGATTCAAGACGAGGTATCTCAGATACCTGCTTTTGATGAATTCCACAAGGACGGCCTAATTCAGTCCACAAATCCTGCAGAAAACATGAAACTACAAGATTAGCAGTTGCATCATTGCACTGATGGTTCCCTTCCAAGAAAACAAACTATATAGAAAACGACAAGTAAATGATACACAAACAAAAGAACGTAGACAACTCAATACTTTAGAACAATCAGCTCATTAATCAGTAAAATAAAGGACTAAAAAGAACCTGCAGCCAAAAAAAAATGAAATGTACCAAAATTAGTGACAGAGGTCTTTTTTTGGCATTGACATACCAAAATTATTCCCAGATAGAACTTGGTCATCAAAAGAGTATTTATGCTTCCAACATAGTTCCAGAATTCTAGCAATTTTTGAGAGTCAAGTTGAGAGCAATTAATTTTGTTCTGTGAAGAAGTAATATCTATGTCCCCATATTTATCGCAATACTCCATTAAGAAGCATCTCAACTAAGATTTCACGTGACATTGTTAAGATGTGAAACAACACAAAAAACACGGTGCCAACAATTGTTCAAAGTGATATGTGATTAAGAAAGCATTTGTCAGCAAAAACAAGAAAATAAACAACAAAATGATACTGAAGCTTAACTGCATGAAACCTAAAACTTGCCTGGGGGGATGAACCAAAAGGAATATGTTGACCACCCACAGTAAAGTATAGCTCTTCTCCAAGCTGGACAAATTCAGACAGTGAATTACATGATTCAAAAAAGTATAGTTCTGCCTCCAGAGCAGAAAAGTAATGTGTGGGCCACTATAAGCAATCAGAAGGAAACAGCAGCAACATCAATGCGTTATTCAGGGGTTTAACTCTCAACAACCAAGGATGATGAAAACTTAATCAAAATAGATGCAGGTGACTGAAGGATAAAACCAAACCTTAACATGCACCTCTTCCATGTAAAGGCTGCCAATAGGTAGTGGAGGAGCAAAAGCCTTGTCCATTAAGGCTCCTACACCAACTTTCTTATCTGTAGAACTGTCATAGATAGAGACACGGCATGTCACTGGTGTGGTGCCATCTGGAAACTCTAATGGCAATTCCGCTTTCATAACGAAAAGGAGTAACATTAAGTCATCAGTATTTGAAGCTTCTCTAAAATGAGCAAATCTAAGTTGGAAGATGCTGATATAATACCTTCCCCATCATGGCAACAGTCAGTATACTGGCTAGGAATGGGAAAAGCAAAGGACAGTCCCTGCAAAATACATATGTAAGACAGATTCCAGAGCGCAAGACAAATATATATCACGAAAAGAATAAAATTTATAACGTAATTATCTATTCCATATACATACTGGGTAAAATAGAGTGTAAACACCTCTGTCTTTGTCATAACTTCCAGGAAAGGTTGGCCCAAAAAGAGCATATACAGCTACAAAAGTAGCTAAAGTGGATGGTCCCCTAAGAAGAGAAACACGTGTCAGTAAATTTAATACCTCATAAATAACAAAAATGAAGTTCAGTAACCCACCCTATCAGCGAGGTTGCGTAGCGCATTTGAAGCCGTTTTACATCAAAAATTTCAACAAGGCGTAGCCTCTGACAAAGTATTCAAAGTAACATGAATCAAAATTTATTGTAATCTAAGCAAAATTTATCATATGCATAACATTTTATATTGGTAATCAACTTAAATAAGCACATAATTAGGTACAAACGCTAATCTTAATAAGTTTCATCGTCCCATCAAGTATTCATAAGAAAGGAATAATCTGGATCAGAAGCACACTGTGACGCACAAGCAAGAGCTCTGACATAAAACGGAAGTACACAGAAGTAATACCTGGGACCAAGGATCAAAACGAAGATGAAAACCATGATCTGGAAAGCTAATAACAATGTCGAGTTTCAGCGGCTCCTGCATAAACAAGCACACGAGATTTAGACATACATAAAACTCCCATGCACCACATACATATGACACCTCTGGGGGCAAGATCAGTGGCATAAATCTCATAAACATATGCATCGCACATAATATGAAAATCCCACCATGAATTGAGGATAGAATTTATCAAAATTTTCCAAAAAATTTCAGAGCAGTTCGTGTGTTTGTGTGTGTGGATGTTTGCATGGCATGAACCCTTCATAATCCAAACCTCATCGAAGTACTTCACGTGGACGACATCATAAATGTTAGGCTGCTGCTCTATCTGTGCAAAAGCTTCGCATATTGGCATCCCTGCAGAACCATGGAGAAGTCGTCAGCTCCAAACATAAGGGCAGTTGTTAACGACTAAAAGACCTCAATTACACACATTAGCCGAGTTTTCGACAGACCAAAATCAATCCAACAAAGATAGCAACATAAAGCGCATGAATGCCGGGTCCATAAGACCAAAAATTAACAGTCCTCGCAACCAAAAACGGAAGCATCGTTATAGTAACCTAACCCTTGGTCGGACAACCGAAAAAGCATTCGAAAGTGGAAAGTGAATTGGACGGCCTCCGCTCTGAGCTCCATTAAATGTCCGAAAATAATTTTCCAGCCAATTTCACTAAATATGCTGGATTATTCGTCTTCTTGCAGTTTCTAGAAAATCGAACAGGTGAATTTTTCAAAAATGAACCTACTTAGAACGAAATCCAAACCGAATTTCAATCCAGTTCTTATTCAGTTGTGCGAACTGATCATAACAATTATGAATACGATATGTTTATCGTAATACTTAATTCCATCATTTAAAATCAAAACCCAGAAAATCAGTTGAGAATTACCGATAGTGAAGGGTCCGATACCGACACCGGGTCGGAGATCGAGAACGATGGCACCCATGGCCGTGCCTTCGCACCGTCGTCTCGGTCTCTGCAACATAATATGATCCTTTGAAAAAAAAAATTCCTTGATTGTATTGAGGAAAACCTCCGTTACTTTCGTGAAAGGAACTCTCACAGGTGTTGATTGTTTAAATACAACGCTGTGTTCTGTACGTTTCACTTCGGTTGTCTAGCAGTGCACGACAATGTCAACATTTTCGGACCCGGGTGGTTTGGATCACTTTCACGGGGCCCGGATTCTGAGATTGGCCGAATATTCGCCAAATTTGCTAAGAATCTCAACAGATTTCGGATTTCGTTTTTTGTGATTTTCGATAATGCCGATTAGGGTACTAACGGATCCGGATTGAGTTTAGATAAATGGATATAATCAGTAATTTAATAAATCATCGAGCTTCTTTTTTTTATTGGCCCGCTCTTCTCGTTTGAGGTATAATGGACTCGGGGATTACCCTTCCCAATAAAAAATGGAGTTATTTTGGATAATTCATATAATTCGGATATAATATAATGTATAAATTGAAATTTCAGGTTACAGTCCACATTAGGGCCCCACAAAATCGGACCGCGGACCGGACCGCAAAATTGGTCCAGTCTTATTTTTTGAAATGCGGTCTGGCCTGATCCATGCTTTTTGACAATTCGGTCCGGACCGGACTGGATCGGATTTATTAATATAAATAAAAAAATTATATTTTTTAATACAAATTACAAACTAACAAAATTTAATTTTAATCTAAACCAAAACTCTACATTTTTATATGTCCTTTCCCTTCGAAATTAACCTAAAAAAATTTAAAAAATTATTAAAAAATGAAACTGGTAAGACCACTTAAGTGGACCGGACCGCATTTCGCTGGACCGGACCACTTATAAGTGGTTCGATCCGATTCTTTAATTTAGGAGAACTGGAAATGCGGTCCAGACTGCATTCTGATCTAAAAATCAGACCGTATTTCCGATTTTCACCCCTAGTCCACATGTACATGGCAAGGTTGCAAAGAAATACAGAGTCACTTAATTTATAGTCTTTCAACTTTAAATGCTTTTATTGCGTAGAAAAAAACTTTACATGCAGGTGGCATATGAATTGGATTAAATTTGATTTCTGATTTTTTTTAAAAAAAATAGATATTTCTATTACTTTTCCATCACCGTCTTTAACGATATACACATATAGGGTTGTTCAGTGTCACCGAAAAATTCTGGTATCACCGGCGCCGGCACCCCGATATAGGTGCCGATTTAGCAATTTGGGGGAAACCCGGGGGTATTCCCGATTCCCCGGCACAAGAAACCCGGGGGACCGGGAATACCCCCAGGTTTCCCACCTTTTTTTAATTAATAAAATTAAAACGAATGTCGTTTTCTTCCAGCAAATCCCCCTGCGCGCTCCCTCCCAGCGCCACCCCTTCCCCCAGCAACATGGATCTCTAAGTTTATTATTTGAATTTTATTGGTTGAGACATTAAATTCTAATCTTGTTGTACTATTCTCTAAGTTATTGATTTTGAATTGTATTAGTTTGGAATTTTAATTGTATTATTGATTTTGGATTCGATTGTATTATTGATTTGGAATGGATTGTATTAGTATGAAATTTGGATTTTATTAGTTTGGAATTTGGATTTTATTAGTTTGGATTGTATTACTTTTGGTTGGATTATTGATTTTGGATTGGATTATATTAGTTTGTATTAGATTATTAATTTTGAATTGGATTGTATTAGTTTAATATATTATTGATTTTGGATTGAATTGGATTGTATTAGTGTAGAGTTTATATTTTCTATGTGCGTAATATGTTAAAAAATGACTCAATATGAATGTTGGATTACCGGAAACTGCCACCGCTAAGGGCCGATTTTTGCCATTAACGGTGTAGGTGTAGATAACATTTTTTAAAAAACCAGCATATCCGGTGTAGGTGTTGATTTTGGCCAAAACCGACACCTACATCGGGGTTTAACAGCCCTATACACATACATGTAAGCTTGAGTGTCCAGCTCTCGCACCTATTGTGATGTCAGCTTCCATCTCAACGCCTCTTTCTAGGCCAAAACCGGCACCTACACCGGGGTTGAACAACCTTATACACATACATGTAAGCTTGAGTGTCCAGCTCCCGCACCTATTGTGATGTCAGCTTCCACCTCAACGCCTCTTCCTAATGAGACACGCAGAGAAACAAAGGGTATATTCGTTTTGTTTTGTAGAAGTATTTTAAAATACAGTGAATATAATAAATTCACAAAACAAACATTTAAAAAATTAAAAAATTATACATAAATATTAATATCTTTAACATAATTTTTAATAACTTTTCACACAAACTTCAATATATTTTTTAAAAAATCTAACAAATATTCTCTCTCCATACTTTTTCACTAAACTCTAATATTTTTTATTAAAAATTACATTTAAATCATCTCTTTCTATACCTTTTAAAAAACTTCAATAAAAATTAAATATCTTTAAACAAATTTATCAAATTATTCACAAAAACTTATAAAATTTTAATTTATATAAATATTCACAATTCTCTAAAAAAATTTAAAAAATCTTATAATTTTTTATAAAACGAAGACTTCAAATCTCTTTCACATTTTAAAATAGAACATTGCATCTCACAGTTAACTTTATTTTATTTTATTTAATTGCTTCTTATTTATAATTTTTTTCCCAAATATGACAGGTGTCATGGTATAAAGACCACACTATCTTCGTCAACATTGTCACCATCTGGTCATTATTGCCATAAGACTGTCACTAAAATCACTCATAAGTTGCAATTACTAGCAATTTGAAAATGTAAAACATGGTCGGTCACCAAAGTTTAAAAACTTTTATGTTTTTTAACCAATAGTTTTTATATAAGAGCAGTTGTGACCCCCATTGAAAACAATTATTTTTTTTTTTTCCTTTTTTCTATTTGTGTTTCTCTATCAAGCCCCTACTTAACAAACACGGTCGTTATTACAGTTACCCGCAATATCGTTATTAACACTTGTTACAGCACCTGTATGAAGTTATTGTCGTCTCAACAAGTACGATCCCAACTCTTTCCCTTTTTTTTTGAACGATTGCCACCCGTTACTGTTTATGTATGTCGCATGTCGTGCGCGCGAACCAAAAAACTTGCCATCATCGCATTGTCACAACTCTGGGGGGTTCTTAATTATCTATTGGTATTATCGATAATTATTGTCATTGTTACCAAAACGACGGCTTAGAGGTGCATTAATCACGATTGCAATTGTTCTACCCTCAGAAATTACAAGTCACGTGCTATAATTGTTCTAGCTATGATTACTTAGATAACCCTAGTGCAGCAATGAACCATAAATGTGAGTTCACATTTTATGAACAACATGCTTTGTCCCAAAAATAGGTACCTTATATAGCAGTTCAGAAAAAGAGTAGATAGTTATTGCTATAATTGAATTAAGTAGAAAAGACAATTTGCTCCCCCAAACTACTAAAACAATTTTAAACATGTGTCATGGTGGTATTTGAGTGTTAAAATTTTAGAGTGATTGAGTTGGTAAAAGAGTGAAAAAAGATAATTTAAATTATTTTTTATATTTATTTGTAGTGAAAAATGATGATTTGATGAGGAATGTAGATAATTTTTTGTAGTTATTTTATTAGGGCCCAAAATTTTGGCACGCAAATAATCAATTTGAGTTTATACAGAAAAATTCAATCATCAAAATCGTGCTGTATGTATTATAAATGAGTAATGTGTCACGACTATGACTGTTAGATTTGATTTCAAAGCGCAAATTTATTGATTTTGAAAGTTCGGGATGCTGTGTTGAAGGTGGTAATTAGGATACATATTTGATATTGCTCTAGTAGTTTGGAGGCGTAAAGTGACTTTCTACCTTACATTAAATTGCAAAATTCACATGTCAAATATAAAACTGACGCCGGACAGAATAGAGATTATTCTGTAAGCTAAAACAAAAGGCAATTTGCGAGAAGGGAAAGAGAGAATTTCGATCCGAAAGAATTCAGAAACACTCTGAATTCAATAAAATTCGTAATAATCAGGAATAAATCAAAACAACCCACAAGCCGGGTTAAAATAGTTGAAAATCGACCTTAATAGAATTTTGCCAAAAATAACAAAACTCTAAAAATCTTACCAAAACGAAATACAGAAAGAATTAAAGTGATTGCCAAAAATCTGACCCAAATCGAATTCAGAATTATTTTCTAATCGATAAAAAAATACCATAAATAACAAAAAAAATAACTAAAAATAGAGATTTGAAAAGGGAGCGGATGTGCACCGAGCTCGAAACGATGTCCACCCGCCAAATATTTGGCTAGAGGCTATGCTGTATCTCAACACCACATGCACGACATTACTAATTGACGTTTATAAGTTTACACCATTTGTCTCATTTCAAAAGCACCTAATTACATTTATATTAAGTGTCACACCAATTAATTGGATTAGATCCCTCTAATCTATTAAATAAATTAGATGGTCTAATTCAATAAAATTAGACACAATAAATAAACTTAATTATCAGATCAAAATTCAAGGGGTATCTCCTAATTTGATATGTTGATCAATTAGAAAAAAAATATGTTGATCGTGACGGGATGCCATTTGAATCTGAAAGTGCAAATTCAGAAACCTCCAACAACGTTTATACCCCACTTACATCTATACGACCACAGTTTTGTTTTGTTTTATCTAAAAGCTTTTGTTCTTAATTTCTTATCAAACGGGATACAAACTCCCACCAGACTCACAGGATAGAAGGAAATGGAAGTGCTTAAAGATAATTGACACGCCGAAACTTTTTTCTGCAACTTGTTCGCCGACATAGTATTAAATACGTAGGGCAGAACAGGCAACAGCAGTAATAGTGATGTAAGAGGAGATCATAACATAGCTTTCCTAATAACCTCTGGTAGGGCATAACAGGCAACAGGGATATGAGATGACGTTCGGTTGTGTTGTTTTTTTTAGGGTTAATGTCCTTTTTAGTCTCTAGGTTTTGGGGCGGTGTTCTTTTTAGTCCCTAGGTTTTATTTTTGTTCAAAACAGTCCCTAGGTTATTTACGTTTGTCTTTTTAGTCCTTCCGTCCAATTCCGTCACTCCCGAGCCCAGTCAGCTAACGGCGGGACACGTCACACCCAATAGAATTTTGCCACGTGTATTATTATTTTTTTTAAAAAAAAACAATTTCCACATGTTTTTTTTAAAAAAAAAAAAAACCAAAAACGAAAAGAAGGGAGCCGTGGCCACCTCCCCGTCGCCGGCGAAGGGTGGCCTCCACCTTTGTGGGGCCAAGCCCCAATACCGTAAAACATCTAATGACGTATATCTCTCTCCATCAGAACCAGGACCGAATCTCAAACGATAGTTTAATTAGTTTATTAATTCTTTTTTTTTCTAAGCAGTTTATTAATTCAGTGGTGGCACCTCTTGGTGCCCGTTTTTCGTTGTCTGCGTTTTATGTATCTCTGTGTGCGTGAGGGTAACGAAGTAATTAAAAACAATTATTAAAGGCCTGGAACATGCCACTCCCATTTGGATTCCATTACGGAATTATATTCTCTTTCTCTATAGTTTTGTCCCCTAATCGAAGCAATATGTCAACCTTTTCACGGATGATCCGTGTTGATAATTTTCAATGTTTTGCTCAATGCCTTCTTTGTCAATTTTCACGGATTATTAGTCTCACTATTTTAGGTATCAAATGGTAATTCAACCTCAACTATTCATGGTAAAATTTCAGTTTTTAAGCTTGAAAAATTTTATTATTTAAATTATAATTTTCAACACTCTTCTTACGTTTGGACTAAACTTTTTTTTGAAGGATTTACTGTTGTGATTAGGCACTGGCCAGACAACTGTAGGGATGATATCCACATATGACGGGTGGTACTATCTCGTTTTCATCTATTATACTCCATCTCACATTTACACGTGCAATATTTAACTGAAATTAAGGTGAAATATATAATCTAACACTCAAGATCTTGATTTAGATATATTGTGAATTTATCAATATTAAAAAATATTTTATTATTTGAATATACAAAGTGTATTATCTCAAAATTTTAATTTATCGACCACTCTGGTAAATAAAAATTTTCATTACTAATTTCGTCTGAACTTCTCGATGGTGGTACCAACTACCATAATCTGAATTATTTAAAAATTGTAATTACTGACGGTAAAAAAACATTTAATAAATTATAATATATCAATTAGGTATCTCTTCCTATGGCTTCGAATGATCGATGGATTTTGTATCGTATCAGTCAGAGATACACAATTTTTTATTTATCCAAAAAAGAAGAAGATTAAAATAATTCGATCATGTTTTCAGCGTTGAACAAGAAAATGTCCTAAGTGTGGTCCCCGGGAGGGGAACGCCTTTTCTCGGTACCCACTAACCACGTGGTGCTCGAGATTGGAGAATTGAGGACTCGTGAGAGCCGCGTCTGACGCTTCTCAGAAAGGTAAGAGAAAAAAAAGGACAAAACAAAGGAACCCCCCCCCCCCCCAAACCCCTCTTGTCAGCCAATCCCAAGTGAACGTCTTTCGGTGTCGTCCTGCTCTCGACCTCCTCACCTGGTCCCTCCCCAACCCCATTTTCTCTCCAGCTGACAGTGCCCTGTCGCAATCCTAGCCAGTCCATTTCCTCATGTCCACCACGACTGATTTGGTCCGAAAACCTAGGGTTTTCGAAAGGCCAGCTCGAATTTTAGTTTGAACGAGCTCGATATCCTTCAATTCCTATTTCCTGCCCATCACATGGAGGAACTACACGGGGAGGACCAACAATCTTTTGGTCACAGGCCTTGTGTTCAAGAAGGAGAATCAGAGCATGGCGGCTTTGAGGTCGCGGTGCGGAGCGTGGACCTCATGAGCGTCGATCAATGCGATGTTATTAGGGAGATGGATGATTCGCAGCTCGTCGGAGATTCGGAGGCCGGCGTGGCGGCAAAAGGGAGCAGTTCCGTGGCGGAGGTGGAGAAGATGACGATGATGAAGAATAAGGTTGAGGTGAAGGCAGTGCAGACGACGGTGGGGAAGAGAAGGCGGGGGCGGCCGCCGAGGGATCAGGCGATGAAGACTAAATCTACGACGCCGCCGAGGAAGAGGAAGGACGAGGAGGATGTTTGCTTCATCTGTTTCGATGGTGGTAGCCTCGTGCTCTGTGATCGCCGGTGTGTGTTGCTTCATCTGTTTGGTTGCTTTGAAAGCTTAGAACAATCGAAGGAAATCTTCTATTTCCCATTGATTTAAGGCTTGGGAAAAGTAAAACGGTTGCTCAACTTAGCGAACTTCTTCGATTTATTGCCTAGGTGTTGGTGGTACAAAAATAGTTGATACTCTGTTTCTACTAGTCAAAAGTAAGTTGGTTTATTTACAACTTGTGGTTGATATTTCTTGTTAGGGGCTGTCCTAAAGCGTATCATCCAGCCTGCATCAAGCGAGATGAGTCATTCTTTAAATCAAGGGCTAAATGGAATTGTGGTACGAGCTATTCCCTGTTCTCTTGTAGGCATGTAGGAAACATTGGATTTTTAGGGATATGTTGTACTATTGTATACGAATTCAGTCGTATACGTTTGTTTAAGTAGATAAGTATCTGGATGTATATATCACTTGTTAACAAATTGATCTTATTGTTGTTTTGCATGATACCATTAGTTTTGTGGGATATGGTACGGATTCCAATTTGTGTCCTGCTTTCACCAATCACCATCCGTTAGTTGGTTCTCTTCTTAGATTTTTTGTTGAGCTAATCAATAGGTGTTGCTAGTTTGGATCAAGCTACATTTGTTATATCCACTAGTATAGTGATTTATTTCCTCTTCTCTATTCATGCATTTCAGGTTGGCATATATGCAGCAGTTGTCAGAAAGCAGCACATTATATGTGCTATACTTGCACCTATTCCTTGTGCAAGGGTTGTGTTAAAGATGCTGATTATGTTAATGTTAGAGGAAATAATGGACTTTGTGGGACGTGCATGAGAACTGTGATGCTGATCGAGAATATGCAAGAAAATAAGGAAATGGTATGCCTCTAAATCATTCTTGAGCCCCCCCCCCCTGCTGAAAAAAATAATAAAGAAAAACGTCAGGAAATTGGATGCTGAAGATATTGAGTTTTGTTTCTTGTTTTCACAATAGTGCATGTTTTTCTTGGTTTATTTGCCTGCAAAGCATAGTTGTTCGTACTTCAGACCTGTAGAGTATAGGATTTTCAGCCATGGCCTTGGAGTGCTTTGGAGACTTTTACACCGTTTATCATTGGTTTGTTTTACATTTGATGTTGTCATCCATATCGGGTAATCTTTTTATTGCAGGCTCAAGTGGATTTTGATGATAAAAGTAGCTGGGAGTATCTTTTCAAGATGTATTGGATGTTTTTGAAGGGAAAAGTGTCTTTAACTTTAGACGAGCTCACTCGAGCAAAAAATCCATGGACAGGAACTGATACTATAGCTTGTAAGAGGGACTCTTCAGGTGAACTTCATAATAAGTGCAATGATGACAAAGGTTCTAGTTTTCAGAATTCTTGTGCTGGCCTGGAAAAAAATAATTCCAATAAAAGGAAGGCTAAGAAGCAGCCTATCCTTAGTAAGAAGGACTCTCTAACTATGGAGATATCAGATAGTGCCAAAGATCTGCATCCACTTGAAGGCACAAGATGGGCATCAAAGGAGCTTTTGGAGTTTGTTGCACATATGAGAAATGGTGATACATCAGTGCTAGCTCAGTTCGATGTCCAGGCTCTGTTGCAGGAGTATATAAAGAAAAACAATCTTCGTGATCCTCATCAGAAAAGCCAAATTGTATGTGATTTGAGGCTTAAAAATGTATTTGGGAAAACACGAGTGGGTCACTTTGAAATGCTTAAGCTTCTTGAATCTCACTTTCTTATAAAAGATGGTTCCTTAGCAGAGGATATTTATAGGGTGGGAGTTGTCGATGCTATTGCTAGCCAGGTGGAGGCTGATGGGAACTATGGTAACCAACTCCCAAAGGGTAGCGACAAGAGGCGTAAAACACGTAAAAAAGTTGGTGAGAGAGGATCACCAATTAATTTAGATGCATTTGCAGCAATTGATGTTCACAACATTAACTTGATTTACTTACGGCGTAACTTGATGGAGAGTCTTATGGATGATGCCGACAAATTTCATGACAAAGTTGTTGGTTCGATTGTGCGAATAAGGATACCCAACAATGATCAAAAACAGGAAATTTATAGGCTTGTCCAAGTTGTAGGTATTGGTTATACAACCTTGATCCTCCAAGTTATGTTTTACATGTAGAGATTAGTAATGAATGTTGTGCAAAGCCTAAAAATCTTTAATGATTTTGTGATAGGTACAAGCAAGGTGGCTGAACCATATAAACTTGGGGAAGGAAGTACTGATGTCATGCTTGTGATATTAAATTTGGACAAGAAAGAAGCCATAGCAATTGATGAGATCTCAAATCAGGAGTTCTCTGAGGTGATCAAACATTCTGCATTATATTCCTATTTTTTTTCCTAGATTCCATTTTTTTTCTGCTACCAACTCCTATAGATTGTAGAAAAGGGAGTTTTTTTTTCTTTTTGTGGGCTTCTTATTATAATAGGACAGTGGTTTCCGTCACAGACAGCTACTTATCAAAAAATAGGACAGTGGTTTCCGTATCAGACAGCTATGATGACTGTTCCCTCATTCATGATAATTATTCAGGTTTAAGTAGCTGTTAGTGCATGCTGCACTTTTTGTAGTTTATGTGAGTATTGAGCTTTTCATTTGTTTGTACTTTAATGCTATTGATTTAGGTCATTGTTCTTTTGAGACTAATTTACTGCTGTTGGCATTGGACAGCATAGATACATGTATATCATGATGCATATGATATGTATATAGACCAATGCACAAACGTAATTTCTTTGTTTGCTTGTGTTGGTTCAAAACTGCTCATTCCTGACATATAACTTCACATATGCCCAGATACACCCCAACCAATGAATCCATCTGCAAAGGTGTAGTATGTCCCACCACTCCCCTGCCCACTAAATTTGAGGCTCCTTCATCCCTTCCCACCAAGTGTGTACACATCAGTTGCCTGAATAACGAGCTAGAGCACCTTGTTTTTGCAAGTCTTGGGAGTGCCCATGCTAGAGAGACTAGTCTCTTCCAGGCGAATGATCACAGACCCAACTGTGATTGTATTGCAGACATTGAACATGTCTGATTTGATAAACAAATTGTGTAACTGAATCAAGTCATTGCAATGAAGCTTGTACATTCTTTTGGAGCACTTTTTTATACCTCTTTTACCATGAGCAACTGACCTGAAAACAATATGTGCTTTTATGTGCTATATGTGCTATTTCTGTTTGAAAGGACTTACGAATATGACTATTCAAAACTTGAAACAACTAGAATTGTAGTCTAGAAATTTATAGGTGTGCAAGAGACACAAATGGTGAGGTGTACTGCTTTGGAGCTTCCAATTAAATTTACTAGTTTGCTTGGGTCTTGATGTTTAAAATATGTTTTCAGGATGAATGCAAGCGTTTGTGCCAAAGTATAAAATGTGGGCTCATCAAAAGGTTGACTGTGGTAAGTATGAGTGATAATTTTCCTCCTATGTTTCATGCTATAAATTGTATACCTTGTCTAAAGTAATACGTGATTTGTTGTAGGGTGATGTCCAGGCAAAAGCAATGACACTTCAAGCAGTGAGAGTAAATAATGTGAGTTCCTTTCTTTTTGATCCCAGGGAGATTAAGCAGCATTCTGTGCAGGATGGTTCTGCTTTGTTTTAGACGAACACTAGATATTCAATATACTTTTAATCAGTTACAGCATTCACTTCTAAGTCATGACGTGGTTTTGAGCTGTTCTTACTTAAGAGCTCATAGCTGAATTTTCTGTTATGCATTTTCTCTTTTCATATTTCAGGGTCTGGAAGCGGAGATATTAAGGCTTAACCATTTACGTGATCGGGCAAGTGAAAAGGGGCATAAGAAGGAATATCCTTTGTTGTTTCAGATTGTTCCACTCTGTTGTATTTTTAGTTATTGGATGCTAATTTAGCTCATTGTGCTAGATAACAAATGCTGTATCTGGATTTTTCTGGACGAGGTTAGGCCAACTATCTAGATATGCAAATTTACTGGAGGGAAAAGATTCCTGTACATGTTTACTCTGCTATAGATTAAGTATAGATTGTGAGGATGGTTATGTGGATAAATGGAAAGCTCAAAGAAAGCATACATGGCAATAGTGAGAATGACCACATCTTGAATATATTGAAGGGCTCATTGTTTTCATTTTTGATTTTCCTGCCTCCTCAATCTCAATGTCATCATATTGGTTACACATGTTTATCAGCATTTTGACGGTCCTATCCTATGTTGAAATAGAGCATAGGTGACCTTGTTGTCATCCCAACCATTTGACTTTATCCTACTTTTTATGATTGAGGGGTTAGGAGGGGCGTAAAGAAAAGTAGATAACTTTGAATATTTCTTTATTCATTTTTTGAAGGTATTTCTCAGCTATTAAACAGAACATGAGGTGAAATATTTGCATTGCAGCACTCGATGTAGCTTGTAGGCATTGACATGCTATTGTCCTCTGTTCGTTATATTTTGCACGTTGTGAAGAAAATTGGTTGTTTGTCAAGTATTCCTTTACCATGTTGCACATTAAGGGAATGCGTGGAGAAATTAGAGCTTCTGAACTCACTTGAGGAACGTCAGCGCAGACTTTCTGAGATCACTGAAGTACACACTGATCCTAAGATGGATCCAAGCTTCAAGTCCAAGGACAATGCAGGAGAATTAGATGAAAAGAAACGAGGTCTGTACTGATGATTTATGGACCTAAAAACATATGTTGCCATTTTCTTATTTAATCTTTTTAAGTTTTAATTTGAAATGTTTATTTGGTGGATGGTACATGCAGATGATAATCTGGGAACAAAACTTTCTGGCCGTGGTAGAAAGAGGAGGGAGCCTATCCCAGCACAAAAAAGAGTTGGTGTCGTGGATAATTCTGGAAGCAGGGCAAATAAAAATTTCCCCAAGTCTTCTGAGAAGAACAGAAAATTTGGTATGACAAGCACTCCAGATAAAGGTGGTGCCATTCGGCTTCATGAAAGAATGAATGAATCCTCTTTGGATCAGGAAAGAGAATCATCTGGCATTAGTTGGAATACACCAGTAAACCTGGTCCATGCTTCTGGTTCATTGGCCATGGGTTGGAATAGTCGAGCAGTGGTGAGTTCTGAAATGTTTGGCGGCGTTGCACCAGAAGTTTCACAACTGGCTCTTTCTATAAGGACAGAAGAATCTGCAAACACTTTGGAGACGGACAAACTGTGGCACTACCAGGACCCAAATGGAAAAGTTCAAGGTCCATTTTCTATGTCGCAGCTGCGCAAATGGAATACGACGGGGCACTTCCCTTCTGATCTGAGAATATGGAAGATAAATGAAAAGCAAGATAAATCTGTACTTCTGACAGATTCATTAAATGGGCGATGCCTTGAAGCAGCACCTTTGCCTGATAATGCTAATTCAGAGTTTCAGGGTGTTGAAGTTGCATCGGGTGATAGAGATAATGAAAAGCAAGATAACTCTGTACTTCTGACTGATGCATTAAATGGGGGATATCATGAAGCACCACCTTTGCTGTCTCAGGGTGTTGAAGTTGCCTCAGACGATAGAGATAATAACTGTGATGATGCAGGGAGTGGGGATATGAATGCCTTGCAGATAGACAATAAAGGCATCCAGGCAACCTGGAAGCCAAAGCAGGACGAATCAAGAGTTCAGGGCCATAGCAATGTTGACATTTTGAGAAGCGATGGGTGGGGCTCTCATTCTTGTAGTTGGAGTACACCTGTGGATATTGTGAATTCCAATGAGGGAAGGAATGGGGCTTCTGAACCAGGTTGGGACTCATCTAAAGGCAATAGTTCTTGGCCTGAGCAGCCCCAAGTGTGCAGTAGTTCACTAACCCCACCTGCATTTTCTGGGAAGCCTGATGAATCTTTACCACATCAAGCAAGGGAAGGTCATGGGGTTGAAAGTAATTCTGGTCGGGAGAATGGAAATTGCAGTTCACACATCACTGTGGATTGTCAAACTAAAAATGAAGAGGGTTATGATAACCGATTAGATGGTGAGGGCCATCCAGGCCAATCTTCTGGACAGAGCTGGAGGCCTCCGCCCATAAATTGTTCCTCAAACAGCTGGGTTTCGAACTCTGGCCTTATTTCACTGGTTAAGTCACTTGAAACAGCAGATCAAACTCGGCAAATTGATTTTCAAGATCTGCCTTGTCCCACTCTGAAGCAAAGCAATGAAGAATCACAAGTTCGGGTTGCTGAGAACAAACAAACTGCTTCTTCATGTGTGCCTGTTCAGGATGCAGACCCTACCTGGAGCACTGATTCTAGTTTAGTAGGTTGTGGGCCACAAATATCTGAAGTAGCTGGTGAATTGGGTGGGTACTCCCCTCCAGCCAAACCTTCTGTTGAGGAATGGGACTCCAGTCTTGTCTCTGCATCTTCTCTGAAACCAACTGAAATGGCCAGTGATCATGCCGCTACCCCAACATCAATAACTGACCAACTCACACATTCTTCCCCATCTCATCCGGCATCTAATGCATCCAGTTGGCCAGCAATTGTTACGGAACCCACTGAGTTCTGCTCTTTAGCAGATGAATCGGTTTCAGATCTGTTGGCTGAAGTTGAGGCTATGGAA
This sequence comes from Myrica gale, assembly GCA_963930655.1. NCBI lineage: Eukaryota > Viridiplantae > Streptophyta > Magnoliopsida > Fagales > Myricaceae > Myrica > Myrica gale. Next base: position 23,800,410 of record OZ005614.1, on the reverse strand, counting down.
TCACTTGATGGCTTGCCTTCCCCTACTTCTATTATGAAATGTGGAGAGGCATTGACAGGGGATTCTAAAAATGGATGTATCAGTCCTTTAGATGGGTTTAGCCCAGGTCTTGATCCCGGAAGAAGTGATGCTTTAAGCTCCACTGCCACGGGTGATTTACAACTACGTTCTCAATCCACAGTGACTACTGATGAACGAATAAGTTTATGTCACACTGACTTTCTCGATCCTACAAAGAGGTCCAGTGGGAATTCTTCTCAATCCACGGTGACTACCGATGAACGAATAAGTTTATGTCACACTGACTTTCTCGATCCTACACAGAGGTCCAGTGGGAATTCTTCTCAATCCACGGTGACTACCGATGAACGAATAAGTTTATGTCACACTGACTTTCTTGATCCTACAAAGAGGTCCAGTGGGAATTCCTCCACAAGCGTTGAAGTTGAGGGAGATGCAAGGACCAGTGATATTTCAGTTAACCAATGGGAAACTGGTTCTGACATCCAACCTACACCTCCATCTACCGAAAGTTGGAATATGGCTGGTGCATATACTTCTAGGAGGGTGGGATCAGAAAGTTCAAGCACCAGTTGGGGAGCAGTACAGGGAAGTGCAAACCAGGGGTTGGGAGGATCAGATCAAAGAAATACAAATATGGGCTGGGGAGCTGGTCAAGTGGCAACACAGGACAGCATAAGCATTAATTTGAGTGCTTCTGCCGGGAACCCCGGCATATGGGGAACCCAACCGAGATATGGCGGTGACAGATTTTCCGGTCCTAGAGATAGGGGTTTTCAGGGTAGGGATTTAGGTTATGGTAGAGGTCGGGGCATGTGGAACAGGCAGCCCATATTTGTTGGTGGGAATGGAGGTGGTTCTATCAGGCCTCCTCCCAAAGGGCAGCGAGTTTGTAAATTTTATGAAAGCGGCTATTGCAAGAAGGGAGCATCATGTGATTATTGGCACCCATGATTGTGGAATCTATGCAATTAGGCACATTCGATTCTGTAATCCTTATTCTTAATTAGGAAGTCTGTTTCTTCCACTGTTGTAATTTAACCTGTAAAAGCATCAATCAAGCGGCATCACAAATTTATTTCTGTGCATTTTCTGAGAGCTGCAAGTTCTGGTAGGCGTCCACTCCTTTTCTATGAACACTTTTTAGCGGTGAACTCATTTGGCATTTACTTTGCTCCTCAGTTGGTCAGAAATGACAAGTTAAAGTACGGAAAAATAAAAACTACCGTTTGGGTTTTTTTTTTCCTCTAGAAAATAATTGTCTGAATTTTTGAAAAATATAGAACAATTTTTCGGTTTGCTCCTCCAAACAGCCCGAGATCGCATATGTATTGAGGTGGTGTTTGAATTATTGTTATTTTTATTAGGGATAAATACGTCTCTTGGTTTACTTCAAAATTAAATAAGTTCTTAAACTTTAAAATACATAAAATTAGTCCCTAAAGTTTAATATTCATCATGATTTTAGTCCTTTCGGGACCCTTTAAATGTGAATGATTTTAAACTGTAGGGACTAATTTTATGTGTTTTAAAGTTTAAAGACTTATTTGATTTTGGAGTAAACCAAATGGACCAATATTGTATTTTTCTCTTTTTATTAAACTAAATTTGAACGCACACCAATAAAATGAGATTTTTGTTTATTCGTTTGCTTGATTAGACACCACATATATATATATATATATTATCAAGAAGACATTAGGCTTAAATATTAAGTATATCCCTTGGGTTTTAACTTTTTTCCTGGAAAAGCTCTTAGGGTAAAATTTGTTGTCCCCCGTCCCTGAGGTTTATTGAGATTTCCATCCATGTCCCTCCAACTGTCGTAAAAAAAATGACGGAAGTTGAGGACGTGTCAAACACCCCACGTCATCTTCTCTAAAAACACGACACCTGTCCACTATCAGCCTGAAGCATCTTAAAATTACTAACTAAAATACCCCTGCCATGTCATTTTCTTCCCTCTGATCAGTAATCAATCTCTGTCGGGTATTCTTCTCTCCGATCTTGGCTCTCTCAGCCAGCTCACCTCTCTCTCTCGCCATGGGAACTCCTCTGGACCCCTACCTTCGCTTGCCAACCTCTCCTCCCTCCAGCAACTCTACCTTGACAACAACAAGTTCTTCTCCATCCCCGCCGGCTTCTTCCAAGGACTCATCAGCCTGCAAACCTTGACCTTGAGCCAGAACTCGTATCTTGCACCCTGGACCATCCCCACCGAGTTGACTCAGGCCACTAGACTGGTCACTGTATGCCAGCAATGCCAATGTTATCGGGTCCTTGCAGGATATCTTCAGTTACTTTCCTAGTTTGCAGGATCTTCGGCTGTCTCACAACAAGTTCACCGAGATCGTCCCGCCCTCATTGGTATCGATGTCCAGCCTGAAGAACATTTATTTGGATAACAATAAGCTCCAGGGACCTTACCCAGCGTTCCCGCCGGGTGTGACAGAGGTCGCTCTTAACGGTACCAATAGCTTATGTTTGAGCGAGTTCAGTTATGGTGCTGAGATGTATTGTGCTGATGGATGCTGGTGGACGGCCCAGATTAAAAATGTGCGATCCAACCGCTAATATCGCGCCACATCATTTAAATGGTATTTGACCCGGACCCCGACCCGTTTCCCACATCCGACCCGTTTGCCATATACATCTCCACACCCGTTTTTACGACATGTTCACATTCGAATTCCAATTACCAGCTGCACCTCCACCTCCGTCGCTCCCAGCTCCACCTCCGTCGTGCCGCCATCGTCGTCGCCGTCGCTACCAGCTCCACCTCCGTCGCTCCCAGACCAGATCCGTCGCTCCCAGGCCAGATCCGGAGCTCCCAGCCCAGATCCGGAGCTCCCCCACTCCAGGTGTTTATCCTTTCCCTCTCTTAAATTTATTTTAAGCTGCTACTCCTACGTTCACAGCCAAACTCGTTGTTATAGCTCATCCTAACACCCGTTGTTATAGCTCACGCAGTTCTGTATGTCAGAGATGATCTTTTTGTGGGCGAGGAGGCTTCTGCTGCTGGGGAATTGGTCCCTCTTGTGGACATGAAAACTGGTGACGTTGAATCTCCAGCTTCTGTGTGATTTGAATGTTTCTTGTTTTTCTAAAACAAACATAAATTCCGATGGTTTTTAGATTTTGTATTTAGACTTTTTATGGTATTATATATATATTATAAAGGTATCCTTCTTGTAATGTAATACCCTAAAGCCTATTTGTTTGAGAGGTATTTTTGAATAGAATCCATGTGCAAGCGGAATCAGCATTTGCCCTCGGCAATTACTCTGTGGTGCTACGTCTTTCTAAGCTGGAATTCCACCATAATAGTGTATTGTTTAGAGTTCTTACACAGTGAAAGTAATTAGGACTGTGTGGCTTGAGAAATTAAAACGGGAAAAAAAATTCGCATTTATGTGAAGCATAAATTCACTGCACAATAAATTTTTTTGAACCCTCCTGGAGTTTTCATAACTGAGTTCTCTGGTAGCAGGTTTTAGTGTCAACGTTGTTGTTGGTAGTATCTGACTGAATTTATCCAGAATTAGTTCCAAGGCTTTAATTGTTGTGTGCTCTCTCTGTGTAGGAATAGGTAATATAAGTTTTGCAAGTTTCTCGTTGGCAACAATGAGTTTCTTTAGAGTTCTCATTGCTGAGAGCAGTGTCTGGGGTTGTAGGCCAATGGGAAAGCGAATGAGGTTTTCCAACCAAACCCTTAGATGTTTCCAGACACACCTCTGTTTCCTGTTACATGATTGCTGAATTCGTTTCAATTTATTTAGTTAGTAATATGACATAATATTCGTTGAACCTTTCTCACTCGATCATCTGTTGTTATTACATTGAAGCTGCAGGTCCCTGCAACAAAGGGTGCTTTTTGTTCGAAAAGGCATTTAACAGCTGAAACAAAGGTATCAAAACAAGTGTCTAATTTGAAAACGCCTTTGGCAGATAACAATCTTTGGACAACTTGTTGTATAATGTTTAGCTCTCATAAGTCCTATTAGTATTAATCTACCCTTTGAATTCGAGTTGTAGCTCATTGGGGTTGTAATGTTTTATTTTTATTTTTATGTAACATGAGACATGGGGTTCACCTTTTATGATGTATCTATTTTTTATTTTTCCTGTACTGAATGATTTTCCTAATTGATTTAATGGATGATCAATTCTCAATCAATGATGTACATAAGTTTGGCAAGAGCTTTAATGTTATTAAAGGGACGTACGTGTCACGAACTGAGTTCTTATTTTACTTCCCTAACATCAGCTTGGTTTGAATATAGAGCATATTCTATAGGCCGAATTTGTTATTTGTTGATCGAACCAATTTTATAAACTATGAGCGATCATCTTACCAATATTGAATTTTTGACGGGCTAATTCATGTCTCAATTACCTCTGAGACAATGTTATATAATATTCTTGAATTTTCATGTATGTTGCTTTATTTAATGTTGGTGCTTGCAAGACTCAATTTTAGTTGTTGGTTTGATTTATATTTAGATTATAAGGAGACAATATGGCTGAAATGGAAGGGATCAATCCCAATATCACTAGACGAGGGTCTGCTAGTACTTCTAACTCAGAGGGTGAGTTGGTTGTCGTTTATCTGAGCGGTTTAAATGGTATTAGAACTTGTTTAATCCTTATCTTTGACTCGTACGTTCAGGTGACATGGTAGAAGCTGACAACGAAAAGATAGTAGATGTTTGGAGCCTAGAGTGGAATGACGTCGAGCATGCGTACGATTGGTATAATCGATACGCAACAGTCAAAGGTTTCAGCATTCGTATACATACCGGCTTCAAGCACAAAGAGCATGGGTATTGGACAAGCAAAGTTTTTGTTTGTAGTAAAGAAGGGATGAAAAAAGAAAAAGATTTACTTGTGCCGGTGAAGCGAGTTCGACGAAATACGAGATGTGGGTGTCTCGCAAGCTGTACTATTCAGCGGCAGCCTAGTGGGAAGTATTGCATCTTCGATTGGTGTTCGCAACATAATCATGCGTTGGCGACACCTTCGAAAGTTCACATGCTCCGTTCTCAAAGACACATGACCGAGTTGCAGTGTGCGGAGGCAGTGGCTTCAGATAGAGCAGGCATTCGCCCTAAATTGGCCCACGACTTAATGGCGGCCCAAGCTGGGGGTAGACAACATTTGGGCTTCACTCATCAGGATTACAAAAATTATCTGAACGGTATAAGAACTAAGACAATGAAGGTTGGTGTAGCTGGTGTTCTTGTTAATTGGTTTGGTGATCAGCTGAAGAAAGATTCTGAGTTCTTTTTTCGGGTCATGATGGATGAAGATGAGCACATTACTAATATCTTCTGGTCGGACCATTCCATGCAAAATGACTATGCCATATTCGGGGACTTCGTGTCATTTGACACCACATACAGGACGAACAACGAGCACAGGTAATGCCCACATTTAATGTAATGTTTTTATATTTGATAGATTAGTACTTAGAATTTTTTTTATTAGGTTTTACATTATTATGTTATACATGATTAGGCCATTGAGAGCATTCTTAGGGGTGAATCATCACAGACAATCGGTCGTGTTCGGGGCATGCTTATTGTTTGATGAGACGGCACAAACATTCAGTTGGTTATTTCAAACATTTGTTGAGTGTATGAATGGGAAGGCTCCCGAATCTCTGTTCACGGATCAAGATACAGGTATGCTGGCTGCAATCCCCTCTGCCCTACCAGATACACATCATTTTTTGTGTGCATGACATATATCTCAGAATGCATTGAAGAATTTGGGACCACTGTTTGGCAACAAAGGCTTCAAAAGAGACTGGTCGAGGCTTCTATTCGACCATGAGGTAGATGACTTTGAACAGTGTTGGAGTAAAATGATTGAGGAGCATGAACTCCAATGCATTGAGTGGTTGCAGAAGATATATGAGAAACGAGAGAAGTGGGCGCCAAAGTACGTACGCAATGTCTTTTGTGCTGGGAAGAAGAAAACCCAGTTAAGTGAAAGTTTCAATGCGACATTGCGTAGGTACTTGAAAACAAGTATGAATATGGATCGGTTCCTACAAAATTTTCAACGAGCAGTTGATGAGTTGCGATACAACGAGTCACGAGCAAATTTTAAGATGCTCGATACAATATATACTAAACCATTCGGGGATTTTCTGTGTGATCATGCAGCAGAAGTCTACACGCCCACTATGTTGACTATTTTTCTGGAGCAAGCACAGAAAGTTGGTTATCTTAAGTTTGATTTTCGGAGGCAAAGTATTGAGACTGAAGAGATTGAGATGCACATATGCAGTCGGGATGCCACTCATGATTGTTCAATAGGGAAGCGTTATGTGATCAAGACAGAAAATGGGTTTCACGTGGACTTGAACGAAGGAGTTCACGTGGTCGTGGTCGTGGCAGTGGGGTTGGACGTGCTTCGTCACAACCAGTGTCTCGCCGTTTGCAACTATTTGATGAATTGGAGGTATGTTTTTTAATTTGATGCTTAGAGTTGAAATTTAAATTTATTACTGTGTAACATTTCACTATATTTGTATTCCACTTTTGTAGGAGGAGGAGGAGGAGGAGGACGAGGATGAGGACGAGGATGAGGACGAGGACGAATCACTAAGTGGACGATTTAGGAGCCTTGACGAGTTATAGATGTTTGATGATGTTTCAGTCTTTTGATTGTAAATGTTTATGGTCTATGTATTTTGTTTTTCACTTGAACTGTACAGTCTTTTGATTGTAAATGTTTATGGTCTATGTATTTTGTTTTTCACTTGTACTGTACAGTCTTTTGATTGTAAATGTTTATGGCCTATGTATTTTGTTTTTCACTTGTACTGTACAGTCTTTTGATTGTAAACAGTTAAGCTGTTACTTATTTCGAGATGTAAAATGATTGTGACAATATTGGTAATTTTTGGATTGCAGTCTGCAGTTGTCCATCTCTTTGTATTGATTTCATCTGCAAGTAATGATGAGGTCTTATGACATATAAAACATGAACCACAGACATTGGATTCACTGGAGTTTTTAGGTTCATCTTCAAACCATGAACCACAGACAAAATGCATGAACCACAGACAATAAAATTAACAATACCCTCTGCTGCATACAAGCAATCGTCATCATCCTTACATAATTAACAAATTAGTACAAACAGTTCCTTAATGGCCGACATGAACAAATTAGTACAAACATTTCCTTACCTAACTAATTGAGTACATAACTAATTAGTACAAACAGTTCCTTACCTAACTAATTGAGTACATAACTAATTCAGTACGTCATCATCCTTACATAATTAAACTAAACCAAGATAGCCCAAAAAAAAAAACAAAATCCGCACACAAACAAATCAACATCATCCTCAGCATTTTAGAACGTTCAGTCTCTTTCACACGCAGTTCTTCTCTTAATTGAAGCTGCGCTTCTATCACTCGCATATTCTCTTTCATTCTTTTTAGTAAATCCTCCATTCGTGCTAGAAGATCTTCCATGGTGTTCAGTCGGTGATCCATTTTCTTATTTTCCTCAATAAGATCGCGAATGTGTACATCTTCGAGCTCTGAATCAGATTGGTTATACCACTTAAAAAAGTTGCAAGCGCTCTCATTCTGCAAAATTGAATTTAGAAATTTAAATGAGAGAGTTAACAACAATATGTCCAAAAATGTTTATTACGAACATGACACATACTACCTGTTTTCCAAAATGGGGACAACCATAGAAACGACGTCCTTTACTTTGCGGCGTCTTGCTAGTCTTTATTTGAGCTGGAAGGCCACACTTGCATTCAGTAGGTGAAAGGCGTGGAACGTTTGCACCAATGCTGCTACTACCATAAGACAATACCGAAGACATCTACCTGAAAAATGCATTCTTTACATGGTTTCAACAGGGTCAAGTTTTACATTTTCATAGTGGGAATTTGGTGGTGGGATGACATCTACCTGAAAAATGCATTCTTTACAGGTGGAAAACTGAAATGACAAAAGGCAGAGACCTCACTAGTTGCTATATATGTACAACCTCTGAAATGACAAAAGGCAGGCCGTATGCATGTTGCTATATATGTACAACCTCTGAACCCAAAGTCAGCTCCAATAAGAAGCTAAAAATGCAATGGTAGTGGTGCCAATAATTGGACCTTACATACAACATTCTTGTTAGCATATAACAACAGACATATGCCATAGTTACTCACCACACGCATCCATTAAGTCCTAAGTTTTGTTACTGTGTGGAGTTGAATTACAGGTGGGGGGGTACTTGCACCAGAAGGTTTTTGGATTCGTGTCCTTCACTCAACTCCCCCCTTCTGTATTCTACAAGGACTTGTTCTATGCATTGTCTATGCACGTCTCTTCTCTCATGGTTCTTCTCATTTGACAATGATCTTCCTGGGCTTTAACTCCAGATCGTCAATTTTTCTAATTTTGTTTTTTTTAAAAACACCTTATTTCATGCGTTTTCTGTCTGTACAAACTTTTCAAATGTCTCCAACTTATATTTTTGGCTTTACTTTCATTACCAATAGCCAATACAATAGAACAGAGCAATCCACCCACCAACAAATAAACCGTGCAGTTCTCTAATTCATCCTTTCCCTCTCTTAACTTTTACTCTTTAGCTTTTTTTTCTTTCTTTCAAAGCCCTTGAAATACTTCTAACCCCAAATTCTTTGGATATAACTAATAAGGTCTATCTTCAACCCATCATTGGAAAACAAATCCGTTTTTTGGATCAATTCAAAACGTTGTAAATCCTAAAAATATGATTCAAAAGCTGTCAATTAAAGATGTTACACATACTTTAGTCATATATTATGCCTAACAAAAATAGCAAAACAATCTGTGACCACCTTTGTAGGTTAGATTTGGATGGACCTGTTCCAACTTGGTCGTAGTTGGTGAGTTTAACACTAGCACAAATCCCGTAAAGACTAGACAAAACCAGTACAAATATTAAGTTCCACCTATTTTAGATCATAAGAATTATTGCAATATTGAAAATCAAGGATGAATAAAACAGAATCAGTAATCAAACTTACAGAGGTTGGGGGCAGCAAGCTATCAAGTGCAAAGAAGGTGGGTTGAGATAAAGACCTGGAGTGGGAAGGGCTGGGAGCGACGGATCTGGCCTGGGACGACGGAGCTGGGCTGGGAGCTCCGGATCTGGGCTGGGAGCTCCGGATCTGGGCTGGGAGCGACGGATCTGGTCTGGGAGCGACGGAGGTGGAGCTGGTAGCGACGGCGATGGCGATGGCGGCACGAAGGAGGTGGAGCTGGGAGCGACGGAGGTGGAGGTGCAGCTGGTAATTGGAATTCGAATGTGAACATGTCGTAAAAACGGGTGTGGAGATGTATATGGCAAACGGGTCGGATGTGGGAAACGGGTCGGGGTCCGGGTCAAATACCATTTAAATGATGTGGCGCGATATTAGCGGTTGGATCGCACATTTTTAATCTGGGCCGTCCACCAGCATCCATCAGCACAATACATCTCAGCACCATAACTGAACTCGCGGTTTGGGGTACCCGATCAAGCTAGCGAAGCAGCGGTTTGTCAATCTCCTGACTCAAGGTCAAGGTTTGCAGGCTGATGAGTCCTTGGAAGAAGCCGGCGGGGATGGAGGAGAACTTGTTGTCAAGGTAGAGTTGCTGGAGGGAGGAGAGGTTGGCAAGCGAAGGTAGGGGTCCAAAGAAGGAGTTCCCTTGTAGAAAGAGAGAGGTGAGCTGGCTGAGAGAGCCAAGATCGGAGGGAAGAATACCCGACAGAGATTGATTACTGATCGGAGGGAAGAAAATGACATGGCAGAAGCATTTTAGTAATTTTAAGATGCTTTAAGCAGATAGTGGACAAATGTCGTGTTTTTAGAGGAGATTACGTGAGAGTGTTTGACACGTACTCGATTTTCGTCATTTTTTGGACCGCAAATAGTCGAAGGGACATGACTAAGGTTGTGTTTGTGTTGTAATATTTTTGGTACGAGAATATGTGTTGGTATTAGGTTTAGTGAAAAGGTGAAGAGAGGTAATTTTTTATATTTTTTTTATAGGAGAGAGAGATTATATTGGATTATTTTATTAGGAGTTAGATAATATTTTGGAGATTGTTAGGTTGGCAAACGCAGCCTAAGAATCTCAATAAACCCTAAGGACAGCGGAACACTAAATTTTACCATAGAAATATTTTCAAAAAAAAGTTAAACATATACATAATATATAGGGATAAATGCAAAATCAGTCCTATACGCAAAAATCGATTTAGTCCCTATGATATGAAAAACATCGATTTAGTCCCTGTGATTCTATTTTCGTTTGTTATTTGTCCTCCATCAGGAGCTGATTTTATCACTTTCTGAAATCACAAGGACTAAATTGATACTTTTCATATCACAAAGACTAAACCAATTTTTGCTTATAGCATATGGACCAATTTTGCATTTATCCCTAATATTTAAGCCGATAGACTGATTACCTAAAAAAAGACGAGAAGACACCCTAACATGGATTGAGAAGACAGGTACGGAGCCACGTGGATTCACATATTTTCCTTTTCCTCCCCTTTTTTTTAATTTATTTCGTTTAATTATAATATTTGGCTGTAAAAGCCAAAAGGTCGGTATTACTTTCAGGAATTTGACTTGGCGAACGCGAAAGGGCGTCGTTTATAACTTTGTCGTAGCTCTAACGTCCATTGGGTTCCTGAGCTTCCAAGAAAAGAATGTTTCATTTAAGAATTTCTCCTCTGCCAGCTTTATACCAAAATCAAAACAATTTCTCATTGCCAGATCACTACATTCTACAGACCGAAGAATCTCAATTATTACAAATCACGCAAATGCGTGACGTCGTCTTCGATTTCTGAGTCATGGCAACGAAATCGTTTTTGACACTGACGCAGAGGTACGCTGCGGGAGCTTTGTTCGGACTCGCTCTTCACCAGGCCCAGATCAACCGGACTCAACCTCTCGGCTTGTCCACCGGCGAAGAGCCGACCGATGAGCCAACCAGTTGTAGCAGTAGCGACTCGGTCTCGGAGGGCCCTGAACTTTGGGTCCACAAAACCTCGGGCCTGCTCCGACCCGTACTTGAGTGAGTTTCATGATTTGCTGCTCGAAAATTCGGTGAAATTATCATGCTGAGGATTGGAAGTAGAACAATTTTTCGGTTCCTTGTTCGTATCGTTTGTCAGGGATAATGATCTAATAAAGTCCAGTTTGGGGTAGAAGTCAATGACAGTGTCAAAATGTTTCATTTTTATGGGAATTACGACAATGCCATTTAAGGAGACATGGAAATCCTGGAGTATGTAATAGCTTAAACATCGTGTTTATGCTTTTGAAGCTCATGTTCTCTTAACTCAAATAACACTTTTCTAACCTGCTTAAAAAAAAAAAAACACTTTTCTAACCTCATTAGCTACGTATGTAACTTTCTGATTAATTTTTTTTGGATAACCAGGAGTTCCCAAGGTCTGGCCACTTCATGTATCCGACCCTATAAGCCAATCTGGGGCATATGTCAGGATACCACCCAACACACCCCAGATAAATCAGGGGTGATAATGGTGGTGTTAGGGCATTAACTTGGGACATGTGAGAACCCAAGCCGTTGCCCTACCACCAGACCAAACCCATGGGGGTTAACTTTCTGATTAAAAACTTAAAAGAAAGGAAAAAATATTTTTGGGTCTAATGAAGTTTTCGTAATCCTTCCAAAGAAAGGGTTTCATTTTTTTTGGGCGGGGGGTGAGGGGGAGAGAAATTTCGTAATGTAACAATCACAATGATTGGTATGTATAAACTGTCAGCTTGGCTTATTTCTCAGCTGCCTAATTTACGTTGAATTTAGCTGATATTGGTACTTTTAGGATTTGATGATTTTATACTGTTTTCTGTGTAGAGACATAGTAAGGGATTAAGAGACTCATTTTTCCTTGTTTGGTAGCTTTATTCTGAATAAGGTAAAATGATACAAAACTTTGCAAAGTTCTGGCCATTATTGCCGTTGCTTATTGCTACATGGCACAATGCACCTGTAAATTGGTGTTGGGTTTTGTTTTCATTCCTACTCTGGATAGGAAAAGGAAAAACTTAATGTTACGTCTTACCTTAAGTGTCTCGGCAATTAAATAAATGATAGTGGTATCAACTTTTTACTGGGGTTTTCTTTGTGAGTGATAATTAAATTTGACTGTTGAGCTTGTTATGAACAGGTTTTTGGAGATTGACTCTGGTGCATGGTCTGGACTTGAGGAAACCGCGGGGACTTCTCCTGCGAAGCATCATGTTGGGGCAGTATGTTTGATTTTGTGCCTCTCACTTCCCTTACACATGCATGCATACTTGCATAGCAATCGTTGAGGATTTTCTGTACGGCATTGGATGTTTAAAAACTGGATTTAAAGCAAAAAACCAGGGGCCTGGAATGTTTCATTTTGATGCTCCGTACCAATCAAAGTGTAATTGCAGATAGCTACCATTCTATTTCTTTGAATGATTTCTTTCTGCATTTTTAACTCAAAATTATATTTGCATTGTAAAGCTATTTGTTGTATTTGTCTCAAGTCAATATTCACATTATTGATTTGTCATCTCTTTATGCTTTATGCTTTATACTCAAACTTCTATCTTGTCACAGTTCTTGAGGCTACTTTCAGAAGAAATGGGTGATAGTTCTTCTGAAATGTCAGATCTGGAATTAGCTTTGTCAAAAGCTGTTGATGCTACTGCACTTACCATGGAAGAAGATTTTGAATCTTCAAAGTTTAACAAGGAAAAGCATAGGGAATACGAGCATCAATGTCGTGAGAAATTTTCCACTGCTGAAGTGCAATCAGACTTCGAATCCGCAGATGTCAACTTGGTGCCAGAGACAGACAGTAACGTGATTGACAGTCCAGATGTACATGGATTAATGAGCAAAATGGAAGAGAAACCAATTGAAGAAGAAACGATGCTCAGTTATCAGAGGAAGGTCACAGTTCTTTATGTTCTCTTTTCAGCATGTCTCGCAGATGCACGTGATGACAAAACAAAATGTAGCCGTCGAAGAAAGGGCTATGATGCTCGTCATCGTGTAACTTTGCGTTTGCTGGCAACTTGGCTTGATATCAAGTGGTCAAAAATGGTCTGTGTTCACAACTTCTTGATACTCTGTTGGTTGTTTTGAATGTGGATAATTGAACAATTTTCTTCATATTATGTTCTGTGATGGGCACAACTCCTGATAATGTCTTGAGGATATGGACGAGAATAATATCTTGCATTTGGTGCAAAGTGCAAACCACCATTGAACCACACTCAGGTCCTTTCCTCAGTAGTCACTTCTCATTGTACTTGAAGGTTTGCATCAAAGTATGTTGTTTTGTCGGTATAATACAGAATGGGAATGTTTTTCTTTTCTTTTCTCTGGTTCAAGATCATGTTCATGATTTTTCACCCTGTAAGGAAAATTTTTGCTTCACAGGAAGCAATTGAAACGATGGTTGCTGCCTCTGCAATGGCTTTAGCAACTGCGGAAGAATCAAAGGGAGGAGAAGAACAAAAATCTTCACAAAATAAATGGACTAAATGGAAGCGTGGTGGTATCATTGGTGCAGCTGCTGTAACTGGAGGATCCTTGATGGCAATAACTGGTGGTATGAACCCTCAGAATTGTTGTCACAGTGATATTCAAACTTGAAACACAGGTCTTGTTTTTTTAGTGGTTGAATCTAATGTTCCATTTTGGATATTCAACAGGATTAGCTGCTCCCGCTATTGCTGCAGGACTTGGTGCCCTAGCTCCAACACTAGGCACTCTCATGCCTGTGATTGGAGTTAGTGGGTTCGCTGCAGCTGCAGCTGCTGCAGGAACTGTTGGTGGTTCAGTGGCTGTTGCTGCATCTTTTGGAGGTAAATGCTTGATTACATTCATTAATTTAAGAATCTTCTTTAGATATGCTATAATTATTTTTTCCATGTCCAAGGACAAAACAGATGTCTCATTTCTTTCTCCACTCTGAGTATGTTCTAAACATACTTCCCTTAATGCACTATCCAAAGAATTGCTCTGCACTGAATGATCACACAGGAATAATTTTGCTTGCAGAATTCTGCTGCCATTTAGGATCCTATAGGAAGTCCTTTTGCGATCTTTTAGCTATTTTAGGTGTTTTGACTGAAATTGTTCGTTTTATATTTATGTTTATAGTTCGCTGTCATCCTGGAAAAAGAGTAGTGCACAACCATTACCATGCACTAGATCCTCATAGATGGTGTAATAAAGCTTTTGGCTGTGTGTGTGGCAAGTTCATGTACATGTCCTTTATACATTGTCATGATTCTTTGTTTTTCCTTTTTACAGTTGATAGATCATAGACCTAGTAGTATAACAGCTAATGTTTGTCCGTAAATTGTGGATACACACAAAATATTGATTGTCTGATGATGAACTAATTTGTGTATGTTCAACCCAGCTGCTGGAGCTGGGCTTACAGGGAGCAAAGTGGCTAGAAGAGTTGGAGATGTTGAGGAATTTGAATTCAAAGCTATGGGAGAAAACCATCATCAAGGAGTGAGTTTTTTAGCTTCTATGTTTATTTTGTGGGAATATATGATTCTTCCATGAAGAATACTTGCAGTCTGCTTCAATCTGAAGACTATCTATATGTTCTTTGGTATTCTATGGCGTTCCTCTGTTTCTCTTCCACCACTTTCTCCTCTTGTCAACCAATAATCTCATATATAATTCTGGACTTAAAACCTGCAGAGGCTAGCAGTTGAGATCTTCATCTCGGGATTTGTTTTCGATGAGGAAGATTTTGTAAGGCCTTGGGAAGGACAAAGTGATAACTTGGAAAGGTACATAAATCTTACTACCTTACAATTCCTGATATTACAAAGCCGGGATCTCCAGAACTTCTATCTGACTAACCGATATGTGTATCTCTAATTTGAGCTTCAGGGCTTTCCTAAATTTCACTCTAGCCGATTGAAAGGATCTGCTGATCAATGAAGAAAATAATGTGTCGTAAAAGCAAAAGGGAGAGGGAGAGGGTCCTAGTCTGATAGGTAGAGTTTCAGACCATTCATGGATAAAACCATTAGAGGTCTCAAATAGGTGGTGTTGAAAGAGACGGGTAGCAAAGTAAAGAGTAAAAGGGAAAAAGAGCAGCAAAGGATTTCCTTTGTTTATTTTAGCCTCCTTTTTTTTTTCTTTAACTTTTGACTAATGATCTTCTGAGAAATGAAACAAAGAGAATGTGAATGCTCGTTTCCATCCCAATCCTTAGTCCTGTTTCACTGTGATTTAATATTCTACCTGTTTGAGACTTGTGAGTTCCTCCCGTAGATTATTTGAAGGTTTCCGAGTAGTGGATTGGCTAAACTTGACAGTCATCTCATTGCTGTGAGTAGAATGTCTGGTCGTGCCCACTGGTCTAAAAGAGAAGCTTTTCCATTTATTTTTGCTATCCCTATGCATGTCTCCTTTGGTCGGAACAGTTGTTCCCAATTATTGTACCATCTCTTATTGCTTATTGTGATGATAACTTGTTTGGGAAGATATGATGTTGATGCCACATGATTTTAACGAAACTGCTGTGTCAAATTTGTTATCTTACTATTTCTAGTGATTCTTCTGTTAATATAAAACAATAACTTAGATGCTCGAGGTTTGTGGAGTTCATAGTAGAATTACTAACTTACTATCTCTTATGACCTTAACAAAATCTCTAGGTATGCACTGCAGTGGGAGTCCAAGAATCTAATTGCAGTGAGCACTGCAATTCAGGATTGGCTCACTTCAAGTAATTGAATTTGGACACTTAGCTGATATTGTTACTAGTTTATGACGATCATAAGATCCTGGATGATGTTGGTATTGCTGCTACTTGCTGTAGGTCTTGCGCTACAGTTGATGAAGCAAGGTGCAATGATGACTGTTCTAAGCTCTCTTTTAACAGCATTGGCTTGGCCAGCGGCATTATTTGCAGCTACTAACTTTATAGATAGCATCTGGACAATTGCTGTGGACAGGTAAAATTTTTGCTCCTTGGAATTTTTCCCATGGTACTATACTTCGCAATGCATTGTAAGGGAAAAAGTTAAAACAAAGTAGTTCAGCACTGTTTGGGCCACTGATACACTTAGTAGTTCATTTATTGATCATGAAATTTCTTCTGCTAATTTCTTGATGCATTTTTGTATTTTTACATTTGCTAGATCGGACAAAGCAGGGAAGATGCTTGCTGAAGTTCTATTAAGTGGATTACCAGGCAACAGGTAATTGCTAAAATTATTTTTTGTCCAGCACCTTCAAAATTCAGGGAAAGCAATCTATTTAATTTCTGTTGTTGGCTCTTGATGAATCTTTCAGGCCTGTGACTCTGATAGGTTACTCGCTTGGAGCACGGGTGATTTTCAAGTGTCTCCAGTTTTTGGCTGAGACTGAACATGATGGTAACTCACGCCAAGTAGTCTTCATCAATTTCTTGAATTGGGAATCTTATTCTAATGCTTGTCTGCTGAATACTGGCAGCTGAACTTGTAGAAAGAGTTGTTCTTCTTGGAGCACCCATACCAATTAAGGATGAGAACTGGGAAGCCGTTAGAAAGGTGTTTGGAGTTCTTTCTCTCCTCAAAACATTCAACTGTTTTCCCATGCAGATCTGTCTTTACCACACTTCTCATTTGAATAGGTTCCCTTTTACCTCATGCTATTTTGCAGATGGTGGCTGGAAGATTTGTGAATGCTTACTCCACAAATGATTGGATGCTTGGAATTGCTTTCCGTGCAAAGTATGCATCAATGCACTGTACTAGAATTTTATCTTTACCATTTACAGGAACTTGCAATTGAAAGTACATGAGGCTATGATGGACCGCTACTCATTAGACTAGTCCATAGATTTCCCTGTTGGGTGATCTTATCTGTCAAGTTAGTCAACTTTTTCTTTGGTGATGGCAAAGGCCCCCCTCCCCATTTGACGCAACCTCTCATTGAGGACAAGGCTTCTGGCCTAACTCTATGTATTCTAGGTCTACACCTAATTTGGGTATCTATCTTAGTCGTAGGGGGTCTGAGTTGAGGATCGAATGAAGGCCTCTCAGGTGGAAGGTTTCCCCCTGCCCAACTTCACCGCAACAAGAAAATAGTGCTGAGTTTAGTAAATTATTTATATCTCTATATATGTGTGTGTGTGTGTTTTTATAGGTAAAGTAAGCCGAGCAAAACTAATCTTTCTTGGAAAATGGAATGAGAAAAGCCCTTGGTTAGAAGTTCAATAGCACTGGCTTTTGGGCGATGAACCCCAATCTGTCCAAGCCTATTTTGTGTCTGCTTTTCATGTTTCATACGTACAATAAAATACCTCACCGGCAAAATCCCCATGCAACCGTC
The DNA here is from genome assembly GCA_963930655.1 of Myrica gale. Taxonomy (NCBI): domain Eukaryota; kingdom Viridiplantae; phylum Streptophyta; class Magnoliopsida; order Fagales; family Myricaceae; genus Myrica; species Myrica gale. The sequence continues at coordinate 23,783,006 of OZ005614.1, read as the reverse complement.
ATGTCAACTGACCTCAACCAAAACCTATCGAGTAACTCAAACCGAAGCTCAAGCTGGTTCAGCCTCCACCTGAACTTCAACTTGCTCGAGTTGCAGCCCTGTGTTTTGACTGCCTAACAATTGTTAGGATTATGGTCCAAAGAGGGTATTGATCCCTGATTGGCTCTGTTTAGGACTGTCGTATTCCATTTCCAGGAGATAAGTCATACTTGGATATTTTAGAAAAGTGCCCCCATTAAATGTATCAGACAAATGCTACATGCTGAAGAGCTCCCTATTTCTGTCTAGTTTACTTGCTACGCAGCATTTGCGTGGATTAATCCTCACTTAGTTATAAGCTACTACTGAGATCTTCCTGATATAAGCTAACAGTTACTTTTGAACAGTTTACTTACTCAGGGATTAGCTGGAATTCAACCAATCAATATTCCGGGTGTTGAGAATGTAAGTATTTCGTTCCGCGTTTTGCCACCGCACTTCGTTCTTAGGCTTGTAACTACTAAATTCAGAATCCTGCCTTTCTCCTCCCCCCCCCCCCAATTCAAACAGTTGTTCCCTGGTTTTGCAGGTTGACATAACAGATGTCATTGAAGGCCACTCTTCCTACTTATGGGCTACAGGGGAAGTCCTGGAACAGCTCGAACTGGATACATATTATCCTGCCTTTAAAACTACTGTTTGCAAACAATAGAGAGTTCATCTATTCACAGTTCAGATTCGAATTTTGCCTTCTAGAGCTGGTGGCCCTGAGTTGTCTATCATTTCCTTTCTGGCTGGTGAAGTGTAGCTTTTGTACAGAGTTACTTCATCCAGATCAAGCACATTGGTGCAAGTCTTTTGCTAGGAGCTTCTTGGCTGATTACTTTATTTCACCCTCTTTTTCCTTGTTTTTGTATACACCGAAAAGTATAAAGAAATATTTATAAACAATTGAAGAGATGTTAATGTTTATAGTTTGTGAATAAGCTGGAGGAAATAACTCTCGAGTGGTGGCAGCAAAACAAGTTCGTAGTTGTCGTTTTACTCTTTTTTCGACTCCTAAATTGCTTTGAGCGAGGAAACTTATTCATATTGAACTAGCCTGGGAGGCCTTAGAAATAGAAGGGAAAAAATTAGTTAGGGGGGAAAATAAAAAAAGTTACGGCTTTTTATTTTGAACCATTTTTCCAATTAAAATTTTGAGAAATTAACAATTTGGTCACTAGGTTTTAGTACCGTTGACGATTTAGTCAGAAGCTTTTATTTTTTGACTATATGGTCACTGACAATATATAGTTTTGATGATCTGGTCTTTTCGTCAAATTTTCGTTAAATTTTTAACCGGAATAGCGGTCGACCGATTTATTTACCGTTGCGGCAAATGTAACTTGTACCTGTCGATCCCATTCTATTCCGTTAAAAATTAACCGAGATTTAGCGGAAGACCAGATCGTCACAACTATATATTCTTCAGTGACCATATAGTCAAAAAATAAAACATAGTGATTAAATCTTCGTGTTATAAATCAAGTGATTAAATTGTCAATTTTCTTAAAATTTTATATAAGAGGTATTGATAAATAGCTCGGTTAGATCATGCCTTTAGCCCTCTCTCACTCGTGAAAGTAGTCCGTATAAAAGGGAATCGGCATTATTTCGTACGACAACGTCGTTCTATGCTTCTTAGACGCTACCTATGGATGAGAATTCGATTCTGCTGAGGGAAAAAGGCGAAGAACAAGAAATGGGCATGCCAAATTAGAGAGAGAGAGAGAGAGAGTCGCAGAGAGAGACAAAGACATGGATGGGAGTGAGACAGAGGGAAGAGATGAGCTCCAAAAGCTGAAAAGTCCGATTCCGAAGGGAAAGTCTTGCAAGGGATATCTGTATTACAATTCCACCCTTAAATCCAAAGGTCGCAACCCTCGCTGCGTCGGCATCTCTCGCACCCTCCAACAAGGTTACGGTTTTTAGTTTTTTTTTTGGTGTAAATCGGAATCGTATTCCTCAATGGAATTGGCTCGTCTTTTTCTTCTCAAGACGACTTCATAATTTGTCCTCCTTCTGGATTATGGTTGACGCGTCGTTTAGCTTTTCGCGTCGAATATGAATCATCTTGATCCTCTATTGGACAACTAATCGAACTATTCACAGCCTATAGTCAATTTTATGATCCTATAAAAAAAATAAGGTGATGCTGTTGTATTAGACAATAATAATATTGGAGTCTTTGTAGTATAGGTGCTCATCTTCGCTGATGAGCACTTATACTACGAAGTCTCCGTAATTTGAAGCCGGAGTTACGGAGAATTATTTCGATGATACTCTTGTTGCGATATAAGAAAGAGCAGCTCAGCGAAGATTTTTTTTTTTATAAGGCTTCAAAGACAGAAATTTCTATAATTCATGCTCCAAATTTCAAGGCATATGTTTATGCGTATGGCATTATGATCTATATCGGATTTGTGGACACTTGTGAAGTGTATACGCTAATTTAAGTTGTGAGAAGTGACAGTAATTTCACGATGCATGCTAACTTGGAGTTTGATGAGCAGTACCTGGCTACATTGTTGGACAAACGGAGACGGAGGCGTCTAAAGAAGGCAGAAATATGTCTGATTTCAGCCATGCTTGTGTCGGTTACTCTGTCTACTTGGATAGAATTCGACAAGGTCATGTGACTGATGAGCAAGGGGCAAAGGCCGAATTGCCAGTCTGTGTTGGACTTGAGGTCGGTATACTTTCTCTTTCTTGTGTCTCTGTGTGTGTGTGTCCACCATCTCACTTTGTGGAAATCTGAATGTTAGGAGCTTGATGCAGTTGATTATTTACTGTGCTTGTTTCAGTGCCAAGACTTGTGCATCCAATTACTTATAATGAATGATGTAGAATTTAACTCTGCAGACATGTGCTACTGCAGATTTTAGTGGACAGAAGGGCTTCTACTGATGCCCCTGCCTCTGCTCCTGCTCATGTTCATAACAAAGAAGGTGAGGAAGAAGTTTGGTTTATGCTCTTTTTGGTTTGGTCTTGATGAAGTTGTTGTAATAACTTGGAGACAGATTGGCCAAGGTTTCCTGGCAATTTGTGGGTGGTTTAGTGGATGCACTAGATCCATCGTCTAGATGATGCTTTGCAAAAAATTGATTTTATTACATTTATTTGGCCGTAGTGGTTTGGTGGTAAAGTTCAATATTTTATGAGGTTTTATTAAGTTTTTAAATGTGGTTTCTTGGACATATCATACATATCTCTCTTCTGAAAACATGATTTTTTGTATATTTTATTGCCATTTGTTTCAAGAGGGAGCTACTAAAGGGCCCCTTTCTTTTGGGGTCGCTGTTGGGAGGAGAGTGAAAGGGATGGGGGTAATCAAGATTTCATGTTCTTATTGTCCCAACCCTATTCATGAACCAAAATTCTTTGAGTAGATGTGTGGTTGAAAAGCCAATTCTCCTTGGGACCCTTGACTCGATTATTCTGCAAGAATATTGAGCTTGTGAACTGCAGTTGAAAGTATTGTCACAACCTTTTTATTTTCCTGGTGTGTTCTCTTTGTTTCTGTGATGATTCATTAACTACCTGGAAAATATGGTTTATACCGAGTTTCCCTAATTATTTGTTATTTTGGAATGTTGATAATTCCCTATGGGACATTGAAGATGCAGAGAAGTCTGTTGTTGACGCATTATAGTACTTCTTGTTTTACTGCTTTCTTATCACTTTGTAATATATTTTCTGGTATTTGCTGGCTATGATAAATGAGGTTTATCATAATCATCGTCATCAGAAGCAACAACAACAAAAACTTTTGGCTCCATTGCAGCATATCTGTAAACTATTGCCTTAGGTCCGCTTTCTTTGCTTTAGAATTATTGATGTACAAACATTTGCATCATTTTAAGAAATTGATCACTGTTATACAAGTCGACACGTTTACATATTTGTTGACAATCATTTCTTTGATGCTTGGGATTTGTTTTCTAGAAGAAGGCCGTGAGTTACCTCAGTCTCGAAGACACAAACCACCTCTTTCTGTGGGCGATGATTTCCTAAGCAGGCAAGCATGTAATCTGCTTTTTCAATAGTAACCAATATGAACTGGGATACATTAGTTATCTGAGAGCTGTTTAGACGGTTAATGAATATATCTGTCTGCTGTTTATGCAACACTGCAGGTTTACAAGGAATGCAAATTTGGTGGCATCAGGGGTGGGCAGGAACATCCATAGAGTGGGGAACTCCATAAAGGAGACGGTGGATGATATTCTGTACCCCTATAGAAAGCCACCTAAGTAAGATGGCTGACAGTGGAAATATGAAAAGAGAAGGGAAATAGCAAACTATCAGAAATTAGCTAACTTTATCCCAGATCTGTGCCATGCACTTTCCGGTGCTGGATTTCTTTTCCTTTCAACGCCCCTTCATTCAACCACAAAAACTTTGAGAGCTATATAGAAGGGTTTATATGGGTGTCCTTGCACAAGAGCTGGATAGCTGTGAAATTATAAGTTATTGATACTGTTTTGCCGGGGTGGGCAGGAGGGGTGTCAGCATCCTCTTTTGTATGATACAATAAGTGTACGCTCATCCAAATTGTTGTATGCTGATGATGTTATAGTCCTTTTGTAATTCCCGAACTGAATTTTCTAATGCAGTGAAATTCTATGGCATTAGAACATAAAAGCAAGATGCTACGGCTCATAATTTGATTAAAGTTTCTGGCGGGACAAGCTAAGATCAGAACACACTCTAGCGGACTGCTTTATGGCTGAGGTCTTGGCCCTGAGTTGTGTAGCACCTGAAGCGTCGGTTGTTGCTGGTGGAAGGTTCTATCTATCTGCTCTCTAAAAACTTCGTCTTTTTGTATGGTAGCGAGTTTCGACACAATTGTGGCAAATGCGAAGGTGTTTGTATTGGTCATTGGCTCGAAAACTCACTTGGGTGGACCTTAATCTTGTGCCTATCCATAGAGGTAGAACCACGAGGTCTCATTGACCTTTTTAGTGAATAGTAATCATTTTGCAAAACAGTTGTGAGGGTAATTTGAGGGATAAGCTATGTCTATTGAAAAAAGAAAGAAAGATTGTAAACAAATTAAGCTAAAAGAATCAATGTCTTCAAATTAAGATGTTGTTTGCTCTTTAATAACTTTTTTCTTTTTCATAAAAATCATAACCTAGCTAATTAAGCAAAGTCGTTTGATTGGGCTTGTGGGACATTTTCTCGAGAGCTTGGCTCTGCTCTTTATATTTCTACATGGTATTTGATTTGTTAATTATTCAGTTTGTGTGAGAAGTTTAACTGCAAATATTCAAGAATTAATAGAAGTGTATTTAAAGCTGGTCTGAACACCTGCTTAAAAAATGTTAGTTCAAAGTTTTTCTTACTCTGCAGCCACCAAGGAAAAGCCTGGAGAGTCCTAATACTAATTAGAGAAATTTACTTTTTAGTCCTTAGATTTTATGTATTTTTCTATTTTAGTCCTTCACTTTCAAACTTCAAATTTTTAGTCTTTGAGTTTTCTTTTTTGACGAAATGGTTTTTCCGTCAGTCTGTCGTCTATATGATTAACGGACAAAAAATAAATTTTAAGCGGTCGACCGAGTATATGTTTTGAACGTAAGCGGTCAATCGGTACATGTAGCGATCGACCTGTACAAATTTGTTGATGTGTCAGAGAGTTCCATTAAGCTATAGACGACAGACTGACGGAAGGACCATTCCGTCAAACAAAGAAAATTCAAAGACTAAAATTTTGAAATTTAAAAATTAAAAATAAAGGACACCCAACTAAAAAGTGAATTTCTACTAATTATTAGCGCTGTCTTTTTAGTTTCGCCTCTAAAGTCGGGCGCTTTACGAATACTACACCGCACGTTTTATCGGAGAAAAATGCTGGATCCGTGCTGTTTGCGAGTTACGAGAAAAATGTACTAATCGGTACATGTAGTGATCGATCTGTACAAATTTGTTGATGTGTCAGAGAGTTCCATTAAGCTATAGACGACAGACTGACGGAAGGACTATTCCGTCAAACAAAAAAAATTCAAAGACTAAATATTTGAAATTTAAAAATTAAAAATTAAAAATTAAAAATAAAGGACACCCAACTAAAAAGTGAATTTCTCTACTAATTATTAGCGCTGTCTTTTTAGTTTCGCCTCTAAAGTCGGGCGCTTTACGAATACTACACCGCACGTTTTATCGGAGAAAAATGCTGGATCCGTGATGTTTGCGAGTTACAACAAAAGCCCTCCTCTAACACCCAGTAGCAAGCGTGCGTTGCCTTCTTTTTATTCTTTCACTGGGCGTCAAACAGGTTTCTTCCGGAAAAGAAACTCCCTGCAAATACTCGACAACGCAAAATTTCTTTCCCAAGAAGCATGAGCAATGGCTGTTGAACGCCGCGTGGATAAGACCCTCAAAGTCCCGAGCGAGTATAAGCATGTTCCCGTCTAATCTCGTGACGAAAAATCTCTCTGTTGCGATCTTGCTCGATCTTTGGTTTCTTTTTTTCTAAGCTTGCTCGATCTTAGTTGGAACGGAGGTAGAGGTACTTTTTGTAGTTCCCTAGTTAAGACCACATTTATTTCTCCACTATTTCTATTTTGATTCTCCGTTTGGTTCCCGAGACAAAATGATAAAGAACGTATAGAATATGAAAGTTCTAAAACGCAGCGTTCCGGTCTTTGGTTTTTTCATGGACTTTTCCCGGCGAATCTCATTGTTGTAGCCTGTCGTGTTGATTGGTGAAGATTTCCTGGCCGAATAGGAATTGGTGGATACTTTTGGGGCTGGAATTGTTTGGGAGCAGTTTAGGGATTTGTTGCGGAATCGAATGGCCGTTGCTTCGGCTTTTAGGCGATGGGGACAATCGGGAACCAATTCGGCGATAAGAGGATTTAGAGGGTTTGGTGCTTCACCTTCAGCAAACGATCCTTCATCGGCTTCTTTGGCTTCGTATTTTCCGTATAGGCAATTGGATTGTAGACAAATTTCTGACCTCGCGAAATCGAATGGAAAGCGGCTGTTTCTTGTGGACACGTTAGCCCTTGTAATTACGTTACTCTTTTATTTGTCCTTTTTTATTTCTGGGTGCTATTTATCTTTGTTTGGTTATTGGAAACGCATTGCAGGGAATGAAAATACTATCAAGTATCAAGTTGCGTGTTTTTGTTTGTTTGCTTTCCCTGAATGTTGCCTTATGCTGGGGTGGGAGGGAGTCAACTCTGCTTTGCCATATTGAATAGCGTAGTTCATCGTGCTTCTAATCTTCCTTTTGCCAAAAATAGTTGCAATTTTAGAAATTACGGAAATGGAATTGGATAGTCATTTTCATTTCTTGCCCTAATGTTTGACTGTAAGAAAATGAAATGCTACATCCAGGTTAGAAGATTAGAGGGACAAGGTGTGCCATCGAAGCAAGCTGAGGCAATCACAGCTGCCATAACTGAAGTTTTGAATGACAGCTTGGAAAATGTATCTCAGTCATTTGTTTCAAAGGGGGAGATGCAGAAGGTATCTCTTTCTTTTTATGCCGGTTTACTCTTATGCATGTATCTGCATTCATCAATTTAATTAATCTATGTTTGAAAATGTTGAAAATATAAAACTTCTATGTAGTTCCAGTTGTACTCCTTATTTAATAGTAACCTCGCACTTGGTGTTTGCCTATTTCTGTAGATTGAAATGATTCAAGAATCCAATCTGTCCAAATTCAAGTCCGAAGTCCAGAGCTCACAGGTAGCGACTGGTTCTGAATAGTTAGATGGGACTTTATGTGTGTGGCTTTCGATATTATAGCTTGGTTTTCTGTTTGCCCTCTCCATTGTCGGCGTTCAGGAAGGGCTTCTGAGATAAATATGAAATTTATTGGTCGTGGGCAGGCGGAGATTTTGGATGTATCTGACTGAGGCTAAACAATGTTTATGATGACCATAATTTCTTTGCACATAAATACTAATTGCAGGACACATCAAATAACCTTTGCGGTAGTCATGACTTTGTTCTTCAGATCTGTGTCCTTCCATTGTCATGCATCGCAGTTGAATCACTGATGATTCCATTGAATCCACAATGTGATTCAGATTTTCTTAGGAACAACAATATTGAGTAAGCAGCTGTCTTATCTCGGCTTCTACCCAGAATGGTACTCATGAATATGGTGTTCTCCAGTCTTATTTTGGGATCTCAATGCTGAAGTAGGTCAAACACATTGATTGTATTATGTTGGAGATTTAACTGCTTAAACGAGTGAAGAATCATGGAGTAAACCCTCTCCTTTCTGCTGGGTGTTAGCTTAACACTATGAATTACTGTCCAGGTGCGCATTGTAGATCCGGTATCCTTGAGTAGGAGTACCTTAATATGTCATGCACAAGTCCATGATGTTGTTTCCTTCTTTATACATATAGAGATATAGATCTGGCCTTTTACTTCATCTCATAGGCTTCAGCATGTAAGAACTCAACGAAAGCTCCACTCCCACTCTTCTGATCTGAGATGAACATGATATCAGACAGAAGAGTGGTGAAGATATGCACAAAGTATCAGTTGTTGCCCCTCTAAAGATTCTTCGAAAATAGGCTAAAAAATTTCTGAAATTTTAGTTCTCTTTGGCTTGATTGGATTTACTTTTATTTACGTTTTCCTGCATTTTGTTATTGGTAATCTCGCTGAAATGTATATAATGCAGGGACACCATTTTTCTTTGTTGCAACATGAGACTGAAAAGCTTCGGAATGATATAGAGAAGATGCGCAGTGAATTGAGGTGTGTTTCATGAAGTTAATATGCAGTTTATTTCTTTCTGCTACCATTTGAATATTTGGTTTTCTTTCTTTCATTATCTTCATTTTTAAAATAGGTTGATTGGGATGCAGGTATGAAATTGACAAAGTTACTGCTGGGCAGCGGTTGGATTTGAATCTTGAAAGGGGGTAAGCTATGTACCTAGATATCTTATGATCCAAGCATAAAGAGCCTCTTTTTTGGTTAAATCTTCAAGTCAGTGTTATATTTGTATGAGAACTGGTGCAGGAGGATACGGGATGAGCTGGCAAATCAGAATGCCGAAACCACTAACCTCACAAATAAACTTGATCGGGTAAGTCACGTGTGGTAAGTGAAGAAATGGACTATGCTTGGGTGACTGATTATGAAAGTATTCTCTAAAATGTATATGTTCTTTGTATGATATCAGGAAATTCATGCTCTAAGGGCTAACATGGAAGCAGCGAAATATGATGTGATAAAATACTGCATTGGTACTCTTGTTTCCATCTCAGCCGTCGGCCTGGCTGTAATCCGCATCTTGATGTAAACAATGTTTTGTTGTATCACAAACCAAGTGCTGTAACTCATAACGAGAAAACAATAGTTCATTCTTTTGAAGCTTTTGCTTATTTGAAAAGAGGGAAAAGAAATAAAGAGGCAAGAAAATTGAACTGGTGTATCAGGGGTTCTCATGGAAGCGCTCTACAATCCTGTATTCACTCCTTTGGCTGGTCCATTCTCTTGACATTCATCATCGAACTATGCTCTTCTTGTTTGGGCTGGAGACCAGAAATTCATAAATCTGGATGCCGATTTGTGGGTTTCTTTCCAGCATTTCAAGGAAAAGAAGTAGCTGTAAGATGTTTGGGGTTGCATATTTTCACACGGTACTTCAGGCTCCTGTATGGAAATGAGAGTGGCAGAGAACTAAGTCGGTTAGCGTCAAACTTGTATGCTGCATTTTGAAATTTGAATTAGTTGAAACAGCAAATATAACATGGGGATCCTGTTTGTGTTTGTGTTTGTGTTTGCAAGTTTATACATTTTTTATTATAAGACATTCGGCAGCAGAGTTTTAGGCTATTGCCTCTTTCCTGGAGAATTTTCATAGCTTGTATTTGTTATCATGCATATCCTCTCTCTCTCTCTTCTTTGGCATGTTACACACTGGTGTAGTGATAAGAAGATCGTGTATGTATGCGGGTTCGCCTCAATGGCTGCATCATCGGGACATGATATTTTTCTTCGTTGGGTTTGGGATGGGCCTGCCGTGGACCTATATGGACTTGACCCGAATGGGAAATGGTTTGGATGAGGTCAAAACAGGACGATAATTGAGGGCTGCCCACATTAACAGTATACTCCCAGCCTATCGGCTATCACCATGTAATACTACAAAGGCATGGGTTCGCTGTCCTGAACTTCGTTTTGGGCTAGCTGAAGTGGAAACGCAGTCGTTAACAAACGACCAAACAACAGAATCACAGATTCCCCAGCACCCGAATCGACGATGAACTTGTACTAGTCGATCGTTTTCCTCAACGTTGCTTTATTAGTCTTCACTACTCTTCAGTCTCCACGTTCTCTGCAATAATCACTTCGGCTCTCGAGCCAAAACCGAGCAACTTTCTCGAGAAAATAAAAGAGAAAGCTATTGGGAAATTTTCTCAGAAGCTTTAAGTTTTGTTCTTACCGGGTATGTTAAAAGGAGAAAGGTTAGGTCCTAATCTTACAGTCCTAAGAGATAAGGAGGTTTGTATCTCTGAGTTTGGTTTTAGATAGAAGGTACAAACAATGGTGGGAATAGCCATAGTTTTTGATCTATTGCGGAAGAATCCAAGTTTCTACACGGGCCAAAGCCTCCACTCCTATGGCTTGTTCTCAGCTACCGCCGCTTGTAACGTACCCACTGGAATGTAAGGATAATTGTGAGAAAAATCGTGTTTGGATGAAAGAAAGGAAAATGTATTGTGTAACAACTCATTCGAGAGAGTCAATCTCCATAACTGCCTTTGTAATAATCTTTTTCATAACCAACGAATCTCCCTGCAGCAGAACTTATAGGAAAGCTTATAAGAAAACTATTTGGCCAACAAGGCTCTAATTGGACTAAAGCATATAAGGCCCGAACAGTGGGCTACCCAAACTAAGGAAAGCAATAACATATGACCCTTTCACAAGGGTCTGACCCGGCCCAACCATAATGGCCGACCACCTTAACTCCACTCCACGTAAGCCTTCGTGAGTCTTCCCCCAAACTCCCCGAAGTCTCCTAACACAAAGCAATCTCCTAACACAAAGCCGCCGCTCCTCTTTTACGAAACCCCAATTCTTCCTTCTTCCCCATGATCCACATCAAGGATCATAACACCGCTGCTGCCATCTCCGCTGGAACCCCTTTTGACTCCGGGGCGTTGTTTGGGTACTCTTTCTCTTCTCTCAATGTAAAGAACAAGATTTCTTTGAACACATGGCTTTAAGATTTCTTAAATTTAGTTTTTTCTTTGGCTTGATTTTCCTGATAAGTAATCTTTCAAATCCAGAATATAAAAAGAAATAGGGAAAAGTACTGAAATAGTCCCTGTGGTTTTACGTTTTGACAAAATAGTCTCTGTGGTTTCAAGTTGAACGCGTTAGTCCCTGTGGTCAGCAAGTTGTTGCAATGCAGTCCCTCTGTTAACCCACTTAACGGTCAAAGCTTCCGGGAGGACCTTTTTGTTACATGATGCATACCTCAGGGACCAATTTGTCAAAAGGTGATACCACAGGGACCTACAAATTAGTCCCTGTGGTATCACCTTTTGACAAATTGGTCCCTAAGGTATGCATCATGTAACAAAAAGGTCCTCCCGGTAGCTTTGACCGTTAAGTGGGTTGACAAAAATCTAACGGGAGGACCTCTTTGTTACATGATGCTTACCCCAGGGACTAATGTGTTCAAGTTGAAACCACATGGACCAATTTGTCAAAACGTGAAACCACAGGGACTGTTTATGTACTTTACCCAAAGAAATATTTACTCTTATTGATGTCTTCCCTCGTTATATTATTGGTAATTTCTCCGAAAATCATATAATCTTTCAAATCCAGAATATAAGACATGTCTGTCTGTAATCTGTGTGGATGGAGTGTGTGAAGTATTCAATTGAGTCGAAACGGTCTGGGGCAGTACTATATGGATTCATTATTATATATTGTATTGTTTGAGGTATGCAGGTATGACCAATTGATCAGCGGGTTATTTTTTTTGAAAGACGGAATGTTTGCTCGATTTTCTTACTTGATTTCAATGAGTCAGTAGGGCTATTTTTTATTGCCAATTTTAACTGTTTCTGTAAAATTTGAAGAAGGCTATAAGCTTGGCCTTGGTTGTTTTATTTGATGGCTATGAACTACTTAAAGGGCACGAGCAAGACTTAGAGTAGGTAGTGTGAACAAGGTGAGTGGAATGAGGGTATGTTTACTGTATGAGTATGGAACATTGTGTATTACTGATGGCACAATACGTATATTTTAGAGCTTTCTATGTCTGTTTGGATGTATTCTTGAGCTGGTTGCATTGCTTTAGGAATCATCAGTGTAATTTTTAGATGGGCTGGTCTAAAACTTCCGTACAGATCTTTGTAATGCTAGTGTAGTCTTTCTCTGGATCCCTTTGCACTGGAAGACATGAACCAGACATAAAATAACCGTTAGATTTAGACCAGGCTCTTCGGAGTTCATGTGACCTGCTCTTACACCGCATTTGGGTGCTGCAGACAAATATATGAAATAATAGAGAAGAGGAGTTCCATCTTTAGGCATTTCCTGTTTTAGTACCCATGTAAAGCTCAACTGAACTAAGCCTACAATTTTTTTTCAAGTAAAAAAATTGAGCGATTGAGCTTTTAGGAAACAAAATAATACCTGCTTAGATTATTAGCAGTTAAAGAACCAGAGGGCAGGTGTCTCTTCTATTGTCTTTTGCAGATTTTTTGCATCCAAGAACCAAGATGTTCAATTTAAACTTTAACAAACACTAAGAAACTTAGTAGGTAGCCGCTGTTACTGATTCCATGATTTATTTACTTGTCTTTTACCGTACTTGGTAGAACCACCTTGAAAAATATATCTTCTACCTATTCTTGGGACATATTTTGACTTCCAGTGGTTTTGCTACTGTTTTTCAGGATACCGGTAGCTCATTGTGATGCTGGTGCAGCATTGCCTGAAGATTATTATCTTTCCAGTCTAAGAAGTGCAATTGCAAATATCTTCGAGCATGATTATGTGAAACACAGAACAAAAGAATACAAAATTGAGTTAAAACCTTTATTCTCAGCTTTTGAACCAAAGGCATTTGCATTGACTTCCTTAAGATCATTTTTGTTGTTCTATTTGCCTCTTTTGGAGCCTCGTTCCAACATTGAAGAAGATGATGATGATTTCCTTCAGGACACTCAAGAAGAGCGCAATGTAGACTTGGTCGTTCCTTTAAAAAAATCAGTGAAGCAAATTATCCGAGAGGTGAGTTGTAGTCATTCTCCCTTCCTATCTGTTTCATGAAGACTTATGCTTCAGCTTTTGTGCATTCGAGGGTTCTCTTTGGTCGTTTTGTATGCATGTCTCTCATTCTCTTGTGTAATGATTTTTAATAGATTGAAACCAAAAGAGACCTGCTTCACCAGTGGTGCTTCCATAACAATAATGAATAAAAAGGGCGAGAGAGGATCCCCTTGACTTAAGCCACCAGAGCTCCCAAAGAAGCTATTAGGAGAGCCATTAACCATCACTGAGAACTAAGCCGTAGAAATACAAAATGCAATCCAACGACACCACTTCTCTTGAAATCCACATCTCCTCAAAAGATACAACAATAAATTCCAATTCACATGGTCGTAAGCTTTGTGAATGTCAAGCTTGCACATTAATCCCGGAACATTCGACATCAATCTCGAGTCAATGCACTCATTAGAGATCAAAACGAAGTCTAAAATCTGTCTCCCCCTCACGAAAGCATTATGAGAAGGCAAGATGATTTTCTCAAGAACCAGTTTTAGCCTATTTGCCAAAACTTTGGCAAGAATCTTGTAAACTCCTCCAACCAAACTGATAGGGCGAAAGTCTATCAATTCCACGACACCTGTTTTTTTAGGAATGAGAACAATGAATGTCGCATTCAAGCATTTAACAAATTTATACCTCTGGGCAAATTCATTAAACATAGCCAAAACACCCTTTTAACCACCTCCCAGCAAAATTGGAAAAATGCTAAAGAGAATCCATCTAGGCCCGGGGCCTTATCACCGTTGAGGCTATGGACCACCCCTGTGACCTCTTCCTCCTCAAAAGATCTCTCAAGCCAACTAGCCTCCTCCTCAGAAATGGAATAAAAAACCAAACCATCCAGAGCCGGCCTCCAAGAATTGGTAATACGGTTTCCCCTTCCACTACCAAACTAGCAATCGAGTTAACCCTCCGATTCAAATTGGTAATACGGTGGAAAAAATTAGTGCATTTATCCCCATCTTTAAGCCACAAATACCTCAATCTCTGTCTTCAACTAATCTCCTCTAACTAAATCAGATGATCCAATTCTCGTACCACCTCCAACTTTCTAGCTTTCCCCCTCTCATCAAGGAGCTCCCCCTCATCCAAAGAATCAAGAGAAGCCAACTCGCTTAACAAGGAAGACTTTCGGATACTGAGATCCCCAAAACTTTCTTGGTTCCATACCTTCAGGTGATTCTTCAAAGCCTTCAGTTTTGAGTCTAGCGCAAAGTTAGGAGAACCCAAGAACTCAAAAGACTCCCACCACCCATTAATCCTATCCAAAAAATCATCCTCCTTCAACCACATGTTTTCAAAACGAAAGGGTCTCTTCCCACCTCTAACCCTGCCATCCACCAGAAGAATGAGAAAATGGTTCGAATACAAACGAGACAACCTTATCTGAGAGGCCTCAGGAAACAAAGACTCCCAACTAGCATTAAACAGAAAGCGATCAATCCTCGACCAAGACTGAATGATTCTATTATTAGACCACGTAAAGGCACCCCGATAAAGGGATATCCAATAATTCCAACTCCGATATAAAATTGGATAACTCCTCCATAGCTAAAACTACCCTTCCGCCCCCCAACCTTTCACTAGGGAAACGAGTGACATTGAAATCTCCCCCAATACACTAAGGAAGATCCCACAGAGCTCGAACCCCTGTCAACTCATCCCACAACAAACTCTTATTACTATCAGCGTTGGGACCATAAACACCTGAGAAGATCCACTCTACCCCATCCACTAAGTTCTTAAAATTCACAATCACATAAAAAGAGCCAATGCAAGAATACATCAACCCCATCATCCTTGTGTCCCACAATAACAAAATACCCCTTGAGGCACCATCCGCCTCCAAATTACATCACTTCACATGAGGACCCCCATACCCATCTAATCACATTCCTAGTCATAACAGCCACCTTGATTTCCATCCCCTTAATAAGTTTCTCACACCTCTACACTTTGCTCTATCATTGAGCCCCCTAACGTTCCAAGAAAGAATTTTGGGCATCATCTAATTACCAACAAATAATCTTATCTCCAACTTTTTTTAAAAAAGTCCCATTTTGATTCTATATCGGAAATCTTTTGTTGTTTGTTTACATTTCTGTGTATGAACCAACACAAAGAAATGGGACATACAACATACTTAACTTCGTTTTCTATTGTAGATGTGTTTTATTTTTTAATGTAGAATTTAATAATCCAATATTCACATTTCGGAATTTAGTTAAAATGATATTTTATATGATTAATTATAATAGATTAATCAGATTTTGCAATTAATATTTGAAAGGACTTAACATACATCTATTTTGTTGAGGAATAAGATTTCCTACTATATGTTAAATAAATATTTTAAAATGCTTCAAATAGTTTCATTACAGTGCTAAAACTAACATTGTCGAGAAACTAAAAATAGGAGTATATGAGATTAGATTGGGCCCATTTATTCTGTTCCACCTCGACCCTGAAATCCAGATCGAGTTTAAGAAGTCGACGTTATAAAATCGAGCTCAAGCCTTTGCGTTGCGCCAAAACCTTCAGGGCCTCTCCCTTGCACAACCACCAGCCGTCCTCTTTCCTCGCTATTGCCGGAAAATGGCTTCCGGGAGCTAACCAATCTTCCCTTCCAAGCGAGCTCCATTTTTTACTCATCCTTGGAGTAGGATTGTCAAAGCCATCGTCGGGCCACTCTGTTACAGCTAAATTTCTGCCAGCGCTCTCCCTATCTTTGGCTTCCCTCCCAAGTTTCTTGCAATTTCATCCAATTGAATGGTTATGCTCGCTACTTTTGTGAATTCTTGGTGGTCAATGTGGAGTTATGCTCGCAACTTTTGTGAAACCGCGCAAATAAGAGGTTTAGAGTGCTTGTGTGAGCCCTTTAACTTTGTTAGTTTATGAGGTTGGGATATCCGTGTTTTGGTCATTTTGAATGTGAAATTGTTGGGAGGGTGGTCTTCTGGATTGCGTCGTCTTGTTTGTAAAAGGAAATCATAAAATATCTCAGGCCTTAATATTCTTACATCCTTAATGGAGAATTCCATGGCATGCGCTGGCATTATCTGGCTTGTTATTTTTTGTCTCATGCGCATAAGAAATTTGGGGAGCTGGTTATAATTAGAAAGGACCCGTATTGTTCGCCCCAAAAAAAGGAGAGAGAGAGAGAGAGGACTGGAATGATAGGCCCAAATATAGTTTGGAAGTTCAAAAAGGCTCATTTGCACTTTATGTTTTGTTGAGCCCTGCTTTTGACTCTTGTTTGATGGTTGCGCGCACATGCCAAACACTCAGTACTTCACTCAAAATAAGCATATTATATTCCAATTCGAAGCCTTAATTAGCATGAGCATGCATTAATTCACCTCTCTGTGTTTCATACCTTTTCAGTTGGAGATTTAGCAACTTAAACATTGATACATATAAAAGTTACAGTTACTGTGGGGCTGGTAGTAACAACATGTCTTACATTTTTTTGACTTCGCATGCATTTTTCTCTTAATTTGTTTTTTAACACGCCAATATCGAGTTTCCTTTCCCCTTTTCCTGTGGTTCCTCTTTTTTTTGGTGCATACTCCTTTTTTATTTTCTTGCATTTCACTTATGTGCATGAATGATGGGGCTCTCTTGGATAAAAGCACTTGTACAGAGTTGCACTGTCCAAGGGCTTCGTTCTGATGCTCGAAGAATACTAACTTACTGACCTATGTATGTCCAAACCAGAGTAATACCCACTCCAAAAGAAAGGTCACTATATATGTTGATTCCAGGCCAACCGCAGGACAGATGTTTGAGGTTGTGTATATCTTCTAATTATGCAAATGTCGATTCAGCTCATGTAGACTTCTTGTTTATTTTTTTGATTCGTTATAGTAATAAAGGAAAAAAGAGACGTTGTCTAAAACGGTTGTCTTAAAGAATCCAATTTGATAACTTCCAACTTGTTTCCTTGCTCTATTCAGTCGCGGTTGTTGGTTCTTCATTTTTCCTCTAATATGGAATTACGTAATTATCATTTCACATACACACTACCCCATCTTTGGGTGGGTGCATGTATGTGTAGCCTACATGGTTTGGGTGTATGTAGTGTTCCATGAAGAGCATGTATGTATTCTTGAATACAACTCCATATAATGCATATTACAGAGGATAATGGGGCGATGAGTGGTCAACGTACCACTCAGTTGCCCTTCGTGGTTTTCTCATGGGTGGTAGAAGTGGAGCTGGTATGCATTTACTTATAGCAAGAGAAATAACCACAATTACATGGACATAGATATCATTTTAGCATTCTGGCAATTCCCTCCTCTTATGAATTTTATGATTTTAGATTCTTGCTTCTTCTTTTTTTACTTTTTTTTTTTAGATGATAATGCTGTGCTTATTCAATTTTTCCAGGGGCCTGGAAAAATTTGCTGGAATCTTTATACTGATTCCATTTTCGTTAGTTCAGGCTGGAATCTGCTGGATGCGCTAGCTGCTGCCATTAGCGTGGTTTCTCTCTGCATCCACTCATGCATTTGTAATTTATGAGTAGTATTTTTTGTTTTGTTTGGTTGAGTACCTATGTATGAGTACGGGAGGATACATTTGTGATCTAATTCTGTTTTAATTGAAAAAAACATGAGGTTGTAAAACGGTTTTTGCTCACTATTGTTTTAGACTAGTTAGCAGACGAGTTGTATCCCATGGCTATTGTTGAATTTCAAATACACATAGCTTCATTCTTTCTGAAAGTTTCTCTCAAATGCACAGAATTCGCGCAAACTTTATACTTATTTTGCATCATCGGTGCCGTGATGGCAGCATAACTGTAAATGGCTTGACATTTTTATTTGCCTAGAAGATCCATGATCAGAGGGGTGGGTGTAGTTCCATGACTTTGCTATCTTTGGAAACAGAAACTAAAATGTATCTTGTTAACTTCTTGTTCATGAAGGCTGCTTTGAGCAATACAGTCATCCCAGGAGTTCGTGTTGCAGCTTGTGCTTCAGGTGATGTGCAACCAGAAATAAACAATTAATAGCGATGAAGAATTTTGCGGTTTGACACACCAAATGTCCCTGTAATAGCTACTTCGACAAAGGTGAGAAGCTGTTACAATCTTTTAAGCTGCAAATGTCCGTTCTCACATCATTAACTACTGCCTTTCTCTTTTTACAGGTGGTTAGACACTGAACTGTAGATGCCACTTCAGAAGAGGATACCACAAGAGCTCATTCAATTTCTCTCAACACTAAATAATGCGTTTGTGGGCTAACTAAACGAGGTAGTGCATACCTACATCCTAGGATCATACTTGACGTGATGTCTGTGGAAAAACAAGGTAAATGAGCAGCCAATGGGATTCTGAGACAGCTGCCGCTGAAGCCGGAGCATGACACGTTTCGACCTTCTGATGCCGTTATAGGTGGTGCATTGCACGGGACTGTTTTATGGAAGTACTTTCGATAACTTATCCAGGTGAACGTGAATTACTGATGACTCGTTGTACCGTCACTTGTACAGATATTGGGTTTGTTCTTACCCCAATTATTAGAGCTCTGGGGTGTTGCTCAGCTCATTCCACTTATTGCCTCTCTCTTTTTTGTTTGTGCTGCAGAAAGACTATGCAGATCCTTTCGGCAGCTATTCTGGACCATCGCCTCCACGCTTTGTCTTGTCCCACTGTGGCGAAATCTTTGCATTTCGCTCCTGGTGGAAGGGGAGACATGCGAGGACTGGTCTAGAAACGTCTTTGAATCTTTATCGGAAGCGAAATCTTTTAAAGGGTCGATACGAGTTCAATCCTACTCTCACTCGTTTCGTCCTTCTCCCACTCATCCAACCGTAGTGGCTGTACTGAACTGTTCAAAACCACCCGATAGTTTTTTTTTTCTCTTTAGCAAAGGCTGGATGCTTTTCTTTATGGTTTTGGATCCAAGTTTGAACCAAATCTTTGGTTGCTGAATCTTGTTTTTGTTGTTTTTTTTCCTATGCAATTGGTCTGGCTTAATCGGGCATAGGAGTCAGGAGAGCCAACCCATACGGTTGTCCTAATCAAGGAGGCCATCCTTAAATTCAGAAGTCCATACGAAAGTTGTGACAGGAGAACGAACCCAATCCATACACTTGTTCTAATCAAATAGGCCATCTTTCAATTCAGAAGTCCATACAAAAGTTGTGACACTGATTTCACAGCCAAAAATTAAGTGAAAGTTACATAAATTGTCTAATTTTAAAGACAAATATTAAATTCTTGGATGAAGGGTCTGAATTCCCAACCACATTGTGTCCCACAATGATCTTTTTTCATGATCATTATTAAAATAGAAAAAAAACTAGGGGGAGCAGATCTTTTTTTATCATTATTATTAAAATGGAAAGAAAATCAGGGGTGGCAGCTTGCCCTTATCACAACCCACCTAAACCTTTAAGGGGGTGTCCCACGGCTTCCGTCCGCATCTCTTTACCTCACTCTCTTGTAGCTGTACACAAACGAGTGGATGCTGACTCGAACAAAACTCTTGGGATGTGTTCTCACGGGGGCCTCCACAAGTTACCCTTTCTGCCTTCTATACATTCCCCCCGCCCCCTCAGTTCTCTCTCCTCACACACCCATCAGGTCTCAGGACCTATTTATATTGCCTAATTACCAATAGCTTTGGTAAATATTCAAGGTGCTGCTCTCCAACCCCTTATGCAGAGCCTATTCGGGGCTAGACAACGAAGAATTTAAAGGCAGTTGGTTGTGGACTTTTCAGAACCTATCTATCTGATAAATGGAGGTTTTGTTTTTAATCAGACAGAAAGCCGTACTTGGACCAACCACTTAACTTCGAACTTTTTTTTTTCTTGGCAAACTTCGAACTTTATTAAGAGACAGAAACCAGATCATAAGTCCTTGGGCCTGATTGTTTTGACTTTCTTAAGTTGTTGGAATTAGTTTCGTGTCTATGCCATGTATTGCCGCGATAAGATACCGTAAGTCATAGGTTCAAGTCCGACGAGGAAGTTTGGCATCTTCTTTCCTGCTACCCTATGCGCCAATATCCCGTGAAAGATGGGATCCTATCAACAACCCATGTCAGAAAACCAAACGAAAAAATAAACCCAGAAGTAAGAAGAAATAAAATAAAAAATTCTAAAAAAATAATAACAAAAAGAAGATGAAGAAGAAGAAGAAGAACGTTATTCACAGAAGGTTTTTCTTTTTTCAGACATTTGACCCAATATCTATATCTTTTGATTTCATTTATTTGATTGGTTAACAGAAGTGTACAGTTTCAAGGGGATCGATCGAGAAGAGAAAAATTGAAATGGAAGCAAGTGTACAAGTGTCTTATCCACAGAACAGAAGACTTCAAATCCTATCAATTTCGTCTCTTCAGCCTTCGCAATTATTTTTGGTTGGCTCTTTTCAAATCATAACAATAACAAAAACCAGAAACCAAAAAAGAAAAAGGAAAAGGCCACGCAAGTACCGATCCGATCACCTGTGACATCTTTCATTTCTGATCTATCCACAATATCGATTTATGTATGGTCTCTATGTTCAGTCCCACTCGCTGATCCTTAATTTGCTCAAACCAGAGGGCAAACGACCCGTTTAGTAGGTATGGCGATGAGTCGAGTCGCCTTCGGCGCTGTGAGTCCGAACACGTCGTTCATGTCCAGCTCACTCGGCTTCATCCCGTCCGGTAACTCCCACGTGAAGCAGTGGAGGAGGTGAGACACGGCCAAGTCCAGCGCGAAGAGGCCGAGTTGCATTCCGGGGCAGGACCTTCGACCTGAACCGAACGGAATAAACTCGAAGTTACTCCCTTTGAAATCAGGAACACCGTCTCTGAGGAACCTCGAGGGCTTGAAGGTGTCGGGGTCCTCCCACGAGTTCCCGTCCCTGCCAATAGCCCACGCGTTGATCATCACACGCGACTTCGCCGGGATGTAGTGGCCGGCGACCTCAGCGTCCTCAGAGGTCTCGTGGAGGAGTAGTGGAATGGGTGGATGAAGGCGTAGGGTCTCTTTAAGAGAGCATTTTAGATACGTTAGCTTCTCGAAGTCGCTCTCTTCAATTCGCCTGTCCAGACCCACGACTTCGGAGAGTTCTTGTTGGACCCTCTTTAGATCCTCTGGACTTCTCATGAGCTCCGCCATGGCCCACTCTATCGCTGAAGCCACAGTCTCCGTCCCACCAAACATCACGTCCTGCAATGCGAGTGCACACGTTACAGGCCATGGTTTTAGAACAATTTAATATGGAAATACAAAATCTACTGCGACTTTAAGCTTCTACAAGGTATCAACTATTTCTGGGATATTATATATTTGGGAGAATCATGGGTTGTCTTATGATGTGTCTTTAAAATATAAGCCATCGTCGCTTGATTGATGAGTACTGTTTATAGGCTGATAAAATGTGCATATATATTGTTGGACAAACGTGAGCAAATTCAGGGACTCTAATTTTATAAGAACGAGGGATTCACATACTAATTAAGAATGAATTGCCTAGAATATCGGCTAGTAATCATTAAGTAATTGATGGTTGAATTGCCTGATCAAATAGTGGATAATAATTTTGGAATCGAAGTTTATGGATGATGCATGATATGATTTAATTGAATTTAAAATATAATGTTTGAAATTTTTCTTACCATGATGATGGCTTTGATGTTATCTCTGGTGAGTTTGATGGAGTCATCAGACGCGCTACCTTTTGCCTCTTCGCTGTAAAAAGCTAGCAAATCGTCCACCATATCGGTATCGTCATTATCCTTAACCAAACCATGGTTTTTCTTCTTCTTCTTCTGCATGTGATCGTCGATGATGTGGTCGATGAATCCGTCCAGCGATTGACGAGCCTTGAAAAGCCTCTGGTTGAAGCCCTGCGGGTCGAACCAGCTGAGCCAGGGAATGAAATCCGCGATATTGAAAGCTCCAAACAGCTTAGAGAACTCCTGCAGTATCCCAATGAACTCGTCCTGGCCTTCATGGGAAAGCGAACCGAAAGCGGCCCTGTATATTATGTTCCTCGTCAGTGCAAATACCATCTCGCCGATGTTGACCGGCTTGCCGGTGTTTGCCGCCACGAAACGCACAATAGCGTCGACCTCGTCCCGTACGGAATCCCACGACTCGGCCCGTTTGCGGCTGAAAAGCTTCATGACGCAAAGCTTGCGCATCTGGCGCCAGAACGGGCCGTAGTGAGCAAAAGCCATGTCGGCACGGTCGTAAGTAAGGTACTTGATGGCTATGGTAGCTGGACGGTTGGAGAAGATGTTGTCCTGGGCCTGAAGCACCTGGCGAGCCATGTCGGGGTTCGACACGGCCACCATGTGTAAGAACCCAATCCGGAGGTGAAAGAGTCCACCGTATTGCTTGGCCAGTTTGGCCAGCCCCCGGTGGGTTAACTGGTCCATCATCGCCATGTTACCGACAATTGGTAACCCTTTAGGCCCCGGTGGATATGGCAACCTCCGTCGGAGACGAAAAATTAGACCTAACAAGAATAGTAAGGGGATGATCATAAAGAAGACCGGCATGGGCTGAGGTTCCGAACCTTGTAAGACAGAATCCATGGCGCTATATTGGCGTGTGATGATAATGCAACTCTAAACGTCACAAGTTTGGAAGGAGATATTATGGGCCTTTATATACAAATTTTTGTGGCTCCTGCATGCGGGCAATCTGCTCAAGTACTTTAAATAGTATCTGATAATTTGACCACACTATTAATTAATTACTTCCTTAAGAGACCAGATTGCGATTTTATTATTGTTTGGATTTATTTTATTAATTATTTTTTTGTTTAGGATAATCATAACCGTCTATAAAAGGAGTAAAACATCAGGATCGAGTAGGTGAGTGAAAATTACGAACAGTTCATTTGGATTCAGGGGTTTTGCACTTTGGCTTGTATTGTTCCCGTATATCATGTCCGTCTACGTACGTACACGCATGCATGCTCACACATTATATATGAACAGAATACTCCTATACACGTATAATTAAGAATTAATCTACTTCTAGTCGTAGAAAATTTGCCTACATATGCTGTATGCAGTGGGGTAATTGAATAAATTTAACTCGCGAGGATGGATTAATGATTAATTAATGTGAATTCTAGGCGCGCGGGTTGCTGCCACCTCTCTTATTTTTGTGATCTAATGTTGTTCTCTTAGCAAAGAACACGATTAGTCTTCGTTGTCAATGATCTTCTTGGGTAGAAACCTTCAAAACCTCTGCAAATTAAGGCAAACTATTATAAACATCCGAGAATTATGTATATTTATTATTCGGGGTGGAAACCTTCAAACCTTGGCAAAGGCTAATCATAAACAACAGCTAGCAATTTCCTTTTTCTTTCGGAAAATTAAGCAATATCCTAGCTGTTTAAGATTGAGGAGCTACCTCCACACGTCGGCCGCTATATAAAGTCACTGCATGGGGTCCAATACAGATTGTAATTATTCTGCTATTTTCCAAATTAATTAGCTTCGGTCCCCATTACTGTTTCTTTTGCTTCCTGATTAAGATCCAGGCAGCTGACCTACCAACTCTTCCACAGTTTGTGCCCTCAAATATGCTCAGTATAGGAAGCTCCCCCCTCCCCAATTCCTAGTAAGCCTTTTGTTAAGAACCGAAAAGGCGGAGGATTTGATGCGCGATCTTATGATCTGTACTGCGATCCCGTCACCGTCGTGGTTTGACATGTACATTCGAACCGTCGATTGATGTTTTCATCTCATCGTTTCGGTTTCGATCGTTTTTCGACAAATTAAAAAATATTTTTCCCTTCCAATTATAGTACGTACTGTGACGACATTAATATCTCCACCTCTCGAAATAGAGCAATTAATAATTAATCTTCTGTTAACTTTCAGTAAAATTCATACTACTTCACAGTTCACACTCAAGAGATTTATATTTATAGATGACTTCAATTGCGTGTAGTTCGCATCACTCTAACGTCAGCATCATTGTAGTAACATTCTTAATTAATTAATTATGTCTGATGAGTGCTATTCCCGCACTTTTTTCTCCTTTGCCATTTAGAGTTAATTCCGCATGCACTTGTATTTCTCCGGCCTTAGCCATTTAGAGTCATATCAATAAAGAAAGGTCGAAAATGGGGAAGGTATTATCCATGCTCTTGCCAAATTTCAAAGCCCCAGAGCATACGCAACATTACTACGTCAAAAACCAATTATCCAATATTTTTTTATCAACTAAGGACATGTTTGTTTGTCCAAAATTTCTAACAAAATAAACATACTTCAACATTTTCAGCTTTTATATATACACTTCAAACTTTTCACGAACAACAATAAACTTCAACATTTAAAAGATTCTCAAAATTTTAAGAATATTCCCCAAAATTTTGGTAAATAAATATATCCTTAATGGACAGGACAATCCAGATCTGGCGGACCACCACATAGAAATTGAACAATATCCTGAGAAGCTAAGTTGCCATGTCAAGTCATGAAAATTAGTTCCCTTGAGGCTAACTAGCTAGTGGATCATTTTGAGAAATATAATGAAGCTTAATTTAATCAATTTTTTTCTGTTCATGATTAATTTGATATAATTTGTCTGCTGCGGCCTGCAGTATTTAGCTTTCTATATTAAGGCCCTATCAAATGTAAGGGAACGTTGGATTACAAAGTTCTGGTCCGGTCTCCAAATGATAACATTATTATTAAAGTAGGCAAGACTCAATTTTAGCCGTCAATATCTCCAAGTACTGCCTCGGACAAATATTGATTGGAAATTAATGGTAAAGCTTTTTCTTCTCTGCTCTTATGAAAATGATGATTTTACCCGAAACATGCATCTACCGTCAAAGATATAATAAATAACAGAGATATGCTACAATTTGACGTCGTTTGATCACAAACCACGCACATTGTTCTTTCCATTTATAAAAGGCACAACTTCTAGAATAAAAGCACATTTTGCAGATGCATGGAAGTAGAAATAAGTTATATAAACCATAAAATAATATTATATGCTGATACTGATACTGCATGGAATATTGGTACCACAAATAAATTAAGTTCTTCTGTCACTTTTTGCCGACATAAATTTGATGCACCAACTATAAAATAATCTGTACTATTTAGTGGATTATTGTGAGTGTTTGAACAGGTGTTGGGGATTTTTTTATTACCTTTTTATTTTTCTTTTTCTAAATAGATTTTGTGCAATCTCGTTCCCATTTATTTCAATAATATTCAAAAAAATCTACATAGTGAATAATCTGGGAACTGCGTATAACCTTCTTAAACTATACGTGATTGAGGCACATTTAAACAGATGAAATAGAAATTAAAAGAACTGAATAAGAATGAAATATAATATAATATAACATATTCCTTTTTCGCGTTTCACACGAAGGATATGTGGAGATCTCAATAACGCTCAAACGAGTAGGAAATTTCGATATGCACATCTTCAATATGTGGTAATAGAGTTGACATGTGTGGTCTTGCTGAGTTCGTAACATAATAATTACGTATATAGGCCCAACGTATTACACCTGTGTGGACAATGTTTGCAAAACGCATAAAAAAAGAGACAATGTTTGCAAAAGAAATCGATCGATATATGCAGAATTAGTTTGAGTTCCGAAGTCAAACTTCTCATGCAAACGTCGGTATCAGTGGTTTTTTTTTAACACATCAGTATCGTTGTTAAGAGATTGTGTTGGTGGGATCTGTACATGTATCTGTCCTCCTATACGTGTGTCATATATCTGACACCAACCATGCATTATGTTTTATCGTAATTTCCCACGACTGATCTAATCCTTGTCTGAAAGAGGTTTCTATTTTTGCTGACCACAGGACGGCTGACACCTGCTTTAGGTTAGGGTCCAGTTGAAGGGTTTCACTTACCCACCCTATCGATGACTAAAATACGAATTATATGGTGCAAAAACTTCAGATAATGTGAACTAGAGGACCCTAAGAAGGAGGTGGATCTGGTCAAAAGCTGGCCGGAAAGTCTGACGATTAAATAATGGGACACGACGCTGACAATTACGGATCTAAGTAATAAAAGTCAAAGCAAACACGAGGGTTGGGTTTGTCTTTGGGAAGAAGGTCCAATATGACTCCATTATTCCATAAATGGTATGGTACGAAGCCAGTGAAGATTTAACGACGATTTAGGTCTGACAAATAAGAGATACGAATTACGATTTCTTCAACCTGCAGAGCCCCGTTCGTGTAAATATATGTCGTCGGTATCCAGCAATGAGTATGTCAGTGAAATATTAATTGGGGTTCATTTTACGTGATACAAATTAGGAGATATTAAAATTAATGAAAAAATAAAGATATTTTATAAAAATTAGTAAAAAGTAGAAGAGAGAAAATTTGAATGAATATTATAATAAAAATTATTTGATGTGAAAAATAGATTATTTTATAATAGATTTGAAATTTTTAGATATCAAAATTAAAGAAAAAACGAACGCACCAATGTGATCATTGTAGGCCGAAAGAGATCTTGCTTCAAAACCATTGAAAGATTCCGATAAAATCTTAGCACCTGAAGAGTCATCTGGCCGGCAAGTCATGGATATATATATATATATATATATATATATATATATATATATATATATATATATATATATAACATATTATGGGGCTAAGTAGATCTTAATTATGTGGTCCACTCGACTTTGTATACATTAATTTTTGAAATTTAACCACATGTGTTCTCGTGTTTATGTATAGCCCACTCAGTGAGAATTCTCAACCAGTGGGTAAGGATGCTAGCGCAGCTTCTTTGGACAACTTTTAGTGACTGCTGTCCTTACACATGAACATATGCAGATCAGAACCTTTTTGTCACGGCTCAACTACCGTTGGAAAACAGACCAAGCTTAGAACCATTAACAATTTAATTTAATTTTTTATTTTATTTTGCATGAATCGTTAGGGTATGGTGATCTGACATGCAAGTTGCTTCGAAAGAGGACCATTTAACTATAAGACAACGATCAACTATATATGCTCGGTCCCAATAAAAACATTTAATGAGTAACAAAATCAGAGCACTCTCATGTACAGTACAGACTAACCCACAAGAAGATGACAAGAGAGAGAAAGGTGCGTGCATGGAAAAAGCCAAATAATTTCTTCTTCTTCTTTTTTTGGGGAAATTCCTTTGGTTGCTTTCGATCCTGCCAATCCAAAGGCTGGAATATTGCCAGCTTGACTAATCTACTGGTGGGACTTATATATCAGTCGAACTTACTTTTTTCTTTGCTGAGGAGATAACAGACTGCCTACTTGATCATGAAGTTGCGGCCATATCAGAGAGCTTGGCCACATCCACCCAAAATTAATCCAAATTTAAATTTTTTGTAATTAAACTTATTATTTGCGCTTGTAGCCATTAGAGAAAAATAAGTACGGTGGTGCATCACGAAGTGGAATACTAGTTTAGATATGAAATAGCTCAATAATTATGGGCATGTTTGAGTCTCAATTAATTGGGCTCAATTATTTGAGTTTAATAATAAAAAATTTATCATATTATTTTTTATTATTATAATATTTATTAAAAATCTTCTCTCTTCACTTTTTCACCAACTCTCGTAACATTTCTTTACTTTATAATATTTCTCAAATTCCAATATCCAAAATTTTCACCCTCAAATATATTCGATTTTAAAAATTTTCACCCTCAAAAGTGTCTATGGTCTGACACTGACACGATAAGAGAAAGAGAAGCCGGAGAATAACGGAGGATCGCGCATGATTTTTAGTTAAGATTTTTGGAAGCAACAGAGGGGAAAATCCTCTGCCTTTAACGACCGTTGGCAGCTTAACGAAGAAGAGACTTGACACTGCCTGTATGCTTTTCAGACCTGACCGATACAGTCGACTGCCATTACAGGACATCACATGCCGTAGACGAATAGAGTCCAAATATATTCGATTGCCTTTACGCGACATCACGAACTGACTAAGAGCAAGTCCTTTACTGCCAGTGTCAGACCATAGACATGATGCATTATTTTGTTTATCCCGTAGCTAGTAAGAGAGCTCCACGTCAAAAGTGTGGTCCCTTAGCCGATCGGCGATTCGTTTCTCCCAGTCTTTGCTTTTTTTTCTTTAAGTGTTTGTCCCGTTTATTCTAATAAATGAGAATGAAGTGGAAGTCAATGGAACAAAAGGGGGTCAAATAAATTTTTAGTTATTTTAAACAAGAAATAAAATCCATTTTATTAAATCAACTATTTAATACCACGTTCTTTATTTCGGAAGGTTTTATTTAGAGAAGTTTTTTAGGGTCCGTTTGTCATGTAAAATTTTACACCCTCTCACAGTAAAATACTACAATATAATCTCTCTCTCATCAAATCATAATTTTTCACTACAAAATATAAAAAATTATATCTCTCTTCACTTTTTTTCACTAAACTCAATACCTAAAATTTTAACAACACAAATTTTACCTAAGAAATATTTACATTGTTTAAAAAAAAAGGGCCAGAAAGCATATATAATTAATTGTAACGTGTGTTATGAGTGGGTTATTTCCTTTTGCACTATAATTACACTAAATTCACATACTCCACTCAGATATTTCAACTACAGAGATGGCAGTCTCGTAACGAAGGAAGTGTAAAAGAGGACTGTGAGGAAGAGTGGTCAGGGGTCTGAGTGTTTTAAATGCAAGATAAAACAGAGGAAGAAACAGACATGTTATGAGAAGTGAGAGGTGGACAGAAAATCTGAGGGTTAGTTAATTATAGTACTGGAGGCGTGATGGTTAAGGAATGAATTTGGTTCTCTTTCTCAATGCCCTTTCTTCTCAGCTTCTCTATCTAGTGTGTTTGGACTTGTAATGAATTCAATACTTCGTATATTTTGTTTTTGTTTTTTTCGGGATTGTTTTTTCGAGTTTCGGTGTTTTTCTTCTGTCTGATTGATTTTATGGTTTTGTATTTGAGTTCATAATAAAATTTTCATCCTGATTGATTGTAGAAAAACATACCAATTGAAGATGTTTCTAGAGTTCAAGATATTGGAGGTCTTGCTACGAAGATGGTTGAGACAAAAAAGAATACTCTATTTCCATTAATTTATCGACTTATTGAGTTGACATTGATCTTACCAGTTGCGACTACAACCGTTAAAAGAGTATTTTATACTATGAAGATCATCAAGAGTAATTTACGTAATATGATGAGAGATTACTGGATGAATAACTGCATGGTAGTGTACAACATGTAAGACCTTTTTAAAACTATTGAGAACGAAGTCATTTTGCAATATTTTCAGAAGATGCAAAAACGTAGGATGCAATTGTCACGTATCAGTGGTAGTACGTACAATATGTGTATTCTAATATTTTTAATATTTTTAGTATTTAATTTTTGATATTGTAACTCTAAGATAATTTTTTTGTATTACGAAGGAAAAAAAATTTCCTTATCATTTCACGTTTAGAGTTCGACCCCCGTAAATTTTCGTAATATATTTGTCACTGTTTGGGGACCTTATAATTAATGTCTACTTTGGATATATCACTACAAAAAAATAGGTCTATAGCGGCGGTCGCTAAAAACGCAGCTAAAATGTGTTTTTCACGGCTTTTTACAAAAAACGCGGCTAAAGAGGGTCTTTAGCGGCGATCGTGTTAGCGACAGTCACTCTATAGACCCCTCTTTGGCCGCGGTTTGCGAAAAAACGCGGCTAAAAAGGATACTTGTAGCAGCGGTCGTGTTAGCGACAGTCACTCTATAGACCCCCCCTTTGGCCGTGGTTTGCGAAAAAACGTGATTAAAGAGAATACTTGTAGCAGCGGTCGTTATAGCGGAGTCATTGACCGCCGCTACAGGCGGTGATATATAATGTATAATATCAGGAGAAAAAAGGTGAGAAGTACATATAGTTGTGCTAGGCATTAACGAGATGTAACTTGTTGCCCTTTGCTTTCGTATCTTAAAGGTAATCGGTTCATTGGATCTGAAAGAAGTTTGGTGATAAACTAGAACATCCAAGATATTTTTATAATAGATTAGACGCAAAGCAAGTGAGGGCCAAGGTCGTTTAGGTCTTATCCGAGCTAATTAAATGGCACGTGATTATAATTTTATTTAAGTTTCCGTTATGTATCTTCGTAATTCTGTAAAAGATGATTTCAGTTTTGCTTTCAATTACTTCAAACAAGTACGATTGATAGAAACGTTCCGTCTCACGACAATTAAATTTCTGCTCCATGGAGTATAGTTTAGGATAGAGATCATTAGTTCCAGAAAGTTCTAATTGTACTGCATAATTAATATGAATGCAAATCATATATTATATAGGTCCTAATCTCAAACTCTAATTTCTGGATCTTGCTTAGGAAAAAAGAAACTATAAAAAAATTGCTTGGAGCTTAAGCATATTGCAGATGGGCATAGCTTTCGTGTGTGACTGTCTCTCATCAAATCTTAAAGACTTTACAATCGACAAGTAGTATTCCAAATCTGAGGCTCAAGCTCGAGCTCCCATCTTCCAGGGCTACGTGAGTAGTACTACTAACTAATTGAAACCAATTAGCTTGAATGGTATTGGGCGGTACGTACTTACTGATCTTCTAGTTTTGTCCCTCCACAATATTCTTTTATTCACACGATCGAAAAAGGTAGATAGGTGAAAGAAAAAAAAAGTAGATAGGTGTCTAGAAAAAAAAAAGTAGAAATAAAAATAAAGAGGAAGGTAGGTGAGCCGTTGACATAACTGACGTGATCTTAATAACGCCGTCAATTTTTTTTTCAAAGACGGCTACACAATACGGCTACACTTTTCTTGAGTAGGTAGCTGGGGTTGCTATCTCATGACAATGACCCCGTCCCATTAGGGTTTTTTTTTTTTTAGAATTTGATCTTTCGATTTATACCCTTTTGATAAATGAGTCTTTGAATTTTAAATTTCAAAATTTTAGTACTTAAATTTTTGTTGTTTGACGAAATGTTCATTCCGTTAGTCTGTCGTCCATATGTTTAAAGGATTTGAAGCGGTCGACCGGATATATGTGTAAAAAATGAGCAGTCATCCACTATATGAAGCGGTCAACCGCTACATAAAGCGGACGACCGACATTAATTGCTGACGTGTAGCGATTGACCGCTTCAAATCCGTTAAGTATATGGACGACAGACTAACGGAAGAACCATTTCGTCAAACAACGAAAACCCAAGGACTTAAATTTTGAAATTTGAAATCTAAGGACTCATTTACCAAAGGGGTATAAACCCACGGATCAAGTTGCCAAATTCCCCTTCTTCTTTTTTCCTACCTACATCAACATAGTAACCCGATCAAGACAACAAAATTGAAGCTCAGGTTGAAAGTTTTTTTCTTTTTCAACAAAGTCGTGGAGTCCAATTAGAAATGATCCAGAAGCAGCTTAATTATTCATTATTTGAGACATATGCAATATTAGTGAATAGCCATGTCGTCTTTCTTACTTCATGTGTGGTCACTCTGACCTCACCATATATCATGAATATATATATAGGGATGTCAAAAACTTTGGTTATTCGATGTCTTTATATATAATGCTCTCATCATCACTGAAAGCTCCATTTGCTTGTGTTGGTGCTAAAAAGTGGATCCATTTGAATTATCTTTTCTTTTTCTAACGTGGAGGTGGTGATGGGTAAGTATGGGGAAGGAATTACTAATTGCGCTCTAGCTAGTGGGTGGGAGCATCAGAGCATGTCACACACATTTCGGATCGATTTCGATCTTAATTTGTTCAGGATTTGCAAAATCCCATCTTTTGCTGGGGCACACTATATATCATCAAGAAGAATCCAAATTCATTTCTTCCCTATCAAGTAGAACTTATGCTGATGAGTATCTGGAACGGCAAACGTAGGAATAGGATCATGATAATTAATTAGGAGGAAAAAAAATTAAGATATGCAGGATGAAAACAACAAAACCCTTATTATATGGGAAAGTTCAAACTAGTTAATTATAAGCAATATCTTCTCTCAGAATTAATCCAAAGATGTCGTTTTACAAACTGATCATTTGGTATGATAATCCGAAGACCTTACTTTGCTCTTAAAAATAAATTTGGTGAAAATTTCCTCTTAACTTATATAATTCTCATAGGTTTTGGTAGAGTTAGAGGAGTGCTGAACCTCATGTTGGTAATTAATCAAGAAAAATTCTTTTCAAAATTAGTTAGCAATCTCCTCCTAACATGTGAAATATTGCCTCTATAACAAAGAAAGAAAGAAAGACATGATAGGTTGACACATACGCACTAAAATTGCATAATTGGTAGCTAGCTCTCTTTTCACATTAACTTCCATTGCTTATGAAGCTTCAACGCCCGTTTCCCACCACAAACTTCAAGCGTCAAGATATATAGTCTAAAATGTAGGCTCAATGGCTCATATATAATTACAAACTTTATGTCTAAGTCTATCCACATATCCACGAGTTTCAGCGGTAGTACCTTTTTTATTATTAATATTATAAGTAAACGCACTTCCAGACTAAACACCAGAAGTGTCAGCATTAACTACAAAGTCAGGAACAGAATTTAAACAAATACAGCAAAAAAGGCCAGACACAGCAGCCCATTTTGCCAACTTGAGAGAAGTGCGGGGTTGATTTTCTGGGTGATGAATGCCAGTACATGAGTGTCATGTGGCTCACATGTGCAGAACGCGGGTTTGAATTATACGAAGACGGCAGACAGGAATTGGTCGTTGGTTTGGATTTAGCGCTTGGTAAATTAAGAGCCATTTCGTCAAATCCGGTCCTAAATGGAATGTTAGGAATGGAAGCTTCGTGTTGCAGAAGACCCATAACACAATCCCAATACCGGTGGGAGCGGCGGTGACTGGCCTACAATATATAAGTCAAAGATCACCACCACCATGAGTCCCCATTGGATACGATCACCTTCGCTTCACTTCCGATTCTACTTTTATTAATTAACCTACTCCCTTTCTAGACACAGCCATACCAATTCAAATACACCTACCAAAAAAAAATTGAAGAGGAAGAAATATTCATCATTTGCTTTTCCAATCTGCTCCCACCTACCAAATGTTTTAGGGCCAGGATATCTGAACCATTCTTCCACAATCACCACGTTAAATCAACAAAGGGACCAGGTCCGTGCCCGCACCGGACCCGCGGGTGTTGACTTGGGACCCCACAGCTGGCATGTTGCTGTACTTGGGTTCTTAGCAGGGCTGCACACAACCGAACCGCGGACCGGATCGGACCGGATTTGCGGTCCGGTCCGGTCCTAAATTTTAAAATGTTGTCCAGTCCGAATCGGACCGCATTTTAAAAAAAATTACTATGCCTTGCCCTTGCGTGATATATCCTCTCTATTTATATATTTTATTATTCTCTGTATTTATTTAATTATTGGGTATAAAATGTATTTTTTTCTTAATGTAATTATCATGTATAAATAGATATTTGAGACCAAGCTATATAATATGCCATAACTGTGCTTCACAAAAATGATAAAGAAAGTAATAAATTGATCACTTAATTATTTCATGAATTAAGACCCATATTTAGTGCTTTTGTTAGCTACTGGGCACATCTGTTAGCTATTTGACCCATATTCACCGTAAATGCCTAAATGGAGTTCATCGGTTCATGGCTTTACAAAATATGACTTGATTTGCCAAGAAAAAAAACTGACTTGATTTATTGTATAAAATAATAAATAAAGAAGATTAATGAAATGAGATCAGGATACGCTCTAATGTCTCCATATATATGGAGTTTACTGTAATGTTCCCACAAACTTTTTATTTATTTTGACCTTATTTTCACGTATTTATCAAATATATGAAAGTACCAAATTTATTCTACAAACAAACAATTAACTATCCTAAGACCCAGTGTGCATTCACCACACATTTAAATGTGATATAAATGGTCTACAAAAATTTGATTAACTACCTAATTATGCTTGCCTTAAAATTCTTTGGAGCCTTAAGAGAACTATGTTATGTGTTAAATAAATTCACATATTTAAGTATTTAAATGAATTCACATCTTTAAATTAATTAGCAAACTATGGTTACATGGTAAATTGGTAGGTGTTAAATGAATTCACATTTTTAAGTTTTTAAATGAATTCATATCTTTTAGTCTTTAAATGAATTCATATCTTTAAATTAATAAGTAAACTATGTTACGTGTTAAATAAATTCACATATTTAAGTTTTTAAATGAATTCACATATTTAAGTCTTTAAATGAATTCACATCTTTAAATTAATGAGCAAACTATGGTTACATGGTAGATTGGTAAGTGTTAAATGAATTCACATTTTTAAGTTTTTAGATGAATTCATATCTTTAAGTCTTTAAATGAATTCATATCTTTAAATTAATAAGCAAACTATGGTTACATGGTAGATTGGTAGGTGTTAAATTAATTCACATTTTTAAGTTTTTAAATAAATTTGCATTTTTAAGTTTTAAAATAAATTTACATCTTTAAGTCTTTAAATTAATTCACATCTTTAAATTAATGAGCAAACTATGGTAGATGTTAAATGAATTCACATCTTTAAATTAATGAGCAAACTATGATAGATGTTAAATGAATTCACATTTTTAAATTTTTAAATAAATTCACATCTTTAAGTCTTTAAATAAATTAATATCTTTAAATTAATGAGCAAACTGTAGTAGCCTAGTAGGTGTTAAATGAATTCACATTTTTTTTTATCTTAAAAAATGTGTGTTGATGAAAAACGAAAAAATGAAATCGGTCTGGACCACTAAAACCGGACCGGACCCGACCACTTATAAGTGGTCCGGTCCGGTCCTTTAATATAGGAGGACCGGAAATGCGGTCCGAAAACCGGACCACATTTTCGGTTTTTCAGCCCTAGTTCTTAGTTCTGGCTTCCCGGCCTTCTTGTCCCTGCCTTACAGGGTCTGTGGTAGAAACGGTTCACGATATTTGGCTGCCTTCGTGCCAAGCTACAGAATTATGCGAGAACCCAAGGTCAACTGGAGTACGACACAGGGCCAGTTTATTTAGTCTGTTTTGAGTCATACGGGCCAAGCCCGTTCACAAATGCCCCGAGTTTTCTATTAGCGTGTGGATACAGGACTTAAGGAACACATTCCTTCCCCAACTCGATGACTATAATCCAGTGCTCTTTCCACCTTCATAAAATCACGTAACTTTCGCGTGTTTCTTCGTGTTTCGATCGTTAGCTGCTAATTTATGGAGACGGATAAAAGATCATGTTCATATTTAAAGGTCTAGCTAGGCTGCTAGGGCCAGAGATTGTCCTTGGCTGTAGGTTCGACATATATAGTTTATTATTCGACATGAAAACAAAAGCAAATTTGAGATCACTTAGCTACAGTTCGACTGCCAATGTATAGGTAAAAGATAGTAAATCAAAAGTTGTCCTTTTTCTTTTTTCTTGTTCACTCTTTTCTTTCTGTTGTAGTATGTCAATTCCTTTTCTCTAAGAAAGAATATCCGGGATTGAATTGGATGCCAAATGATTATATTACCTGTTATACGAATCATCCGTCCATAAGAAAGTGCAGAAAAAATCAGTAGGCCCAAATCAAATGGAAGGTTTCCTCAATTTGGGCCTTCAAATTCGAGCCACTTGGAGTTTTGCGTCAATTGCTGTCGTCCTAGCCGCGAAACTCCCAAACCCACTTAGCGTAGAGCCAGATTATAAAAGGAAACAAAAAAAAGAAGACGGATCCCGGATGATCAGTCACTCTACGAAATTCAAGGATCTTTTTGTGCAACAAAAATTTAGAATCAATAAAATAGTCAGTCACAAACATATAATTCATATTTTTAACAGAAGTCCACTAATTGTAATGAAATGAAGAAGTTAAGAACAACTAAACAACTAATTGTAATGAAAATGAAATTGAAAAAATAAACTAAAAAAGAGAGGCAGAGTTGTTCGAAATAGAGAGAGAGAGAGAGAGAGAGAGAGCCAGAGAGAATTAGAGGAAGAGAGGCAGTGTAATGGAGAAGCAGAGAGTCTCCATTGGCCCTGTTTCGGCGGAGAGGCAGTTGGCTTTTGGCCTTCGACAGCGTCACGGGCTCACAGAGTTACAGTTGTGAGGTGACAGAGAGAGAGCAGTGCATGAGAGACTGTCCACCAAGAGTCCAAGACCAGAGGACAGACTCGCAGAGAGCGTGAGAGACTGGAGAGAAAGAGCTGAGCTCGAGAGACTAGAGAAAGAAAGTATAATATCACTGGAAAAACAAACCCAAAACTGTGCGTTTTGATAGGTGGCTTTCCCTTCTACGCAGACCTTCTTCCCCTTCATGCGAAATTTCCTTTTCTTTTCAGCTGGTTCGCCGTAGATTGCATACCTCCAAGTTTCCTTGTAAAACTTCAATTTTTCCACCAAATTCGCCTAAAAATCTTGCTATATTCGAACCCTAATGAGATTAAAAGATGAATCTCCGCCATTCTTTGAGAAACACCGCTTGGAGTCGTATTTTTCCTCTCTACCTCTCTTTTTTGAAACACACACACACACACACACACACTCTCTCTCTCTCTCTAGCCTTGTAGACTCGAAATCACAAGGGGCTGGGTAATCTTAGAGGAAGGTAACGTCGATTTGATTTTGATTGAGGTCGAACTCCCTTGGTAGTAAGCGGTTCTCTTTCGATTTCGTCGACGCATTTGATGAGTATTTTCTTCTCTTCAAGTCTCTATCCCTGAGGAAGTTTGGATCCGGGATTTCGAGATTTTCAGATCTATTTTGGGTTGTTATAGGATGATGATAGCTGGGGTTTGTGAAATTTCGTGTTTGACAGAGATGAGTGTTGCTGGAATTTTACCATTTAGTTTATAATGGAGATATGTGTAGATTAAGGTGCAAAATTGTGTATTAAGGGCTGTCCAGATTTTTCATGGGGACTATGTGATGGTTTCTAGGGCTAAAACCGTTCCTAAAGAGATGCTTTATTAGTCAATGTAGTAGTTTAATTATTTTAGAGTTTTATAGAATGATTCAAACTCCATGTTAGTATTGATGAATGATATTTAAATTTATTTAGGTCCTGATTGATTATTCAGCAACCTTTTGAAGAGCTTTAGGCTTTGGAAGATAAGTGCACAATTGTTAAATATTTATTTTGGATGAGTTATTGTAAATTCCTGGATTTTGGAAATGTTGGATTTTGATGCATTAGGGGAATTGAACGAATTTTGATAAAAAATGAGATTTCACGAACTCTTTTGAAATGATTGGCTTACTTTGTGAAATTTGTGTTGTGAGCATACTATCAAGCTATCTTCGTGCTTGTGAATATTGAGGATTTTGTGACCATTTGGGTCTGTGTGACCATTGAGGTCTTCATGACCATTGGGGTCTGTGTGACCATTGGTAATTTCATTAAGTTGTTTGGTCTGGGATATTTTGTTATGAGGGTTGTTTTCAGTTTGGAATTGTTCACTACACTTTCTTAATTTTGGTTATGTTTATAAAACTATCATTTCCCCTACCCCCATTGATTGCTACGTACTGAGCTAATTGTAGCTCACCACTTACTCCCTATCTTTCAGGTTTAACAGTTGGTGGCAGGGAGTAGTAGAAGATCTCGAGTGGTAGTTTTGAGAAGATCGCAAGTTCCAAGGTTATCGAATATAGAGTCCTCATGAAAATTTTGTAGTGATTGCATTAATTTGGAGACTTTAGTAATTTTATTTCATTTGAGAAAATTATGTATTTGGATCCATTGTTAATAATGGGATTTAAGGATTTTGGAGTAGTGCTCTGATTAAAATCTTGGGTATCGTTGTTCTTATGTTTTGGTCGGATTATGAGTTTTGATTATTACATTTAAGAGATGTAATAGAAGTTTCTCTTGTGTTTTCTTGATTGGGAATATTGCTTATAGCAAGGTGGATAGCCCCATTTTTCAAGCGGAACTCTGTCCGTTTGAACTTTTGGGTCGGGGCATTACAGAAATAGAACTGCGTTACAACGTAAGCCGTGAGGTGAGAGAGAGAGAGCAGTACGGCGTGAGAGACAGAGAGAGAGAGAGCAGCGAGGTGAGGCCGCGTGAGAGAGCTAAGAGAGACTGAGAGATTGAAAGAAAACGTCGAACTAGAGGAGGTCGGGGCCTGAAGGGTTTTGAAATAAAACCCTAGGATAAAAACACAGTTTTGGTCCTGTCCAAAAATGTGTGTTTTGAATTTGTTTTTTGAAAAAAAACAACCTAGTACCGATATTTTCATATACAGTATACCGGTTCCAGATCCAGTTTCAGTCGGTATAAGGTGGGCAGTGGTAGGAACCGGTACCGAAACAGGAATTTCGGTACCAACGGAAGATTTACCCACCCCTGGGTTACACTACTTTTTAGGCATTGAAGTTTACTATCTTCCAACGGGTATTATCTTGTCCCAAAAGAAATATATTTTTGGTATGTTAAAGAAGACCAATATGAACATTTCTAAGCCGATTTCTACCCCATGGCCACTTCTGGATCTTTATCTGCTCGGGATGGGGCACCTTTTGAAGATCCCACTCTTTACTACAGTCTAATTAGGGCTTACAGTATCTTTCCTTCACCAGACCAGACCTCTCCTTTGTAGTCAATCGCGTGTGCCAATATATGCATGCTTCATGGGTTTCTCATGTTGGCTTTTGTGCACAATCTAGATTTTGATGATTTCAATAAATGGATGAGTTTACAAAATGGACATATTCAAAGACAAATACAACTTGACGAAAAGAGACAAACCTTGAAGAAAGAAGAACAAGAAGATGAAAGGAGCTTAAATGGAGGATTCAAGACCTTAGGGTATAATCTTTGTAACTCTTTATTTCACATTTGACAAGGATTTGAATCACGCACTTTTATATCTTTCAAAATGTGCATAAACCGATTTAAGTATTATTATTTGAAAGATTAAAATATTTTTATAGGTTTCAAAAACACCCCAATCATACCTCCAAACCTTCATATACTTATGGGAAGTATGTCTTCCAAATTGGGTGTTTAAAAGTGGTCAAAAACATTGCTTTTAAAAGAACCAGATCATGCTTAAGTTGAGGAGGTTGACCGGCTATTCAAGCGGTCGACCGGTACTTCGACCGCCTCATGTAGCGGTCGACCGGTTGGTTTTGACAAAAGAGCCGTTGAAGCTTCTGACAATATGACCGTTGGGTAACGGTAACTTGAAGCGGTCGACCGGTTCATGTAGCGGTCGACCGGCTCGTTTTAGCAAAAACTCCCAACGGCTATAAACGGTTAGTTTTAATATGTGGCCTATAAATACACCTTCATTTCTTCTAAAATGAATACCCAACGACCACATATCATTTCTACTACTTGAGAAATATTATAAACCTTCTTATTCTATATTTCTCATAGCATTCACACAAAAAACATTTTCATATCCTTGTCTTTGTGTGAATAAAGAGATAGAGCTTCCATTTTCATATCTACTCTAAATAGAGTTTTTGTTCTTCCATCTACCTATCAAAAGAGGTGTTTCCTTTATTGAGGTTGTTCACTAAAGAAGAAGCTTTAAGAATGTATATCTCAAGCTTGATGAGGTTGTGAGTGGTGAGTTTGAAAAACCACTTGAGTGGGTTTGAGTGTTGATCCCGGGAAAAACACTTGTACGGTTCATTAGCACCCAGAAGCTAGTGTGTAAAGCTATTGAAGATAGTGGAAAACCTCAAGGCTCGGTGAAGGAGCTTGAGGGGTGGATGTAGGAGGGTTTGCCGAACCACCTAAAAATACTGTGTTTGATTTTCTAACCCTTCTTCTTAATTTAGCACTTATTTATAGTTCCGCATATTATATACTTGTGTTAAAGTAATATTTACTTGCAAGCACAACTTTGGGGGTTAATATCGAAAAGTTTAGAAAACCAATTTACCCCCCTCTTGGATTGCCTTAATCCTGTAAACTATGACTCACACCTCATTGGCAAGCCAACAAGCATATCCGATATTTTCTAACATCGATGAAAATCTCCCAAAAGAATTACAATAACGACTTCTCTAACATTAATCTTCAAAAGTAATATTGCAAAACACACCTTTGAAACATAAATCTATTTGAAGCTTCTTAAACTTCTCTAATTCTGTCAACTCTGAAAAATATG
This sequence comes from Myrica gale, assembly GCA_963930655.1. Lineage (NCBI taxonomy): Eukaryota > Viridiplantae > Streptophyta > Magnoliopsida > Fagales > Myricaceae > Myrica > Myrica gale. Next base: position 23,742,584 of record OZ005614.1, on the reverse strand, counting down.
AGAATAAGTTGGGAGCACTGACGAGCTCAGTATGTAGTAAGTCAATGGGGGCTGAGGAAGAGACAATTTTCTCACAATAATCGAAATTCAAAATAAAATACTGTGAGCCATACCAAATCCAAAATATCAGTTTGTAACAAAAATATTCAAGGCCGCGCAATTTAGGGAAATCACTAATGGTCACACAGACCTCCAGACCATAAAAACCTCCAAATACCACGAGGTGTATCAAATTGGTCACATAGACCACAAGGATAAATTGGCCACACAAACCACTGAGATACATCAGTAATGACAATTTTCACAGTATGCTTAAGTTAAAAATATTTCAATTGATTTTCGCGAAAAATCATGACAATCTCATTTTACGCAAAATTTCTTCAGCTCCCCAAATAATAAATCAAAACCATATGAAATACGGTATACGTTTAAAAATCTCATTGAAGAACCACTTACCTCGAACGCTTAACCAATCCTTAAAGCTTCTTAAATAATTGTCGAACAATCTCTCAGAACCTAGTAGCACCACCTTAATCCAAATTTTGGTCTATAATAAACATTCTTTGCGACCATTTATTAACCTCAATCTCTTCAACTTTTAAAATTCAAACATACATCTATCTATCACTTTTAAATTCAAATGTAAGATCCTTATCCATAGCTTTCAAATTCAAACACAATAATAATCTTTATTCATATCGTAATCTTTAAATTCAAATATAGATATTTAAATTCAAACCCTAAGATCAAATCTCTATCAAAACCTTTAAATTCAAATATAGATCACATCTTCATATTAACACTTTTGAATTCGAAAATACGATTCAACCTCTATCTAAAAATCAAATATAGAATTAAGTCATATCTCTTCGTTTAAAATTCAAATTACTCATTTAACATCTTTTTCGAGACGGGTATTAAATAGTCCAACAACAAACAATTACAACAACGAGCGCGCACAATGCATGGGCATAGGCAAAGGCCGTTGTGAGAGTGTTTCAAACTTAAATTAAAATGCATAACAAAATGTATGAATAGATATACATACATTAATATCAAAGAAAATGACAACCTATTAAAAATATTTTATTTATATAAATGAAAAAATATTTAATTACATATGTTATAACAAATATATTAAATCAAGCTTAAACTAAAATGCATATCAAAATACATACTTATATATATTAAAAAATGACATGCATATATACATTTTATAACGTAACTTAATATGACAATATCATAAAAATTTAATATAAACCATAACACATGCATATACATAAGGATATATAAATATATATATTATAATAATAATAAGAATGCAAATATATTTTTATTTTCATGTATCTTTTTAATATGAGCTTTTAAATGAACTCAAATAAACCGAGTCGAGCTTATATGAGCTTTGTTCGTGAGCTTACATCGAGTCAAGCTTATATGAGCTTAATCGAGTTTGACTCGTTTAATATTCAAGCTAAAAATAGTATTCGAATTCGGTTCGTTTATTAAACGAACCGAACTCGAGTCAAGTTTATACGAGCCAAGTTCGAGATAATCATAAACGACTGGGCTCATTTATAGCTCTATCCAACATTGATCAAGACCACCTAAGAGGCAAAATCCATCTTATTTCTCTCGCACACCCTTTCTAGGGAACTCCCCTCATCAATCATTAGACCATCCAAGTAGCTAGCTAGTAGCTAAAGTAATTAAACATTCAATTCTTGAGCATCGAATCCAAATTTCCCATGAACTTTCATTGTGTGTGTATATATATATATATGGCTGCATTCAAGAAATAAATCAGATGAAAAGAAAAAACTCGCGTCAATCTAAAAAGGAGGAAGATATTGTATTAACATAGAGCCAAAGGCATGTGAAGAAACATCATGGTCAAAAAGGTCAGGTGAGGTGGGCACATGACTCACCGATCACTAACGTATCGCAGATAATGGAGAGAGAGGGAGTGGGAGAAGAAAGCTTAAGCTAGCTTTTTTTTTTTCTCGTTTGGGTTTTTTCCCAATTGAGCGCACAAGAAAAGCCCCCATTAAAGTCCCACTTTACTCCTCTTTTTTTCTAAGCTCCCACTTTACTCCTTTTGAAGACAAAAGTCGGCAACCAATTTTCAGCCTCTTCTTATGCAAAATATCTTCTAAATGGTTATACATATACCATCATCATCCTCACAGTAATCGTAATTTTTGATAAAGATATATATGATATTTTGGTCAGGCCATTTTATACTTTATAGGTACCTAATTTGTATTTAAGTTGGGCAAAGTACCCCGAAAGTTGTCGAATACAATCATAAAACCCTATACGTGTTAAACAATTGTATGAAGCCTACCTATACCTAAGCAAACTTTGTCACATGCAGTCCCACATAAGTAGATGATCCATGCTCTCTTGTCTTACTTTTGTATTGCATGCACTATAATAGACGGTAGAAAGTGGTTGGAATTGGTGGGAGAGAGCCATCACGTGAATGCTACGCAACAATTGTGGGAGGGACAGTGTTGAAATTCTCCACATTCTTTAATCTTTTTGTTTCTTAATGTTTCCATTTGCTTGCTTCCCCAAATAAATTTGAAGTATAGTTCTAGCTAAGAACCGCGCGTACACAAGACCAACTTAAATAATACATAAAAAAAATGGCCATCTATCCATCGATATTATATAAATACATATAGAAAAATAACACCATAAAAAGATAGCATAGGTTATCAAAGAAGTTCAATTTAATTTTTTTTTGGCACAAAAAAAAACCCAAAAGATTGAGAGTATGTATTTATTACAGAATTGATGCGAATGCCTGAAATGTTGAAGAAAATCACGTGCGGAGCTCATGGTCCTACATTGAATTAATTACATGATTATAGATATAAGATATTTTAGAAGTTAATGTAGACATTTAATAATTAGTCAAAGCATGCTAACACAAACGAATAATTAATTTATACAAGTAATTACTGAAGTACAAGAGTGGCTTTGACTCGTCTTGATTATAAGATATAGTAGGTGAGTTGCATGCATTCGACTCAGACGTGGAGCGGGTGACTTACATAGCAGGAGAATTGACAAATGACATTCACGTATAGTATTTAATGATTACCCATTTTTTTAATTCACCATACATCATAAGTCTGTCTGCACCATGGCTCTCTGTTTGAATTTGAATTGCACTTTGAAAAAATGGGTTTCGGTCCAGCATGAATAGGGTAATTCTACTGACATTTCGAACCTTCCTACCAATCCTGACTTACTTGATGGTGATGCTCCTAGCTAGTAAGTAACTCAACCCGCCAAAGTTTTTCAGCTTTTAAAGAATTTTTATTTCAAAAAATTATCTCATAATTTTCACACAAACGTGCACTATAGCAACCTTTCATAAATTATAATAAAAATTAATCTATAATTAAATATCATTAAAAAAAATCACTAACTTTTTATAAAATACCCTAAAATTTAATCTCTAAAAAATTTACAACAACATCCTTAAAAAATTTGATAAAACCCCATAAAAGTGATCTCTCAAAAAAATTCATAAAAACTTGAAATATAAATTTTTTTAAGGTAAGTTTTCACCTTTTTGAGAAATATTAGGAAAGTAAAGATTTTCACAGCCAGACATACTTAATTTATCTCTTAGAAAAAAAATACTTAGTTATCTCAAAAAATTCTATACAAACATCAATACTTTTATTAAAAAAATTATATATAATTATATTTCTATGTATTTTTTATTAAAAAAATCTCTCAAATCATATTTTTCGACACTTTTATACAAATGTCAACAAAAAAAAATCTACAATTAAATATCATTAAAAAAATTATAAACTTTATAAAAATCTAAATAAAACTCTAATCTACCAAAATATCACAACACTATCAAATTTTCTATAAATTTTAAAAATTTCAAGGAAAATATATTTTTCATCCGCGAACTATTACGTATTTTGCACTTTGCACTCTAGAATACTATATTTGAGAGATTGCACTCACAAACTACTCATTTCTAAACATCTTCCGTTTATTTTTCGGTTAAATTGGACAAAATTTGAATTTTTTAATATGAAATGTTGATTATGCTCTTTGAAAAATCATATAGCTTGTTATATTTACGGATATAATCGTCATTTTCCTTTAAAAATGGTCAATTTCCGTCTACTTTGACGGCACAAATAGATGAATGGGTGCAATGTGTTAGTTGTTTATAGATACAATGTCTCATGCTAGTTTTTGGTGCAAGATACAAAACCTATATGAATTCATGAGTGAAAAATATATTTTTTTTTCCAAAATTATATGATGTCAAACATCACTTAAGTGACTTCTATAGCTTTTATTCTCAACCACATCTCAATTCAAAGTGGCAGTGTTTGATTCTATTACCTCCTAATGAATGTGAAAATAGAGATACTTGGATCACATGTTTTTAGTTGCACTTACTGTAAAACGTACATTTATTAGGTGAGATCCTTAAAATTTGGATCAAACCGCACATTTTTTAATTGCACTTAATGTGAACATTTATTAGTTGTACTTACGGTGAGATTGTTTTTTAAATAGAATAGCTATGACTCAATTCAACACACAAATAAAAAGCACATTAATTATTTACACTTGCGGTGACATCACTTTTTAGATAAAATAGATATAACTCAATCCAGCTCACATATAAAAGGCTATGATATCCAATGCTAAGTGTCCCAATGACCTAATCTGTCTTGCAAATTAATGGGCAATTATTGGGGACCCATATCTCATCCACCAGTGGCACAGACAGCATTGTCTTCCCACCCCCTCTTTGCCCCAAGAAGTCATTAAGACAATGGAGTGTGTTTCAAATTTTCAACACCCAAATTTAACTGGCTATATACTTTCGTCCAAAACGGCATCAAAACCCATAATATTACGTTAGAATCGAAGAAAGGGCACAAGGTGAACAACAGACAGAGTCCAAGCGGACAAGGCTCACTCACTTTGGACTTTGGAGATAACGAAGAGTCTTTCCTGCCGGTGGAGATTCTATGGAGAGAGCGTGACCCTAAAAGCCACACAATTGTTTCAACCACGACCCACCTTCGACAAACAAACGTTCATAATGTTTTTGCTTTCCAACTGCCAAACCAAATAAAGATTGAGCGGTTTAGAACTGAAGAGCCCAATCCACACAAACCGCCCCCAAACCTCTCACCCTCTTCCTCTTGCTCTTTTCTATTTGAAATTGTACCAAAATAAGAACGGATAAAATAAAAGTAAAAAAATTAATTTGAAAGGGTACAATATTAAAGTCTCCTAATAAGTTACATGCCTAATACAACCTACCTCACCCACTACGGAAAAAATGTACACTAACCAGCGCCCGTAACGAACCGGGTTCGCTAATGTTTCCGGTTCTTCTACGACTCCCTCTCTGTCACCTAATGCTGTTATGTATCTTAACTCTAGGTTTCTCTTTTACTCAAAAACTCGACAAGACCGGAGTAGCTAAACCGGACTCGGTGGAGTCCGTGTCATTCTTCCGCCGCATCTCTAGCACTTTGCGGTGATGGTTCGAGTGCAATTCGCTCGAGAATGTCGGGCTACATGCTGGTCTGTACTCGGGCAGGAGCCGGCCCGACTTGAACCGGACACCACAAGCGTTGCAAAGGGTCTTGGCTCCGAGCGGGCCGGTTCTCCACTGTGGAGTCTTCTGGACACCGCAATGGCTGCACCGCCTCGGCGGCTGGGGCCCACCGCCCCCAGACGGCCCCTCTGCTGCTGGTCTCTTCTTCTGCTTCTTCACCAGAAGTTTCAAGTCAAAGTTAACAGGCTCCACTGGTTCGGCGTTATGCGCAGTGTTCGCGCATATGAGCCAAGGGCTCGATGGAGACGAAGAAGAGGTCGAAGACGTTGAACTCGAGGACGACTCGGTCAGCGAAGGGGACTTAAATGACCAAACTCGGCCGCCGGTCCTCGTGCGCTTACTTCTAGCCTTGGCCGGAACGGGAGTCTTGAAGCATGGCTTCGCAAGGTCCGGTTCCGGTTCAGGGCCATGGTTCCTCGGCTTTTCGGCTAAAATTCCAGGAGGGTAAGGGGTAGAGAATTCCGAGAATGAATCCTCAACGAAATGGGACAGCCATTCGAGGTTCGCTAAATCATCAGCCTGTTCAAAAAGGCGGTTCCTTTTTTGTCAATAACTACCAGGAAAATCCTTCAAAAACAGTTTTTTTTTCTTAAAGATAGAAGGTAGACAAAAGAAAATGGTACCGGAACGCTCAGTTCGGAGCCAAACTCATTTTTGGCGGAGAAAGTGACGGTGGCGAGAGAATTTTGGTTGCCTTGTTGAGGAGAAACAGAGGCGAAGCCCTTATCTTCTTCCTCCTCTTCTTCTCCTTCTACAGGCTCTTCGTTCACAAACCCATCTTCGTTCGACAAGTCAAGCAGTTCGTCCACAAACAAGTCATCACAACCCACGCCATTTTGCCCATTCATGGACCACATATCTTCAAAAACCACTTGTGGGGTTGATTTCCCGGCCATTTCATTCCTCAAACTGGTTTTCAACGCCGCTTCCCCGCATTCCATTTCCGTTTCTGCCTAGAAAACACAAGACACATAAAACCAAAACATTTACAACATTTAAAAACAAAACCGTTGGCAAAAAAACCAAAAAAAAAAATCTTCATTTCCACTGCCCGAAAGGTCGAACCTGTATAGAAGGATTGTTAGAGAAAATAAGAGAAGTGGTCGCAGTGGTAGCAGAGGGAAGGATAGAAGAAGTAAAGCTGTGGAATGGGGAGAAAAAGGAGTGGTGAGTTCGGTAAAGCATTGAACGAGGGCTGAAAGCGTCCGTGCCCGTTTCTCAATTCTCACTCTCTCTCTTAGATTTTCTGCTTTTTATCTCACCCCCCTGTATTTATACTTCCAATAAACATTAGGTTAGAATATGCATATAACGTCCTCCTCATCAGTCATTAAACTATGATTCCTATCAAATCCAAAATTACGAGGGACTGCCACCGACTGGTGTTATGACCGGGTCGGGGTTTTCTAGATTTGGTAGGCCAAGTCGGACCATTATCCACAGGTTGCCTACAAATCTATGAACCTTCCGTTTCAAACAATTTCGAATATAAAAGTTGACCGCAATTGGATACGGTGCTGTCCGCCCTACCAAAAAAGAACGATGCTGGCGATGGCCTAGGAAACCTCCACCTTTTGCCATCTTTTATTGTACTTTTGTTCGTGAGGGCAGTATTTGGCCCCTCTTCTTTTGACTGACTAATTTACGTCGATGATCGCCGCTCGTTTTGGTTGGTCATCAATTTCACATCAGTTTGTGCATCGTCCCATGGATTTGGCTCAATTTGTAACGCAATAGGCAAATTTTAGTAGTATAGATTTTCAGTTATGTCACGAGTTTAATCTTTAAAGAAAATCGAATACGAGACTATGCGGCTCATTCACTTAGTCTCTGATTCGCTTTAATAGTTTAGACAACTCAAAGCGAGCTTATTTAAGAACATTATCACTCATCTTGTTAAGTTTGTAATTTTCATACCATCTACGTAGTCCGACTAACGTGCCCCATGACTTATGATTATTTAATTTATATAAGATTAGAGACCATATATATCTAATATCACTTAGTGAAAAACATTAAGCTTCCCTTTGACCAAATAAAACTTAAAGGCATCAACAGTTTGTCAGTTACAATGCAAAACGTTTAAGTAAGAGACGTATGAAGTATTCTAATAAGTGATTCTACGTCAAGCATTAAGGGTGAAGAAATTTCCAAGACTGCTTATTTGATAGGAATCAAAAAAAATTTCACTTGCTAAACGGCACAAGAGTTATACGGATTGGTCAGTGTAAAGGAATGAGTAAAAGAGAAGAAAATGCTCTCTAGCTGATTCACCTACTCCTTTCTTAAACCTCTATGGTCACGTTCCTTTCTTTTTAACCCCTCCTTTTATTTTTTCCAAGAACCATTTAAATTCTGTTTTGGCCAGCTACGAATCCCAAGAAGCTTGTCCAATATTACCCTTTTTTATTTATTTTTCTAGGGTGTCCCCTTGCGAAAGTTTTGCTTGTTTTGTATCTTTTAAATATATAAAAATTTACTTTTAAGTCTTTTGTTTTTGGACATTTTTTTATTTTAGTCTTTCATTTTTAACTTTTAAATTTTTAGTCCTTGAGCTTTTTAATTTCTTTGTTTGACGAAATAGTCATTCCATCAGTCAACCGTCTATATGTTTAACGGAGCTCTCTGACACGTCAGCAAATTTATAATGGTCGACCGCTACATGAAGCGGTCGATCGCTCACTTTCAACACATATACTCGGTCAACCGCTTCATGTGTCGTTAAGCATATGAACGACAGACTGACAGAAGGATTATTTCGTTAAAAAAAGAACTTAAAGACTAAAAATTTGAAAGTTGAAAGTGAAAAATAAAAATAAAAAAATATTTAAAATTTAAGGACTAAAATGTTAATTTCTCTAAAATATATAAAAGACCTTATTGAAAAGCAGAAGACATTAATTGTTGAGCTTAGCAAACACAACTCTACTACCAAAATATGTCGACGACGCTCGAGCGCTCTATGCACAACGGGATTCCAAACATTTCTCCCTCGAAAAAAAAAGGGTGTTAAAAAAGAAAAAGAAAAAGAAAGTGAGACTTATCCGCGTTGTGTGCCCATCCATTTTATATGGAAATTTTGATGAGACATATTATGTTTGAGCTCCAATTAATTAGGCTCAAAATTTTAGGTTTACTACTAAAAAATTCACCACATTATTTTTTATTATTATAATATTTATTAAAACTATTCTCTCTCTTTACTTTTTCACTAACTCCCATAACATTTCTTTACTTTATAATATTTCTCAAACCCCAATACCCAAAATTTTAACCCTCAAACATACCAAATCCTGCTCAATTAGAATCTACGAGTCTTTTTTGCAATTTCCTTTTCTGGCGTGATTTATTTTGTTTTTTTTTTTATTTCTGGACAGAACATTGAAAACAACGCCATATTAGTACATCGGTATAAAAAGGAGCTTCTCGGTATGTACCCGACCCCATTGCAGCTCCCGGAAAAGCAAATCCCGGTTTTTAACCGACCGACAAATTCCGATTAATTCCCTCACTACCCTTCGTGCACCATAATGATAAAAGTCTGGGACAGAGGACATGCCTTAGAAGCAAAGGGAGGAAAAGTCATACGGACCAATGACATCGGGCCAGCTTTTGTCGCCAAGTAACCCCACCCGAATGATTCCCCGCGCCTACCGGACAAACGTTAGATTATCCAATTTAATTAAGGGCAAATTAGGAAAATAAAGTGCTCACTCAGTTTCGTGCCAAGTGCTAACCGAATTCACTAACTTTTGCAATTAAATCCCACGTATTGTCACGCGCTCCACAAACCCCCATCTCTCTCTCTCTAACAAATTCACATTATTATTATATACATTGGCAGGAATTTTTTTTGGGAATATTTAATACTATTTAGTAGTATTTTATTTATAATATAGGAATAAATAGAAAATTGATCCTTGTGCATCAAAAATCAAATAAGTCCTTCAACTTTAAAACCTATCAAATCAGTCCTTAAAGTTTAAAATTTATTAAGAATTTAGTCAATTTAGAACCATTTAAAATGTGAATGATTTTAAATCTCATGGACTAATTTTATATATTTTAAAATTTAAGGACTTATTTAATTTTCACACAAACTATAAGGACCGAGATTGTATTTATCCCTATAATATATCTTATTGGAAATTTTATTAGTGTATCTTAGTTGTGAAAAAGAGAGGTTGAAAATGATTTACACTTTAAAAAAAAACGTGTATGTCATTTTTTAGCCTTGAAAAACCTAATTAATGTAAAATTGATAAAAAGAGAGAATCTTTTATTGATTTAAATTTCATTATCCTTCCAAATATATAAAATAAAAGGAATACTTTGTTGAAAAATATTTTCGTGCAAAAACAAACGGAACCGGTCGGTTTAGGCTTTATCTAAAAAGTAAAATTTTATGTATTAGGGTTAATGAAAAATAAAAAGAATACTTTGTTGAAAAATATTTTCGTGCAAAAACAAACAGAACTGGTCGGTTTAGGCTGTGTCTGAGAAGTAAAATTTTAGGGTTGTTAAAATTTTAGATATTGGGGTTAATGAAAAAGTGAAGAAAAAGTGAAAAGTAGTGATTTGATGGAAGAGAGAGATTATATTTTAATTTTTTATTGTGTTAAAATTTTAAGATGGATAAAATTTTAGTGTGCAAACGGAGCCTTAGTTTAGTAGATATTTATGGTGGGTAAAACATGGGAAGCCGGCTCCTACGTCGTTTTCAGCACCCCGGTTTTGGTGCTTTACGTGTTGTGGTGTTATTGGTTCGAAATCTGACATGTGACGTTGGTCCACATGTCTGCGACTTCGAGCCTCGAGGGGACTTGTTTTTGTTTTTTAAACGAGAAGGAGTCACGAGAAGCAGCTTATATGGCTCCCTAAACGACTATCAAAAAAACGAATGGCTCTAGCCTCTGAGACTGAGCGCTCCTTAAACGCAGCGTCAACAGCAGAAGTACGAAAATAGCCTCACTGGCACAGGCTTATTTTTTCTGTATTCGGGGTTGTCTGATGGAATATGCACATCAAACGGGGAGTAAAAAGGACGGAAGAGAGGTGTACGGGAGGAAAACAAACATACAGACGGAAGTACGGAGGTTTGTGAAATTTCCAAGGAAAGGTTTCCTTAGAAGGTGATCCGTTCTTTAGTTGATACGGTTGGATTATCAGAAATTATCTACGAAGCTCTCCTAAAGAGTAATATGTAGTAGATGGGTCCCGCGCTTTTTGTTCTTGTTTTCTCCCCCGTCGTCCTTGGAGAAAGGCGAGAGAGTCTGGGAAACAAATTTGAAAGTGTTTAAACATATGAATCAATGTGTGAGATCACAGTTTTTAGGCATTACATTTTGTGGTTGGCCTACCAATCATTTACCAATAGAGAATGTTAGGTCATTTTTTGGCAAAATTCTTAATATTTTTTTTTGTTGAGAAAGAAAAATGTAACAAACCCGTTTGTATTCCAAGAAATTGTAAAGAAAATATAATGGTCAAATTCGAGATGGCTAATCTCCCAAGAAATCAAAAGAAAATCTGTAGAAAACTTCCAATGAGTTGTTTGATGCCTATTACCAAACTACTATTGATTTATATAGCCGCGTAGAAAAAAAAAACTATTGATTTATATAGCCTATCCTAACAACCATTGGTTTACAGCTCACTAACTAACTCCTAACAACTAAATTATGCCAACTCAGCATCCTACTCTGTGTTCTTACATTCCATTCTCCTTCAACCAAGGTTGAAATTAATCAACAAGCAATTGCAAAGCTCCAGAATTACCACAAGCCTCCGGACTTCTATATCAGATGGTTGTCTCTCCTCCTTAGTGATGAAACCTAAAGAAGCTCTTCCTTTTTCAAGGCTATGGTCCTCCAGGCAATTAAAATGTTCTTTGAAAAAACCAGCTTGTTTAAGTTAGTGCAGGACTCTCATAGGACATACAACAAACACTTGGTGATCATAAGGAAAAGTCAATCTGTGTCATTGCTGCTTTTGAATTTTATGCGCTAGCAAACTCCACAAATGCGCTAGAACGGTTGAGTTTGTAGAAAGCATCTGCAGCCTTGTCGACTAAGGCCCGATATTGAATAGAAGCAACAACCGTAACAAAGACATTATCCTTTGTCTTTATTTTAGCTGCAACAGACGTAAAGAGAGATGACCAGCTATCCGCTTGCCGAGAATCCAAGGCATACAGTGACAACCAGGCTCAAGCACATCATCAAATCTCCCAAAAGTTTCTCTGATGGCTACAGTAGACTGGTCCACTTGAACGCAACACAAAATTTGCCCCATCTTTTATTCCAAGCGAACTTTGAGCTCAAAACTTCGCTTCCGAGAGAAAAAATAAGATTCAGGGACTCGGAATGGAGAGGGAATGAATTTGTAACAAACCATTGCTGCTTTTGAATCTTTTTCCTCTTCCTCCAATCCTTCTTCACACCAAATACAATCATTCGCTGCCAAATCAAACACAGGGAAGAATCCATTTCTTCCGAAGGAACTGTTGTATAACTAATGTATACAAAATCCCTTTTCTTCCACCTTTTATGATAATTTCTTTTTTGAAATCTTAATACAGAATCAAGAGACTGAACTATCACGGGAGTCATTCCCAATTTAGCTAGGAATTTATCTCCACATGACGAATGAAGAGTTTGAGCTTTTTTAGTGAGAGTAGTACATGTTTGGACAGAATCTATTTCTTCATCAAGTGCTCCAATCTCTTCTATTTTTCCTCCTTTGCATTCTTCGTCTTCTTCTACCAGCGCCTCTTTGTCTTCTTCTGCCATTTGGTCCTTTAATTTCTCCAAGTTGATGGACATGAACTCCATATTTTTCCCCATCCTTTTCTGGACATTCTTCAACCGATTGAGTGTTTCAAGAATTTGGAAACATTGTTCGGATACAATTTGAAGTGTGCTCAAGTCCATGGCAGGATTGTTCCTCTGATACCACTTGTAATTTGGAAACTCGTTCGTATTCCAAGAAATTGTAAAAAAAATACAATGGCCAAATTCGAGATGGCTAATCTCCCAAGAAATCAAGTGAAAATCTGTAGAAAACTTCCAATGAGTTGTTCGATGCCTATTACCAAACTACTATTGATTTATATAGCCTATCCTAACAACCATTGGTTTACAGCCCACTAACTAACTCCTAACAACTAAATTATGCCAACTCAGCATCCTTTTACACTTCGGGTTGTTACAAAAAAATAGCTTAGGTGATGCTCGAATTTTCATAAATTCGCATTCAAGTTGCCACGAAATCAACCGAACATGTTTAAATTTAGGATGCAGCTAAATATTTTCCATTTTTACCCTGACCATGCTTATGGAACATTACCAAACTACCCTCCTATAGTGCTTTGAGGAAATGATTACCGAAGGGTAAAAATGAAATTTGAAAAAATACATGGCCCCACACGTTCAACGCATTAATCACTCGGACAGGTGAATGGACGAAACACCTCAACTGCTTTATCCAACGTTAAGGTTTTGGTGGAGGGCAATATGGTCATTTTGGCCGAACATTAAATATCCTCTGCGATAGTTGCCCCCTTCCCCTGCAGCTTGTCAGTAGTGCCTGCGCCTGCCCCTTCCCTGTAGCTTGTCCAGGCGTCAACCACTCTTTCCTCTTTCGTCTTCTTCTTCGTTTTTTTACTTTTCAAATATTTATGTTATAATAACAAATAAATAACCATAAAATTAAATATTATAAATTTGTATCACAATAAAAAAATTGAAATTATAATAAATATTATAAATAAACATAAACATAAATTTAAATATTATTTTATCTTTTATTTTTTTCACTCATCTCAATAAAAATAATCTACAAACAACAACCTTAAAAAAACATCATTACTTTTTTTACACCTCAACAACTATTACACAAACACTAATACACCTCCAACATTACCTAAAAATTCTCAAAACACTCAATATTCTACAAATCTTCTGAAAACAAACATGCCCTTAGATTACTATAGGAAAATTATAATTTTTAAGAATTTAAAATCTATAAAGAAATTGATCCCATAGTCTACTACGGGATGGCCTAGTGGTAAAGAAGGTTTTGGAATGAATTTTATAACATAGACATATTGAATTTTCACTAGATGATGACTGCCAAAAAGGGCGAGTGAGGATTCAAAGAATAATATATAAGAAAGATGGGAATATTAGTAAATTCATGGAGTGACATTAATGGCCGCCCAACCCACCATTTGATTTGTTAGTAGGTTGACTGGTAATTGAGCTTGATTTAAAACTTTGAACTGCAAAGATTTTCTTACAGGGTATTTCTCGAGGCACCAAAGAAAATTCTTGTACTAAGTTCGAACTCATTTAAGTGGGTAAAATACACTATATATAAACCATATAATTTGAGTTGTATATAGGGTTAAATATACTTTGTCTCCCTTATCTTTGGGGTCATTTACACTTTGCACTCTGATTGTATTATTTTTGAGACATTAAACCTATAAAGTTATACATTTTTTTTCAATTTAGACCTTGTACCCAAATTTCCCGTTAATTTAGAGGGATTGTCAAAAAATTTAAACATTGCCCCTCTTATCTTTAGGATATATATATATATATATTAATATTATATCCAATTGAGCTACTCGAACCTTCACTTACAAAATGGAAAGAATATACCCAGATGTTTGTTGAGACGAGGATTGAAAACTTTGTGGGATATTGACCTACTCGAAAGTCCCTAAAGTTGTCCTACAATTTCCACCGAAATTAGATAGCTCTGTCACAGTTGGAGTTTTATCTAGAGATGGGGACAGTAGAGGGATGGTGGTAACCGGTAAGGTATTGAGATATGGGCGTCTTCATCCATGATTGAATGCATGCCCGTGGGGTGGTCCCAAGCATGGGTAACACATTTAGCTACTTGATTTTGACTGCCATATGAGTCTGCTTTATGAGGGGTTGGACCGTTGGATGCCTCTGCAAAGTATACATTTAGATATGAGTGTTTTTGCTCAGAGGGAGTACTAAAGGTGAAAGGTTTTCAAACTATACGTAACAACTGAAAGATAAATGAACCCCGTCTCCAGACCCTTCGTTTATGCAGGAGACTGAACCCAGGTCCCAGACCAGACTCAAACCACACCAACCCCATTGGGCGTTTTCAACTTGTAGTTTGAGCGGGAAGGCCGGCTTGCAGGCGGCAGCTCACGTTACCGTTCCATATTTGAATTTGTCTCGATCTATTCGTTTTCTGGAAATGGAGCCCCCGAGCCCAATAAACCTGGGCCTTCGTGCGTATGCTAATTTTTCAAAAGGGGCCCAGCATATATATCACATACCTGCACAAATTACCATTCAGAAACAACAAATAAATTTATCTGACCCAAGAGTTGTAATAAAACAGAAGAAGTACACAAAGGAAGATCCATGATCTCCCACAAATATATCCGTTGTCTTCTTGCTTTGGTGGGATGCTTGCCGAGAAAAGATGGTGGGTGGTGGTGGGGGGGGGGGGGGGGGACAGCATGTATTTCTGCTGGGGGAACTGTTACGTCTACGGCTCTCCTTGCTCAAAGAATATATCGTGGGGTTTAACACACGACAAACTAACATGTATTTCTTATCCGAATAACATTGCAGAAGGAGGAACTTAGACTAATCCTGTTGAGTCCATCAAGTTTTCGCTCTCTAGGGGAACAACGAGTCTTTTCAGTGAATTGCTTCTCAAGTCGAAGATTAGAGAATTTACGGGAAAGGTTAGGGTCCTAATCTAAGGGTGTTTATTGCACCGGCGGTTACTGTTTTAACCGCAACCGTTACCGGTAAGGGCGGTTATTGTACCTTAGCGGTGACAGTGACGGTGTCAAATATGTGATTTCGTTAATTGCGGTGACGGTGACGGTTTTCACCAAACCGTCACCTACACTACCGTTAACTACCCCTAGTTGAGACTTGAGATGATTATTGATTATGTGACATACTTTTGTTGGGCTTTTGTTGAATTATGTTAATTGGTTTATGTCACATTGTTGGACACTTTTATTAGACTTTAGTCTTTATGTTTGAATATGATATTATGTTATACTTTTGGACAACTTTATATTTGTTATAATTGTTAATGATTATGATATTATATTTGAATATGTTATGATATTTGTCTATTTGATATGATTATTGATTATGATATTATGTTGAAAATTTAAAAAGCCTAAAACAGTGAAAAAAATGAAAAAACTCAAGGAAAAAACTTATTTTTTTTGCACAACTGTTATAAGGTTTAAACGGTTATCGTATAACCGTTACCGTTAATACCGTCACCGGCAATGACGGTTATTGTGCCTTAGCGGTGTGGTGACAGTGTCAATTATGTGATTCCGTCAATTGCGGTGACGGTGACGGTTTTTGCCAAACCATCACGTACACTACCATTAACCACCGAACCTAATCTTAAGGTCCTAAGAGGTCCTAACGGAGGGCTGAGATGTTGCCAACACATTAATGAATAGAATTGGAGGACTGAAGTGTTGCTAACATATTAATGAATAGAGAGAGATAAAACACATCTCAACCCCCCAATTCTATTAATTAATGTGTTGACAACATCTCAGCCCTCCGTTAGGACCTCGACCTTAAGATTATGACCTTAACTATTCCCGAGAATTTACTGCCTGTATTAATCATTTTGAATGAGAAAATGCAAGGTACTCTGGGAGCATGATCCATCTAGACAAAAGTAAATGGTGTAGGTCCGGCATGACATGTAACCGAAGTACTGACGTAAAATATTTGGCTCAGGATAAACGAAGAAAACAAAACCTGAATCACATGTACACTCAAATAATTGCGGGCGCCATGTTGTGAATTTTCATAAGCAGGAGGAGCAAAGACAAAAGAAGCGCTGTCTGTCCACAATAAGCGTGGTGATTACAGACGAAACGCACAGTAAGAAGAGCGAGTCACGTGATAGGCGAGGAGGAGAACATGGCTTGCAAGAAACTGACATCGCCAGTTTCGGTGCATTCACATTATAATGGCGTTGTAACGCACACCAAACAACTAGAAGCGGGCCCAAGATAAAAGCAATTTGCATCTTTGCATTTTGCAGTCTGCCGACAGTAATTCACTCGTTTACATGACTTGGAAACAGCCAACTGGTCCTTTCGATTAGTATTTGCTGGTTTCCAATGTAACCAAATTTCTTCCCCAAGTTTGTCAGCAAGAGAGGAAGCCTGTATTCTGAGGATGAAGGTTATGACCTAAATTCTGCAGAACAGGACATCCCGGCCCCCATGTTATCAGTACCGTTACTCTTGATCTCTTGAACTGTGCTAGAATTAGCAACCTCCACTAAAACTGTCAGTGATATACTGACAAAGACCATTATGCTGTATGCGTTAGGTCGACAATCCCATTGTTCAAAACTAGTGGTATCGCACAACCTAAGTTGTTGCGGATATACAAAAACAAACCAATAGCCAATTGGGTATTGCTGAATTCAATGAGACTATTGCATGTGCACCTTCCCCAATTTCCCATGTAGCATTTGCTTCAGCAATGATTAACCTTTGAAATCAAATTAGCATAATTTCCACTTGGAAATAGGTGTAGGACTTTCAGGAATTCGGCATTTGCCGTACGTCAAACTCGGTGGTGCGCCCCAGCCTAGCTGAGGACATTGCTTGCGAAAGAAAATTAGCAACTCTCTTCTAATTACCCAAGAGAATGGTCGATAAGGCAAACTGTCAAGTAAAGGTCCACAGGATTTATGGTCTCCAATGAACCACCCAACACAAAATGTGGATCTGGTCCTCTGGATGTCTTCATGATCCGCGCGCATCCATATTGCATTTTATATAAGATGATGCCGGACTCTTCATATTATTACAATTTTAATACTTGAAAAAAATACATTTTTCTCACAAATCTACCACGTTTGAAACATTACACCACAAAATATTCATCTCCAACACATGGCACCCTATATCTATTTTTTTTGTTAAATTAAACAAAAATTGACTTTTTAATATGAAGTAAAAAAATTAAATTTTTAATTTGAAATGTCGATTATGCTTTTAAAAAAAGTCAAATATGCAGTTACATTTAAAAATCTAATTGTCTTGAATGTGTGGAGAGTGCATAATCTATTGTAGTTCAGGGGCAAAAAAAATATATTTTATGTAATTTTCTTTTGAATATAAAGAAGTCACGGATTACGAAAAACTGAGGGTGTTTGGTCTAGTGGTATGATTCTCGCTTCGGGTGCGAGAGGTCGCGAGTTCGATTCTCGCAACACCCCTTATACAAATTTTAAACTGCACGAACCCCTGGCTAGAAACTACACACTACACAAGATGGTTTTCTGAAAACGAAATGCACCAGCCGGGAATCGAACCCGGGTCTGTACCGTGGCAGGGTACTATTCTACCACTAGACCCCTGGTGCTTTGTGGTCAAACGCTGAGTATGCCAATTTCCATGATGGACCTTGTACCTCCTTTTTCCTCGTAGAATCGGACTTCAATTCCAATCTGTTGTTTAATTGAATTATTGAACCAACTAAGGTCCGCCAAGACATGCACACTTTACTTCAAACACCTCTGAGTAAACTTTAAAACAAATCCACTGCCAGAAAAAGCAATGGGGCTAAGCCATCTCCTTGCAGACTGCGCATGTTTAGTTTTTCGCTGGATTCTAGGAACCAGCCATTGTTCTGGACGATATGATTGGAGTTACTGTTGCAGAGAATCATCTCAAGTTATTCCCGCAGAGTAAGATTTCTTAACTTCTGGAGTGGGATGAGGGCCAGTAGGCCCCAGTAATCTTTGATTTCTTATTCTATCTAACAGAAGGCACCGTTCTTAGGCTCTTAGCACAACGGACAACATTTTTTTGGGGTAAGTGGCAAGATATATTCCAAAAAAAGTTCGTACGGACAAGCTCATGAGTCTAACAAATCACCGCAAAGAACGCGGATAGCAAGAGAGCACACAACATAGCAAGAAGAAAAAGATCAGCAAAGCCTCAGAGCATCCACCAAATCTTACAAAAGTGACTGGAACTGCCATCAATGCCGCTTTAAAAATACCAAATGCAAGTCTGCCCTTCACCATATTCAGGATGTCCTAATAAACTTCTTCCAGTTGTCTTTTCTTCCTTACGATATTAATGAGAATTTGTTTACCCTTTTATGTTGGCTATGATTGGGCGCTTGAGGTTTGTATTGACTGCCAAGTGTTTCGGGCACGTTAGTGGATCTTGTTGAAGAAAATTCAAAGTTGTGCTGAAACAGGTGAATGCCCGAATGACAGTGAGGGGTGGACCTTGGTTACAACTAGGAGGTCTGGGAAGGAGCCGGTTGTGAGCAAGGAGGTTGGACAGGTGGTTGTGGAACCCCTGGCTGAGCCGACTACTGTTGAGCTTAAGCTTCATATCTCGGATCATTCGGAAGGGAGGGCTGCTAATTCTGAATTTTTTAAGCTTGCCTCCTCTTAACCAATTGGGCACTAAGCAAGAGACTCCTTAGGTAAGAAGGCTCCTCCTTTATATAAGAAGAAATGCAATGTCGCTTCGCCTCCTTCGGGGGCCCGAAGGATATAGTTTGTGGGAGATGGTTCTACTACTTTTCTTTGGCTTGATAACTGGCATCCGATGGGCACTATGCTTTTCAAAACTGATAGCGGGAGCATTAATAGGGGAGATGTGGATTTATTTGCTAAAGTGAGCTACATAATTGAGGGGGTGATTGGTCTTGGCCGCGAGGTCCCTTTTGGCAATCGGTGAACACGGCTACCCCTCCCTTGTTGAAACTCAATCCCACGCGCAATGATGTGATTAAGTGAACCTTGACTACAGACGGGAAGTTCTCTATATCTAGTGCTCTTCGACTGTTTCAAGAGGTTCATGACACAGTTGATTGGTATCAGCTGGTATGGTTCAGTGGGTGCATTCCTAGGTGTTCCTTTATCTTATGGCTGACAATCCGCAATAGACTTTATACTCAGGACAAAATGGTTGCTATGGGCCTTATTAATGAGTCTCAATGTGTGTTGTGTGATCTGGAAGTTGAGAACGTGAACCATTATTCTTTAGTTGCAGATTTACTAATCTGTTGTGGTGGCTTGTCCTTGACATGTGTGTGGCGCCCAGATTCCTTGGCAACTGGCAGGAAATTGTGGCTTGGTGTACTGCCAATTTTAGAGGGAAAAGTTGGTGGCTATGGTACATAGGCTCTGTTTTGCAGCTACTGCCATGACTCCAATACTCTAGAGGGAGACCATATACTATAATCTAGAGCAGAACCGTAAATAAGTTCTCTTTCAACAAGCACAAATTTGGATGCCACCACTTCAGAAAAATGGCTCAATGGGTAAAATGTCAAGGACCACCTTCAAGGATTTTATCTTAAGTGTCAGGTGTCAGGAACTTGAAGAAAAAGAAGCCATTCTCTGAGGAGAGGACTTTAATCAAGCCTTTTGTTGCCCATAGCTTCCTAAATATGGAGTTTACCGAGTGGTAACTCAATTTCTTGCCAATAAAATGTCCAACAAGAGTATTCTCCCAAGCCACACTACCATCATCTGTCGTTCCCTCATAAGGCAAAACAAGCACTCTTCCCCTTCCACTTGAGGAGGAAAAAACTTAAGATTAACCAAAGGTCTCTGCTTGCCTTTGCTTCCATTATTGCCTTGAGCTACGGAAGCAATAGTTCTCAGCCCATTCCCCCCATTAGCCCCTACAGCGAAGGCACTAGGTACCGAGGTAGACCCAATGGTTTTTGAAAACACAAGGTTCTTAGAGCTAGACTGAATGGGGTCCAAAGTCCTTGGCTGCCCATTTGAATCATTCTTCACCCTTCACTCAGAACGAGGCTTAGATCGACTCCGACCCGACCATCCTCTGCTCTTGCACCCTCTATTCCCCCTTCCATGGGTCGAGCCTTTCAAAGCC
Source organism: Myrica gale (assembly GCA_963930655.1). Taxonomy (NCBI): domain Eukaryota; kingdom Viridiplantae; phylum Streptophyta; class Magnoliopsida; order Fagales; family Myricaceae; genus Myrica; species Myrica gale. The sequence continues at coordinate 23,722,020 of OZ005614.1, read as the reverse complement.
GCAAGCTCCTCCTTAAGTTTGTGATTCTCTATTTCCAACTCACTCCACACTCTCCCAATGCGAATTATGTTAGGCGAACCCTCAATCTCCTTCTCCACATTCGCATTCGCCTCAAGTTCTGTCTCAACAGCCCAACTCTGCTTGACCACGGTTTCAAGAACCAATGCGCACTCCCCAGCTATTGAACCACTTGCAACGCCAGCAATGCTCAGATCCATAAACATGCTACTAGTATCAACACTAGTAAGAGACGCCCCACGCGCGCTCACCCGCAGCTAGCACATGGCGCGCACCTTCCGTCCGTTTCTTGAATCATCCCCGACGTTCTTCGTCAAATATCTTAGAACCCTAGATTGGGGGAAGATGTTGCGACGTAGTTAAATTAAGCCTTATTTAATTTATTTTATTTTATGCTGAGAAGGATGCACGCGTGGAATTAAGGATTTAATTTTTTGTAGTTGGCGTCCAACGTGGAGACGGGTACACGCAGCATCATCTCATTCATTGCTGATGTGATATTTTTTGACATGTAAACTAATTTCATTAGTGTGTTACTGCCTGATAGACGTAGGGACCAATTTTTATCTAAGTGACCATAGGGACCTGTTTGTAAAAATTGATAACGAATTTGTCATAAAGTGATACTACATAACCTACAATACAATTAAACCTAGAAAACATTATAATTGTTGGTTCGGAGATTCAGTAAAGTTACAATTCTTTAAAAACGCACACTTCATTCATTGACAGGATCCCTTTGTGTGCAGATGGCGGGGGAAAGAGAAAAAAGAAAGAACGCTTTTCTTGTTAAAGGACACGAACCTTTTTTTTTTTTGGGTAAGGACACGAGCTTTTCCTATCGAGAGAAAAAGGAAAATGGCGCTAACATAGATGAAATCTTCAATCCAGAAATGTGTATAAAGTTTTATTGAACTTTCAAGATAAGAACAAAACTAACACAATCTTGATGAAATACTAAGAGTGCTTACAAGGAGGAAGTGGTGCTCCACACAAGCCAGGATTACCCCAGAATGCAGATGCAGGGATGATGGCTTTGTGAGGCGGAATCTTCCCACTGAGTCGGTTTCCTGACACGTCAAATTTTCTTAGCTTCTGCAAATTCAGCACCTTCCCTGGAATGGCACCGGTTAGCTTGTTCCTTGACAGCAACAGCGTGGTTAATTCCATGGCATCGCCTAGCTCTGCTGGTATTATGCCTGAAAGCCCATTTCCCACAAGCTCCAGTGCCTGCAATTCCGTCAGTTTTCCCAATGAATTTGGAATGGATCCTCCCAGGGCATTGTGGGAAAGAACCAGGGATGTGATAGAAGCCAATGCGGGTCTGTCTCCAAGTTTCTCATCAATGGCGCCAGTGAACCTATTCTTAGAGACATCAATGGAGTTAAAACGGCCGAGTGGGTCCTGTATTTCTTTCGAAAATATTGTATTCAGGTCGCCACTAAACATGTTGGAATGAAGATCAAGATCCATCAGAAGCGAAAGTTTTTTGAACTCTACTGGGATTGATGATTGAAAGCCGTTGTTTGATAAGTTGAGAAATGAAAGGCTAGTCAGGTTTCCAATCCAGTGAGGCAATGTCCCCGTAAATTCATTGGTTGATAAATCAAGGAATGAGATGGTTGATGAAGATAACCAGCTCGGGAGACGACCTTTAATCCCAGTTTTCGCCAACAACAGCCGAAAAAGATTCAATTTTGACATCCACTTTGGTATGCTGACTAGCCCTAGAGGGTTGAATGACAGGTCTAGGATCTGTAACCCATGTAAATTAGCTAGCTGAGGAGGAAGTTCACCAGTGAGTTGGTTTCTTGATAAATCCAGTGTTTGAAGGTTGACCAAATTGCCAAAACTCGAAGGGATCTTGCCTGTAAAATTGTTCTCTGAGAAGAAAATGTCAGTGAGAATGGTTAGGTGTCCAATGGTTGCTGGCAATTTTCCAGTCAGCTGGTTGTTTTCAAGGATGAGCCTTTGGATCTTGGAGAGCTCGCCGATGGATGGTGGTAAAGTGCCTGTCAGCTTGTTTTCTGATATTCGGCAGAATCGGAGAGAATTAAGCCCGGAAATCTCAGAAGGAATACTTCCGGTAATCTGGTTGTGATTGAGATATAAAAGTTCTAATTCATGAAGTTCACCAATTGATGGTGGAAGACTTCCACTTATCTGATTTTCAGAGAAATCTAGGTATTTGAGACTCTTAAGCTTTCCAATACCAGTAGGAATACTACCTGAGAAATTGTTTTCATGAAGATCAAGCGTAGTTAGCAATGCCAAATTGCCAATTGAAGAGGGAATTGAGTCAGACAATGAGTTTCCTGATAGACCGAGTTCTGAAAGTGACTTCCATGATCCAATAACAGAGGAAGGAACAACACCAGATATATTGTTGTCACTGAGGTAGAGCTTCTTTACCCGAAAAAGGTACTTGAATGTTATTGGTACAGAACCTGTGAGCTTGTTCGAATGAAGAAATAGATAAGAGAGGCGCCTTAACTTGCCAAGTTCCGGTGGTATAGGACCTCTCAAGTCCTTGAGATTGCTCAAGTCCAGAAGTTGCAGAAAGGATAAGTTACCCAGAGAAGGAGACAGAGTTCCCGTCATGTACGTGTCCAAGATGGAAGCGTCGCCTGCGACAAGTCCTGAACGCGAGACGTTGACAACTCTGCCTGAGGAATCACATGCTACACCTTCCCAAGCTGTGCAGCAATCCGAGGATGATGTCCAGGACTGCAAGAGACTTGAAGGGTCCGAGGTGATTTTGGTCTTGAATTCAAGGAGTGCTTCTTTGTCTACAACGTGACATGCTTCAGCAAGAAGTAGCAGGGTTGCTGAGAGCAAGACGAGGAAGAAGAATGGAAAGGTTTTGCGGCAAACAGAAATTTCCATATTTCAAACCACAGGAAAACTGAGTTAAAGAAGATGTCCAACTAAGGTGTACTGGGGATTATGTATGATGAACCGCTGTCACATGTATTCATCTGCTATTAAACTAAGCTTTAGTGGGGCAAACCGACAAGCTTTAATAAAACGGCAAAGAGTGAAGACTTTGTGGGTGATGTATATCCAAATTAATGCATTGGATGCTGTCAATCCTGAATGGAAAGCGCGCACTAAATAATATTATAATCAAATTTGTTATCTGCTCTCTTTATTTTTTCTCATCTCCTCTCTCCACATTATCTTTTTTCTTCTCTAAGGTGGATCGGATCACCTCTTAAGAAACCCTTCTGTTTGCAGTTGTACCTAATGAAGGGGGAAAGAAAAAGGGGCTGTGTCATGAGATTGGCTACTTAGCCAGATTTGCCTCCTTTAAAACCTCGTCCCTCTAACTTTTATACTTAACTAAAACATGTATAAAATTCAAGGAAGGTGAACCCTTTATGCTGTAAAGCAGTTCTTAAAGCCCTACCTATAACTAATTTTGAGTGATAAGCAATGGTTTCCCTTAAGGTGGAGGATGTGTTTATGAGGGACGAGATTGCCTCCGAAGGCAATCTCGTTCCAAATGCCGAATGGACGACTGAAACGTAAAGTTCCAGCCGTCCAACGGTCGAGATTGTCCGACCAATACTGTTGACAGGACCCACACCCCTCCTTTTCTGACCGTTGGAGGGCTGGAACTTTACGTTACAGCCGGCCATTCGGCATTCGGAGGGGATTGCCTTCGGAGGCAATCTCGCTCTGTGTTTATGATGCCTCTTGAGTGCCTCCCTACCACGACAATGTTCTTCCCCATACTCTATTATAGCTTATATTGGTGCATGGATAATTAACTTTTCCCGTGAAAATAAACAAGAAGAAAAAATACCAAGTGGGGAAGCCTTGTTAGCTCTCTTCGATGAAATATTATATATAAAACGCAGAGTTGGTGATGACCGTGCTCAGGTTGGTGGTGGCCACGGTCTGTGGGTTGTCGCCATGTCCAAACCACCGAACATGGTATCCCTCTGAAAAGGGATCATGGAAGGAATCAAAGACGAAATCTTCAATGGAAGGGCGCCATGGACATGAGCTGCTTCAAATCCTGTTGCCAGTGGCCGAAAAGTCCTGATTTCTTTTCTGCAGTATCATGTCCAGATGCATTTGGGTTTAACGTACCTCCGTGTTTCCTCGTTTACTTCCATGGAAGACACTACCACTGTACGACAGAAGTTTGCCAATATATTGATTCTTGTTTATGTTGTCGTTCAAGACTTTGAGAGTTATTGTGACGACATAAGTGCCCTTTAAATAGCCATTTTCAGCTTCTCTTGTGCGGCAACATTTGGATTACAATTTACAGGCACGAAAAAGAGAATCGAGACAATTTTAAACAAATTCGGGTCACCTCAAAAAATTAATTATGGCCGGATCATAGGTGGAAAAGTTTTTCAAAGACTATTGAGACGACACACGTGTTCTTCTAAACAGCCGAGCTCAGTTTGTTAAATCCTTTCCGTAACGTTCAGATGTTAGTGAGAGTATCTAGTAGGGCGATTATCCGTACCTACCGCCACGAACTGTTCCGCCTTAACAGTCCCGACAAAGCATTTTCAAAGATTTGTCTGCCTTTAGTCTCTTCAAAATGGGAGAAGAGTTTCGTCCCCATCCTCGAGGAGATTCCGCTGCTAGTCCGACTGTAAGCAAATTCACCAATGGCAGATTTCATTGATTGTTTCCTTTACGAGGCTGGTTATTGTGTGAGTGAGTGAGTGGACGGGTGAGATTAGAAGTTGATAAATCTAACGGCTGACAAAATGTCACATCAATTAATGAAACCGGGTCGGTTGTGCTGGTCGGGTTCATGGGTCGGGTTCCTTAATTGGCGTGGCATTTTGTCAGCCATAGATTTCTCAACTTCTAATTTCATCCGTCCACTCACATACTCACACAATAACTTTATTCACACAATAACTTTTGTCTTTCCATCTTTGCAAGTATAAGGGTTCTCTTTAAAAAAAAAAAAAAAGGAAAAAAAAAGTCACCTTATTCAAGCAAGAATACGAAGTACAAGAAGCAAAATATTACAAGCATACCGGTTATAAAGTAATTTCGAAAAACTGTACTCTTTGTTTGTTTTAAGGAAATTAAGAAAGAAACTTGTACTTTCTGATATTTTTATTTTAGAACTTAGAGTTGATAGCCGATAAATTTGATACTTCGTGTAAGTGATATTTGAGAGAAAGTGAACATATGTTTCATAGGCTATGTTTGTTTATTAAAATTTTGCACTTCTTAAAATTTTAATACAATAAAAAATTACAATATAATTTCTCTATCCATCACATCATTATTTTTCATTATAATAAATATTAAAAATTATTCATCTCTTCACTTTTTTATCAAATCAAATATCCTAAAATTTTAACAGTCAAACACAACTTACCGCTGCAAGAAAATAAAAAGAGACAGATTGCTCTTCTCACTTCTGCGTGAGAGATGATTCACCCTGCATAGAGTAATAAGAGGTATCTTATAATTGCAGTAAGTAACTTCCTCGAAGAGCTTGAAATAAAAAAAAAAAAAAAAAAAGTGTAAGCTTCACTTAACTCTTAAACTATCACGGAAATGTCATTTACATATTTGAATTAAGAATTTCGACACAACTAACCTCAAAGTTATTAAAATTGATCAATATTTATCACTTCACAGGATTTAACAATCATATTATACTTGTAACTTTTATATATATTTCAACAGTAAAATCTCTTTATAAGATAAATTTAAATTCATTGTAGCAGTTTTGAGTCTAAGGTCATGTTCGTTTTGTGAGAAAACTAAAAATTCTAAACCTCAGCTAGTTCATGTTCGGCAAGTGTAGAAAATGTTGAGGATGCTATGTGTTTGTTTCCGAATTTGCCCTCAAAATATTTAAAAAGAATTACTAAACTGCCCTCAACTCATGTATAGTTAAAAAAAATGGCACGTTGGTCATTCTCCCTGAAATCTGCATGCGGCCTGCAGCAAAGCTGCAATGTCCCCGAAGCTGTCCCCTGTGAGGCCGTCGTTGCTGACTTTTACGTCTTTTTTCATTCTTTTAGTGGATAAAGCAATTTAATATATATATATATATATAATATTCAAATTTTAATAAAAATTAATAAATTCGAAAAATAAAATAAAAACAACTTTAAACATTATCATTAATTTTTTTACACCTCAACAACTTCTACAAAAATACCAACACAACTCTAACATCACCTAAAAATTTACAAAATTCTCCAAATTCTACTAAAATCTTCCAACCAAACATCACCTAAATATAATGAAATAGATAGTCGAAATAAATAAATAAATATGTTATTTTGGCTCTCCTAATTTGAAAAGTGATGTTTTACTAATGGAAATGATAAAAATAAAAATAAAAAGTTGTTTCTGTCAATATTGGCGAGCTGAAATCCATTAGATCTATTTTAAAAAAAAAAAATCTATTCAACGATTGGATATCCCTGTTGCACGTAGGCAACAGCAGTAATCCCACGGCCTCCAAACAATCACGTGGGTACAACCTTCAACTGTCAGAGGAAATACAAAAAAGAAATCTATACAATTCGCCACCTTCTTCATCGTTACCTCATTCCTTATTTTATTACGGGTGGTTGGTGTTTTAAAATGTTTGTGTTGTTAAAATTTTAGGTATTAGATTTAGTGAAAAAGTGAAGAGATAGATAATTTTTTATATTTTTGTAGTGAAAAGTTATGATTTGATGGGAGAGAGAGATTATATTGTAGTATTTTATTGTGAGAGGGTGTAAAATTTTGTGAAATTTTACATTGCAAACGGACACTATATCTACTTTATCATATCTACGGAGATCTAACACAAAAGATTTACCTTCTAATAAAAGTAAATCTAGGAGCTAAAGAAAATCCAGTCAAAATATACCACCATACGAAACGCAGAAATGTTCTAATGGCCATGGATTGTTGTGGCCACATTGTTCAAGGAATTACAGGGATAAAGCTCCTGCACTCGCTCGAAGATTTTTGGTCCCCTCCCTGACAGAAAAAGAAAGTGACCGGACACCATATCAAGCAGTTATCGACCAGTATCATTACAAATGATATAAAAACGGTTATATTAATCACCAATGTGAATTTAATGAGTTTTTAATTACCAATATGGGCTTGATGGGTCTTGACCCTTCTTGCATTATCAACAGTACCTTATTACAAGGATAACACAATCCATTGCTAGTTATGTCGTGAAAAAGCATAATCAAGCTAGTCGTAATGACAAAGAAAGCATGGGTTGTTGGCCAAAATAACACAATCCATAAGGCAGCTCGACGCTGCAGTTGTTAGGAGATCCAGTCTCTAATCCAAAAGCATGGTGGTTGAAATATGCACATTTGTAAGTGTTAACGAACCTTGAATTATGACAGCCTTCGAGAGCCAACATAATCCCGGGGTGTATATTCGCGTTTGGTTCTTACCAACTACCATAATCAATAATTTCTTGTCCAAAAAAGAAAGGAAGAAAGAGGGATATCCTTTCCTATTGATTTTCTTAGCATCATATGGTTCTGGTAATGTCGTCTGCCGTTTCCGGCCACCCGCTTTCTCTGCCCAGCACGGAGCATTTGTGGTTTACCGATCCTTTAGGGATCTTGCTAGTCTCTTTTTGCAACCTAGTCGTGCTTGGATCTTTTGTTCTTGATCTCTTATGTATCTTGTACTCTTGATTCAATGCAATGGAAAGCCTCTCAGTATTATTCAACAAAAAATTATCGTAGCATCATATAAAGGCTTAGTTAGACAAGAAAAAAAAAAGGAAAGATTAAGTAAAATAGTCCCACCTTTTCTTTTCTTTTTTGCAATTTGAGCTTTAGCTCTAGTGATTTTATTTTGCAGTGGCTACACAATTAAGTTGCAATCTTAGCACTTGCAATGACGTTATCCCGGGTATGTTGTTGGAGAGCTTTGAGGAAGTCGAAATAAATATCAAGTTCCATGTACCATCTTGGACAACTATGAAGGAACATGCCATTGAAACAATACTTATATATATTTCGCTTTTCGAACAGTTTCATTAAATAGTGAATTGGCGTAAGGGCAGCAAGCATTCTGTAATTGTACCTAAAGCAGACAGTGGAGGCGGAGCAACGAAAATGGCATTCGGCAATGTCTTTGCCATCTTTGATTGTTGCTTTCTTACTTTTATCTTCTTTATTGTTTATTGTTTTTTCTGTTCTGTTGTCTGAGGTCTGATGACACGGCTCTGAAGGACAGACCTTAAGGGCAAAAGTACAGTTAAGAGGGAATTGTAATTTTATCTTCTAAGGTTACGCTTGCGTTGTAAAATTTTTGGTATTGAATTTAGTGTTAGTATTGAATTTAGTGAAAAGAGAGGTAATTTTTTATATTTTTATATTTTTTATAATTTTTTTATGGAAAAAAAAGATTATATTGTAGTATTTTATTAGGAGTTGGTGAAATATTTGGTGCAAACGCAAGCAGCAAGTGAATTGAAAAAAAAAAACGACGAAAAAACTATAAGCATCAACGTGAACACAGAAGGGCCCGTAGAGCAATGCGACGCACCGCCGAACCGGTGTAAATAAGTAATAGCCCGGCAGGGCTTTAATACAAGGACGTCACAAAAACTATCGAACCCCAGTTCTTTCTTTGTATATACGGTTTCCTATTCAAAATTTTGGATACTTTTTAAGAGTATATGAAAGAATGAAAAAAATATGGTAGAACTCCTTCAAAAAGCTCTAATTTAGTAATTTGAATACACTAAAACTATGTTTGACCCTCGAATAGCATTTCCTATAGGGAGTTGTGAACCGATGATCAGTGGGCACTACCTTGATGGACAGAGATATACCCCTTACGCCATCAATAGGGTAATCGAGCAGACTTAGAAAACCATGGAAGCCAAAAACTAGAAAACAGAATAATCCTTCCCTTCTCCCCACTCGAAAATTATAGAAGGAAGAAATCATGAAAAAATAATGAATTGCCATTTGCTGCTTCCATTGCTTACCTTATAAACTATTTCTTTATTTTTTTATATAAGTATACATTACATCGAAAGGAACGCTACACAATCTACCGTTTGTTAGCGCGAGGATACAATATGGTGGCGCTATTTATCAGATGAATAATAAAAAGGGGGAAAAAGTTTCAAGTACCTTCTATCGGTTCTGACTTCTGTCTACTCATGGGCCCCCCCAGGTGACCATTCAAACTTGGTGTTTACTTGGCTTCCTTTGCCGATTTGGGTTAGATAGTGCCTCACAGATTTGTGATTCACGTCAAAAACAAAAGCCATTTCCCTAATCTGCACATTCAACATTTGCAATAAATTATTTTTCTTCCAAGGCTGAGCACTAGTTGAGCATTTCAATCAAACAATAACTTGCGAAGGAACAAATCCAACACTAAATACTGGAGTTGCAGAGACACATAAAGGAGATAATCCATCAAAAATACATTAACAGCCTAATAGAAACTGGAGAATCCGAACAGAATCAAGAACCAAATGACATATCAGTCGTTAACAAAGCTACAGATGGGAAGCCATTTACCTCAATTAAACTACCCGAATTAAGGGTCATAAGCTGTCCACGAGCAATTTCTTTCCCATTCAAAAAGATTGAACTCTTGCCAAGATTCTTTAGAAAGAAAGAACCATCTTCTTCCATCCTTATAAGAGCCTATCACAATAACAAACACTAGTTACAATTGTATAAAACAAAACAGGCTGTCTAAGTATTCCCAAGTTCAAAGGCAGCAAATATTTTCTGACAGCTTTAACCCATGCAAGAGTGCTAAGGGACCCCAATCAACATTCTCACTCTTGGCCATTTCTACTTGGTACGTATAAATCGTTTTGCCCTTTTCTGGTTCATTTCATCATTTATGTTCCTGCTTCCAATAAGGGGAAAATATTCTTAATTCAGGAATTGTCTCGCTAGGCAACAAATATCCAATCTGTCACCAACTGATGTGGGTTAAAAATAAAAATGCCATGTCTTTCACGATTTACAATTGACATAGAATAAAGAAAGCTCTTAAAAGCATCAATACACAAAACATGCAAAAGATGGCATCAAGAAAGCCAACAGACAAATTCCACCTGCCGTCTAGATACTTTGTTAGCAAGTCCTTCTCTTCCCAAGTCAATATCAACTGCAAAGTCGTCTGTTGCTCTGCCAAGTATGACCTGCGATGCATAAATAGATTGATGAACAATATTCCATTCAGTCTATTTTATTCACAACCTAAACCCCTTATGATGTTTGGAAACTACTATTTTGCATCAATTACCTGTCAAATTTGATACAAGGGCTTTAAGCTCAATCCAAAAGTTTAATTCACATAGAATCTTATACAACTTAAGATCAGTATTCACATGACAAAGTAAGAAGACACAAAAGCATCCTGTTCTGAAGTTTCTTAAAATTTGCAGGTAAAAGAACAGCAGACCATACTTCTTCTTTTTTGGTGAGCAAACAGCAAACCATACTTGCATATGTTCTGCTGAAAGCGAATTAGAAGAAAGACCCTGCTATATCACAAGGGCTCTCGATTTAATAAAAGAAGCTCAGATGAAGAAGAGTCGATTCCATGATACTAGTCCTTGATAAACCCTATATAAAATTCACTGAATAATTTGCAAGGTCAAAAATGGGAGACTGTACCTCAGCCTTCTTAATATACTGCTTCAGATGGCGGCCATACAAAATTGCAAGTGCACCACGAGATGCAATGGCTCTTTGCGTAGAAGATCTAGCACTCTGTTCCAACCTTATGATTCTCCTCTTCGTATTCTCATGTTGATACCTTGCAACTGGCGATGATTGGAATTAATAATAAATACATATAACTTTACCCTCTATATAGAACTATGAGCTCTTTGCTATTTATAGGGCAGTCATTCACCTTTAACATAGACAAACTAATACAAGTAACTCGACCAACACTAACATGTGGTATGTGTATGTTTTTGAAACCTGTTCAGTTACAACAGAGCCATTGGCATCTACAACCCATGAAGCACTGGTGCCTAAACTCGTGGAAGACTCGCAAATTTATCAGGATTTTCTGCATACAAAAGAAGTGCTTGTAGAAACTGAATAAGCTAACTAGACCTAAGTAAGACGGAATTACCTTCTCCACTAATATATGGATCCTCATCATCCGGACATAAATCCATTTCAAGTATCTGAAAGATAACATCCATCAATAATCATAAGAGACAGAGCCACCAAATTAATTATAAGTGAATATTACAATAAATTCCCAACAACCATCACTATATTTACCATTGCTTCAATATCAAAAAAACAAGGAATGTCCTCGTCACCATCAGAGTCTTCCTGATCCACTGTTCGAGGACTTGCTTCTGGTTGAACAAACGGTTTTGTGGAACTTGCTTGGATATGAAACATTGCATGTTCCCTAACTGTAGCTGGAGCATCGGTTTTCTGTTTACAACTAGAAGCTTAAGGAATCTTCGGAAAGGGAACAACCGTGAAATTGCTGCTCTATAATAAGTTAGCCAATGAGCTGCAGCTCAAATAGTATTCACTACCCTATAAAAACAGGATAGAGGATGCACCCAGTGGGTGCATGCATAGGCGAATAAGAAAAATGCAAGCCCTATTTATATCGTGAAGGAACTCAATTCTGACATATAACCTGTATTTTTGGCGCTACATCTGAGGCTGACTTTGGAGTTGCATGTGCTGATCTGCCTTGACTTGGGCCAACAATGATGATATCTTTGGAGTCCACAGCAAGACTGTTACCTCCAGACAATCCAGGTTTGACTCCAAAACCAGCAATTTGGTGCTTCGGACGGGTCTCTGGTATTGTGTTCAAACCGACCATCCGAGTAAATGAGAGTGTATGATTTTCATCTTTCTTCTTCAAGCCTATTTGTTGTTCCCCACTTCTTTGATGGGTTGAGGAGGATGAATTATTAGCCTCCGTATAATCTGGCCGTGTAGCAGAAAAAGTAATTGCCGTGGATAAGCATATAGGATCGTTGGATGGGATTTCTGGGTCTTCAGTATTCAGTGTACACTCCATCTCTTCGTCATGAAGTTCAGGAGGGAGATGCTGGGGCACGGATGTAGATAAAGGCACGTCAATTTCAGAGGAACCAACACCATGCTGATTACCACAACCAGATTCAGTCGGAGCTGGAACAGCTTCTAACGCTAAATTCAAAACCAATGTTTGAGTTTCGCAAGCACCGGTTACATGATCATTTATCGGAGGGCTCGATGGAATTGAACTAACACCCTCATAACGAGACTCATCCATGCTGTCTTTCCCATCTTCTTCCGAAAATAGAAGCTCATCATCATTTGCGAGGTTCAGTAGACAATCCGAAAGATCCACAAAACCACAGGCATGTCCGTCTTTCAAAATTGACCCCGAGTCAACAACGTGATATCCGGATGAACTAATTTTCTCGCCATCCACATCATCCGGAAGTATCAACGTCTCCTCTACACCCTGATCCTCATCTCCAAGGCGAATACTGATTGGCATTGCAGGCGCTGAGATGTCCTCGATTGTTTTCCAGATAGGCATATCTAGAGTAGCATGACACGGCCCCATATCTTCAGCAGCTGAACTATTCACAAATTCATCAAGTAAATTGTCTTTCTGCCGAACATTCTGTTCGAGAATTAACTCACTGTTATTTATATCAGAGGCATTGACCGACACTACATGCCTCCTGATGTGTGGTGGAGCATATTGAAGAATTTCACCGCTCGTATTCTGAGGGCCTAAGTGGCTCTGCATATTATCGCCGATCATATAACTCCCAGCCGGAGCCGGACAATCACCTCCATTGATAACGCGATCATCATCAAACGGCGAATCTAAGAAACTTAGATCTAAGGATTGAAAAGCTTGGTGGCTGCAGAGTTTCTTCCTCCGCATCGAGTAGTACTGTTCCCGGACGCTCTCAGCTTTTCTTTTAGCAGGTGTTTCTATTAAGCTTCTCTTCCGCAAGATCGACGACGACGAGTTACCAGAAGCTGAAAGTTCGTATTCGACCATGCCAGCAGAAGCTTCGGCCGAAACATCGGTGTCGTAGAGGAGAGAACGCCAGCGATCTCGCAATTCACAAACCGTAAATCGACGGGAGAACCGCACCGCACCTTTGGCAAGTGCCTCCAAAGAGGCACCTGCCTGAAATTGGAACACAGAGAATCAGAACGACTCATTTGGAAGGCGAAGAACAATTACGGAACTATTTCAAATCAGTAAGCGAAATCAAACAGTCGTTCACACGTTATGGAAGCGAATCATAAACAATTTCACCAGCTGCTTGCGAAACTAAGTTTGAGCGAGTTTCGAGGGAAAAAAAAGGGTAAACTTGGAAAGGGGAGAATACCTCGACAGCGTTCTTCAGCAAGAGGTCGTCCTCTGGGATCCATTCAGGGACTGAAGCAACTGCTTGCATTTCTAAGCTAAAATTTAAAAGAGCATAATCATGTGTTCGTTTTGAATTTCAAAATTCTGAGATCAGACCCCTGGGAAATTGAAGTCTAAGCAAGCTTTCTCACACGCACTGCTACACAGAAGAGTGAGCAACTTCAACCGCAAGTTTCAGAAGACGTCGGGGGTAAGAAGGTAAAACCGGTATACAGGCCTGTAAAATATCCTCGCTGGGATCTCGCGGGAAATGGCTATTTGGCAAAAGAAACTCCCGCACCTCCCAATGGGAGCATTTTGTGGATCACAACTTCCACTTTTTCCACGAGCTCGGTAGCCGGGAGTAGGAAGGGCTGGGGAAGCCCGGCCCAACCCATGCGAACGCACAGCCCATTATCAATTTGGGCCTAGAATTTCAAGCTCACGTCTTTTGTAATTCATTAGGAAATTTGAAATTGGGAATTTAAAATCACAGCACATGATCTATTACCTCTTGCCGTGTAAATTTGTCTAGCGCCTTTGCCTCGAGAAGCAGGCTATCTAAGTACAATACAACGTATTCTGTGCACAAGAATACGTTGTATTAATTGAAGAAAGCTACGTATCAGTTGGTAATGTTACGCGCATCGATTACTCTAGTTTACGCGCACCTAATCCGGAGCCTGTACAGTTTCCTTATTTCACAAAAAGTCATAAGAATGGCTACAAAGAGTTGGCAGCGCATATGAACTTTTGAACTTGAGACTTTAGAAAGAGCGAATCACCAAATCTCAAGCCTTGACCAATAAGCCAACCCTTTGGAGTTGTATCATCCATTACTTAAAGAGTGAAAGTAACATATGTTTGACCCAAAGATCAGCCCCTACTCAATAGAATATAGTTGAGTCCGAAAGTTTATATTTTCTTAACAGTACCAGTACCACCTTTTATATTTATATATTAAGCTCACAAGCATGCAAGATATATCCTGATCAACTGCCTCTAGCCTAAATAACAGAACGAGATATATATAACCTTATTATAAACCACATGGTCCATGGGTAGATAAAAACAAGCCTTCGTAGGAATAGACCAGCCAATACAGTTTCAGGCGGTACTATTTGTTATGTTGCAAACATTAACATATATATATGCGGGTACTAATTAGATATCTTGTTGCCACGGCGCCAGTCAAGCAAGGCGCAGATCCTGGAATCCATACGCCCCGCCACCATGATGAAGACTCAGGTGGCTATTCAGCAGGCGGTATGCATAGAGGTTGGAGGCGCCATTTTCAAGTGCAACTGCGGATTCGTAGTACGGATCTTCTCCCTCATTTTCCACTACCCCATGCTGTGGATCCTCTAAGCTGTTTGCTCTCTTAAATGTCAACCAGAAAAGGGAAAAACAATCAAAAGATCATCATTAATTTTAATTCATAGGTGCGATATGACTCTGCATAGTCTACAATATTTCATACAAACACGTACGCCTATATATATATATATATATGACTTCACACATCAAGCGAACAAATGGAAGAAAACTGACTTAATTAAGGGCAAAAAACATACAAGATTGAAGTGATTGAAGCGGAGATTTTCGTTTCGTTGCTCCAAATTCTTAACCTGCAATCATATAATATACCCATAATGGTGGTCCAGATCAACCACCTTTTGGCTAAAAACCAATATGGGACTAAAGAAATAAAACTAAGCAAGTTAATTGACTATATATTGAACTTTCAGACCTTTTTCTTGGTGGTATCGGTATGAGTTTTGATCACGTGGAACTGTAAAGATAGATGAAGCTTGGGTTAGCTTAGCTTAAACATCTCTTAATCCTAAACAAATTGTATACAGTACTCCTGTTCTATAGGGATACATATACAGTAATTAACTTCACAAAAATGCGAGGAAATATTGGCCTAAAGAAAGAAGACAATATAAGAAAGTTTAAAATTGGTGTCTCATGGAGCTTTTTCTTAAGAAGAAAGTTCACGGCCCAAATATCAAGGATTGCGAAGTTCAGGGAACTTCAAAAACTCTTTGGAAACGGTATACGTGAGATGTACAGATAACATGATCTTAAGAAATTATATATATTCGAGTATTCAGAATTTCAGAGCTAGCTAGCCAGATATTACAAGATATCTTTACGCTAAAATCTGTATAAAATGCCTGATTTTTGGCCCTTATCTTAACTAGTGGGAACTGAAAAGAATAGGGTTACTAAAATCTCAAACCTAAATGGCAAGTAAATAGAGGGAGGAAAACTCAAACCTTTCGTCCGCGTACGAGTTCTACGGAAGCAGATACCTTTTCCTCAAGAGCAACCACTTCCTTGAAGCTCAGACCGGTCAGATCCTGACCCAACCTCTGCCTGCAAAAACCATACCCTATTTAGATACAAATGGAAAACCTAGCCACTCCACATTCGGGTATGAGTACCTTAATCTACCGGGCCATCACTTTCCCTGTTATGCTTTACCTTATTTCCCTGCTCACTCTAGCGTTAATATCCTTTTGTTTCTTCAACTCTTGTAGCATTCTCTGCAGTAAGAGGTAGAAGCAGAACCAAATCAGAAAGACAAACTAAGAAGGAAAACTTACTAAAATCACCATTCACAGATCGAAACAAGAGAGACACTAACCTCGTAGTGTGAGCTCCACAGGTCACAGTCCATGGCCTTTTGGTACCGATCATAGATCTCCTTTGTCCTGGTTGAGAAAGCAAATATCAAAACCGAATCTACTAAGGTTTATCTTTGTCAAAGAAGAAGATAAAACGAGAAAGAGTAAGATCCGCAAGCAAACGTACGTGGTGCTGGGGCTAGTATATTCCTGCAGCTTCTTCGTGTTAGAGATCATGATGAGCGAGATCTTAGCATCACAGAGAACTGTGAGCTCGCGAGCTTTCTTGAAAAGACCGTTTCGCCGTTTGGAGTAGGTGACCTGCCTGTTCGTGTGGTTCTCGATCTTCTTGATCTCTATCTTTCCACGACCCATACTGTCTCTACTTCTCTCCCTGTTTATTCCTCAACAAGAACGATGTAAGCTCTAACTCCAAGAGGGTTTGTGAGAGAATGGAAGAGGTCTTGAAGGGAAATTGGAAGAAGAAGAGGGTTTCCATATTGGGAAGTGGGTTTGGAAAGAAGTTTGCAGTGTAACTGAAAATCATGTATGGGAATTATTTGGCGCAAGGGCTTTGTACTTTGTAGGGGCGGTGCTGGCCCGGGTAGGCGAGTAATATTGGTCTGATAACGTGTGATGTCGGTTGCTTTTGATGACCGTGACAAGACTTGGACAATTGGATGCCATCCTGGTGAGCCCTTTCCTTAACCTCTCTTATTTGGGCTTTAAACTATTACGGTGACTGGTCTTTGAGGACAATTAGAAGAAGAAAAAAAGACTGGTCTTTGTGGACAATGTTAATTTAGAGTAAGCGCTAAGCTATACACTTGTGTTAATAGAGTACTTCCTCCCCAACTCCTTCTCTATACACTTTTAAGGCAAAGATTAGTGACCGTGACAAGACTTGGACAATTGGATGCCATCCTGGTGAGCCCTTTCCTTAACCTCTCTTATTTGGGCTTTAAACTATTACGGTGACTGGTCTTTGAGGACAATTAGAAGAAAAAAAAGACTGGTCTTTATGGACAATGTTAAGTTAGAGTAAGCGCTAAGCTATACACTTGTGTTAATAGAGTACTTCCTCCCCCAACTACTTCTCTATACACTTTTAAGGCAAAGATTAGTAGTACCCCGGCCGGGCATTTGAATCAGATTGTTACGTTAATTTATGCATAAAGCTCGTCCGTCTCCTTAAATTTCTGAGTTGAATTATTCTCGAGCTTAATTAATCCGCCGGTCCATTCTTTCACAATGATAAAGGTCATCATACCCAATAATATTCTTACATGTGGCTAATCCATGCCTTGCGCAGCCAATGCAATGTCAATTAAATTTGGCAACGTCATTGGCCAAGTCAATTAAACAAGTGTATCAAAACCGATTTTTTTATATCAGGGACAACCATAGAAGTGATGACCTAAAGTATCGGTGGTCGTGTTAGTCCTCAACCATTGATCCTCACATCCGCCAGATGAGAGCTGTGACGTTGATATTTGGTAGGCGGCATAGGTAGTGTCCTAACTCTCCGACGCCCAGCCCCACCGAGACTGGTCTGACATCTCATTAAGACCTCTCTTTAGCCAGGGAGCTGCCGTCGGTTGCAGTTATTGTAAAAGGGTTAGAAGTTGAGGTTTTTTTTATATTCTTTTTTAACGTCAAGAACTACGTACAGAAAGATCGACCATTTTAATCGGATCATTTATCTTGGGGTTAGTTACGCATTAATTGTCAAAAGGATCGCTGATCAGTTTATAATTAAAGTATAAAATTAGCTAGATATCGACGAGTTATTATCTTAACGTTAAAAAGACTAATGACCCCTTAAAAAAAAGTGAAAGTGAAAATCTTTTCTTAAATGGGTGAAATCAGAGTTAATGTGTTTTAAAAAAATAAAGAAATAAATAACTAAATGTCAATATTTGCTTGTTAATAATGAGAAAAAAATATGCAAAATTCACAAGTTAATGAGATAAGAGAAAATAGTTGGAAATACTACTTTTACCAAGGTAAATTATAAGTACTATTTACAAGAATTAAACAACAGTGGTCAATATACAAAAGGGTGAGCATTCCAAAAGCTCACTAAGGCCTTCCACCAATATATTAACAAAACATAACCTACTAAATCGGAGTCTAAAAGTACAACCTCCAAAACACAATTACTAGATACTAATCCTAAGGGTTGTCGTCAGTGCCAGTGAGATCGATTACGCCGTTAGCCGACGTTGTCACTACCGACTCTATCGATACATCAGGGATTCAAGGAGCAAGTGGTGCAGACGGTGGTGCATCCTTCAGCGCCCACTAGTGGGAGTGCTCAATTACTACATCATAGGTAACCAACAAACATACATGCACATGTACTAGGAGGACATGCGAATCAAAATCATACATCTGGTAGTTCTCGAACACCCTCATCTTCTGCTAATTATATTAAAAATATAGGTACATGCAACAAAAGAAGAAATAAGGTGAGTCTTACTGACTCAGTAAGGTCGAGATGATGAAACATGACAATAGTCATATAATAAAAGCTGATAAGAGAATAATATAAATCAGAATAACATAATATTGTGCAAATAAAAGAAATCAAACATATGATGCACATGTGACAACACCACTTTGACAGTCATCAACTAACAATTTCCATGAGATGTCCACAAAATCCTTCCACTGTTTAACGCCCAGAGACAGGGTTGTGCGTCCCACTCCCCTTCCACTGGGACAGTCCTGTGTTAACCCGCACACTAGGACAAATTCGAGGCAAAAAACTTCATTGCTTATTGCTTGGAGGAGGCCACTCACTGACCCAGTCAGTGGTGGTTGCACATCCCCTCAAAGATGATCGGTACCGTCACAAGAACATTATTTTCCCAAAAATCAGGATCATCTCACACTTGACAGTATTCTTTTCTTAGCACTACCTACCACAACACATGACCAATGATGTATATACAATGATGAAATGTAATTTCAATGCATCACATTCAACTCAAACCAAAAAGATACATAACACGCCAAAGCTAATAATAGCTTAATTTTTTTTATAGCTTTGTATGTTCATACCACTTAATTTATTAATCATCTAATTATAAAACTTTTGGACCTTTAGAATTTTTTAGAAAATTATTGATTTGGATTTAAATCTCTTTTCTTATATTAAAAGCATGGGCCCCCTTGAACTAAATGTGTCTCTATTTAGTTCCAATTATTTTTCTTTTGTTTCCAACCCTAGATCTATTATTTGAGCATAAACGAACATATTTCGTAAGCTTCATCTTTAATTAAAGGTGATTTTGGGTCTTTTAGTTAATTAGCCTTGTGTTTTGGGCCCCTATTTAATTCGGATTGAGCTCAATTTTTCACCATAACTTCCTTATTATATGCTTAACATTGTCATATACCCAGTTTTTATGTTTGAACCGTTTTACCCCTACATTTTCTTGAAATGCCGAATTTGCCCCTAACGGCTCCTAAGGTCATATCTGTCATTTCCCTTCATTTTTTTCCTTTGAAAATTTTTTAGGTTGTCAAAACACTGTCCAGCAAAATACTCAGAGAATATTAAGCTCAAATTTTACAATTTTACACATGCAAGATCACATTATACAACCGGATACCTTAGGAACCATCAATAAATGCTTGCATGTCTTATTTTCTTGTTAGTACAGCAAACACAAGTGATATTTATCCCATTTGAAGTCCCTGATTTAACAGAAACCTTAATAAATGCTTGCACGTATTTATCAGTTCTCATACAAACTCGAAGTGCATTATGTTTTCACACACAAGCATCATTTTTCACCAAAAACCGTCCCTCATCAATTATCTTTCACATGCAAACCATCCAAACACCAAAATTTACTAAAAACACCATCACAAATAAACACTAAGGCAGTAACGTTTGATAGCAAAAAGAAATCAAACATGTAGTCAATTTTAATGGCAAAAAGAAATCGAACATGCAGAAACTTTAGTGGCAAAAAGAAATCAACGTGCAATAGCTTTTAATGGCAAAAAGAAATCAAACATGCAGTAACTTTTAATGGCAACAAGAAAGAAAAAAATCAACATCAATGCCACTGCATTGACATGCACGGCCACATCCTCGTTTCTCTATACACCCGCATGTGAAATCTAGACCCCCTTGCCTTCTCTTATTTGAATCCTTTTATGTTTGACTTTTAAAAGCTTCTAAAAAGGTGGCAACACGCTAGTAGAAAATGGAAAAGATAAGAAAAATAAACTAAATGGAGAAAAATAGGGAGCAATTTCACCGAAACTCCTTACCCTTTTTTCCCTTCTTATTCTTTCTTTCCTTTTTTCTCTTCTTATTCTCTCTTTCCTTCTTTCTCTATTCTCTCTGTCGACACACTCTCAATTCTCTCTGTATAGCCGAGCAAAATGAGCTGTTAGACTCTCTCTCTTCTCTATTTAAATCCTTGGTTAAAGGATAGAGTTAAATGCTAGAGTTAAAGCTATGCCTATGATTAAATGATTATGACAAGTTTTACAAGGTGAAGCAATTTCACCGATTGGTTTTGGGGGGCAAAATTGGCAGATTTTGCCAAGTGTCATAAAGGCTCTTTAACCCTCATTAATTAGCCCTCATGTAGGTGAAAATCTCACTTATTAGGCCGACCATAGCAATAAATAACGTGCTTGTCTCTTGATTTTCTCTTGTGCCAAATTTCACAACTCAAATTTATCATTTTTGGCCCAATAAAGTCCAGCCTTGAATCTTCATAATGGGCCCACCATTCGGCCCAATAATTGGCCAAAAAGGTAGGTCCAAGCCTAAGTTAATTTCAGACAATATAGTCTAAGTCTAAATTATTTACAAAGACTAGAAAACTATTTAGAACATGAAAACTTAAGATATCACATCATGTATTACAATAAAGGAATATATATACTTGACAATAATAAAATAATAAACATAATTTTATTGGACAATAAACGAAAATTTTCAGCAACGTAATCCTAATTATAAGGAAATAAAAGTTAAGTAAGTGACAAAATAAATTTTCACAAAAATTCAAACACGAAAAAGTGACATTAAAAACATCTATTTAACTTAGAAGATTTCAATGCTGACATAAGTTATAAGAAGTTTAACAAAACAAGTTTTAAAAAAGATTAAATGGTAGGGGTATTACATCTCACCTTTTAAACTAGCTTATGAGGTTGAGAAGATCCAAGACCATCATCATTGGTATAAGAGCTCAGGTTTACCAACAACTCTCAGAACCAACAGTCCATGGGAGAAACATGTTTTCTCACAACCTAAGGTCCAATGTGTGAGGGGTTAGTCTCACATTAGTTGTAGAAGGAGTTGATGGTCAGTTTATAAATGTGAGGAAAAATGTCACCTCTTGAGCCAGCTTTTGGGATTGAGAAAACTCAAAACCACTCAACACTGGTATAGAAGCTCAAGTTTAATAAGAAATCTCAGACCCAACAGTCTATGAGAGAAACTAGTTATCTTCACCCAACCCAAGGCCCAATATGTGAGAGATTGTTGGAATTAGTCTCACATTGATTATGGAAGGAGTTGGTTGTCACTTTATAAGTGTGAGAGAAAGTCTACCTCTTGAACTAGTTTTTGAGGTTGATAAAGTCCAATACCGCCTAATAATTTAATATTTATTTAAAAAAATCAAACCACGTGTAATTTCTCTGATAGATTGAGAAAAACTCCAAAGAAATTTAAATATTTTATTTCTTTTTCTAGGCTTTTCACTGTATTATTTTATGTTTCGACGTTACTTGCCAGAAAAGGGAAATATTTTGCTACAGTGCGTTTGTTTTAAAATTTTTATATTGATATTAAAAAAAAGTGAATAAGAGATAAAAATAAAAATAAAATTTTAAAATATATTTAATACAAATGAAATTTTATTAAAAATTTTATTTAACAAACGAGGGAGACACAATTGCAGTCTGCAGATATAGGCCCGCTGGACCAGACAATTGATTAGGCTGGACTTTGGACAGGCAGCCTAACATATCATGCCTTAATGACCGTCTTGAACGAGATCCAAGAGCTATGATATTAGCAGTACCCAGTAGGTCGTGAATTAATTGCAGAGGTTGACTAGCGATTTTTTTTTTAAAGAAGTTCTAGCCATGACATTTTCACTGAACTTTCTTTGGGTAACGTACTTTTTTCTATTTTATCTGAGGCTAGTGATTTTATGAAAATTCATTCTTTGTTTCTTTTTTTTTAAGGTAATGTTAAGTGTGTATTCCATTCAAGAAAATCCGAGGCCAGATCGTAAAAAAGTTTTATAGAGGGTGTAGGGGGGATGGCACGGCATCAGCATGGAGGCCCGGGCCCCGTGAATGGCATTTAAAGCTGTCAACAAACCAACCAAGCAGGAGCAAGTGTATAGATTTTCCTTGGATCCTTACCTTACCTTACCCCTTAGATAAAGGAGAAAGAACTACCTCTGCGGAGGGAGCAATGGCTGAACTGCAGAGAAGTTTGGCCGAGCTAAGACAAACATTTAAAAGTGGAAAAACCCGAAGTGTTGCATGGAGGAAAAACCAGCTGAGGGCCATCCTTGATCTCATCCGTGACAAAGAGGAGGTGATATTCGAAGCCCTCCGTCAGGATCTTGGGAAGCATCCAGTAGAATCGTACCGTGATGAGGTAAATAATATTGCTTAGAAATATCTTTTTAGTTTTGTGGCAATTGTCGTAAGCCTCAGCCAATACCCACAAATGATATTGATTACTTTAGTTTGAAAGCCAAAGATGTTTTTGTTAACTGTTTGCATACTGTTACTCCATTGCCCTTTTTTGTTTCTTGGGTAACACACAATCTCTGAGGACCACCTTGATCCTAACAGCTCCTCGGATTGTCCAGACAATCCTTGTTTTAAGCCATCTTTTTCTAAAGATCACCTGGAACCGTGAAGGGTATTAGTTCTGGCCTTAAACCAAGCGTCCCTAAACCTCTCCTTGAAGACTTGTGTACGTTTCTGTCTCCCAATAGCATAGATAGCTACTCCAAGTTGAGGTCAGGAGTCTGCAGATCATGCTTATCAGAGACTTTCCTTTGGAGCTCCGAACTATCCAAGTGATAGTTTTTTGGCTCCTTCTAGGGTTGATTATACTTTTTATATAATCAGCAAGGGTGCGCTTCAACATTTCATTGCATAACATGTGGTAGCTATAACTGCTGTAGGTTGGGGTGGTGCAAAAATCGGCGACTCATTCTTTGAGCAACGTGGAGAAATGGATGGCCCCTGAGAAGGTAAAGTATTTCTTTTTTCCGTTCGAAGCCATGGTCAACAAAGCAACGTTATCCTTTTTTTGTCCTTTTCATTCTCTTGATTCGGGGTAAAGCTGTTTCCTGCATTGTAGAATTTGAAATAGTTTTGTGGACTAGTGACTAGGGTTAGATTTGAGCTTTGCTCGGGAATGACATATCAGGATTCCACACACTTGTAATTCTTACCTTCATTTGAATTCTATGACATTACAATTTATCTTAGTCTGCTTGATGAATGCTTAGATTAGAATGGGTAGATGAGTCATTTGGTGTTAATTCGCACAGAAATCTAAGCTTTTAAGATGGTTGTTGACATCATTAAATTCTATTCAGTAGGTGACATGCGTTCTGAAGTTTTCTTCAATCAGCCAATAAGTTCTGTTGTTGTTGAACATATGTATACCCAAGATGAAAACTGATGATTTGAGGGTTTTTTATGTGATAAATGCTGATTTATTCATTTTGGGCAGGCACCTATACCTCTGCTTTTCTTCCCAGCAAAAGGAGAAGTGCTACCTGAACCACTTGGCTTGGTTCTTATTCTTGCGTCATGGAACTTCCCTTTGTGTGAGTTCTATCATTTCTTGAGCTGCAGTGATATTGTGTTGTTGCAGAGCCAACTTATATGATGCAAGAATCACTTTGCTACCGCAGCATGTATAGGATTGTAATAGGACAATCATGAGAACATTCTAGTTTCAGACTTATTATTATCTGCTTCTTTACTTTCCATTGCATAATTTAAGCATATGGTAGGCATCCAGGTCACCCTGTTTGGGACTGCCTGTTTTTTTAAGCCAAAAGGTGCGTGTATAGAAGGCATCTACATTTACCGCACCAACATACTAAGAGGTGATCAATTAGTGACCTGTTTATGGAAGTTTTTAACCTTGACAAAACCACAAGCTAATTGCCTCTATATAGCATCAAGGTGAAGTTGAAAGTCACTGACATTACTGTTCATTGCAAACCAGACCTTGTAACTTGTTTACTAATTTTTTATATGTAGCTACACAAACATTTGCTTGTAAGCCCTATATGCGGCCGAATATAAACTCGGGCCCTAGAATTAGCTAATATAAACAATCATCTTCTTCTATGCAGCCCTGGCTTTGGACCCCCTGATAGGAGCCATATCTGCTGGGAATGCAGTGGTTCTAAAACCATCAGAGCATGCTCCGGCATGCTCTTCTTTTCTGGCTAAAACTCTCCCTCTTTACTTAGACAATGGTGCCATTAAAGTGATCGAGGGTGGAGCAGATGTAAGTGAACAACTACTGCAGCACAAATGGGACAAGATATTCTTTACTGGTATCACTTCTTTTCTATTACAGCTTACACTTATAACAAAAGCTCAAGTGCCCGAGTTTCAAGTCGAACTTGATATTCAAGGATCAATGTTAATTGTTTGAAGTTGGTTATTTTCTCAGTGCTCTAGTTTGCAGAAGTGTAGTTCTTGCTTATGTAGTTGACCAATGTCTTTAGGAAGCGCAAGAGTGGGGGGTCTCATCATGACTGCTGCCGCAAAACATTTGACACCTGTTACTCTTGAACTGGGAGGAAAATGTCCTGTAATCCTGGATTCCCTAGAGAACCCTTCAGATATTAAGGTTGTTTGGCTTGCTGAACTGTAATACTGAAGGCCTTGAATTTGAGAAATTATTTAAATAATATGGTTATTTTCATGTGCTGGCATCAAGGCGGCAGTCAAACGAATTGTAGGAGGGAAGTGGGGTGCATGCAATGGGCAGGCCTGTATAGGAATAGACTACATACTCGTTGAAGACAAGTTGAAGTCTACTCTGGTAATTGAAGCATTTACCAACTGATTTTCTCTTTATAGTTTGAGAACCCTACCGGTTTTGAAATTCATTTTAAATCATAATCTTTTCTCTTTCAGATAGAATCCTTAAAAAGGACGATCCACAAATTCTATGGAGAGAATCCACAAAACTCTGACAGCATTGCCAGAGCAGTAAACAAGCACCACTTTGAGAGATTACGGAATCTTCTTAAGGACCCCCTTGTTGCAGCTTCCACAGTCCATGGTGGTTCGTTAGATGAAGAAAGACTGTAAGTTGTCTGCATTTTCCCTGCTCCACTCCCCATGGCGGTGGGGGTCAGCACGTATCAAGTTGCAGTATTCTAACCTTCTCTTGTAGTTGTTTAGGAGACTCTGGCAGGTGAGGTAAAATAGTTAGTTTGTAAGTGACTACTGGTTAGGTAGGCATTTTTGTTGTTGATGTCCCTGTTTTGATCTCCATGCACAGCCAGACACATGTTTAGAAATTATGGAAGTTATATATATCAGTAACTTTTACAGGTTTATAGAGCCCACATTATTGTTAAACCCTCCACTTGATGCTGATGTTATGCGTGAAGAGATCTTTGGCCCGCTACTCCCAATAATCACGGTGAGAATCAATATACTCTTGTTTCTCATTGCAGAGTTCTTAAATAAATTATTCTCCTTAAATAAATTATTATCCATGATATTGGCATTCGTTATACAGCTGGATAACATTCAAGAAAGCATCGACTTCATAAATTCAAGGCCAAAACCTCTTGCTATTTATGCCTTCACAAAAGATGAAACATTCAAGAGACAGATTGTAGCAGAAACATCCTCAGGAAGTGTAACTTTCAACGACGTCTTAGTTCAAGTACTGCACTATTTACCTTCTATGCTTACATTCCATCCACATCCCATCTTGCAAAACGAAATAAATAAGGAACCAGAAGTCTGCTGATTGTCTAATTATGTTGCAGTTTCTATGTGACACACTACCATTTGGAGGTGTTGGTCAGAGTGGCTTTGGAAGGTACCATGGCAAGTTCTCTTTTGATACATTCAGCCACGAAAAAGCAGTTCTGCAAAGAAGCTTCTTCCCTGAAATCGAGCCTAGATATCCGCCATGGAACGGCTTTAAGCTGAAATTCATCAGATTGGCATACAATTTTGACTACCTTGGGTTACTACTGCTCCTCCTGGGTTTGAAAAGATAAGCGTTCGTACTAAATTGATTATGATCAGGAGATCAGAAAGTTGTTTGAGTTAAAACCATATAATAATATGCAACACAAGCATTTATGCAGGTGAAGTCTGCTGCCTATTATGCGTTTTGAGCATTTGGAAGTTATAACTGCGTTGCTGGTATTCAGGTGTGACACTTTATCGTCTTAAAGTAGAAGAGGGAAAATTTGTTCCCTCTTGCTCTAAGATATACATTTACTTGTACTATGTCTCAGCAATATCAACAACAAGGTTTCTGTTGTACTTTATGCGCTTTTAAATGATGTCCTTTTTTTAACTGAAATGTGTTGTATAACGAAGTTTTATGTATAACCAAGTGGTGACTACTCTACTTGTGGCCTTTACCACAATAGTCCTTACTGGAAATGTCACTTAGGGGAGGCCTACAGCGGGGAAGGCGGACGAGAAGAGAACTGAGTCCCCTGGCCCCATTGAAGGTTCATTGAAAGTGCTTTTAATCCTCGATGGCTTGTACTAGGGGTGGGCAAAGTTGCAGGGAGGAAGTCAGGATTTGCCCTCAGGTGTTCAAATATAATTTTTTGCCTAACTTTTTTTTTCCTAATCGAGTGTCGATGTCATTTTAAGTGTATCTCGACTAATTTCAGCGCTTTCAAATGTTTATTGTAATCAAAATATGTATAGTCAAAATGTAACCATATATTCTAAAAATCAAAAAAGAAAAAAATTATAAACTTAATAAAAGTTAAATTTTAATCAATTATGTTAATTGAACCGGACGTTCCTTAAATGAGTAAAAACTATTAATTATTACATCAAAAATAAAATTATGTTGTCGAATGTAATCAAAATTTAAAAGTACGGAGTAAATGACTTTTAAATTATCGATAAAGACGAAAAAATGTTAAAATTTAGTCAAAATAGCATATATACACACAAGTAATAGACTAATAATATTTTAATTAAACAATAATAATGAAAATGAGTATGTTTTTTTAAAGAACAATAATAATTAAATGTAATAATATTTATAATTCTAACTTTGAAGATGATTTTTTTTATAGAAAGCAAAAAATGTTGTATTCCACGCATCGAGTTTGAATTTTGCTATTTTTTTTGTATATGTGGTAAAATAGTGGGAGAGAAAAATGAGATATTATTGAGAGAAAATCTAGACAATATAGTGTAAACAGTAGAAGAAAAGAAGTGAGAAAGAATAAAGAAATTTTTAGAAAATAGGGAGAGAAAAACAAGTAAAAAAAACACTATAAAAGATGGGGAATTCCCCTTTTTATATAGACTAAGATTATTTACCTGTAACACATTTAGTGATAAATACTAAATTTTTTTTCTAAGCAGAAAGGTGGAAGAAGGCGATGAGCGTAGCCAATTCTCCTGAACATAATTATAAGAATTCTCATTTACTACAATATGTTCGGATTGAACCATAACCACATGTTTTAAAGGAGGACTATCACCACAGTCTCATTATCGTGCGAGTGATATTGGAGGCGAGAGAGTTCAATCTAAGGATCTCTTCCCACATCTGTTGCTGAGCTCCCTATTTCAAATCTCAATACCACTCGGAGCTACCATACTGGTGGTTATAAGGGCATGTTCGTTTTGGTAAAATTTTAAGTATTGTGTGAATATTTAGGTGATGTAAGAGTTTTATTAGTAATTTGTGTAGAAGTTGTTAAGTTGTGTTGATATTTGTAAAAAAAATAATGTTGAGTTGTATTAATATTTGTGTAGAAATAATGTTTTGATTGTAATTTTATAAGGTTGATTCAAATTGTACGAAAATCAAATAAATTACTAAATTTTGAAACACATCAAAGTTTAAAATCTATCAAATGTAATCCCTCAAAAGGTTTCAAGTATGAAAAATTTTAAACTCACATGCTAATTTAATGATTTTAAAAACTTATTTAATTCCCTGCAGACCATGTGTATGACTAAGGCCTTTAAATTTAACCCTTTTTATACGTTCTAGTATTCCGCACGTATCTCTAATTTCCATGGAAACGACTGCGCATCATCCAGTCGTTTCGTACACGTCACAAACAGCTCGTCGCCTACCAAAGCCGGAGCATGCCTTGAGAGTCCGAGATCATTTTGGCTCGCCCATGAGACGGGGAGCAGATCTGACCGTGCGACGAGTCTCACCCAACACGATCGTAGCCTTCAACAATCGCCTCCGAAATCCACTGCGATCCTTCTGCGCTCACGGCCTTCGCAAGCCCATGGCAGACGAGACAACGAGCGCCGGTCAACCGAAACCAGAGAGTATCGAGAGCAATAAGGAATTAGAAGAACGATCGAAGAAGGAATTGCCTCCGCCGCCACCGCCGGAGAAGCCGTTGCCGGGAGATTGCTGTGGCAGCGGATGCGTGCGGTGCGTATGGGACGTTTACTATGAGGAGCTCGAGGATTATGACAAGCTTTACAAAAGCGATTCCAAGCCCAAATCCTGATATTTGTTCTTATCTCTTTCGACAGGGTTGGTGTTGTGTTCCTTCGAATTGGATACAAATTTTCATGTGATTGTAATTTTTTTTAAACGTTTTGTTGGCAAAAAATGAGCACCAAAGATTTCAGGAATTCTACCCTTTGAATTCGAGCTAAGAGTCAGTCTATTGTGTGTATTATACATAATTGATTGGGACCTAGTTTGGAACTTTGAATTGGTCCACAATGGCTATTTTCTGGTAGAAGCGAGAACGATTATTGTTTGTTCCTCAAAAGGATTACGTGAAAATTGGATTTGGTTCCATGTAAAAATCCATAGCAGAAATCTTTGTAAACCAACGTCGGGAAATTTATTGCTTGCTTTTTTCCCCATTTTTTTCTTTAATCATAAATAAGCTTTTCTTTTGCTTAACCAGACCTATTTATTGTTTCTTCAATATAAATCAATTTGGTTCCCCCGTAGCAAGCAATTCTTAACTCATCAAAATTCTATGAATTTGCGCAAATGTTTTTGAATAGGACAACAGTACCTTAATTGTCTTTGGGTCGGAGTTGTCCATAGATTCTGACAGTGTAACGGAAAAAGGTCAAAAGGGAACCGGGGACTTCTTCGTCTTTATCAATACTCGGACTTGAAAGCCCAAAAAACGACGACGGGAGTCGACTGAACATAACAAAGATGTGCAGGTTACAGCTGAGCCTTGTCTTCGCGGTGGTCAGCGTGGTGTTGTTGCTTGGGCAAGCACCGAAGGAAGCCAACGCATCCAGTTCTACTTCGGCTTTCGTACAGAACGTCATCTACTCCAACAAGATTGCCATCTTCTCCAAATCCTACTGCCCGTACGCGATTACAACCCCCCTCCTCCCCTTTTTCTATTTTTTCCCCTAATTTCGAAATGGGTGAAATCGGGGGTCATTTAGGCTTTTTAACATGGAAGGATTGTCTAGGTTTTCTAGGCTACTACATATCAGAAAATTCCTGTTTTCGTTTTCTATAAATTAATTGATGGTATCTCGCTAACTTCCGTGCAAGCTAAATTTTGTGATAATATAGTGCCAGCTTTTTAGGTCTGAAATTCATGGAAATAGATGAAGAGTAATAATTTTGGAAAAGCAGGTAGTGATGGGTTTGCAGCATTTTGTTTTGAAGCAATGATATCGATTGGGCAGTTTGTCCTAATCATTATCAAAATCACTACCCGAAATTACGGGATTTTGTTTCGTGTAGGCTCTATAGGGAGGGACAACTCCGCGATTTGAAATTTTGGTTTCCTTGAACCGATCGATTAACATTAATTCATTCCCGGAAAATCTTTATCCAGATGTACTCTGAACCTTTGTTTTTTCACTTGAGAGTTAATAGCTCAAGTAGATCGCCATTTTCAAGCTTAACTCTTTGAACATTTGTAGAGAGATTGGAGGATTGGTTTGCAATTTGGTGACTTGTCTGCCTCATTAACCTCAGTTGTTTGATTGGCAATGTAGAACTTTTCTGGCGTTAGTTAGTTGGATTTGTGTATGTGTTCTATGTTATTGTCTCTTATCTGGAATTCACAAATCGAGTCTTCGTAGCTAAAGGTCATAGTTGGAAAGATCCTGAAGTTCTAAACAGATAATTTTAGCTGAAAATGTAGATAATACATTAAGTAAATGTCCCCCGATACCGTCTTCGGAATTTCAGCCAAATATATTCTAGTACTCTATTGCTGCTGTTCTCCCCCTCCCTCTTCTCTGTCTCTAACTCTCTAAACATTGTATGTGTATTTGTTTGCCTTGTTGACAGGTATTGTTTGCGTGCAAAGGGCATATTCAGTGAACTAAATTTGAAACCTTTTGTTGTCGAGCTTGACCTTCGAGGTATCAATAAGCAAAGAGTTGTCTTTTCTACCTGATATTTAATGAATGTGCGTCTTCTGTTTTTGGAGTGGCTCATGAATTTGTGTGCAGATGATGGGGCGAAAATTCAGAATGTTCTTCTGGATCTGGTTGGCCGACACACTGTCCCACAAGTGTTTGTCAATGGGAAGCATATTGGTGGGTCTGATGGTTAGCTCTTTGCTATTAAATTTTGGAAAAAAGAAAACAAAATGTTTTCCCTTCTCCTGAAGTCCATTTTTCTTTATCTTTTTTCTGACCATTAATTCCCTAAATCAGATCTCAGAGCTGCAGCCCTGAGTGGTCAATTGCAGAAACTTTTGGGCACAAGTTGATGGGACATGGAGATTGTAAACAGAAGCATCTGGTGATCAAGGGATAGAGAAATTATCTTTGCAGCTTGGTCTAAGTAGTTAGCTGAGATTGTATCTGTTTAGCTCTGATCAGAGAACTCATGTTGGTGTGGTATTGACTCCGCTCAAGCTCATGGAAAATCGAGTTTAAGGCGTAATCATGATATCGCTTTTTAACTTGAGGTAGAGTACATATTGAACTTTAGAGTTTTCAATATTATAGAGCTGTGTATTCGACTATGGGAATTGCAAAGTTCCTAATTGTCTCATATTATTAAGGTTTATGTATTGCCCTAGCCTTGACCCTGTAGAAATGAGCCAGAGACTTATAGGCCTTCAACAAAAAAAAAACAGAGAGAGACAGAAACTCATAGAATGGCAGTACGCAAAAGAGCTTTTGCCCATTTTCATCAAATCCATGAATACGTTCTATGGCGTGGGTTCAGTACAAAATCTGGAAAGCAAAACAATGACCAAGGGAAAGAAAACATCGCTTTCCATGACATGATTAATATCCAAAACTTCTGGGATCAAGGCTAATATTCTCCAACTGGGGTCTATCAGAATGTTCTAACTAAAGATGGTATAGTGGAATTGACAGCTTTAATCACTGCTTGCCGACCACAGGGATTGATAAAAACCACTGCGCTAACTAAAGATGCCCAGCATCAGAATATTCTAAGGCACTCAAAACTAGAGCTGAATGCTAGGTTTGTCTCTAAGATCAGGAAGAATCTACATATACGTCTGGCCGCCAATCGCCTTTCTGTGCACTGAGCATCCCTTCTTGGTTCTTGGAGAAGGTTAAATGGACCTCCCAGTGCATAGACTTCAGCAAGTTCTCAACTTCCCCAATTGTGATCGACTCATCTCTGACAATCAATTTGCCTCCAGGTCTAACTATTCTATCAACTTCGGCCAACACGGGAGCAAGTTTGCACCTGTGAGAAACCAAACAACAAGAAAGTAGTCATCATGCGTCTTTAGCGGTAGAAAAGTACTGGAATTCAAACATTTGTACCTCTTTTTCAACTTTGAGAAAAGGTGATCGGCGTGCAGTAGATCGTAAGTACGTGGGTATGTGCTGAAGGATTCACACCAATCATGATATATCCCAAAAAGGCCTCGCTCATAGATTATGGGAAGTGTATCTGGAGAGTCAACGTTCACCACGTTCAAAACCCACAATTGAATGTCCTTCAGAGCTGCAGCAAACCTGCACACACATCGCATATAACCTTAAATGATAGTCTTATATGGTTGGCATAAGTCTCAGTAAATAATTAGCACAACAACAATCTGAGAAATTATATTATTACCCCCCATAAACGGCTCTCATGTCCATGACATTTCTCACGTTGGACCAACTGATACCCAAACTAGTCATATATGACTTGCTCACCACTTGCGTCCAGTGTTCATGATCTGCTGCAAAATCCTGGGGAGCTGGTTTCCCATAAATTCCCAGCTGGGAGCTGTTTAACCAGTAAGGAGGTCTCTGTAGTCGAAGAGGCCAAACCTCGGGCCATCGGTTCCCTCTCTCAGCCTCGTTAGCAGGCACTCTGTGCATGCATGCCTGCAGCGGCACATACCTGGAAATGGCCAATCATAGATAATGAAGTGTTTGCAGCAATAATATATTGTCTCAAAAGCTATCCTGTGTCTTTTTAATCATACCAGGCAGCATTTGGATCGTCATCATTTTTGCACATGGGAGGACGTTTATGCTTTCTCTGTTCATAGCAATCATTTGAGCTGGGCTTGCGATAGATGGCAGCACCAATTGAATTTATTTTATCCTTCTGAATGGTGACAAGCTCCCAACACATGGAGGCCGTCAAGGAAGACATTTCTAGACAAGTAATTGTACATGTCAGCCCAAGGATAGTCCAAGCCGCTTATGAACCAATAAAGTATCGGTATCCTACCTTTCCAGATCTCGACATCTTCTTGGAGCTTCTGGTACACAGGAGTAGCTGACCAGACAAAATAACCCCCTGGCCTAAGAACGCGGTTCAACTCTAAAAGAAGCATACCACCTACACGACAGTTCGATGTTCTCAGCAAACCATGAGCAACGTAAAAGTAAAACATGAAATCCATTAATGGTCGGCTATAGTAATGAAGACTAATAAGTATTTAAGTTCTTAGAACCTTCTGCATGCCAAGGCACCCTACAACGTGCACAGTGCACAAGATCAAATACCCTGCTTGGGAATGGAAGCCGCTGAGAACCCATGACAGCAGATATTGCAGGTATTCCCCTCTCAAGGGCGAACTGAACTTGAGCCTCGTGTTCATCTTTCGGTGCAAAAGACATTGTAAGAACATCTCTTTCGAAAAGAAAACCTGCAAAGCTGGCAACCCCGCAGCCAACGTCCAAAACTACACGAGTATGCTTCCCCCAAGCGATGTCAGGTACTGACTGGGGCCACACAAAAATGAAGATCAAGGCATGGGCAGATATCAGGGAAGGAAGGGCAAATCAAAAAGTCCAATGCCAATGATGACATGAGATGAATTCAAGAGAACTGCAAAACTATACCTTATACACAAGATTCTGGCACAGAAATGACAGAAACAAAAGTTTGGATCGTTTTGCAATGAAAAGACCAATTTAAGGGCTTCATTACATGTTGTTTTATGAGGAAAGAAAGAAACTCTTAAAGCAAATTTTCATTTGAAATACTACTAAAACGCATGAGAATTGTTAATGCCCAGTATACTGTTAGTTAATGGCAACGCGTGCAAAGAAAGTTTACTAATTGAATACGGTCGTCTGGATCATGAGTTACCTTTTGAAGGAAATCAATGTAGTGGAGAGCGCCATGAATGAATTGGGTCCCGCCACCGGGAAAAGTCAAGAATTCACCCGTCACCTTGACCCAATTTTGGTGCCCCTTTACCTCCGCAAGCTTTGCATGTGGTACGTTGTGGTACCATATCTGCAGAAACGATAAGATGAGCCGAACACCATTAGAGCAAAGCCATCTTCTTTCCAACGGTTCAGATGCAATAACCATACCTTATCTCTACTTTTGGGCCACACGATGGGCCTTTTGTATCCTTCCGAAAGTGGGACCAGGCACGTGGGTCCCTCCTCTGGGCAATGCCTCTCTCGGTGCTCGAAGTGTCTGGTGGAGCGCAGTTTTCTCAACGCCTTCTCGTTGTCCAAACAGGGTATGTAATCAGCACCGGTCGTGACGTTACACAGCTGCCACGTGTGCCCGTATATGCTCCTGGTACCGTCCGATTCATCCTTCCGTCTCTCTTTCTCGTTCGCCGACTGGGCCGCCTGAGTCGACCAGGACTTCTTTGACTCCTTAGACTCTCTTGGAATCCCGGTGTTCTCCCCACCTGGGAAAGACTCGCCCGGGTTTGATTCAGTAGCTTTACCTTCCGTGTTTTTTGCCTCTTTGTCTTCTTGGTTCGAGCTGTTTTCTTGTTGTTGCTGAGCTTCTTGAGCATCAACTTTTGTTTTTAGAAAATCTTGATTCTCTGCTGCTTCTTTGGATGGTTCGGATCTTTCAGTATTCTGCTCTTGAAATTCTTCTTGTTGTTTCTGTTGATTCTCGGAGTTTTCTTCATTATGTTCGACATCTTGTTTCTTTTGAGGTTCTTGGGTGTTTTCGCGGCTTTGGTCTTCCCGTAGTTGCTGTTGTAAACGTTCTTGATCTTCATCACGTATCTGTTCTTGCTGTTGTTGTTCCATACCATGCATTCGATCCTCATCTGGCTTCTGGTTCTCTGATTCTTGTGAATCTTCAATGTTCTTTGAACTTGTCTTTTGCTCTTCAGACTTATTGCTCTCTTCAACCCTTTGATCCTCTTTGTTTTCTTCTTTATTTGTTTGCTGGCTTTCCTCGGACTCGGAAACACTTTTCCCGTTGGTTTCTACGGCTTCTAATTGCTTTTGAGCAAAGGAGCTTTCTTCAGATACCTGGTCCTCGCTTTCTCTCTGCTTTTCCTGCTCTTTAGGAGATTCTTTTACCTCTAAACCTTCCGAAGGTTGTTTTTTCACCTTTGAATCCCCTGGTGTAGACTCCGACTTCAGATCTTGGTGAGACTTACTGTCATCATTACCGTCGTCATCAGTCTTGATGGCATCGTCTGGGAGATCGCCGGGATTGTCTTCGAAAGCAGGAGGGTCTTTTTTAACATCAGAGTTGGTGATGGACAGGTGGTCCTGATCAGTAGTTGTGGCAGTGTGAATGCTATTTTGCGGGGAAGCTACAGGGTTGGAGGTTAACATCCATACCCCAAAAACACACAGTGCTATAAACACCACTGTTGTCACTGTTGATGCGTACGAACTTGATGACGAAGATGAGCGCTTGCTATTGCGGGACTTTCCTAGTGCCATAATCTCTGCTCGAGAGAGAGAGAGAGCGAAAGGGGGTGTGTGCTGGTGGAGTACGATGAAAGCGAAAATAGTAAGCTGGGAGAAAGAGAGAGGGGGAGTCGGTTAAGTTTTGTGGAGGAAGATGAATGTAAAATAACTTGAGACACAGAAACATTCCAAATTTGAATGTCTCAAGATCCAAAGGAGTCGGAGAAGGGAATTCGTTACAGGACATTGGACCGGACACCTTCTGTTTAGGCAAACTAGCTAGGATGTCGATCGTCTAAAGACGAGGAAGATTCGGTTTCCATGCAGTAACATTTCCCCGAGTGTGGAGCCATTCTGGGCCATTCAAATAAGACCTTCCGGCCCATGACAACTACTTTCTGCATACTATCTTGGGCATGGACTAAATTTTTCAATATGTGAGCCGGGTCTGTTCTTTTTTCTCGCACCTCAAATTGGGCTTTTGCTTAAATTTGGATATGATATCTTTTTTGTCGGCTGAAGTTCCCAATCTGGTCCTCGTCACCATTGTTGGCTGAAATACTACTGGCGGTTTCAGCAATGAGTTCAGGCCACCGCTGTCGCAGGTAGAGTATGGAATTTCTACGATTCTCTGTTGGCGCCATTGTTTTGTGTGAATTTGATTTATCGTCTTCGTCTTTGGATGTATGGAAAATGAGAGAAAAAGAAGAAAGTTCCTAAAGTGAAATTTGAAGTTGTTTAAACCTTTTGTCTTTTTGGGTTCAGGAATCCAGAGCTTCATATTTTGGGTCAATAAGCTGAGGTGAGTGGAGGTTATGTTTGGTTGCTTAGATTCCAAATCTTCAAGTCAGTACTCCAACTCCAACTTGTTATTTATTGGTTTTTGTTGCTGGTAGATTCTGGTACGATGAATCTTTTTTATTTTCTTAATTGATCATCTAACTGGGGCTGTTTTTATGTTGAGAATTGGATTTTTATGTGTTATTTATTTACTTATGTTTGTATATGATATCGTTCATAATGATTTTGTTTGGGCTTGTTTTTCTCTGTTTCTGTTTCCAATTAAGCCTCTGTTAAATTTTGCAACTTCAGAGCCGTGTCTTTGTTAGTTCTATATTTTGGGGTGTTCTTGAAGAAGCAAATGAAACTCTTGAAATGCTCAAGAATAAAAAATCCAAGAGGGTTGTATTCTATTTTCCTTGGTTGGACAGATGTATATAGACTACATTTGGGTGATTCCTCCATGAAGATAAGAAAAAACCTGCCATGAATTTATGGTTTCAGCAAATGCCAGATCCTGGCTTCTTGATAGCCTTATGAAAGGCCTCTGTTTGTTGAGTGAGAGATGCCTTGCGTGATATGGCCCTATAATTCCACTTATTTGGCTTACCATCTGCTGAACCTATCCTATTGGGGCAGTTGCCTTCACAGTTCTAATAGGTAGCCACTGTGTTGTTATAAGGCAATAAAAGTGATACTTTTTTTTATTACAAATGACATGGTGCCCTCAGCCTAAGCTATTAGAGAATCAAGGCACCATTAGAGGCTAGAATGTGTAGCCATATTTGTATTCATTATCTGCACATGATTGTTTCTGGCTCTTGTCATTTCAAAAGTTCTTTGATGCATGAGTAATAAGACTGTAAGTGCATCTAAGCGCCTTTTTCCCACTACAATATATGGACACTAAGGTTAGTGCCATAGGGCGAAGCGGGACATATTTGACCTTTGGACCATTACTTCAACCCGATCTTCCAGAAACCGATAGATGCTAAAGCTTTAAATACGTGAGGCATGGCATTCCTTCTGAAACATTGATTCATCTTGTAGAACTCATTAGACTGATGTACAGAGATATTACCATGTCCTATTTGTGCTTCAAAAAGCAGTCCAGATAATAAATATGATCCTTTTTGCTTGGTTATTTGGGCAAAATATTTCCAGATTGCAACAAGCGGGTAATTCTGAAGCTGCACTTCAGAAAGATGCAGGCCGATAACTCTTTATCTGAAGAAAAGAAGTTTCAAGTCCGAAGATTACAGATCTCAGACAAAAGCAAGGGTTTCATTGAGCTGTTGCGGCAACTAACTGTTTGTGATTCCGTATCTGACAAAGATTTTGAGGAACGATTTCATGATATCAGCTCACTTGGAGATAATCATGTTATTGGTGTTATTGAAGATGAATTTTTCGGGAAGATTATTGCAACTGGGAGCGTGTTCATCGAGAACAAATTTCTGAGGAATTGTGGCAAAGCTGCACACATTGAAGATGTTGCGGTGGACTCAAAGGCTCGAGGGATGCAATTGGGGAAGAAAATTGTTACATTCCTTACAGATCATGCTCATTCAATGGGATGTTATAAGGTGATTCTCGACTGCAGCATGGAGAATAGGCCATTTTATGAGAAATGTGGTTTCAAGCAGAAAGAAATTCAGTTGGCTAAGTATTTTATTTGATTCTTGTAGTAGTTTCAATCAATTTTCCTAGCGGTTTGGTCATCTTTCGCTTGAGAATTATTGTGTTGAAATGAGGAAAAACCTCTCTGTGCATTGTGCACTTCGAAATAACATGGAATTCTAATTTTGCTGTTAATTAGTAAACAATTAGTATAGAGTTTGACATTCATTCAACGTTTTCCTGGCTATTCGAAATGATATATTCTTGGATGTTCAAAGTACTTAATCATCAGCTGTTGAAGAAACTCTAAAGTCTGGTGGTCAAGAAATGTTATGATTGATACTGAAGACATATTTTCCTCTGCTTCTTTTACTTTATCTGCAGTGAAGAAAAATCTGTCCTTTAAAGGGACAAAAATGAAAAAAGAAAAGGAATTCCTACTATTAAGCATGTCCTTCTCGTGCCAATAGTTGCCTGCATCTTCCATGATTGCAGTCCAGGTTGTGTCAGACGCAGCCAAGTCTATGATAAACTGAGCTCATCTCATCTCAAATAAAAGCCCAATCTAGGATCTGCTTAAGGTTGTCTTGCCAAATTCAGGTCAAACTGCCCTCAGCCTACTCAAACATGGGCTAAATTTGAATAACAGGTGGATCCTTTTTCAGTTCCCTATCTGGTCTGGACCTCAACAAAAAGATTATGACTGGGCCTACCTATCGAGCCCAAGTTGAACTCCTGATAACCTCTGTTGAGGAGGGGTACGATTAGCAAACTAATCACCAAACTAATCCCTCTTATACTCCCTTTACCCTTTCTATAGGGTAGCTGTTTTTATGACAATTGAAACATGCCATTATAGAAAGCATTGGGTTCCAGGCATTCGTTAGTCTTCATGCTTTGATAACAGTAAGTAGGTCGAGCCGTTATATCAACGTCAATTTTACAAGTGCTTATTGCGATGTTCCCTTTTTAGGTTCAATAGCATAAAAGCACATAAGCTTGTGAGGCCATGGAAAATCCATTTACATTCGAGTAATCATTCGCCAGGAAAAAAAAGAGAGTGATTATCATTCTCTTATATATAATCTAACTCGGAGATGGAATAATATTGATCCAATTCTAACCGACCAGGGCCCATTATCTGCTTTAAATTCAACAAAGAAAATAAGGTCCTAAGGAAGCTTGTGAGATTATCTATTTAGAATATAAGGTTACATATATATATATATATATATATATATATATATATATATATATACATACTAGTCGTTTAGATCCATTCTCAAGGTCTATGGTCCGGTAATTACCCTGTTTGTATGAGACGGAGGGTCTGGACAAACCCAAATGATTAGTCAGAAGTTCCGAATACCCTCTTCATCTAAATACATATACAACTTGTTAACTATTACACATGAGTTGCTAAAGTGACAGCCTTCCCCTATTTTTATATATATATATATATAACAACGGAGACAATGTTAGGCAAACACCACCCAATTCTATATTACAACATATTAGTGCACAAGTAAAATCCAGACAGTTGAAATCCTTTTTACAATACATATAAGTACCAGTACTCAAATTAACACTGAAAAGCATATTATGCACTTGTGATTGCCTCTTTCTCTTATTTAGATTAATTTACAGCGGGAAGAATACCGTGGTTACAAAAAAAATAAATCATCAAAGCTATAATTAAAATCGATAAAATGTTAAAAATAAAATAAAAGAAAGAAAAATAATTTAGACTAAGAGAGAGAATTGAGACACAAAATTTAAGTGGTTCGGTCCATAGACTTACATCCACTGTGGAAAGGTTCAATTGGACAGATGTGTGTATTCACTGATGTGTCTTTGAAATATTACATAAAAACTTATTTATAAGCCTTTAATTATAATAGCCCACATTACTTTAGCAACGTAGAACTCCAATAACTTTAATATAAAACTCACAAATTAAGACAGAATTAAACAAACCAAAAAAATAAATAATAAATTACCTCAAACGCATACGTGGTAAATTAAGTTTATCTCTATAAATTACAAACCTCGAAAAGTGACTGTCCTCATGGAAATCCATTGAGTTGTGTTCCCCAATCCCCATAATTTGTCGAAAAGTCCTCAGGGGCATTTCTTTCTCGTAGAACGTAATTCTACAAACCCACTTAAACGCACATTCAAGTTTTCAGTAATTACATATAGTTGCAATTACGAGCATCATTTCGGCTGATAAAATTATGGGCAAACAAGTACAGATATACGCACTATTATTGAGAGGGGGAAAAGGCTTCCAGGGAGGCATTATTGCGAGCATCTAATAAAATAATTAAAGGAGTGCATGAATGTAAAAAAGCGTGATGTTGCCATGTTTACTATTTTGGGCGGTGCATCACTTTCACCATGAGAAGAAACTTTGGCATATTTGGGTGGTTATTTATGCTCTGCTTGTCCAATCGAGGCAGCTTCAAAATGATGAAAATTCCAAAGGAAACTCATCCCACCATGTTACCAACAGTAACATATTATCTCTTTTGATGCTCAGTACTTAAACTATTTGTTTTTTATTTTTAAAGAAGGAAAATATAATATTTAAATTCCTGATTAGACGTCCCAAAATTTTTCTCAAGAACAATGAAGTGTCAACATGTTGATTGTAGATATATAATAACAACCATAAAAAGGAAAAGAAAAAAAAATGATTGGGATCTTTAATCAACGAAAATGCATAGGAAGATTACACTTTTGGACTTATAATAATCAAGAAGATCATCAAAGATATTCTCTTTAATTCCCTCTCAGTCTCTCTCTCTCTCTCTTGCGTGGGCTGGTGTGTCGGTATACTTTGTGTAAAAATCTGATCTGTGTATTTGTGTGTGGCGAGTCTCTGAAATGGCTTAGTGAGCGAATCACGAACCAGACTTCATGGCTCTAAAGAGGCCGTAGACACACTAGCTAGAAGAAGCTGGAGCCTGGAGACGCGGACTTGTTCACATTCTCCCGTTTCAAGTTGGATTAAGAGTGAGGAAAAAGTCGTTTGTAAACAAGAAGACTAAAGGCAAAAGTTCTGATCAATAGGAAGACCAGAAGAGCCTGATCTTATTTGTACTTCAAACCTCCCACGGTTTTACTCCATGCACTATTTGTGTCGAGAAAGAACAAAGTAGACAGGTGCATGTCTTTGTTCGCTATTTATAAATTTCTTTCTCAATTAACTATTCCGGTCCCTTATTATGATTTCTGCTGTTAATTAGAACACCAAATCGTGGAAGCCGAGCTCGAATTTGCACTGTTAAATTGGGTATATTTTTGTGCGTCCTCCTTACAGTGCTTATTGGGTCAAATCCATAGCTAGGCACTGATCAAGCTTTTGAAGCCTACTATATATGTTCGTTTGGATCTCCCATTACCCTGCAAGTCGAGGAGCAGAGACAGTAGCAGTTGAAGCTCATGGCCGTGAATGATGTTCCATCTATGATTCTCTATAGTCGACATAGTATGTTAGTCACTCAACTTATCATGTGACTCGCTATATATGGTTATCAAAAGAAGAAGAAAATTTTTATTTTAGGAGTACTTAGGGTCGCATATATTTTTGAGCCTATATGGTGGCTAAAGGTGCATGTTGTCTAGTTAAACATTGTATAATTAGGTGACAGAAGTAGCGTGTGATAAGGTATTGTCTAGTTACTTGGGAGAAGGAACTCCTTATGGAAAAAGGGGGTTCTAGTACTTCTAGTGTTTTGGCCTTATACGAGTTTATATAACTTGCAAGAGTGGTCCTACGTGCCCT
The DNA here is from genome assembly GCA_963930655.1 of Myrica gale. Classification (NCBI taxonomy): domain Eukaryota; kingdom Viridiplantae; phylum Streptophyta; class Magnoliopsida; order Fagales; family Myricaceae; genus Myrica; species Myrica gale. The sequence goes on along the minus strand of OZ005614.1, from coordinate 23,680,509 downwards.
CGCAATGTCGCCAAAACAATTAAACCACGAAAATTTGGCATGCATTTCCCAGCTTATATGGCTAATCAAATGAGCCATACAACTGGTGATCAGTATCAGGGATATAGGCATCGCCACATTGGCTTGCAAGATGACCCCTAAAATATTATTTTCTATAGGTCCATTGATCATATCATGACGATCGCAAACTAGATTGATGAACACATGATAGGACAAGCGTAAGTGCAGTGCTTAACTATATCACGTGAAACATGCACGTACGTATGGTTCTAGAATGGATTGAAATTCTCTTTCTTCTTTATCCCTCCTTTCTTGTTCTAGACTGCAACTATCTCTGTCTTAGCAATATCTAGGGCATATAGGTTTTGAAGTGTGCATGGCAAACTCTAATGGCATGAGATGAGGATATGTACAACCCTCCTTGAATACGAGTTATATATATGCGCCTTCATATACTTTGGTATTCTTTTGCATTTTAGCCAACAAAGATCGTTTCGATCGCAATATGGGAAACATTTATATCTATATATCCTAGAAATTTTTACGTGTTTGATTGTCAAAATATTGGAATTCAAAATTTTGGACATAATTAAAAAAAATTACAAAATAATCTATATCTCCCATCAAATTATTCATTTCATTATAATATTCATTCAAATCTTCTCTCTCTTCATTTGTTCGGTAACTCTCATACACTATCTTCATTTTTTCACCAATTTTGATACCTTAAAAATTTTAACAACCAAACAACAGTCTAAAGAGAATATACTAGCGAAAATCTTCGAGAAGGTTAATGCATGTATAATATATATCCTAATTACGAGATATATAGGACTTATTTGAGTCCCAATTATTTGGGTTTAATAATAAAAAATTCATCACATAATTTTTTTATTATTATAATATTTATTAAAATTACTTTTTCACCCACTCACATAACATACCTTTATTTTATAATATTTTTAAAATTCCTATACCCAAATTTACACCCTCAAACTTTCCCATAGAATCTGATCTCTAGAAGTTTTGAACCCAAAATCTTCATATAACTAAAAGGATTATGTTCAAACACGATAGCCTGATCAAGGGCACTTAAACCCGTAGCTGACAGGCCAGTACTCATGATCTGGTCCTGACAATATTAATTAGCCAAAAGAAAAGCGTAGGTTCTTGGGATCTTTAGTACACACATGTCCACATCACTATTATTAATCCATTATAATGCAAGCTAAGTGAATTAGGCGAAAAGACGACGCGAGTGTAAGTCAATGGGCACTAAATAAATACTTTTTAGGTTGAAAACTCGTTGTGTGGGGATCATCGACGAGAAACGCCGAAGCTACCACATGTGCATAGTGACAACTCATTCCACTCACAAGTCACGAAACTTTGCATCATGCAAAGGCCTACCCAGTCCCACAAAGAAAAGCTACCTCTTTGTACGTAGCTGACTTCATTCAATTGGCCGTCATTCCATACGTGAAAAGCACTTCTGCAACTTATTACCTGTAAAGAGCGAATTAGAGGAAATGACCCAGCTTCCCAACCAATATTTCCTTACGTCTTTTCCTTTTCGCCTGAGGAAAAAACATTTATTAGTTAACTGCAGAAGCGTATGTACATGCATTGAGCTACCAAACGCAGTAGGGTCACGCCTGGCTAGTTTTCATAGAGGCGTAAGTACTGTCATATGTCGAAAGTCGACTAGTCGACTAGTCCGTCCTTACACAGATAACATCACGGAGTACATATAAGCCTTCAATCTAAGGTACTTGCCTCCCCACATGACAGTTCATGCCTGTCCTGTGTATCGATCCACAAATTAAGAGTTATGTTCGTTTTGAGAAAAAATGTAGGATTTTAGAGAAGTTGTGAATTTTTATGTTGAATAGTGTTTTATTGGTGTTTGTGTAAAGTGGAGAGAGAAATGATTTGATGTAATTGTTTAATAAAAAAGTATTGGAGTTATGTGAAAAAGTATAGAGAGAGATAATTTATGTTGAATAAAAAATTAAAAAGTTGTTGGAGATTGTGTAAAATGTATTGGTTTTTGTATTTGAATTATGAATATGTTCGATGGTAGAATTATGAATATAGTTAGAATCCTGAAAAAATGGTGAAAACGAACATACCCAAGGATTTTTAAAACGATTAGACTATTAATATTACAGCTCCTTGGCCCTTTTCTAGCACCTCTTTGGGGTCAAGGTCATCAGCCGTTTCTTACCCAAAGGGAAGAAGACAAAACAACCGTTTCTTACCCAAAGGGAAGAAGACAAAACAAAGAGGAAAGAGGGGTAGTTGGGTAGGACCGTAGGCGATTAATTATGATCCCATTTGAGCAAATATACTTTTCTTTCTCATTCATGAATATTCTTAAAGTAATTGTGTTGAACGCTAGCTATAGCATCGATCACGCCCTAAAATCCAAGAGCTTTAAGATTAGCGTAAATATTAAAACAGATCTAGCACATATAAAGGAGATAGTTAACAACCCATTGAGCTACCAATGGGGTTGATTTAGAGTAAGTGTTACTCCTCTAAAGTTTGGAAAACGAGAGATCCTAGTTCAAGTCTCTAATAAGAGAAAATAAGTTCTAATCCTTAGAAGTTCCTCCTGATCACTTTTTGGGAATGTTCGTTTTGAGAAAATTTATTAAATTCCAAAAATAGTGTGAATATTTAAATGATATTTAAACTTTACTAGTATGCATGTAAAAGTTGTTGATTTGTATCGATGCGTATAAAAAAGGTAATGTTGAGTTGTATTGATATGCGTGTAAGAGAAATATTAGGAGTATAAATTTAAAAGTTAGATTCAAATTCTAAAATTTTTAGTCAAACAAATATGTCTTAGCTAATAAAAAAAAGTTACTTCTTGTTAGATAAGACAATGGTTAAGGGTGTCATAATTGTAGTCATACTCGAATAGCGAGTTTGAATTTCTGATCTCCTCCATGCCATTACTCCTGAAAATTAATGTAATCAAAGGAAAAATGTTTTGAGTACTCTCAAGAAAATTAGACAATACAATGTACTCGTCGCAGCTAGGACATGATCCCACAAAGCAACTTTTTTCTATCTTGTATCTATCTATCTTTCTTTTCTTTCTAAATTCTCTTGGTATGGAGGACGAAATTAAAATTTTCCCATTTTTATTGGAAAGTCACGGGCTCACAACATTGGGACAATATAACGTGTCTGTTGACTAATGATCGAGTTTTTCCACAAGGAAGATGATGCTTAAAAAAATTTTGTGCTAGGTGTATTCTTAACCCTTATCTATTTATTTGAATGTTGGGTATTGGCCATTGATTTAACTCTCCATACAAATAAAAATAAAATAGTGGCCGTCCGCGTACATTTTTTTGGCTCTATGCTAAAAAGGGGATTCATCAAAAGCTGTTGGAGTACGTACTAGCACGATGGACAGTCATTAAAACATTCAAAGGGCCCCTGATTGTGCTCAAGAAGAAAAGGGTATCCAATTGGTATATATTTAAACAAGCATGGGAGAGAAAAGAATGATCATTTTGATGGTATCTAGGCTCTAACATTGGTACGCAGAGAACTTTTAGAAGGGAGAGTTTCGAATGATGGAGCAGCCATGGTAGATGAACAAGGAAAACATTTAGAAAAGCTTAACAATGGTTCTTCGAGATCCGGCCAAAGTTATAACACAGGAGGGCTGAAAACGACGTACAACTCACTTTTTACAGCTTTTCTATGTAAAATGTCTGTGAAATGATCTAACCCAAAGTTCAAACTTGGGAGTTTTGGATCCAAGCAGATTAATATTAATTAAATCCGCCGCTCCTTCGCCGTTGCAGAATGATTAATAGTGTCTTTTCTCAAGGCATATGGATGAGATGCGATCCATATAATATAATAGGTCACTGTTGATAGAGGCCAAATAGTCAATGCCCCAGGCTACCATGAAGAATTATTCTGACATAAGCAATAGCTTCAAGTTAATATAAGCGAGGAAGGAAAGGCAACCATTGATGTGCTATATATCGTATAACCACTTCAAATTGGACCACCTATGAGCTGACAAATTTTAGATTATATAAATTCAATTTAATAGGAAAAAAATAGATATTTGAATTTTGATCCTTTGAACTTAGACTGAGTTTGGTAGCTCAACTAATTGCTAGTTATTAAAATGAGAGAGTAACGTAAGACTTGGCAGCTTGCTCGACTTGTCTCAACTAAGATCAAAATTCAGTTCATTTTGGTCATTTAAATTTAGGTATAGGAAGATCAGTAACATATAGAAGCATTTAGTCAAAAGTACTATTAATTCTTTAGAGTTATTCTTAGAACTTTTGATCTGTCCAGTTTGTATAAAATAAAAGAGTTATACAGATCTCAGAATCAGTCGAAATCAACGTAAATTATGCTGGACACCTATTAGATAATAAAAATTGAAGCATTTCTCTAAGATATCTTTGAAGGAAAACGTGACCTGCTCACAAGCAGATCTGTTCATTTGAGAGCCAGTTTTGTGGTGCATGACACTGACTACTACTTAAAAACCACCGAAAACAAAGAAAAGAAAACTGGGACCAAAGAATGACGACTAATTCTCTAAGGTCCTACCTTAAAAGTTTTCAAGATAAGACGAGGAACGGTGGGTCCTAAACCACAGTGCATGTGTAATCTAAAGTTTCCCACTTCCCAGATGCCTGAGTTGGGATCTGATGATCATCATCGTACAGAATCCATTCCAGACCCCAAAAAAACAACTCCCTGCTCTTCTCTGGATCTAACCGAGGGAAATGGAATGTAATCTGTGCATTTCTTTTTTATTTTTTCGAAGTAGGTATCCGAGAGTTTCCCTAAGGCAGGAGGCAACGAAATCTTTTGCAACATATTTTTGACTTACCCAACCCTCCTCACATGCCTGTTCCCATCAGCCCCACATTTAATACTTGACAGTGACTTTCTTCGTCTTTCACAAAATATCACACCCACACCCATCTCTCTCTCAAAGTGGAAAAAGATCTGTTTGGTTAATTATCTAGTTGTGCACCTCCCATGTTATCACCCTCTCTGGTAGGACACCTAGCTGCGTTAGGGTTTGCCAAAAAAGGAAGTTGATAACAACATGAAACGGTGGAGTAATCGGCAATTCTGTAATGTATTGCCCAATCTTTGCCTGTGACCCCAAGAAAGGGAGTTAGTTAACGTTGGGATTTGTGGCTTTTTGGGGTTACCCTAATTCCCTTCCATACAAGAAGTTCACGGCTCTAAGCAACTATTGTTCACAGTTTGTGAATATCGAAAAAATTGAAGAAAATTTTTGAGAATCAAATCATGTGTAGATGAAACAAACGCGTTTTGTTGCTTCTGTCTCTCTCTCCCACCTCTCTCTCTCTAATGAAAAAGTTTTATTACTCTGTGAACCCATAAAGTTGATATAAGGTGGTAGTCAACCATGGGAACAAACACAGGGCTCGAGAATGGACAGACACAGGTACAACAATTATTGGGACTCGCATACATCATTCACTTCTCCTTTCTCTCAGCAAAAGCTATAGCCCCCCTTTTTTCACTCTTTGGAGCCCTCTGCCTCTGGCCTCTGGTTTTTTGTCTTCCAATTCTTCCTTAAAGCGCGTGGCAGGGGACTTTCACCTATGCAGAGATACAGAGACATCCAATCAGTTCTATTAGTTCTCGTTCATCCAAAATGCTGCTAGTTATGACTATATATAATTCAAAATAATGACAGTAAAGTATTAGCTGGGGGACTGACTGGAACTTTCACCAATGTTAATGCCTTGTCTGGATCTATAAAAAAAAAAAAAAAATGCCTTGTCTCGACCTCCTCCCTTCTCCACGACTTTCCACCTTTTTACTGAACTGGACTTCAACTGGATTGCACCGAGTTTAGACTTATCCAACAAAGAGTGCCAAAATGGATTGCTGTAGATACTCAATGGATAAATCTAATAGACTAATAGCTTTGTTTATATACATACATAAGCTCTATTCTCGAGGCATGTGCAATATGGCATCCTCTGTGGGGCGAAAGCATGACTATAATGTACAAAATTAACTGAGTTCACTGCTCAGATTCTATACAATATGCAGTTACAAAATATATATGTATTCTTTCTCTTTCTCTCTTCCTGCTTCTGTTTCTCGCTCCATTTTTTTCTTTTTGAAGTCGCTCATCCGTCCAGTTCATGAGGGGTCAAAAACCTCTCGTCCTCCAAGTTAGGAGATACACTAAACTTTCAAAAGGTCAATTGCATACTTTAAAATAGTATTTTTTTTTCTCTTTTGAATTTTAAATGGGGGGTTTCTTCTTTGCTTCCCCAGGCTTCTTCCATCATAAAAGATTACATTTGTTTTATGGGTAAACAATTTTTCTACAATTGGCCAGAAGTTGGGAAGGGGGGGGATTAACAGAAGTACAAAACTCTCCATGAAAACAGAAATATATGAAATGGGTGGTATCAAATCAAAAAATGGAAACAAATACTATATTAAAAATGTGCTGGGGGTAAAGCATGCATTTCTTTCTCTCTTTTTCTTTTTGAAACATTTCTTAACATGTGAGATGAGAGAATTCTATATGCTCATAGGCAGGGACATGCCAGGAATGTATTTTACTATTTTTGGGGTCAATTGCATAAATATTTTGGGGCATAAATAATATATATATTTTTAGAAAAACCATTAAAAAAGTCTAAAACATAGGTCCATTTTTTGCACAGTTTGAGAGTTCGGATCCTCTCAAACACTTGGGATATCGTAGGGATTCAATTCTTTTAACCTTAACCGTACCTCCGAACCTTTTAAAATGCTAGTCAGAATTTAAGCCACATCATCCAATCACCTAAAAAATTAATAAAAAAACCCTCCCCTTAGTTTCTCTCGTGCACCAGAGAAGGGACTGTTCGTTTAACAAAAAATACTGGAGATTTTGGAATTCTTACAATACAAAAATCTTACAACCAAACATTATTTTTAACCTCACATAAAAATAACTACAACACGCATATCAATAAAGTTAACATCATCTAAAAATTTTCAAAACACAAAAAATCCTCACAAAATTACTAACCTAACAACCTCTAAGAGAAAAGCAACCTCCTCCAGTCCTCCTCAGGCGGTTGCACAGCCACCATGCTTGTCCCCCAGTTGGACGCAAAAGGAAAGATATGAAATCATAAATGAATGATCATTAATGATCTGGAGACTGGAAGTGTCTTCTTTCATGTGATGGTATATTTATAATCCTGTCTCAAATTAAATGTCGTCTTTCTATTTCTTTTTTATAGGATGTTATAAAGTATAAACTTCTCACTCCTTTATTTTACTATCCTATCTACCCTTACTTTTTTGAATTAAAAAAAATTCAACGGATTCATTTAAAAATCAATATCCAATATTGTGCTAAAAATTAATGATATAGTTTTGTGGAAAAATCATAATTAACCCCATAAATATGAGTAGAAATCAAATCGGTATATATAATTATCAACTCAGCAATTTGAGACTCATAACTTTTAAAAATCATCAATTCTAGCCTTCAGTCTAAATTAGCAATTAAATCTGACGGAAAATAATGCAAAATGACTAAAATGCCCTACAAGATAAAATTACAAAAAAATATTAAAAATGAAAATGAAATTTTTTAAAAGTAATATTTTTAAATAAAACTATTTAAACTATATTTCAATAATTTATTTCTTTTAATTTATTTCTTAAATTTTAGTCTTGGTGGGGCATTTTGGTCATTTTGTATGATTTTCTATCGGATTTAACTGCTAATTTAGACGGGGGCTAGAATTGATGATTTTCAAAAGTTATGGGTTTCAAATCGCCAAATTGATAATTAGGGGGTACCAATTTGATTTTTACTCATACTTATGGGGCTAACTATGACTTTACCCCTATTGTTTTGTGGTTCGAGTTATTATCATGTGGATTACTTCCTGAAGCTCATTGCTAGTATCAAATCAATCATCCCATATGGATTTTGTTGAAATTTTTAAGAACATTTGTTGTTTTCACAAGATTTCCTCAAAATATAAAGGGGAAATCAAGTTGATATAATTAATTAGCTTAAGGAAAAATGAGATAGAGTTTAAAGGATTGGAGTTAGCTTGATAATTATGGAAAAAAATTTCTTGCTTCAATTGCATGGTGAAAAGAGAGAAATAGACACAATATGTGGGTGTTACGACATTTAATGATGATCACGTTAAGTTTTGGACATTTAATACTTATTGTGTATATCTCTATGAGAATTGCATAGTGTAATTCAAAAAAGAAATTATAAAAAATTCATATCCTTAATTGTGACTTAATCCGTAAAATATTGAAGCAAATTATTTTTTTTATTTTGTAGATAATTTTGCCATTCAACTAAACATTCTAGATTAAGATAGAATGTGGAGGCTATCTTTCTGTAATATGTAATAAGATGGACCTACTTAATCCAATAAAAAAAGGGAGAAAACGAACCGAATTTAAATTCTTCTTAATTTATTTTTTTTGAATTGGATGGTAAAAAAAATTGAGCCTAAATTAAAGTGAAATGTCAGACCTGAAGATGTGGTATATATATATATATATATACTATTCCTAATTAGGCTCTTTTGACATTGGATGGGAAAGAGAAAAATAGCCAAACCAGCATGTAACTATAAAAAGGTGACAATGACACCTTAGCCTTAGCCTAACTACAAATGAAAAGTCACCGGAAAAAAGTTAAAACTTCCATTTAAATTCACTCAGTATTGGAATCCATGGTAACCAATTTACCCATTGCTTTGGCAACTTTATAGGTAGCTTCTACTTCCTCTAGATGCGGCATCATCCAGACATTGCAAAATGAATGCATTATGCATACCAACGGAAACATCTCACCCAAAAGAAAAGTATATATACTACTTACAATAATAATGCCTCTTCATAGCATTAGCACCCAGGAGACCACTCTAAAAACGGTGATCAATGGTGTAAGGTTTGTGGTTGAAAATGTATTTTTCTATTATCAAATCAAAGATTATACTTTTTCATCTATCATTGAGTTGTTTTAGCGATGTTTAATGTATATATTTTTCTATTATTCATACCCTCATGTCTGAATCTAGACTTCCTAAATGTTTGATTAATGTACATATAATTGTGTAAATTGAATAAATAAATAATTTGAGATACCGTTTTACACTCGTATAATAATAGTGAAATCCATAAACATTGAGATGGTACGTAATTATAACGGTGTTGATAGAAATGATAAAAACGTGGTGACAATAAAAGTTACCATTCTCTTTGCAAAATAATAAGTTAGATTTCAAGAATTTCGTAGGGTAGATTTCATCATCTCCTTTTAACTTTTCTCAATTAGAAGTTGCGATTTGTTTGTTTGTGTGTGTGCGCGCAATGGTGGACAGGTTATCGAAATCGTGCGTTCGCTACCCATGGCTTATCAAAAAAAATTTTACACGTATTTTTTTCCTTTTTCTTCATAAGTTGGTTAGGTCTGATACTCATGAAGTACAGGCCAACAACACTTAATGGGTATCGGACCTAAAATAATTTTTTTTTCTACACATAATTTTGCTCCTAGTGCTACGTAATAACTGAGGCTAATATATAGTTATTATGATTTTTTGTTTTGCATCGATTGCAAGTTCTTCAACTGAGGGGTAACTTCCTGTCATCTTGTTAAATTTCTGTTAGTAAAAAATTATTTACTCTTTCCTCCTAATTTTTCACAATCAAGATCACTTCATTTCTTTCTTCATATGTTGATTTGTTTCTTCATTTTTATTAGAGACCTCGAAAAATGATGTGTTTGTTTAGGATCCTTGTATATGCCAAACCAAAGTTCTAACCACTTTTGGGATATATTTATCTAAGGAACTCTTTTACTAAATCTTGCTTATCCTGAAAATTTTATTTTTATTATTCAAAGCATGATTTGCCATCAATTGTTGCTTTGTGTGTGGAAGTTGCTTTGAAGAATGTGAATATCTTTCAATTCCGAAATCCATAGAACCTAGAGGAAGAAAATTGCAAATGCATCCCTAGAACCTTTTGTCAAAAGAAAAAGAGAAAAAAAAGACAGGCCCAATTATGGTAGTAACCAAAAAATGTAAGAAAGACAACCCCTAATGGCATCAAGACCTGAACCATCAGAATCATCTGTAATTTGTTCTAAAGTTTTAGAATTAAGTAGGGAATTAACTTGAATTAGAACATCAAGAGTGATTTGCGTAATAAGATGATAGATGATTTGATGAATGATTGCAGGTTAGTGTACATCGACCAAGAATTTTTTAAAACTATTGAGAACAAAGTCATTTTGCAACATTTTCAGAAGATGCAAACTCGTATGATCCAATTGTCACCTCTCAGTTGCAGAACATAGTACGGTACATGCATTCAAATATTTTTAATGCTTTTAGTCCTTAATTTTCGACATTGTAACTCTAAGACAATTTTTTCATTACGAAGAGAAACAAAATTGTCATTTCGCCTTTAAAGTTCGACACCTATAGATCTTAATCCTGGTTCCGCTACTGTGTGTGTGTTCATGCAGTGATTGTATATAATATATTAAGAGGAACGACACCAAGAGCTACTCATATGAGATTAAAATATTCTCTAAATCAGAATGTAATTAGTTAGTTCAAATAAAAAACGAACGCTAGCTTAGTATTTTTGTTTATTTTCCAGTAATATTACCTTATGATTTAAATGCTTAATTATGCAAATAGTCTCTATTATATAATATTTGTACAAATTCATCATGTTAGTGTATAGTAACAAAATAATCCATTTATTTCAATTTTGGCATCTCTATGAGTCTGAATCAACAACTCATATAGTAAGAACATCTAGAGGTGACCAATTTGTCCCTTATGAGTCTGAATCAACAACTCATAGAGTAAGAACATCGATAATATATCGAGGTTCTTTGGTTTATCACGTTTGCCATAAATTAAGGAAAGTGATTAGGTTAGAAATGCGGCTGAACCAATGAATTACGTGATTAGGTCAGGGACCTTGAAACCGCTTGGCCTGAATGAGAGCGACTGATTCAATTAAATTAGTACTTAGTCACCCCCCAACTTCTCCTCGAAGTTCACTTGGACCATCCAAGGACAAAATCTTTCCTCCAAAATTAATTAATTCTCTTAGGATCAAACTTAAATATTAATTGACTTTTGGAGTTCTACTTTGCTTTTTCTCGATAGTTGAGGACTCGGGCTGGCTTGGGGGGTGGTCCAAATTTCTATCAACTACTCTCCTTGACATCAAAATCCTCGTTAGATGAAGGGTTAGATTGCAGCTTGCATATACACGCATTAACTAAACTAGCCAAGAGAGACTGGTTGCAATTCTTCTCCTTCGTTGTCTTCTTTCAAAACGTATAAATCGAACTCCTAGGTGATAGTGAGGTACCCTACTTATCTAACCGTGTATGGTCGGGTAATTCCCCTTGAATGATGTGTACAGTTACAACTTTATAATTGTGTGCGGGATTAGTTTAAAATTTATTTAATAATAAAACATTAATTTTTGGAGCCAAAATTTTAGATTTTAAAATTTTCGTCCCAAATAAAATAAATACACAAAATTATCTTTCTTTCTATTAAATTATTAATTTTTAACCTAAATAAATATAAAAATTCATTCAAATTATATTTATTTTTAATTTTTCACTAACCCAACCCTTCTAAATTTTTATCACCTAAAATTTTAATAATAAAACACCACAAATATATGACTCGAACGTGTAGATCGTTACCTCGTAACTTAAGGCCAGCGGTCCATGGGTGCAATTCTACTACCCCCTCTTTCTATTACAAATTTGCAAACTGATGGAAGTGCTATCCAAGGCATGTTGAAGTGGCATGATGTGACTGGGTGCAATTACTACCCCAGAAGCCCAAATCGCCAACATTCTCCATGCATAAATAGGCAAATTCACGCGCTTCCAAACTGCAATTGGCTGCCAGTTCAGTGGGCGCGCAGAGAGAAAACAAATATATATTGAAAACACAAATTCCATAAGCTCGAATAACAAAGAAAAAGAACCCCAGCAGCTCCATAAAATAGTGGGTTCACTAAAGTGACCAAAGAGATTGATTCTTCGTCACACTTTCAGGCCTCTTTAGGGTTTATTGAACTTGCTTCTCTGTTTATTGGCAGGTTTATTGTACTTGTTCATTGCGAGAAAGATCTGCTTTAGATTGTGCCATACCCAACATTCATTTCTATTTGGTGAATTCGAATCTCTTTTCTACAAACTTCAGTCTTTTGGGAGAAGCATGCAGTATCCAACAGGCCGGCTAATTAGCCTTATAAGATGTCGAAGAACATCGAAGGAGCGTGCATGATTTGCTTTCGGAGGGAAATGGGAATTCCAATCAGGGCTTTGTCTTCACTTCAGACCGCTTGATGTATACTAGCTTGTATATTGGCGGTTAATAAAGCCAAGACGCGAAGATCTTCACCTTCTCCAACTCCCCCCACTTTCCTCCCCTTCTCTTGGACAAAGATTGGACTGCCAAGGGAGCCAATAAATACACCAACATTTCAAAAGGAAGTGCTCGGCGCTCGGTGGAGACAAGATAAAGGAAAAGAGAAGAAGAGCTGCTTCACATACCGAATGTATTCATTCACTTTTGGCATATACCTAACAGCACTAAGGTTCGAGGGCTGCAATTTTGGGGAAGTCTATAATAGTATTTTAGCTGGGGAATTTCAACTCCTTCGATCCAGCTTTCCTTTACTGCCTTATACATTTCGTTCCCTAAATGTTAGTGCATGTTAAAGGAAGGGCGCTAAAAGCAAAAGGTCGTGAATCCAAAGCATGCCAGCTTGAAATGACTATTCACTTGGTCTGTCTAATCACTTCAAATTCAAGGACAACCCACAGCAAATGCTAATAGCTCGCCAAATAAAAAAAATATATTTTTGTTTACATTAATATTGAATTAATTTTCTATTTAATTAAGATCTTATATAATCTTGATCTATTAAGATATCTTATATAAAGATCTATACAAATACAAATGGTCATTTATTTAATTAGTTCACTAGCAAAATTTAAATACGATAAGCTGACTCATTCTTTAAGCATCAAATAAGTTCGGAGACTCACACCTTAATTAATAATTTTAGGATACACTTATTTACACGTTAGTAAGACCTTAGCAATGTTCTACTTCTTTTTAGTGCATGGATAAAAAACAAACAAAAGCATTATTAATCCACTAATGAAATTTAAATACGATAAATTGTCTTATTTTTTAAATATTAAGTAAATTTGAAGATTCACACTTTAATTAATAATTTTAGGTTACACTTATTTTCCGGTCAAGTAGACCATAAACAAATGAAGCGTTACTTAAAAATGCTGTGTAAGATTTGCGTGGGCAGCATTTCTAAACAGTTAATCTTCCGTGAACAAAAGCAAGTGAGACTCACGCACCAGAGACTGAGAGTGGACCAAAAACTTGATCGTTACCCAACTATATAAAAAAAACTGTACGGATAACAATCCCTGTCATAGCCCTCATCTACCGGTATTGCAGGCCGGCGGAGTCCGTAGCAAACATTTATCAGCTATTTTCATGATGGACAGATGGAGCCACAAATTAAACCGGGATGACGAAAACACCCTTCTTTTCAAATAGTCAACTCGAAGGAGTTCCCCTCTCGGCCTCTCTCTCCAGAAAGTGTACGTCATTTAAACGAGTTGAATTAACTTTTTAGTTCGTAGGTTTTGTACAATTTTTTTATTTTATTTTAGTTCTTAGTTCTTAGTTTTTAATTTTCAAATTTTTATTCTTTGTGTTTTTTTTAACGAAATGATCATTTTATCAGTTTGCTGTTTATATGCTTAACGGATCTTGAAGCGGTTGACCGGGTATTTATTTTGAAAGTGAGCGGTCGATCGGTACAAATTTGCTGACGTGTCAGAGAGTTTGTTAAGCTTATGGACGACAGACTGACGAAATGACTATTTCATCAAACAAAAAAATTCAAAGACTAAAAATTTAAAATTTAAAAATAAAATACTAAAATAAAAAAAAGCTAAAATATTAAGGACTAAAAAATAAATTTTCCTCGATACAAATAAGAAAAAAGAAAAAAAATGATCCCGAAATTCACTTGGACTATCTAATCAAACCTTGTTTTGAACGTTGCTTAAATTCAATCCCTTAATTAAAATAAAACAAAATATATAGAAAAAAGTACGACGAGGTGGCGCTGTGTTCCCCCTGTATTGCACAACATGCACACAGATATGATTATCTTTTAGAAATTCGATAAATATGCCTCTTTTTCACTGCCCAAATCTCTCTACATCAATAAACTATTCACCCAATTTTAAAAAAAAATCTTGGTTTTTAAAATTCATTAGCTGCATTAATTTCTTTTTGGTCTGACTGGGAAGACAATTAAGCTGCTAGAACGATGCCCTAGAATTTACTTTACAGCTGATCTCCATATGAAAATCAGTTCTTTATATAAAAATATTTGATTTTAAAAAGTAAAAAGAGTTCAGCTCAAATAAAATAAGCTGAAAATTATAATAGAGAACAAATTAGATGCAATAAAATAAAATGGAGGACTGCTCTATGTCTGTATTTTATTATCGGCTACCGTACTCACATGATAAGATTTATTGTTTCAAAAGTTATTGGAAAGATAAACACTGAGAATCTTCAACTTAAGTTGAGATATAATATATTAATACAAAACTTAACTCAAAAGATTAAGAATTCGTAAGCATATATTCTAACTGTCTTCCCATAATGAAAGAGTATGCCACTATGATACCTATATTTTAACTTAGGTTGTGTTTGAGTGTTAAAATTTTGGAGATGTTAAAATTTTAAAGTATTGAATTTAGTGAAAAAGTAAAGAGAGATGATTTTTAATATTTATTATAGTGAAAAGTAATGATGTGATGAGGAAAAAGAGATTATATTCTAATTTTTTATTGCGTTAAATTTTAGGAAGTGTAAAATTTTTGTTTGCAAACGCACCCTTAATTACTTTGTCATAAAGTATCACGAGCTTTTTTTCTAGGTTATTTGTGTGGACTTATTACCTTGTCCACAATATCTATATAGCTACTTCAATTGCAGCATATATAGGATCCCAATATTCACCTTACCTTATATATTATAATCGGTCCAATATTATTTTTTGGGATATAAACATGTGAGAGCTTAACATAGATATTAAGGACATAAATTTATCTTAAAGGGCTTATTTAGATATATAGCAAGTAATTCCTTTTATAATTATAATTTCGAGAGACGATGGAATGTCACAATAAATTACATGATAAAAGGTATTCGAGAAGTGTAAGGGATAAAATTTTTGTTTAATTAATTGATGTGTTCTAATTAAAGAAAAAGAAGAAACAATAAAAATGATGAATTAAACGAAAATTTGTACATTAAAGGGAGAGTCACGAAAAAGCAGCGGGTTTTCCGGTGCAAAGGACGAATAAGCAAAAGCTGGTGCGGCGACACGTGGCGAATGAGTTGACCGTTAGATGGAGCGTGCGAATTTATCAGCGGTTGATCCAGTCCATTTTAAGATAGATCAGAAAAGCCCATAGCGAGCGAGGGAGGGAGAGGGGGGAGAGAGAGAGAGAGAGAGGAGAGTGTTGTTTTGTTTTACGGGGCACGAGAGGCACTGCTCAGAGCGAAAAATCTCATCACCTGCGAAGAACTTAGAGAGAGACAGAGAGAGAGACGGCAAAGGGATGGATTGGGAGACTTAAATTGGAGCAGCAGCAGCACGGTGCAGAGAGGGCATGGCGGCGTTGCAGAGAGAGAGAGAGATTATATGTGGCTTGTGCGGCGTTCTTTAAATGCTTCCTAAATTCACTCTGAAGAAGAAGAAGGAAAGGGAATTCAAGGCAGCGATTCCGCTACAAACACTGACCGACGTCTGTCTCTGACCAGCTAGAGCTGCAATTAACGCCTCCCCATCTACACCAACACCAGCACCACCGCTACACAAACTCGCACAAACACATTTTTTAAGGAAACAGCGAAAAAAGAGAGAAAAAGGGAATACACACGCTCATATACAATAGACGGAACGAGGATTTTCAAGAAAGACAGCAACTTACAACCACACCCACTCTCATTCAAGGCACAGAACCTAGAAAACAAGAAAAAATCAAGAATTATACCCATTTGGAATTTGGGTTCTGATCTTTTGCGAAAGTGGAGCTTCTGATATGGATTGTCTGTCACAATTGAGGAGCGGGTCAGGCTTAGCGGAGGAACAATGGCTGGGTTTTTCTCATTAGGCGGAGGAGGAACTACGAGCAGCCAAGAAGATCATCATCAGCAAACCAGCAACAACCCGCCAACGGAAATCTCCCCAGAGAGCTTGTTTTGGTACAAGAATGACGACGTGGCGTACAAGGGTTTCGAACTATGGCAACATCAGGAACAGGTACTTCTCCAACAACAGCAACGGCACCAGCAACACCTTCAGCAAGATCTCTACGCTTCAGCGGCTGGGTTAGGCGTGGGACCCAGCAGGAGCTCAATCAACGTCTCTGATGAGTCGCCATCGAGATCGGCTTTCATGATGATGCGGTCCGCAGGAGGAGGGGGGGTGAGCTGCCAGGACTGCGGGAACCAAGCCAAGAAGGATTGCGTTCACATGCGGTGCAGGACTTGTTGTAAAAGCCGAGGGTTCGAGTGCCCAACCCATATCAAAAGCACTTGGGTCCCAGCTTCCAAGCGCCGCGAGCGCCAACAACAACTCGCTGCTTTGCAGCAGCAGCAGCAGCAACAACAACTTCACCTCGGCGGAGAGAATCCCAAAAGACTCAGAGAGAATCCAAGCACTTACTCTCTTGCCTGCAGTCGTTTGCCCACCAGCGCGTCAGGTACCGTCTTATTCTTTTTTTATATAATATCTCACAGACAATCACTCACAGTTCTACTGATTGACTCTTTGCGAGAATTTCTTAGACACATCTAAAGAAATTATGAAAGTGAATGAGTGGACGAAAGAGAGAGGGTTTTTGGAAGTATACCCAAACAAGTCTAATATCGATTGCGTGTGATGGAAATCGACCTCCGCAGTAAACTCCATCAACTTTTCTTTCTTTCACTTTTCGTTGTCCCATATACTGTTATTCGGTAATCCTGACGAATGGATTGACAGGGAAGAAACTGTTTTTCCTTTTTGTGTGTATGTGTGTGTTTCACTCCATGTCTGGATATCTGTGTATGAGCGTGTTTGCTTGCTTTCTAAATATGTTTCACATTCCATTTCTTTCTTCCAAATTAACATGTCCAAACTTACATCCTGACGGGTTTTGGCATTATATTTTAGGGTTAGAAGTGGGGCACTTTCCAGCAGAAGTGAGCTCTTCCGCTGTTTTCCGTTGCGTACGAGTGAGCTCTATTGACGACGCAGACGATCAGTACGCGTATCAGACGGCTGTGAACATAGGAGGCCATGTTTTCAAGGGCATTCTCTATGACCAAGGGACCGAAACTAACTACCCCGTGGCCGGGGAGAGCTCCTCTGGGGGTGGTGGAGTTCAACCTCTTAACCTCATTGCTAGTGCCACCACTACTAGCGTCGCCACAGCGAGTGGTGGTGGCGCAGACGTGGGTTCGTCTTCGTTGGCACTTCTTGATCCTCCTTTATACCCAGCTCCCCTTAACACCTTCATGGCTGGTACGCAATTCTTCCCGCCCCCAAGATCTTGAAAAGAAAGCCGCATTCTTCCATCTCTCTCTGTGTCTCTGACCAACTCTTCACTTTGTCGGCAATATTTGATAATGTTGTAGTAGTAAATTTGACAACCATTGAAGTAGGAGTAAAGGAACAAAAAAAAGGAACGAGAGGAAACGCGGAAAGCTGTTTGTTTTTTGTGCGAATCTCAAAATTCTCACTGCAAGATACATTATTGCTGTTGTTCTTCATCTCCTTCAAATGGGATTCTGTACGAGACGGTCGTGCAGTCCAGCGTAGTGCAGTGATCCTGTCTGCTCTTTCTGTGTTTTTGTTTGTTTGCAAGGGTTGTCTCAAACTGGGTTCATGAATTCCATTACGCTTTCTGAACCTCTGGTTAGTTTCGAACTTTGAAGCTGCTTTTTTCCTGTTTACCCGTGTGCTTGCCGGTTTCAAATCGTGACAAATTTTGTTTTGTCTTTGGTCACATCTTTTTCCGTTTCGCCATTGGCTGTCCGGCCATGCATGAGCATTCAAGTTCAAAAGGGGAGGAAATTCCTCTCTCGAGCGAGCGAGCACACACATTCACTTGTTGGTTAATTATAAGGGTTGTGATATATATATATATGTATATAGTTGCTGAAGCAAGTATACATATGTGACTTTGATAATAAAATGAGTAATAATGCTTATCATCTGCTCTTGTTTAATGCAACTGGAGGAACATACACATGGTTAATTGCTAGCTGGTACTATAATGCAGAAAGATGTTTAATGTGCTTCCTAAGAGTATGGAGTACCTAAATATGACTGTTTTTCCTCGAGTGAAAATTTAGTTTATGCAAAGGAGAAAGAATGGTGGAGAAGCCTCCCTTGATATAAGTTCACAAAAATAGATTCTCATTTCTCAATCGGGCATTTGTATTCTGAAAATTTTCATTCTTTTTTTTTCTCCTTTTCCTTTCTAGTGCTGCTTATTTGTTTTGCTTGGTATGTTTTAATCCGTGCGGACACATCAGGAGACGTACTGTGCCAGCTCGGCAGGCTCTTTTTTGCTTTCTACTTGTTTTTTTTCCATTTTTTTTGTGACACCTATATGCTTTTGTCTTCATTAGCGCCGGTAAACATCTATAAAATCCAGTAGTTTAAATTACTTTAATTAAGACAGCCTGACCACCCGCGTACTTTGACAAGATATATGCTTTCTACCAAAGAAGACAAGCAAATAACTTGAGAAATCAGAATGTTGCTCCATTTAGGGTAACTTTGTTAAAATATATGTAATCATCAACTTAGGGTATTCTAAGCGCCGATCATGTAGTCAATTGTGTAGCTTATCCATTGTTGATTTGAGAACATGAAACTCCTAGATAAAGTACGGTCAATGTAGTAATTAGAAAAGCAGTCTAGTGTGAGCAATTCCTATTCTTATCCTTATTGTAGGATATAACATTTAAGTTTATCAATACTTTATACGTTAGACATTTGAATGGATCAGCAGACAGGCTCAAAACTTGTTATTCCAAGTGAAGCTTATAGAGTAGAAAGGTCTCTTTGAATTTTTAGTCCTTGAATATTGCAAATCTTGTCTGCTGGAATTGTTACCTGATTAATTAATTTTTTTTTTCTCAATATCTATAATTTTCTGCTATGGATAAAATCTTACCCTATATTTGGGAATTCAATTAGTAGTCTCCAATTTGATCAGCATGTTAGTTTATATTTAGGATGATGATCCTATTCACTTGTTCAAAAAATGTGTTAGTTTTATAGAACATGCCTTGTTTAGGAGGAGTATGGAACAAGTAATGTTGAGGTCAGGGAACGTATTTCAAATGGATAAGCTACTGTCCTTATCTTGAGTGGCATAAGCAGAAGTTGTGTACATATATGTGCCCGATTTGTTGATCTCCTTAGCACAGAGTAAGCTGATAGGACTGTACATGAAAATGCAATCTTCTATGATAGGAAATACGTATAAGCCTCTTTCTGAAAATTGAAAGGTTTATGACATACAAGAATACCAAAACGAGGTAGGATGTTACATTTTCGTTTTGGTTTTGGTTAGTTTCTAGGAAGCACATGGCCTAAGTTGCTGAATGGTTAGAAAAACTACGTGTGGCTTTGTTTTTAAGTTTGATAATGAGTTTGCTTTGTTTAAAGTTTTATTGAGTTCTAGTTTATCAAATCTTTTTAGATCCCCATCGAAGAAGTTATATTCCGAAGAAGTAATATCAGTTCTGGATTTAGATATATAGGTGCAAAATTGCATATATGAGAATCACATAAAATCTTCCTCAAATTTATGTTGGTATATCCTATTTGGTATTTGATTTTTCACCTCCTTATGGATCCGATATACAAAGAGCTCTGTTTTGTACAAAGAATAATTTATGTACGTAGTGGAAAGAGGGTTACATTACACATTTGTTTGTTAATATTTTGATAAGTTATTTCCTTTAATTCCTTGTATAGGCGCTCTCAAGTTTTTTAATCTTAGGTGGGTAGTTTTGTTACCTTTGAGGCAATTCATCTGTTACTTAAGCATGACAAGAATATATTTTGCTTTAAACCCAGACACCATGATTCAATCAAGATGGTACTTATTAGATGAATGGCTTCAATTTAGATTTCTTTGAAGTTTCATAAGTCGGAAATATATTATCATTGTTAGTATAAATATCATTTTGAATTCAGTTTAGTGGTTGCATGGAAATATTCCAGCAAAGTAGGATTCGGGTGGTTGGTCTGAGTTTTTCTTTGCGAGAGGGCCCCCCTTCTCCTGGCATGTCTTCCATGAATCTTCTTATGTGGCAGTTGTCCTTTCCTTATTCCATTATGAGGAAACCTCTGCGGAAGCGATCAGGAACAAGATCTTTGTGTACTAGCATATCTGGAATACCTTAATCATTTAGTATGTAGACTTGGGTTGTGGTTGTTTGTGTGATTGTTATATCGTTTATTTTCTGTGTTTGTTTCAGTTTAGTGCAAGTATCTTCCTGATATAAACTTTGAGAACACTTTTTATTTAGGTAATATACAATTCGAACCAATGATTACGTGGCAAGTTGGGTTCTGAAAAATATATTTTGAATATTTGTATATAATATACCATGTGATGCAGCTGTTTTATTGGTATTAATTTTCTTTCTGGGAAAAACGTGTTAACCAGGGCTTTGGTTGGTTTGAGGAACCAAATGAAATCCTATGGAAATACGTGCTGTGAGGAGATTATCTCCGTTCTCCAATGCAGATATGAGGGGATACTGTTTAATAGTGTGACGATGGGAACGGCCTCGCTTTCTCAGATTCTCGTGATTTCCTGAGCACCACACGAAGAGGACAATATCCCCGCTTTTTTTTTTCTTTTCTTCTAGATGGACAATATCCCAGCTTGCTTCGACCATTTGTACCTTAAAAACTCTTAACTACGTACTGAACTGAACTCAATGAAAGAATTAAGACTCCATGATTTGTTTCTAATTATATCCTCAATGGTGCTTACCCATTAAAAAGTTTTCTTTCGGATCCCTATCAGTTATTCTTTGTTCAGACTTCGGAGGCCTCTAGTGTTTCCAACTCCAAGCCTCTTAAATAATGACTTGAATCATTCCAATACAGATGACGCACTGATTGGTTTCTTACTGTGTTTTTGGATGAAACGTCGTTTGATTCGTTTCTTATCGATCAATAACATGGTGGAAGATATATATGATTTCATAACAATATTCACAAGTGGAAGAAATGTTATACCCACCTCGATGTTTGTCTCCTTCGCTATGGAACCCTTTGATTCTTTAGTAGAGAGCCCGTTAGCCAACAGCTACATCAGCGTACGTATTTGACGTTCCAGATAAATTTCGTGCAGTTCAGCCGATATCCAAAGCTCGTGAAGGCTGGAGAAGTTAGGGTCATAATATTAAGGTCCTAAGAGGACCTAATGGAGGGCTGAAATGTTGCAAACACATTAATTAATAGAATGGAGGGCTGAGATTAAAGGAGCCTTAAAAAAAAGCTTAACACCATTACATGTTTAACAGATTTAAAAAATCATATTTAATTTTTAATCTCAGCCCTCCATTCTATTCATTAATGTTAATGTGTTTGACAACATCTCAGCCCTTCGTTAGGTCCTCTTAGAACCTTAATATCAGGACCTTAACTTCTTCCCACGAAGGCATACTCTTTTTCTGCGCTCTTGTGTAAGAGAGAGGAGGGATGGGTGGAGCGATTGTTGTCCAAGAATTTTCGGTAACCATATCGTAACCCTGAGCTGTGTGATCGTACGTACTGGTAACTTCGGCACTATACTACGTGGAAGTATTCTTGAAATATCCGAAAATATGCGGCAAGCGACTTTATTTTAGTCTTTTATGACCGTGAGAGAGAGTGAGAGAGATGGTAATAATACAAAGCATCTCAAAAGGATTACCTGGTTAGCCATTGCACAACCAAAGCCCACTGAAAAGAAAACTAGGGTTTTTATGGTATTAGGGCATCGTAGGTGGCCAGTGGGCACATTCATCTTGGGGGGGTGGTGGGGTGAGCCCAGAAATATAGGAGTCTAACGCACCATAATGTAGTTTCTGCTTGTGGGCATCATTGATGTGGTCCCAACAAGCAGTCTAGTGTTTCAGGCTCTCCGCTGTAAAAAGGTTGCTTTGCTCAACTTGCTGTTAGAAAGCCTATCTGCTTCTGAGAAAGTAGGATACAGCCTGTGTGAGCAACTGTGCTGCAAATGGTTGCGAGTAAATTTGTTGCAGGAACTTGCAGCTGAGTTAGCAAAAGAAGGCAGAAAGTGTATGGTGTTTGAGCTCTGGAACTTTGAATTGCTTTGCTTGAAGGACCAAACGTGCTCTGATTGAATTGTCTCTTCACTGGGTCAGCATATTTCTTTTGGTTGCACGACTTTGTCCTGCGAGACTTAAATTCTGTAGCATGTTTCACGAGGGATGTTGGGTTTAAATTCCTGCTTGATGGATTATAAAACACCAGTCCTATGTAAGAAAACATAAAATTATAAAACACCAGTCATATGTAAGAAAACATAAAAACTGAGAGAGAGAGAGAGAGAGAGAGAGAGTAAAAGAAAAGAATAAAGGCACCCGACCTAGAAGAAAAGTAGACATATACTAAAAGTTTCTTTTCTGTTTCCCCCCCGGGGGGTTCTGAAAGAGATTGCTTAAAAACTTCAAGCTTCTAGTAGTCTTGCTGCAATTAGAATCTAGAATCGTTTGGGTAGAAAAGAAAAAGAACACAAAGGAATCTAGAATAGTTTGTTAAGAAAAGAGAGAGACAGAGCAAGGGAGATCAGGTTCTAGAATCAACTCCGAGAGATGAGGGTGGAAGCAAAAGACATTAGCATGGGCTAGTGTTCTCTCTCATCATCGATGGCCTGGTCTAGGCTTCGGCCACTTTGCAACACAACCACCACTTTCCTCCCCTTCAAGTGAAACATAATTTGGAAGTAACATACCGAAATAGCATGAAAGTGAGGGGGAGAACTTTTGGATTGAAAAAGACAGCCATGACCCACAACAATTTCATCAAGAACCCTCATTTTGGTAAATCCAAAATTGTTCAGCCCGATTAATAAACAGGTAATTGATCTAGCGTGTAAGTTAAATTAGATGGTACTATATTCACAACAAGCTGGAGACGCTAACACAAGCATATGCAGTGGAGTTCCACTTAAAGGAAGGTGTAGGGTAGGTCTTAATTACTTCCACTTAATTGACAAAATGGATTTTCTGAGAATCTGCCATCCCATCTTTGAGTTCTTTGCGGGGGAGTCTTTGTTAGCTTGAGCATTAAAATATTTGAGCATGATTAACCATCTCAATCACTCGGATTTGGTCCCGAATCCAACTTTTAACTAAGCACATTCGGTGGAAGGCTTGTAGCTTATGTTGGTGATCAACCAGTCTCTTAGAAAAATAATTAAAAAATATGTCAGTGTCTCATCTTTCGTCCACAAGTTGTCCTCCAATAAGATGCTATCAATTTGAGTGGAGTATGTGTCGCGATTTGTCGCATCTTTGGGGTTATAAAGTCATATTAGGGCATAAAAAGGTCAACACCAAGAAAAACCAACAGAAGAACAAAAACTAAAGGAGAAAAAGAAAGAAAGAGAAGGAAACAAGCACAAATTCTGACCAACTTTCATCTGTAAAACGACATCAGATGACCTCTATTGTCTTTCTTCTTCTTCCCATTTTATCTTTGGAAGACTGATCCTATGCTCAGAGCTGCGAAGTCCATCTTGGGAAGATTCTTCTTCTTCCAGCCCAAGTGCGTGCTAAGTTCAGATGGACGAGCCAAGCATTCAAGACCGTCAATCACACCAAAGATAATAATATGTCAATGAATTGATCTGTTGCGATTAGTTCACGATCCATGGATGTGAGACAGAACAATTTTGCAGCAAGGAAACGGAATACAAAAGGAAACAGTATCACTCTAAAAGTTATATCTCACTATTCCACGTGAAAAGATAATCACTTGAGCTACATGAAAACTCAGTTTGGAAGTCCCCGACAACATTCGATTTATAAATTTTACAACCAACAGCTCTTACAAAGAAAACGAACTGCAAAAAAGTCCTACGAAATGGAAGCAAGCATTCAGAGGCTCCGCAGACCGAGGGAGAGTGCCCTTCCTCCTGCGTCCTCTCCAAAGTTGATGAGCAGAAATCCATTTATCTGACATTGTGTTCCCCAATCTCTAAAAGAGATAACTGTTCCTCATACTAAGGCCACTATCGAGCTTCTTTTATCACCACTGATAATTCCGACTTGAGTATGAAACACTATCTTCATCGAGGGCCAGATGAATGACGAGGTTTGCCCTTTATAGAATTCAAGTGTTGGGTGACAAATATAACTCCCATCACAAGTATAAGGCAACCTACCAGTGTGCTGAAGAACAGGGCACCTGGTTGCCTGGTTTGCACAAAGCCGTACACCCCACTAGAGGTCACGACAATAAGATCAGTGAGTCCATCGTTTGAGAAGTCCACACAGATAAGGGCATGCGTCGGTATCCCAGGAAGATCAACCGACGTTAATGGACTACCACCTGGAGATATCACCACAGCTTCTTGATCTCCTGCTGCTAGGATCACTTCTTGATTATCATGCACGCGCAAGGAAAATGCCTTCAGCGTAGGGACCACCATACCGGCTTCCGTCATACCCAGTGGAGATGGAAGATTTGACCATGTAGCACCAGTTGAGAGATGCCATTGCCATTCAGCACCATGCTCATGTGATAAAGGGGTGTATGATGTTACCTGAAAGAAATAGAAAGTTTTAGCATAATCTATAAATTCTGCAAATCACAAAGGACACATTTTATGTATCAATCCTTAGATGCAACCAGATTTCAGAGACAACCTCCCTCCTATGGAAGCCATACTTCTGCTTCCATATTGTAACAGTCCCACATTAGTTGGGGAATAAAAGTAATGCCTTAATATAAGCTTGGAGGCACCGCCACTTGGTAAGCCGGTTTTCTAAGTGTGAACCTCCAAGCTTGTGTGGGTTTGCTTTTATTCCCCAACCAATGTGGGACTGTTACACATAGGCTATAAGAAGCAGAAACTGAAAACTTATTCCGCTATTGGCAATGAGAAAAACCCCCTTAAACCAATGTCACGATGGCCACAGAAAGAGATCGCAACCGATCCAGATTAATAGCATACCTCCCCTCGATTTGTCAAGAAGATAACATCACCGTGGCTTCCCTTACGATGCCTATGACCATCATTTCTTGGGATGAGAATAGGTGTTGCTACTTCTAAAGAAGTCACATCTGGTGTTCGACCATGGTATCCAGAGAATTCTCCTTGCAAAAAGTTAAAGTGCGCATGATGACAGATTGACGCATTAAATAGTTGCTCTCGTACTGGTACACCAGAGGTTGCAACAGCCCAACATGGTCGCAACACCTCCATGGATCCACTGACAACAGTCTGCTCAGCACCATTTCCTCCAACAGCCTGAAAAAAGAGAAGGTTTGACATTTACAACCCGGATAGGCAGCCAACAGTTTATAATAAATGGTGGCGTGCATTTCTTATCATCAGTGCAGTTACCAACAAAAACATACAGCATCTCACCGAACTTTGGATGACTTCACCAACCTAATTTTGGGGCATGCCTCAGAATATACAGAGTAAATAAAGCGAGACTATGCGGCAAGCAATAGTACATAAGTCCTACAACTAAAGGATACTTGAACAAATATGACCTGTTCTAAGAGATAACTTCCAACACCCATTGATTCAGGTTTCACTAATACGAGGGTTGTGTAGCTCCGATCAATTGAGATAAGAGACCATAGATAGAAAATCAACAAATATGTACCTGAACATGATCTAGGACTCCGTCGCCGTTAATATCAGCATGAAGGCCACCTTCTTGAAGATGGATCTGTAGAGTTCAATGAATTTCACAAAACAACTTGAGCTTGTAGGATTTAAATAACAGTAAATATGACAGAACACAGATGTAACGTTCCTCAAATAGCAAATGTTAACTGATGCATATTAAATATCATACAATATCCACATTGGCTAAGTTATCACACTTTAAAACTGCTGCTTTAGTAAACAGGGTCCTGTACTTTCCAAATATGAATAGGTAGCCATTTATTGTAACTGCACCATGTACAGCTACAAGAGCAAGTTTAACATCTATTGAGAGAACCCGACATAAGTAACAATATAAGTGTTCGATACAGGATCTTGGCCAAAAGGTAAAGGGGAAAGAAGTCATAACGTACTGCAAAATTTTCAGTTCATGCATTGATTTTCTAAATAAACAGAGCTTGATAGGAGGCATGTGCTAATAACCTTACAAGCAGTGCGACCTGTTGCCAAATGAATAACTTCTATCCCTTCCATTTGATGAGCCACAACAACATTAGGAACCCACCAAATCTTTGTGTAGTTTGTTATGGTAGGAATATAAGGTGATGGCTGCATCACAAAAGTGAAACTGATTATAACAAGCCCTTTATAAAATACATTTTAGTTGTGATAAGCAAGATATAAATCTCTAGATCAACCTTTGCAGAGGAAACATATGGTGATCAATATGTTTTAGTTGTGATAAACAGGATTGAAGCCAAACATCTCAAGCAAGCACGAAAAATAAATGAAGAAAGGTGGCTTAGATGCTTCTGCTTCATTTTTAACTTTGCACGTCATCAACTTTACACTCAACCCAAACCTCAAGACCCAATGCTGTCAAGCTTCATGAAATCATTGTAAAATTCCTCAAATCCCAAAAACTGACAAATTAATTGCACTCTCAGATGAAAGCAGTTCAGCAATATTTGATGATCAAAAGTCTCCATTTCATGAAGCAACAGAGAGAACAACGAATGAGAATGGCCTAGAAGTTCCTCTTAGAAGAACTTTGCAGTTTGGGGTATACACCCTGACAAGACAGGTTTAAAAACTTTAGAAAGAGCAGAAAAGCACAGCAAATCTCAGCGAAAACCTACTTCTGCAAAAAGTACGTCAGTATCACTAAGGCATACAGGTAAAACCCCATAAGGGAGACCTGAGGTGCAAGGCATATGAGACACCCCCAAGGGTGACCAAGAACAAAAACATTATTCTAAATAAAAAAAGCAACAAAGAAAACTATGTTTACCTGTCTAAAAATATAACCGTAGTAATCTATATTAATTATTATTTTCCGCAGAGTATTTATTTCACATACGCACTAACAAGCCATTCACTAAACTTATATCACTAGACAATGATACAAGCTATGAGTATAGATACAAATAATAAATGAGATGATAGGTAATGAGATAACTTCCGTCGGAACAGCAGAGACATACTTCTATTTACCAATGATGATGGATTGATACCAGGAAAGGGGTAAAAGGTGTTTGCATGGCAATAACGATCATTATAGCCAACTCAAAGTCTATGGTCATCCAGGTCATTGGAAGTAGTTAAGAATTAATGGTGACCACTCCATGAATTAATATATTAAAGAAAAGTGGATGGAAAATACTTTCTTTTCTTTTTTTGGCTGTTTTTTGCAAGTTACACTAGTACATAGTGAGTCTTGAATCCACAACCTTAACCTCCCCCCTTTCTTGTGGTGGCAGGAGGAGACATTGGGGCTACAGCTTATTGGCATAGTGGATGAGAAATAGTGTTAGGTGCCTATTGAAAAGAATCTGAGGAAGATACTATAACTAGTTATTTGCATCTTCTACAATGAACCTATTTAGCAACTTGTGCATCTTTTTTAATGGGGTTTGGCAACCAACACAATAAAAGAATAAGCCAACCTGTAGATGACAATATACAGATGTGAAATGCAAATCTTACCTTCTTAGACTTGGCTGAACCAGCATACATTGTAGCCTTTCCAATCAGGTTTGAAATTTTTTTTGTTGAGTCTTTCCCTGGAGGATGGTTTTCCTCAGGCTTGTGAAAAGGATAATTTGTTGACTTTCCAGAAGTTTTCTTCAAAGCTTTCCTTTTGTGCTTCCTGAAATGTGCCAGCTCCAAAAAAGTATCTTCTCTCCTATCCTGAACAAGAGAAATATGTTTGGTGTCATTTAAACACTATCACTTAAACCTAAACATTTATGTTTTTCGGTACAAACTTACCCAGTGATGAGGCATTACTCTAAGGATTGATTCTCTGAATTCTCTGCATTCGAACTACAACATGAAACACTGATATTAGGAAAGATGTCATTGTTCTAACAAATTAGAACCCCCCAAAAACAAATGCGTGCATGTGCATGAGAGAGAGAGGGAGAGGGAGAGGGAGAGGGAGAGGGAGAGGGATGGAGGGGGAGGGAGGGAGGGATGGAGAGAGAGAGAGAGAGAGAGTTTTGTCATGCAAGCTATTCAGGTGGATTTCAGGTCAAGAACATAACCTTTGTACTTAAATGGCCTAAATACAAAAGACTGAACCATGCAGACCCAAAATAAAGGTATTAATATAACCATAACAATAAAATAGAGGCAATGGCTGGCAGGATGAAACAGATTCAAAGTATCACAATGTGTTATGGCCTAAAAGTATACCTCTCCAGGATGACGACTATTCAGCGTTTGGACATCAAGTTTGTAGTTATGCTGTGGAATCAACTGTGATGCATCTGAAGGTTGTGCTTCAATATTCTAAACCACCAAAAGATGAAATTAATAGTTCGATAACATCAAAATAACAAAGAGAGTTTATGGAAGTAACAATAAAATAGTAATCAATTACATGGCCACATGACAAAACCACAGTAAAAAAGGCCACACATTTTTTTTTATAAGCTTAAAAAAGGCCACATATTATCAATACTTAATATGTAGATGCACATATCTCAAAATGAATAAGATCAAGGACTATTGATCAGGATAACGATTTCTCAAGGAAGTGGTATTGTGTCCACTTTGAGATGTGAGAAGTTCATAGGGTGTTGAGGAATAAGAATAAAAGAAGAAGAAAATTGAGCACCTCATTTGGTTTACTCCACCGAGGTATACCAGATCGACCAGCAAATGAATAAAATGCAAAATGGCGTAAATCCACAGTTCCAGGGTTCTCGGAAGCCTATGAAGGGAAAACAAAATCCATGTCACGTACTATTATTTCCAGACATATCCATCATACACTGAAGTGTTTCAGTACACTACATAACATAGAGGTTTGCTGAACCATAATGCAACCAGGTAAAAAAGGTATGCACAAATTTCACTTCCAGATTTACATTATTCAACTACATGTAAGAATGCCACAACCTGAACTTTTTGCAAATTGCTTCTGTTGTCACAGTGACCATTTGAAAAGTTTGCCACAGTGACCATTTGAAAAGTAGTCATCCAGTAGCAAAATGGATGGCAGCACTAGCACTTTTCTTATATGCTTTCTGAACCTCAGGAGGCAAAGCTCCCACCAATTACTAAACTGTGTGATCCTCAAAACTTTGCTCGTAAAGATAATTTTCCGAGGCAAACAAAGTCTTAATGAATAGACTTAATAGGGGAAAACCATAGTGGCAATGTATATCATTTTTAATACGAGAGTTGCATGATGCTTGGATTTAAACATGTGACCTAGGGTTGAACTACAGAGTGGTAACCAAGTGGTCCACCAACAGATCAGGACCCAACCTTTAGTTTTTCAATTAGAATGATTTCTTTCATATGCATCTTACTTATATGCCTGCAACAGGGTTTGTGAATTGCTCTTCTCAGAACGATGCCAAACGACCCTCCAGCGAGGAAAACAAGCCTGTACCTCTTTTTCGGAGGCACTTCTTCTATGTTGCTCAGCATTTTTTTCTGCCATCCCAATTTCTTCAAAAGGATCCATGACAATCTGAAAAGGAAACAAAGGTATGAACAAGTGCACCAATGATAAGAGATATTGTCTCTTCAATTTTGCAAAAAGATAAAGAATCATTACTGAAAATCTTTAACACTCAGAAGTCACTAGATAATAGGCAAAGTAGTTTGGATTCCATTTATAGGAAGACACGAGTTTTCAAAACAAGAAGCACAGGAACAACAATTGACAAACTGCTTAGAGCAAAGAAAAGTGATCGAGGATCAAATTCTAGCAGCAGGGTAACCAACCTATGAACAACAATTACAGCATATATCAACATAAGTTGCAATATTATGTATGCTACATCTTCTCAAGAAAAAGGTAATAAAGAAAAAAAAAACACGTACATGAGGTTGCATTTCCATTCTACCACCAACAATCACTAATCCCGCATCTCCATGCTTTAGGGCATAATTTGATACTGAGATTGCTATCTCCCTGTGGTGAGCATTATGTGGGAAATTCTCCTGCCGATAAGTGTCAAGAATCAGCACCACAAGTGACAATTTCTGGTTTAACAAAGCAAAACTAAAACCATATCACAAACCTGCAAATTATTTTCCCAAAGCTTTTTTAGGTTGTGATCAAAGCACATTACAGACCAACCCGATGTAACAACAACCAGGACCTGCTTTGGGTTTTGTCCAGGTTTATCTCGATCGACAACACCCGCAGCCATAGCTACGGCCCGCCTCCCAGACGAAATGCGGATTTTGTCAGGCAACAGGCTCACCTCCGCAAGCACACGTGCATCGCTGAACCCCTCGTCCACACGCCTTGCGTGTGGCTCCAAAACCTAGTAAAACCGACCATAATTTTTATATCTCAGTAGCGAACAAGACCAGTGGAGACTTGGCAAATGGCCAATGACCATGAATTAAGCATTCCACAGTAACAAATACGAAATTCTAAAAACGTTCTAGTATTACTTTTAAAACATAGTGAAAACGAACAAAACGGTCAGAGACTTCCTATTGACCTGAATTTTGGCGTCGTGGGTGGCCACGAGGACTTCTTTCTTACCGTCGCCGTTTAAGTCGGCGACGATTGGCGGAGGGAGACGCTCGGCTTCGTATTTGATAGGATACTCATCGGACAGATGCATCCACGCCTCTTTGAATGAAAAATCGCCCTCGCGCTGCAAAATTCAGAAAGCAAACAAAAGAAATTTCAATCACGAAACCATGAAAATGAGAACGGGACATGTATGAGAATTAGGAACGTGTGTGCCCAGAATAAGGAGCATGAGATCGCCGTGTGATGATTGAAATGTAAAAAGACCTGAAGAGAGTAGAAGATAGCAAAGGCGGAGAGCATGAGAATAGCCAAATCTCGCTTCCTCATGTTCGAGCTTCTTCTTCTGCTGCCGCTTCGTGTGACTGCGCCAGTGACGGCAGATCGCAGAGCTTCAGCAGTCGTTAGAGAAAAACTGACTACGGGCCTTGTAGGATTAGTAGAACTGGAGGATATTTTAGGTTCTCGTCTCCCACTGCTTTTAAACTGAGAATGGGTGGATATATGGATTTGTGTCAGGAAACTTTTCATAAGTTGGAAAGATTAATACGATATAAATCTGATGTTTTAATATAAAAATTAATATTTAAAAATTGAGGTTAGACCTCAAATTTTTATTTATTTATTTTTTAATTTTGAGACATTTTCACTTTGAAATTTTTGAAGTACCGTATGAATAAATTCTTACTCAATGATTCTAAAAAAATTTCTAAAAACTCCATTCAATGAGTGTCACAATTGAGAAACATCCATTGTCTTTTATTTGGAAATACAATATTTAAAATTCTTAAATTTTAATACTTAAGTTTTACAACATTTCACGATGGGTCTTAGGTTTTCAAACTAAAATTTATAATCCGCGTATTTTTCTTTATTGAAAAATAAAAACTTTTTTTTTGGGTTAAAACCAGACATCTTATATATTGAAGAGAACACACAAAGAACAAGCTACAAACCAGCATAAACCAAAAACGAGTCTAAGGTTATGTTTGTTTTGAAATTTTTTTGATATTGGATTTAGTGTTGGTATTGAGTTTAGTAAAAAAGTGAAGAGAGTTAATTTTTTTATATTTTTTGATAAGAGAGAGATTATATTGTAGTATTTTATTGTAAGTTGGTGAAATATTTTATAAAATTTTTGGTGCAAACGTACCCTAAGGCGACTTAACACCATTGAACTTTCAAAGGCCGCGAGGGACATCTCTAGAAAATGACCTTAAAAAGTGTGTAAAAAATTTTAGTTTGAAAAGAGGCAATCTCGCGAGGGACATCTCTAGCAGAGAAAGGTAAAGTCTAATCCCATTTTTGTTAGCAGTTCAATCATAAGCATTCGCACATTTTCAGTACCAATGATAAGAGGCAATCTCAAAAAAGAAACAGGCTTTACAATTCGATCAAGTAAACCTACCTTTAAACAAGCTAGCCACATTACAAAAACATTTGGTTCATGGACTATTTCGTAGCTAGGATTTAGGGATTTACAAATGGAAAAGATTGTCCACTTATGGCTTCAGAGAGTAAATCTCTCAAACGTTTCCAGTTTCTTGCTCTATAATCTTTTGCTTCTTCTTATTCTCCAGGTACACCGACAGTCGAGCGCACTTCTGTTTGGCTTCCTTCAAGTTCATCTCCAAGTCCTCGATCTGTTCGATTTTAGCAAACAGAAATAAAAAATTTCACCAATATTAGGCTATTTATCTAAGAAAGGTAACAACAGTTACAAAAAAAGGTGATTATTTCCTCCAACTCATGAACCACAAGCATGCTCTGTGGATGCAAATTTTACCTACCGTCTGTTTCA
Organism: Myrica gale; assembly: GCA_963930655.1. Classification (NCBI taxonomy): domain Eukaryota; kingdom Viridiplantae; phylum Streptophyta; class Magnoliopsida; order Fagales; family Myricaceae; genus Myrica; species Myrica gale. The sequence goes on along the minus strand of OZ005614.1, from coordinate 23,647,620 downwards.
ATACATTCTCCTTCTGCATCTGTTCCTCACACCTGCAGATGACTGTGTTCAGCAACAAAAGCACAGAGACATATAACAACCAAGATTGAAATGCAAAAGGCTTCTACAAATAGTGAGCCTCAAAGGCAAACACTGCTTTCGTTTGTTTATTTTTTCCTCATCTGTCTCCCACTTTCTTTATTTTTGGATGTATAAAGCTTGAAACGACTGAGAACCACACAGTATATGCCATATGTATGGTACTGATCTTCTGAAACTTCAAGTGTTAAGATCTGAAACTATTCGCTGAAATCTAAAATGATTTACCTCATGAAAAGCTGAATGTTCTCTTCACATATCCGATCAATCAAAATGGACCCTGAACCATCTACAGATGTTCTATTTTCATATCTCTGCAAGAAGTAGCACTCAACATGAAAACAAAAACCATATAAACTACTTTTACCAACGAAAACAGCATGGAACAGGAATAATGTTCACAGACAGAAATAAAACACATCATTGCCCATCAATCCCCATAAAATTATGTCATACACAAAATGACTGTATAATGAAAAAATGAGAATAATGAAGTGAAAGGGAATGCGTAGAAAAAGCCATGCCCTCTGAACGCACATAAAAGATGAAAATGCTGATTCCATTCCACGTTATGAGACAATACTGATCTGTGTAACTGTACCCATTTCAGGATAAATCAGGAATCAACCCTGAAAGTCTGGTACGCTTTTGTGCAAGCTTCAACTGTTAATTGCAACACTTTCCTCTGAAAACTATTAACTCGCAAAACTACAGCGTGTACCATGTGGAAAACACAATAATGCAAATCAAACAATAGTGACCACAGCAGCATGCATCTAGGTACCAGTACCCAGTATCAGATATGCAGAACAATCACAAAAGTTTGCTCAGGCAAGCCATGGCATGATGCTTAACCAAGACCGTTAGTTGGGTGATTTAGAATAGAGTGAGTGTTCATGTCATGTCTTTAGAAAATGGATTTGCTACACAATATCAGGTAAGTGCCCAGCAATGGTGCCCAATAAGAAGGGTGTCGGAGAAGGTAATTACCCTTTTGTACCACATAATTCCCTTGAACTATGTATCATCTGGTTCATTTATATTTACTATGAGCATTCACATATCCACCAGGCCTATGAATTTGGGGTTTAAACACGCACATTGGCACCCAACTCTGCATACCATACCCTGCATGATAGATTCCGGCTAAAAAGATGCCCTACACGATATAATGATGCAACTTTATCTTTCTTGGGTCTTTTTTTTGTTTTGTTTCTTTGACTAGATAAATACACAACTCACACACTCATAGAGGATTTAACATGTGATCTCACCCTCCACTCCTTCCGGGTAGTAAATGATGCAGAGACTCACCAAGAACATGATAATCAAAGTTCTTTACAGCTGGAAGGCCATTCAACGGCAATCCAGCGGCCAAATATTTTTGAATATTATTTCTGCAGCCACTTACAGGATGCGCAGTACTCAAATCCTGCCCTATGTTAGCTGGAAGACTAACAATGGGCTGTACAACCTCTTGCCCCACATTAGCAGCAAGTTCTCCAGGAGGTTGAACAGGGCTTCCCTTTTGCGTATGAAGTGCACTGGCACTTGTAGGCTGATGACCCATTAAGTGACAGTGGCTTTTCCTGTCTCGCCCAAAAAAAGTTCACCACATCAAAAACAAGGTCAGAATTCATTGCTCCGCAAACAATAAAAAATCTAGACTAAAAAGAGTGGAAAAACAAACATTTACTAAAACAAAATTATTTTGTGATGGAAATTTTGTACATCACCACCACAGTATGAAAATGGAGCTTCAAAGGTACAATTTGAAGACCTTGAAGTTCCCACAGTAACTACAGACCCTAAAATTCCAAATCAAGTCCCTCAAATTGCTTTTAAAGGGGAGGGGTTGGAGTTCAAAACGATGAAGGAAAAGCTCCTGGATCTACCAGTGTCATGCAATTTACTCGCGCAGTCTACTCAAACCACCACTATCCTTTTGAGCCAAGTGGTACCTCTTCCACTTTCCAAAGGTTCAACCTGTGGAAGGAGAAATTTACAGTAGAGTGCACCCCCTGCATTTGTCATGTCATAGAGATGTCAGGAGAGGAGATGTCTATCTACTCCCCAATATAGGTTGCAGATTCAAATACAAGTTCCTGAAGTTTTGAGTCAAAATATTGGCTCACTTTTGGCTTGGATCTGTTTAGAGGAAACTCATAGGTGGTGTCTCCAAAGTGAAGACATATTTGAGAGATCAAACTCTGAAACCCACATACAGAGTTGGGAAAAATTAAGACACTAACGAAAGCAATACGTGTGGGAGGGTGTGTACACAGAAGAGAGAGACAGAGAGGGACAGGTCAGAGGATAGGGAAAGGGAGAGGGAGAGGGAGGGGAAGGGGCAAGGGGCAAGGGGAGAAATAAAAATGACTCCCAAACTAACCATCACCCCGCTCCTCCAATCAACATGACAAAAGGGAAAGAACAGTGCTTTTCCACGAAACTGTTTATTAGAATTTGTAATTTCAACACATGTTAACTAACCAGTACTCCGTCACTATTTGTTTCAGCTTAGCTTCTAGCCGGATAAACTGTGACGATCTCTCAAAGTCCTGCTTGTCGTGTGCTGGCTCAATAAAATTTGCTTCAAGAACTCCTACATGATCAGAGACAAAAGCAATAAACAACTGAAGATTTGACTGAAGTGATTGCAGGGGAAACCAAGAGAGAAAGAAGGTTACCAACAACACCAAGCCCTTTTGAATTGCCATCAGCAGTGACCTTCCAATAGGGCTTCAAAATAAACAGATTAAGTAAATCAGTTCCAAATTTTGCAAAACCAACCGTTATATAAACCAAAGATCCCCTTTATCATGCAACCAGCATAAAATTGCCAGAACTTCCAAAAGAAATTATTCCACTTCTTAACTGAACAAAGTATTATCAAGTTGAATTTTGAACAACGTGTGACACACAAGACAATGTTCTGGGTTTATATAAATTCCAAAAAATTAATAGCAATAATGATTCACAGTAAAAGCGAACAGAAATAAAAGCAGTTGATCAAACTACACAGAAATGCTTCTTCAGCATTACCAAAACTTACCCTGATGAGGCGATTTTTATGGTACACGTTTAATCCACACACCCAGAGGGAAGGGGCCTCCTTTATATATCCAATGGTTGTTTCCACTGTAACCTAAACCAAAAAGACCAGTCACGTTTTTCAAGTTGGACAAAATTGTTTCTCAGAGGAATAAGCTTCTATCAACTTACTTCTACAAATCAAGACTCTTGAAAGTGGTCAAAATTTGACCCCATGTTGACGCAAATACTCTTGCCACAAAATCTACTCCCTCCGTTACGTATGCCCAAGTTGTCAAACACACACATATATAAATAGACCATTAAATCTCAATCTTCTTTACATTTGCAACAAAGCTTCCCAACTGTACCCTCTTAAAAAAGGAGGACGTAGATGGGAAAGCACAAGTAAAGGGAGGTGTGGGCACCTAAACAAAATATCTGTCCGATCTTTGGACCAGTACATGCGTTTATTATTAGACCACAAGGGTACAATCGATCTACACAGACAAATTCGTTAGGAGAAGAAAAGTTGCAAATCTGGACATCCACTGCGGGCTGGAAGGAATTTCAAATATTGGAAGTGCATAATATGGAGTGACATCTCTCGCTCACTGTCTATTAATCTTTTCATTTATCATTCTTTTTTTCACATGGCAACCATGGCTCTCCTCACACCCCCGCCACCCGACCTCTCGCTAGAAAAGCGAGTCGCATTAAAATCTCCCCCAATGCACCACGGTAAGTGCCACCAACTATAAACCCCGCCAACTCATCCCACAAGAGAGACCTAAGACGATCATCATTGGGGCCATAGACTCCCGAAAAGATCCACTGAACACCATCCTCAACATTTTTGAAAATCAACGATAGAGAGAACTGACCAACACAAGTCTCAACCACCTCCAAAAGCCGCGAATCCCATAGACACAGCATGCCTCCCGAGGCCCCATGAGACGCCAAACACCTCCAAGCAACATGTGGCCCGCCCCATAATCGTCTCACTATGGCACGAGACACCTCAGCAACCTTCGTCTCCTGAAGACACACTAAATCCCCCTTCCACTCCCGTAACAAGTTACCCACATTCTGACATTTGAAACTAGCATTCAACCCCCTCACATTCCAACAAATAATCTTAGGCTTCATGGAGAAATAACCATAACCCTCCTCCCCTTCCTACCTCTTCTCGAACTAGCAGCAGCACCTGCATAGTTCACATCGATCGGTTTCTTGTTAGTCCGGAATGGGAGGCTGTGTCCGGACCTTATTCAGAAACGCTTACCACGTTTGTATTCAGATCATTTCCCAATTGTATTAGAAGGTGGGAAGTTTGGGGGTTCCAATAAGCCTTTCCGCTTTGAAAATATGTGGCTTAAAGTGGAAGGGTTTGTGGATTTGGTTAAGGAGTGGTGGCAAGACTTTGACTTCATGGGGTTCCTGAGCTATGTCCTCTTTGCGAAGTTATCGGCTTTGAAACAGAAACTTAAGGTGTGGAATCGGGATGTCTTTGGGGAGCTCCGTGTTCGAAAGGCGGCCCTTATGCATGAATTGGAATCTCTTGATGCCTTGGAGGAGGGGGCAATTTTGATGAGCATAATGGAGTGCGGAGGTCAGAGGTCCCTAGAGAGTTAAATGATTTGATTATTATGGAAGAGGTTAGTTGGAGACAAAAGTCTAGGGCTCTTTGGCTGCAGGATGGTGACCGTTGCACCAAGTTTTTTCACCGTGTTGCTAATTCTCACAGGCGGGCGAATCTGATTTCCCGCTTGGAGGTTGAGGGGGAGGAGTTGGAGGACCCAGATCGGATTGCTGTGGAGATTGTCGATTACTACTCTTCTTTATATGCAGAGCCGTTTGATTGGCGTCCCGCGTTTGATGGGTTGGCTTTTGATAGTATTTCGAGGGTTGATGCTGATTGGGTTGAACGTCCGTTTGATATCGAGATAACTGGGGTGGTGCATACCCTGAATGGAGACAAGGCGCCTGGTCCGGATGGTTTCTCCTTAGCATTCTTCCAAGCTTGTTGGGACATTATCAAGGATGATGTGATGTTGATGTTTAATGAGTTCGCAAGGGTGGGGAAGTTTGATCATAGCATGAATTCCTCCTTTATTGTTCTTATCTCCAAGAAACCGGGGGCAGTGGACCTTAAGGATTTCAAACCTATTAGTTTTGTGGGGGGTGTCTACAAGATTCTAGCCAAGGTGTTGGCTAATAGATTGACGATTGTGCTGGACAAGATTATTTCTCCTTCCCAAAATGCCTTTGTTAGGGGAAGACAGATTCTGGATTCTGTGCTCATTGCCAATGAGTGCGTTGATTCCAGGTTGAGGTCAGGGGTTCCGGGCATGCTTTGTAAGCTGGATGTTCAGAAGGCTTATGATCACGTGAATTGGAAGTTTCTTATTTACCTTCTTCGTAGATGTGGTTTTGGTGCTAAATGGTGTAGCTGGATCTGGTTCTGCATTTCGACGGTGAAGTTTTCCGTCCTCGTTAATGGTTGCCCGCATGGTTTCTTCGGTAGTTCTCGAGGCTTGCGGCAAGGGGATCCTTTGTCTCCCCCTTTTCGTGAACGTCATGGAGGCTTTCAGCCGTATGTTGGTGAGGGTGGTTGAGCATGGCAGATTAGAGGGCTTTTCGGTGAGAGGTGGTCACGGGGGGAGTGTGTCTATCTCTCACTTGTTATTTGCAAACGACACTTTGGTTTTGTGTGGGGCGGAGGAAAGCCAATTTCGGAGTCTTAGATGCCTCTTTTTGTGCTTTGAGGCGGTCTCGGGTCTTAGAATTAATCTGTCTAAGTCCGAGGTCATTCCCATTGGTAATGTTGCTAATGTTCAGGTCTTGGCAGGTATCTTGGAGTGTGGGGTGTCTTCCTTACCTATGAAATACTTGGGGCTTCCTTTAGGGGCCAGTTTCAAGAATGTGCATATCTGGGATGGTATCCTTGAAAGGATGGAGAGAAAGCTCGCGGGCTGGAAGCGTATGTATCTTTCCAAAGGTGGTAGGCTCACTCTCATCAAGTCCACCCTTTCAAGCCTTCCGACCTATTTCCTTTCGTTATTTCCCATTCCGGTGGCGGTGGCGAACAAGTTGGAGAAGCTTCAGAGGTATTTCCTTTGGGGTAGCGACGAGAATGTGCACAAGTTCCATCTCCTGAAATGGGATTCGGTGTGTTCTTCTCTTGAGCTTGGGGGGTTGGGGATTCGTAGAATTTCGGTATTGAATAAAGCTTTATTGTGCAAGTGGTTGTGGCGTTTTGCGCAGGAGCGAGGTAGTTTTTGGCGGGGTATCATTGTTGCTAAGTATGGGTGTGTTGCAGGTGAGTGGAGAACTGCCCCTTGCAGGGGGGCCTACGGTGTTAGTCTTTGGAGATTCATTAGTAAGGGTTGGCCAGCTTTCAGCAAACATACTAGATTTTTGGTCAGCAGTGGCTCGAGGGTGAATTTTTGGCATGATTGGTGGTGTGGGGATAAACCGTTGTCTTTGGCTTTCCCTGTTGTTTATTCCTTGTCTCGTTGCAAGGTGGCCAAGGTGGTGGATTGTTTGGCGGGGCAAGTTGGGCATGTTGTTTGGAATGTTCCCTTTCTTAGATCTACTAACGATTGGGAGGTGAAGGATTTCTCAGCTTTCTTTTCCCTATTATACGGCACGAGGATTCATTGGGGGGAGGAAGACAAGCTGCTTTGGATGGGTACTAAGAAGGGTGCATACTCGGTTAAGTCTATGTATGTTCTCTCTGCGGGTGGGAATAGTTTGGCTTTGTCCTTTCCTTGGAAGAGCGTGTGGAGATCGAAGTGCCCTATGAGGGTCTTTTTTTTTTGTGGGAGGCTATGCATGGTAAAATTCTTACTACGGATAATCTTAGGAGAAGAGGTATTTGCATCATTGACTGGTGCTATCTTTGTCGTGGGGATGAGGAATCGGTTGACCATGTGCTTCTCCATTGTCCTTTGGCGCGTGGTCTTTGGAACCACATTTTTCTCATTGCGAATTTTCATTGGGTGATGCCGGAGAAAGTGGTGGATGTGTTATGGTGTTGGCATAGGAGGCTCCACAATCCGTTCGCTAAGGCTATTTGGAGAATGATTCCTTCATGTATTTGGTGGTGTCTTTGGAGGGAGAGGAATTCTAGATGTTTCGAGGCGGTTTCTTTGTCTTTGGATAAGCTTCAAAGTCTTTTGTTACTTACTCTCTATTCTTGGGCTAATGTGATGTTAGGGTGCCCTTTTGTTGATTTTCATGATTTCCTTAGTTTTGTTGCTTGTTTGGTCTAAGCGAATTCAGTATAGCTCCTTGTACTGTGTTCGTTTTTACTAATGAGATTGGCTTACTTATAAAAAAAAATATTTCAATGAAAGCACCTAAAGCAAATTTTAGTTTTCCAAGCAAATAAGAGAAACGAATATGCGTTCTAACTAAAGCAACCATGACACAAGAAAGAGGGGAAAAATAAGTAGAAATATCTTGTCCTAAAATGAATAATTGGTAAAGCTATTGTTGTATTAACTTACCATGCACGTTTGATGATATTTGCATAGTTCCTAATTCCGAGAGTTCACTTTTTTTCTTTCTTGATATGAATCTTACCTCACTTGGTCCCGTAACTAGGTGGGGCCTGTATGTTACCACTTCTGAATATTTCAAATCATCAGCAATATGAAGCTGCTGCACAGGCTTCCCCCTTAATAAAATACTGAAGTTGGTAAATTTTCTAAGGTACAAAATGGATACATAAGCCTACAAAAAAAATTATCCAAAGAGAAAGGAGTTAGAACATTCTGTCCAATTAAAAGGAAAAAAGAGTAGAATGTTTTGTGAACAGAAAAAGTGCTACAAAAGAACAGAAAGCAAATGCAAAAGTTATAACTGTGGAAGGAATCTAACAATTGATACGGAAAAAAAGGAGAGCAAACTGTACAAATATAACAGGTTACCCGTAAGGAATAGCGGAGGCGATAAGATATATGGGACTGGCGTATCTGATGTAATTTTGTCAAATTTCCAAAGCTGGCTTCATCCCGCAACCTTATATCCTATACCAATTATCAAAGTAGACAATTGCTTTTGTATTTAGATCTAGTTTCTATACCAAAGTAAGAACAGTGACATCACTAAGCACAAGAAGTCAACAATAGTAAGATAAAAGTTACGTAAAAGTACATGGACCCCAAACCAAAACCATGATGGTTAAAACTGCACTTAGGATTACAGGATCTTCTGACTTTACAAAATCCCAAATATGATAAACGATCCATTCTCCTAAAAATGGGGAGTCTTGCAGGATTTTATGCTCATAGAACCATGAAATTGAATCATACATCAAACTAGGATCAAAACAGCAAAAGCATGTAAAGAGTTACAAGGGCTTCTTCATCAACCTGTTGAACATCGGTCATATATCATTACACTATGGGTATAGCACTGACCTAAGCTTGGGACAACAATACGTAACACTCGCAAGGGAAACCTCAACTCATGCACTGGCAGCAGTGGAGATAAGTCTTACACATCAATTTGTAACATATTTATCATTTACAACCCTGACGTTTAACCCCATGCTGAAAAACCCTCGCTAATCCAGCCCGATTCCTTGCTCCTAACTACAAGCTGCAAGAAGCTTTTGTACTCCTCGTAATCTGGCCCCATGCTGAAGCGTTTGTGTGCCAAAATTTTGACCTAATAAAATAAGTACAAAATATATATATATATATATATTTTTTTATTACTCAAGAGCTCCCAAGGTCGGGTCACTTCGTGTACCCGGCCCTACAAGCTAACCTAGAAGCATGTGTCAGGACCCCATCCAACATACCCCAGATAAGTCAGGGGCGATAATGGCGGTGTTGGGGCTCGAACTTAAGACATGTGAGAACCCAAGTCATTGCCTTACCACCAAACCAAACCCTTGGGGGTTCAAATAATCTTTCTCTCCCCATCAAATCTTCCATTTCTATTATAATTAATATAAAAAATTCATTCAAATAATCTCTCTTCACTTTTTCACTAACTCCCATAAATCATCTTCACTCTTTCACCAATTCTCATATCCCAAAATTTCGGCACACAAACGCTACCAATTAGCTTAAATTTTTGGAACCTTTAATTTTTTTTATGAGAAATTTGCAGCAATTTTTTCCTACACCGATTGTAATATAAATATCCAGTATATACACTACTTCTCATATAAAAAATATTCTAACTGTAATTCAGGATGATTATTATGAGGATTATTGAGGCGTGAAATACGATATTTGAAGGCTAAGTTTGTTTGTGTTTTTGAAAAAAAAAAATTGTAGTTGGGATATGTTTTTTTGGGTGTTTGTGAGAATGATGAGACCCATTGAAAAGAGAAAGCTTTTAAAATTGATTCTCATGGAGAATGTGAGTAAAAGAGTATGTTTGGAAAGAAGATTTTTGTGAGAGGAATTTTAATGGGTTTTTGTAAAAAAAAAAATTTTGAATTTTGTGTTATTTTTCACATAATTGAGGCCAAAGATAGAAATTTTTATTGAAGATTGAAATGTTTTTTGTGTGAAAAAATCATGTTTGGAATAGAAAACGTTTTGGAAATAAAAAAACATTTTCAAGACCGATAAACAAACATAGCATAGTGTGGTGGGCTTGGTTTAATCAAAATGCTTTGCCTAATCCTAATGCAACACAAGCCCTTGTCTTGGATCCACAGTTCATCGGAACAGCCAACCCTCATATTTCCGAGATTAGCAGTATAATCCAGTGATGGTAACATGTAAATTGAAACCCATTCTGATGGCTGTTGATTACCAAAAACAACTCAACGGCTAACTAAGTCATGAGGGACTGTTCGTTACCCACTACTTAAAGGGGATAAAAATTGTACAAGGCCAGTATGCATACTTCACAACATTTCAGAAAATTTAGATCTTTCTCAGATGTATTGCATCTGATTAAAAGGAAATTTGAGTCCATAAATTGGCACGGGCTAAATGTCATAGCAACGATATTGCATCAACTTCAGCTAACAAATTGCCTTATGATTCACACTCGATTGAAATAGAATGCCTTGTAAATTTGGCATGATCTCTTGGAACTAATTGTCAAAAGCTAAACACTTATATTAAGACCGTATAAGAATCAAGGAAAAAAATCATCCAAAGCAAGAAATGGAATGTACAAGCAGACTATGGTTACACAATAACAAGATTCAAGGGCCTGATTATTCAGAATAACTTGTAAGGGAAACTTGAGTCAAAGGAAGGGCTCAACGTGTACTTTAACACACACAAAAAAAGAAAAGAAAAATTGGTAATTTTTTATTTTTAATGTTGTGTCTTTTGAGCATAGGTTTTTCAACAAGAGAAAATCCAAGATGAGTCAACATAACGGCATTCAGAGAAAATGTTTCTTATCTGTTGATGTTACATTTTACCACAACAAATTCTTATAACAGCAATGCTAAAGCTATAAGCCTGCGGTCTGTGTGAAAAACAACTAATACAAGTTGCATCTACAGTTAATTCAATAAGCCTTCAGATAATATAGATTTTTCAAAATCCTTTCATCCAACAAGCATCCCATCTCCAAACACATCACTAACACAGTTCCATAGAGGTCTTATGTAACAGCTAACAGACCACTGCATAAAATGCATAATACCTCATCGTCATCGTCAAAGCTCAATTCATAGATGCCTTCATCATTCAGCCACAAATTGTATATCACTATTTTCGTTCCATGAGGTCCGATATCCTCAAACTGAGAAGTGGAAAACAAATTAGTCAATATTCAGGGAAGAAAAGTGCATAGCAAGCAGGCAATAAGCAGACATATATCACATTTAGTTGTCCTGAAAATAGTATCTTTTACTGTACTGGTGACATCAGGATGCACGATGGTGGTATTGGTGATTGGGTTCTGGGGTTGTGGTAAGGGAGGCATTGGCATCGGGGTGCTAGGGAAAAAGGTGTGGTACCAACTATATTATGCCGTTGTTAACTCCAACCAGCAAAAAGTTACAAAATATAGATAAAACTTCCCTATGCGAACTTCAAAATAGGAAAAACAGAAGATGTTTCTATCCTAAACTAGAAACAGGGAAGGAAAAATGGTTACCTAGAGAGAGAGAGAGAGAGAGAGAGAACAAACTTTAAGGCTAATCACTATGAAAAGGTGTGTTTCACTATACTTTAGGAAACTTTAAGCTCATAAGCTGAAGCCTATGGTGCATGAGCACAAGTCTCCAACACGATAACATGCAGAAGATTCCAGGATGACTACTTCCATCTCCACCACCAGAAGGTACCACAAACTATCAATGTGATATAGTTAATCAAACATGATGTAACGAGCCCTCAAGTTCCAAACAGGAATAGAACCAAGTGAACATATTGATATACTAAACATGATTAAGTTTTCTAAAATGAACCTGAAGCATGAGCTCCTCCTTTGATGGAAAAGGAGACCATTCGAGGATGATTTTCAAGTTAGCAGACCAATCATCCTGCGAGCTATAGATAATTGGTTCTGGCCAATGGCTGGAAACATCAAAATCAATCTGCAATTCCAGCAAAACCAAAGATAGGAAATCTAGAAACAGGAGAATAGCTCAGGATTAGAGATTGCAGAAGTAAGGATAGAAAGAATCACCATTGGAACGATTACATCATCCTGTCCAGTTTTCCGCAAAAAGGTATAAGATAGTAGACCAATACTCTGGGTTGATCGGCTAAAAAAACATCAAAAAAGAAAAATGTGACAGAAAACAGAACAGTCAAAGTTTTCTAATTCTGGAAAGCAGCAAAGACTCAGCAATAACCAGAGGAGAAAGAAAAGGGATAAATCACAAAAGACTACCACTAGATGTGATCACAATGATGACTAGGCAACACTTGACCCCCAACCCAACCCCATTGGAAAAAGGGAAGAGAGAGATTCAGGCAGCACACACTTTAGAGAACAAAAATTCATACACAACCACAACCATATTGTATAGAGATTGAACTACTTTCCCAATCACAAAACCAAAACATCAACTGCAAGGTCTGTAGACGTTACTGAGGTAGGAGTCACTGAGTAAGGTGGTGTTACGAATACGTTCACTCATAAACTCCCAGAATTCAAACCACAAACAAAACCATAGACCAAAAGGTTTCCAAATCCCTGGCTATCTAACTATAATCAAAATTTTCTTCAACATTACAGAACTAATACACCTCATTCTTTCTATGTAAGGCTAGACCGATAATGCAGATATCCTCTCAATATAATATACACTCACATGCATATGCACACACATGGGCAAACACACCAACAAAGTGGTGGATCAAGATGTAATCAAATGCTGTTAAAGAAAATTTCATGCACACAACCCCTGACTTATTTCAAGGAAAATAGAGCATGTAAAGTACCTCGCAGTAGTTGCACGACTGAAAACAATAACATCAGCACCTAGTCGCATGGTACTAGTCTTGAATCCATTACCATCTGCAAACACATGCATGCCCTTCAGTCCAAGAAAATGAAAAACCTAGAAAGACCTTGGAGTTGATTACCAGTAAACAACAGTTAAATCACCACTTTATTCCAAACAACAAGGATTTTCAGCATCTTCCCTCTATCTGCTTCCCTAGCTCAGAAAGTGTTGAGAAATTAACTGAACAAGCATTGTGCCAGGATCTATCCGGAGGCACTGTTGAGGTAAGTCATGTTAATTCCCTTCGATGGGAACTCATTTTATAAGATGGGTCTTCAGAGGCGGAAAAGATTTAGACCATTCCTTTTTAAAACGAAAAGGGAAAGATTTCAGATAGCATTGGGCATTTTGGAAGAATTCTGCACAAACAAGCGAATGTCAACTAATATTAACAATCTGAGCTTTGATGGGAACACCCTAGGACCTCACATCTTCTTTACTCTCATGGAAATGATGGATGAGATGGTAATAGCGGTTTGGTTTATCAAAGGGCAATTCTGGAAATCTCGCTTCACAAAGTAGAAGCGCCAACTAAAATAATATTTTCTCCAACGTACTTTTTCTCTACCATCTAGACACCATTCTTCAGATAAAAATATAATAAACTAATGCCAAGATCCGCACCCAACTTTTCTTTTCCCCTCGTTCTAGAGGAAAATACAATTACACTATTACCAATAAGATTAAAAATGGCCCACAAGACCACAAATAAGATTATAATTTCCGCACAACAAAAGGATTAGAAATCTTAGTTTCGGGATATTAGATTGTCCCCTTATAGAATAATCAATCAAACAAGCAACCCCAACAGTAAGGAATTGACAGAAAAGACCCCAACCAATCGAGTGTTTACCTAATTTCAAACTCCCCCTCATAGGCGTGAGCTTTTTAGTTATTAATTAAAATAATCACGTTGACATGCTATAAGACCAGCTTTCTATAGACTACATCAACATGCCAAAAACAGATGATGAACCCTAACACAATCTTCAATTTTGAATGAGAGAGACAGATACTTACCGATACTTATCGGACACCACCTCTCACACACCCTTCAACTACTGTCCAAAACCCATTTTCCCCAAGCCGATAGGCTTCCAATTTGATCAGCAATGTTAGCAAGAAACTTTCCCACACAGGACACACATTTAAATGACCTCAAATTTTATCAAGACAGTCAAGATGAATGTGTTCGAAAGCATCCAAAATTGCCATGAGACATTTACGGAACAGAAACATTTTAAAATTGAAATTCTGAAAGTTCCCTCAGAAAATGTATTCAATTTTCACCAAAACATAGCTCCTTAAAGGCTCGAACCATGATTTTGACCAAAAAACAACAAGTTGAACATAAACATATTAGACAATCAATCATGCAAATAAGTTTCTTAAGCTCGGGCTGGGGGGTGGGGGGTAGATGCAACAAGATCAAAATAATTACATTGTCCAATTGTTGTCTTTGACTTCTTCGATGAATAGCCCAAGCTCATGCATTTACGAATTCGTTCAGGGTCCATTCCACCACCATCATCTGCAAAGAACACGGGTCTCCTATTTGTTTTATAATGCAACCCATATGCATTAAACTACATAATATAATCCCCTAGTGAAAAAATAGGAATTTGTATACCATACCTTGGAAAAGTAAAGCCGGAGAGTTATCCTTAGTAATCTCAATTTTATCAACCTTCACAAAAGTTGCACCATTGTGAATCTAGAAACATGGGAAATACATAATTAAAGTTAGCGCTTACACAAAATGAAACCAATAAGGCTTGAAACAGCTGAATAATTAAGCATTGTCGACATCACTCCCCCCATTGCTCTTTCAAGTAAGCAGGACTATATTAAAGAAGTATCAGATAAGGATCTTGTAATAAGACTAATTAATATGTTATGAGACTGCTAAATGAGACAACCCTGATAGAAATATTGTCCAGCCAAGGAGAAAACGTAAATAGAAGTGCCACAAATGTCTCATTTCCTTTTTCGCTCACTCAATTATATCTTTCATTACTCTGGGCTTAATTTGGGTTTTGGTTTGCAGTATCTTTTAAAATTCTTGAGAATCTTAAAAAGTTTCCTGGCCTTCCCTTATTTGGTGTCAAATGACTTGTGGGAATCCAAATACCTATGGACATCCACACTCCACCAAAACCTAATTCATGTCGGGAATCACATTCCTCCATCGCACGGGAATCACTTCCATACAAAGATATTAGGAAACATGACAGATTCTTATACTATTTATAGGAAACCAAATATGAGAATCTCACATTCTTGGAGATCTAATGCCATTCCTGATCAAACCAAACCTGGGCATCATTAACCTCCTAGGAGACTGGATGCATAAAACATGTGTAGTATCTCTTGATCTAAACACCATGTAAATGATTAACTTCAAGGAAGTGCTAGCCACATCTGCACTTTGACTTCAAAAGAAATAGTCAAGGTGCTTTTTAAAGCTCCTTGGAATTATTATCAATGTTCGCACGGATTCATCCCTTGAAACGTAAGATGATCTGTGTTAAGAGACTTACATTCTAGTATCTTGTAGGGAAAGGACAGCTTCATGCTAGTTCAAAAGGGAAAAAAAGACATCGCCTTCCACCACACCTACCTAAACTTGTTGCATCTATGGCAATCTCAAGGTCCTAACACAATGGTGCCATTTACAAAATGAGGTGACGATTATTGGAAGTCCAATCAGAAGCCTTAAAACCACACTGCAAGCACCTTCATCACAGGAGCCTCAAGACTTCATACACGTGATATTACTACTCAACCTTCTCCCAGTCATTTAAGAAAGATACCAAGTGGACGACCACTCTGTCCATCTTGAATTGAAACAAATCCCAATGTCAAGAAGCCCAATCAGAGCGAGAAAGCAAGCCCAACACCTTCCTCTCAGCAGTGCTGCCTCTAAAAGTAATGTACATTACATAATTGAAATACAAGAGCTACGAATGTAATACGTAATGCTAAAAAATTCTGCCTAATTCCGATAATTCTATGCTTTTTGTAGTGTCATCCGTAGGTGGCACGCCAGCAGGTCTTCTAAACAGTTATCCAGACAACATGTTATGGCGCCTCTCCTAACTCAGTGGCATAAAAGACATCCTCTTTTATTAAAAGCAATCCGTGAAGGTGCCTTTAACTAAGGAATGCACTAATTCTGGATCAAGACATCTTTCATACTAGCCCTACTCTTCTTTCCATGTATGGTAATACCAGTTCCAAAGGTGACTTCTCCAATTTGATTTTCACCTCAGACATATTACATATTCCAATTGTCAGAACGTAGAATTCTAAAAGAAATGATTTAATAGGTACAAAACAAAAGATCATCAAAAACAGTAGTTTTTACAAAACTAACAATTGAGCAAGTGAAATTTAACTTTGGATTCTGCATTATCTAAAGAGCTAAATCATGTGACCTTGTTGACCTTTAATTAAATATTTAGTTACACAGGAGAATAATAACATCTCAGGTAAATCAGACCTCATCAACAGCATTATCCAGGAGCTCAGCAATTGCTGCCACAAAAAATAATAATTAATTAACAAAAGAAAAGGAATAATAACAATCAAACTAAAAACATTTGTATCAACCCCAAGGGGTTGGCCTAGCAGTCTAGGCTTGGGACTTGGGGGTTTGCGCTCTCCAAGGTCTCCTGTTCCGACCAATCCTTTGGACCACATCTAGGACCTATGGTCCTATAATTACCTAGTTTGTGTGGGATGGAGGACTGCACAAGCCTGAAAATTAGTTGGAGTGAAGCTCCAGATACCTTCGTCAGGGACGGAGCTAGGAGAGCCATGGCCCCCAGCCCCTTGAGAATCACCAGGAATTATTTTTTTTCTTGAGCAAAAAAATATATTCTAATGATTTTCTTCTGTTTTTCCTTTCTTTTTGCATTTTAGCCCTCCAGTTGATTTTTTTTTTTGTAAATGGCCACTAATGTTCAATCCTAGAAGAATCCCTACTAACCTTCGCCATCGCAAAAACAATAAAAACATTTGTATCTGATGAGCATTCCCTATAAACCAATTTGAGGTCTTCTGCGATTACATAGCAAATCTACCGTCTGATGGAGGTCACTAAGGTTGACTCAATTTTTGTGAGCGTACAAGCTTTGAATTGAATGCATGGCAAAACAGAATTTTGAGCTAAGCTACTTGGCTCTCTTCCTCTTTGGTAACAATGGCTTACCCCCAAAAGCCCATTTATGAGAAGTCGCATTAGAATGAAGGAATTTTGGGTGAACCCGCGCGTGCTCCAATTGACCTGTAAACCCAATTTTAAAGCAAAAGAAACAGCCACCACTGAGTAAGGGTGTGTATGATGAATGGGGACAAAAAGAGCTTGAAATATAGCCAAATGGGGAAGTGACCGTGGTCTGGAGGACATTTCGCGGTGGGACCCACATCGTAATCCCCGGCCTTCCAGAAACTGTGGGAGTCGAGGGTTTGCTGCGCAGGACGTCCAGTTTGCGACGACATTTTGATATTCGTGGATGCTTTGCTAGTGCTTGTCATAGGTCCGAATCCATCATTAGGGTTTGCAGCAATTCCCCAAAATTACGTGCAGTTAAAGAAAACACGCAACGCTACTAAGATTTGTGAACTTGATTGTGTATTAGGGTGCAAGCAAGGAGGTCAGTGGCGAAGTTACTGTTCAGAAAACACGGTGTCTCCAAAGGGCGTGCTTGTCTAGAGAGAACTGCTGACGTAGTTGGCCTTCCTAAAGAGAGGAGATGATCGGTGGACAGGTACGGGGGCTTGAGAACTTTTTGTCTGTTCCGTGACTTACGTCTCTTGGCTAAAACGTCGCATAAAGAGTATAGCAAGTCGAATTTGTCGGTTGTAGAGTCCATCTATTTCTCGCCACAATAAACGTAACATTATTCTCTAGAAAAAAAAAACGTAACATTATTCCAAATCCTGTTATTGTAATTTATGTTTTTTTAAAAAAAAAATTAAGTGTCTGAAACAGTTTACTCGCTTCTTAATTAATTTCAAAATATGTGTAATCTCTGTCTCACACAAATAAAATAATTACTAAACTAAAGATCCTAAAATAACCCTAAAAAATTAGTAGTACTTACAAAATTATTGTCCCTTAAGTTTTAACTTTTCCTTCCATTTATGTGGATTTTGAAGACATCAAAATGTCAAAGATTATTGAGAAATTAAACAAAATAATTAATTATATTATCTTCAAAATATGTTTGATTTCATTTTGGAAACTGCACCTTACTAGATGCAGGCAGTCAATAGTTCTAACCAAACCTGTTTTCTTGTGCCTATAATTGTAGGGGGCCTTATATCACACAGGAAAAATAGCAGGTTTCCTATTATTTCATTTTTTAAATAAAAGATTATCAGAATAAATAGAAAGAATATTTTAAGTTATGAATTATCTACTGTTACTATACCATGATGTGTCAAGTTGTCAGTTTATGTGACACATCATGTTACTATACCATGATGTGTTACTATCCACTAATTTACACTAGTGTTTTTTATGCTAAACTAGCTTTCTAAGATGCTTTCTTTTCCCTGTCATTATCGGGCAATCAAAGATCCAATAATTGTATGCAGACCTAAAAAATAAAAAGATCCAATAAGTGTATGCTTATGTGGTTGCTACAAGACATTTTGATAACCATTGACTCCCTTGTCGTGGGTGACTCACAGAGTAGATAATTTTTCTTTCTAGGTGTCCAGCCAATTTAAACATACCTCTCAACTAATCTCATAATTTACATACTCACCTTTCCCATCTACTACATTAGACACCAATGTTTTTTTTTTTCATTCTGTGTTACTCTTTCTTTCTTTTTTGATTTTTGTTCTGAAGCTCTCCATTGATTCCTAGGAAGGGGGAGGCCCAGAACATTTCGGAGATTTCCTTTTGTTGTCTATATTGCGTTAGGGCAGGTTTTTTCTGTTTTGGCTGAGCATGTTCTGGGTTTGTTTGTTTTGCTACTAACTTTTGGTTTGTTATTTGCATGAGGAATATAGGAAGGAATGGGAGGAAGCGCCACTCCACTAAGGAACCCCTGATGGAATTTCCATCAGAGACCAGGACAACTTTGGATACAAACAGCTGGTTAGTTTTTGTATATAGCCTGATTATCTGTTTTTTCAACGTTTCAATTTCAAGACTTTTGGTTCGATATCTAACTTGGTGATTATACCTAACTGGAGAAGATTTCAAGACCTTTGGTTCATTCTTCATTCTCCTCTTGGTTTGAGCACCCTGTCCCAGATATAATCGCAGTAATCTAATAAAAAAATGTCATCTAGGCTAGTTCTATATACAAATATCGAGTTCAGTTCCACTGTTATTTTTTTTTCGCTTCTTAGCTTCAATAACTTGCAATCTAATTTGATGGCTGAGTAGTTCAATAAAAAAAAAAAGGAGGTATAGTGAGGAACTAATGCAGGTAAAACACAGATATGATTGTCTTGACATATATAAAACTGCTAAAGCTTTTATAAATTTCTTTTGGTCAACTAGCTTCAGTACAAAAATTTAGGGGAAGAATATAATAACATTGGGAAGGCTGGGAAGCTTTTCTTTATGCTCAGAGAAGCAAAAAGAGCGTTTTCATTACTTGCAAGTTTATTTGTATAAGAGTTTGCGGGTGCTAATTGTTGCTTTTCATTCTAATTTTTGGCAACCTCTATGGTCTCTCTCTCCTTCCAAGGGGCAAAGGCAACTGAGTTATAATAGCTCTACCTCTTAGGTAATATGGGTTCAGCACCGGCCAGGAGAATGTATATGGTGCCTGAACGAGCGAAGCTGCACTTGGCCATGTGTCTCTGGCAGTTTGGCTATGCGGGGAACCATATCATCTTGAGATCTGCACTTAATATGGGTGCGAGCAAGCTAGTTTTCCCTCTTTATAGGAACATCATTGCGTTGTTTGCGCTAGCTCCCTTTGCATATTTTTCAGAGAAGTAAGCAGTCAAGCTTTATACAATATAAATGGAGTATTTCGTGGGACATGTTATCCCTTTCTGCTGCAAGGGAAAGTAAGTTACTTGTTGGGTTCTAATCCGTTTCAATTTTCAATTCTTCTGTGCATACGTAGGAAAGACAGGCCACCACTAACTACTTCAGTTTTGATCCAGTCCTTCATCCTCGGATTTCTTGGGTATGATCATTTATACACAAATCCTGTACGTAAGTATATGATTGGAGAACTTGTTACAACTTTGTTCTTGGTACCGGCAGGATAACAGGAAATCAAGGATTCTATCTTTTGGGTATGGACAACACGTCCCCCACCTTTGCTTCTGCCACAGATAATATTGTTCCTGCCGTAACCTTTCTCATGGCTGCGGTGCTCAGGCAAGCAATCATCACTCGTGTTATCTCCTATAGAATCTAAATCCGGCAGTAAACTTGATTATGACCCTGTAAATTCGTATAGAAAACAGAATTTGCAGAGAAAATGTACTTGAGAAAGAGAGAGAGAATATGAGAGAAGCTACTTGTATATTCTCGATGATTTATTCTGTGTACACATAGTTTACATTTATAGAGAAAAATCTTCTCTGTACAATGCTAATTGATTAACAACTTAACTAAATTCAGTTTGTACAAACTGTCACGTAAGCTCAATTGCCACATAAGCTAAGACTCCCCCTCAAGCTTAGCAGTAAATATTAGTCACGTTAAGCTTGGATAGCAAGAAATGGAAATGTACAGAACCGAGAGCTTTAGTGAAGATGTCAGCAAGCTGATGTTTTGAAGCTATATGAAGTGTCTTGATAACCCCAGCAGAAATTTTCTCACGAATCAAATGACAATCGAGTTCTATGTGTTTTGTGCGTTCATGGAAAACAGGGTTAGCAGCAATGTAGATAGCAGCTTGGTTATCACAGAATAATAGTGCTGGTTGAGGATGAGCAACTTGGAAATCAGCAAGTAAATATCGAAGCCAAGATATTTCGCAACTGGTGGTTGCCATTGCTCTGTATTCGGCTTCAGCCGATGAGCGAGATACCGTAGTCTGCTTCTTTGATTTTCAGGAAATCAAAGAGTGACCAAGAAAGACAGAATAACCAGTAATAGAGCGTCTAGAGTCTGAGCAACCAGCCCAGTCAGAGTCGGTAAAAGCTTTGAGATGCAGTGTTGAAGAAGAAGAAAATAGTAAGCCTTGACCAGGAGCACCTTTCAGATAGCGTAAGACTCTATGAACAACATCTAGATGAGACTGATGTGGAGTGTCCATGAATTGACTAAGAACTTGTAAAGCATAGGAAAGATCTGGTCGAGTGATTGTTAGATACAGTAATCGACCCACCAGACGTCTATAAGTAGTAGGATCCACCAAAGAGGAAGAATCATCTTTAACGAGCTTAAGATTCTGTTCAATTGGGGTCTTAACAAGCTTGGCACCCAAAAAACCTGAATCAGCAAGGATGTCCAAGGCAAATTTGCGTTGACAGAGAGAAATACCAGCAGTAGATCGAGCAACTTCCAAACCTAAAAAATATTTTAGTTGGCCAAGATCCTTAATGCGAAATTTCTGATCAATAACCTTCTTGAAATCTAGAATAAGAGAGAGATCATCACCCGTGAGAATGATGTCATCTACATATACTAGTAATGCTAAGAAGGAAGTGGCAGATTTCTTGATAAAGAGAGTGTAATCAGCTCTTGACTGAGAAAATCCATTGGTTAACAGAAAATCAGAAAATTTGCAAAACCATTGCCGAGATGCCTGTTTGAGACCATATAACGACTTGGTTAATCTACAAACACTGGACTCCCCCTTACACTGAAGACCAGGTGGTAATTTCATGAAAATTTCTTCATGAAGATCACCATGTAGAAAAGCGTTATTTACATCTAATTGATGTAAATGCCAGCCACGTGAAGCTGCAACTGCAAGCAAAACCCGAACAGTAGTGAGCTTTGCCACTGGTGAAAAAGTCTCAAAGTAGTCAAAACCTTCCTTTTGAGTAAACCCCTTTGCAACTAATCGTGCTTTATGACGTTCCACCGATCCATTAGCATTAAACTTCAACTTATACACCCATTTGCAGTCAATAGGAACTTTACCAGGTGGAAGAGAACAAACAACCCAGGTCTGATTGAGTTCCAAAGCAGCTAGTTCTTTGGCCATAGCATCTCTCCATTCGGGACTCTTGATAGCTTCTTTAAAAGAAGTAGGCTCAGTTTGAGTACTTACAGAAAGAACAAAGTGTTTATGAGCAGTAGACAACTTGTTGTAACTGAGAAAAGAAGCTATGTCATAAGGATTACCAGAAATATGAGAACCTGTAGGCATAGAGAGAACTGGTTTGACAACAGGAACTTTAGCCATTTGGCAATGATAATCTCTCAAGTAAGTTGGTGCCTTGCATACCCTAGAAGATTGTCTAACAGGAATAGAAGTATTTATAGTAGAATGTGGCAGAGAAAAAATAGCAGAAGAATCTGATGAGGAAGAGGAAATATCAGCAGGTGAAGAACTAATATCAGTAGAATGAATATTAGTAGAAGATGATATGGCAATATCAGGAAGTGAAATTGGCAATGTAAACTGAGCTTTGGAGACAGCTGGAAAAATTTGAATGGAAAGATGTGTTCATGAAAAACCACATTTCTGGAGATAGAAATCTTTTGAGTAGTTAAGTGGTAAACCTTATATCCTTTCATGGCATACGGATAGCCAAGAAAAACACATGGTTCTGCCCGAGAATCGAATTTATGACGATTTTTGCTAAGAGTTGAAACATAACAGAGTGATCCAAAGACACGAAGATGATTATAAGATGGTTTAGTAGAGAATAAGACTTCATATGGAGACTTATGTGCAAGTAAAGGAGAGGGAAGTCTATTGATGAGGTAAGTAGCAGTGAGGATACAATCACTCCAAAAATGGAGTGAAAAACCAGCTTGAAATCGTAGAGCTCTAGCAACATTTAATAAATGTTGATGTTTACGTTCAACGATTCCGTTTTGCTGTGGAGTGGCAACACAAGAGTGTTGATGTATAACCCCTTTTGAAGTTAAAAATTGAGGAATAGAGAATTCAGTACCAAAATCAGTTCGTAGAACTTTAATTTTGGTTTGAAACTGAGTTTCTACAAGAGTAAAAAAGGCTTGAATATGAGTGAAAACTTGTGTTTTAGCAGCAAGTAAATACACCCAAGTACATCGACTGAAATTATCAACTATTGTTAAGAAGTACCTAAAGCCATTAGAATCTGAAACAGCAAGAGGACCCCATAAATCACAATGCACAAGCTCAAACAAAGCATTTGATTTATGTGTAGAAACTGAAAATGGAAGACAATGTTGTTTGGCCATAGGACAAACAGTACAATGATGATTATTGGTAAAGGAAAAATCTGAAATACAATTTTTAAGAAATTGCATTCGAGTAAGAGAAGGATGACCAAGTCTACAATGCCATAAAGTGGTAGCATCATATGTAGAATTATTTGCAAAAGTAGGGGAAACAGAAATACAAGAAGATGCAGTATGCAAGTCACCATAAACTTCCTGAGTCAAATGATATAAGCCTCCTCGCTCCCTAGCCAAACCAATCATCTTCCAGCTGTGCAGGTCCTGGATGAGTAAATAATCATGAAGGAAAGTTAGACAGCAAGAAAGTTGCTTGACTAAAGAACTGACAGAGAGAAGATTGAAAGAAAATGATGGCACAACAAGAACATTTGTAAGTAGAATATGAGGAGATAATTGGACTGTCCCAATGTGAGTTATAGGAACTGTCAAACTATTCGGTAGTCTAACAGATGAAGAAGCAAAAGAAGTAACAGATGTGAGCAAGGTTAAGGAAGAAACCATATGATCTGTAGCCCCGGTATCAACAATCCAATCAGTGGAAACAAATTTTGAAGTACCTGCCATATTCACCATAGGTGTTTCGGGAGTCAAACTGGCCTGAAAAACAGAAGAGCCATTGGCCAATTGAGAAGAGTCAGATGATGGCAGAAGAGCCAAAAGTTGTCTACACTGTTCTGCTGTAAATGGAAATGGTGAACTAGAAGCCGAAGAATCAAAAGAATCTGCACGTGCAACATGATGAGCAGAACTAGAAATCTCAGTAGATTTAGGACGAAACTTGTATCCTGGTGGATATCCATGAAGTTTGTAACACTTCTCAACAGTATGTCCTATAAAACCACAGTGGCTGCAGGTAGGCTTGTCTTTACGAATAGGAGGTCGAGAACTATGCTGCTGAGATCGTGTGAAGAAAGCTGCATTCTCAACAGAAGGAGAATTAGTAATTGAAACATCACGTTGCCTTTCTTCTTGAATAACCAGCGAAAAAACTTTATTAATTGAAGGCATCGGTTCAATTAACAAAATTTGACTGCGTATATGGGAATAGGAATCATTCAGTCCCATCAGAAATTGCAGAATGCATTCCTGATTGTAAAACTCTGCTATTTGTTTTGCAGCACCACATGAACAAACCAAAGGCTGCTTATAATTCATCAGTTCTTCCCACAGAACTTTGAGATGAGTGTAATATACACTAACAGAGTCTTGTCCTTGTGACAGTGAGTTTATAGACTTTTGGATCTGGAAGATCCTTGGTCCGTTTCCTTGAGAAAATCTTTCATGAAGATCATTCCATATACCAGCAGCTGTATCAATATAAAGAACGCTACTAGCAAGTTCTTTAGAAATGGAATTAAGTAACCATGATGCAACCATATCATTGCATCGGATCCATAAAGCATCAGAAGAAGTTGGCTTTGGAAGAGTGCCATTGACAAACTGAAGCTTATTCTTTGCGCTGAGTGCCATCTCCATGGATCGGCGCCAGCTTGGATAATTCTCACCATGGAGAACTTGTGAAACTAAGATTGTACCAGGACTATCGCCATTATGTAGGAAATAAGGGCTACTGGAATTGTCAGTATGAGTTGTAGGAGATACGATTGTAGTAGGTGCGGAAGATGGAGTTACAGAGGCCATTTAATCCTCTGATACCATGTAAATTCGTATAGAAAACAGAATTTGCAGAGAAAATGTACTTGAGAAAGAGAGAGAGAATATGAGAGAAGCTACTTGTATATTCTCGATGATTTATTCTGTGTACACATAGTTTACATTTATAGAGAAAAATCTTCTCTGTACAATGCTAACTGATTAACAACTTAACTAAATTCAGTTTGTACAAACTGTCACGTAAGCTCAATTGCCACATAAGCTAAGAGACCCCAATATAATTCTATTGGTGATTGGTCTACTGTTATGATTTATTACCTCCAATGAAATACTATTGGTGATTGGTCTGCGGTTATGATTTTGTTGCAGAATAGAACAAGTGCACCTGAACAGGAAAGACGGTATAGCAAAAGTGCTTGGAACTCTTGCTTCTGTTGCTGGAGCTTTAGTCATAACCCTCTACAAGGGGCCAGCCATCTATACTTCAGATTCACATTTACACAAATCAAATCTTTTGCCTCCTTTAGGAGATGCCACGGGGAAGAATTGGACCTTGGGTTGCATCTATCTCATTATTCACTGCCTATGTTGGTCCAGTTGGATTGTCTTACAAGCACCCCTCTTGAAGAAATATCCAGCTCGGCTTTCAGTCACTTCATATTCTTGCTTCTTTAGTGTTCTGCAGTTACTGGCAATCGCAGCATGCTATGAGAAAGACCTTCAAGCCTGGGAGATTCACTCCAGTGGTGAACTTCTCAGTATCCTCTACATGGTTAGTAAGTGAAACTGATAACCACATACATCTGCATTTGGAAGAGAAGCATCACTATTGTCAATATCATACAAGGTTACCATCTAAAGCATCATACACTTGTAGTTTCTGCTTGATTTCTTGTTTCCTTTTACTAACACCTTCCTAATGGTTGCAGGGAGTGGTGGCTTCTGCAATGGCATTTGCGCTACAGACATGGGTTATTGACAGGGCAGGACCAGTGTTTGTTTCAATATATCTACCGCTACAGACCTTACTTGTTGCTGGTAATGGCGTCTGTTCTTTTCGGCGAAGAATTCTACTTGGGAGGGTTTGTCTTATCACACTATCTAATCATTCGTTTTTTCCTTCTCCATGGGAATTTCTCTGCTTAAGTCATATTAACATCTCCTTGCATAGCGATTTCACCCTCAACTAATTGTCATATATAGAGAACCATATGCTTTGATGTGAACAGCCTGGCTAGAATATTAGGTAACCTAGGCATGCTGGTTGTAATGTGTTCCCTTGATCCATTGTCATACTCTGCTATTTTCACTATATGTTAGTGTTCTATATGCATCTCATGCGCACAATCAATCTAGAAAATTCTGTACATTGTCATTTCAGTGAGTTAAGTTCTAAAGTTCTCTGTTTTACCGTGCAGGGTTATTGGAGCAGTGTTAATTGTGGCTGGACTCTACCTTGTCGTGTGGGGAAAAGGTGAAGAGAGCAAGTTTGCAGAAGAAAAGTTTGAAATCTCCTCAATGTCCGAGTACAATCAGAGAAAATCCCTTTGCAAATATTCTCTCACACGACCATTACTTCCTTCTCAGAGTGAAATCCATGAAACTTAGTGAATCCTTGCATTACAAGCAATGATTGTGATAAATTTTATAAAGTAATAGTGTAAAGAAGTTGCCTTACAAGCAAATATTGCTTCTTAGATAACTTTTGAAGATTAATCCATAACAAGGAAGTGGGAGAGGGGATGGATGGTTAAAGAGAAAATGTAGATATTACAGAGTAAAGCTAGAAAATAAACTGGATTGTGGGGGAAGGATGGCCGTAGAAACAGTGAGTTAAAAATGAGGGGAAGGTGAAAGGGTTGGAGGTCAGTGAAGGAGCCACAAATGACAAGGTGCAAATAAATTTACACTTTGAAGCAAATAAATTTACACTCGGTTTTTCTATGAAGTATCACCATTCAAAAAGGCTTAGCAATGTACTGGCTAGTGAAGGTCTAGCCCAAACAAATAACTACAGTTACGAAAAGCATCTTACATGTTGCAGCTGTAGTTGGAAGGGCGTAAACATGTCGCTTTAAAAAGTATCAAAATGATTAAAAGTTATTAACTTAGTTCTCGAATCTCGATTGTCATGGGACTTTTGTTTTTTGAATTCCACGGGTCTCTCTAGGATTTATTTCTCAGAGCATTGGAAAAAAAAAAGCCTAGAAAAGAGTTGAGAAATTGTGAGCTGGTGTCTCGATATCTATCTGATCTCGATAGGCTTACAATATTCACTAGCTTTTATTATCACGTAGGCTTCTTCAAGCTGCTGTCACATGCCCTCCTTTTGTCATTTGCAAATTATTTATCTCGTCCCTCTCAACATTACAATCTCACAGGTTTGTGTAATTTGTCTTATCAAGGATATATTCCTTCTCGACTCATTACTATAAGTTTACGAGTTATCGTTAATTCTAAATTAGCTCTCTCAGATGCTTTCTTCTCTGCCCCCGTCATCTTCCTGCAATCAAAATAAGGGAAAGAAGGAAATTATCTTGGAAGCTCTTTTCTTTTTCTGTTTGGTTTGATCCGATCCGTTTACTTACATTAGCAAATCTCTAAGCTCATTCTCCGCTTTAAATCCATAAACCATTGGTGGGTACTGAAGATTTTTCTTCTTCCTCCTCGTGATCGTGGGAAACCTCCACGTACAACCTGCGTCTCTCCTTCCAAAGGGGCAAGGCCAAATAAGTTATAAGAGCTCGACCTCTTAGGTATTATTGGTTCAGCAACTGCCAAGAGAATGACGTCCATGGTGCCTGAACGTGCCAAGCTGCACATTGCCATGACTCTGGCAGTTTGGTTATGCGGGAAACCATATCATAATGAGATCTGCACTTAATATGGGTGTAAGCAAGCTCGTTTTTCCTCTTTACAACACCGTTGCTCTGTTTGTACTAGTTCCCTTCGCACATTTCTCCGAGAAGTAAGCAGTTAACCTCTATATAATTTGTATGAAGTATTTCGTCGTACTATGTTACTCTGTATCAGCTGCATAAGAAAGTTTTCAAATCTCTTTTGGGTTCTAATTCCTTTGAATTTATTTTCGGTCTTCTGTGTATTACTGTATATATAGGGAAGACAGGCTACCGTTCCCTGCTTCAGTGTTGATACAATCTTCCCTCCTTGGATTCATTGGGGATGATCTTTTTGTGAGGAAATCCATATATTTGTTTTGAAATGTTATAATCACAACTTTTTTGTACTGGCAGGATTAATCAAGGATCCTATCTTTTCGGTTTAGAGAACACTTCACCCACCTTTGCTTCTGCTTCTGAGAATGTTATTCCTGCTGTGACCTTTCTCATGGCTGCGGTACTCGGGCAAGCAATTATCCCTCATCTCGTCTCCTGGAAAGTTGAAAGAAAATTGCAATAGTTATTACTGACTAACATAAGACTAATTGTGAGTGGTTTACTGTTGTGATCGTCTTGCAGAATAGAGCAAGTTCACTTGAACAGGAGAGACGGTATAGCTAAAGTACTTGGAACTGTTGCTTTTTGTTGCTGGAGCTTCAATCCTAACCCTGTACAAGGGGCCAGCCATTTATCCCTCAAATTCATATTTAAACCAATCAAATGTTTCGATTTCCTCGGGAGATGGGGCTGAGGGGAAGAACTGGATCTTGGGGTGCATCTATCTCATTATTCACTGCCTGTGTTGGTCTAGTTGGATTGTCTCACAAGCACCCATCTTGAAGAAATATCCGGCTCGGCTTTCATTCACCTCATATTCCATCTCCTTCAGTATTCTACAGTTTCTGTCAATCGCTGTATACTTTGAGAAAGACCCTCAAGCCTGGCAGATTCACTCCGGTGGTGAACTTTTCAGTATTGTCTACGTGGTTAGTAAGCAAAACTGGAAAACCACATATTTCTGCACTTAGCATCATTATTTTCCCTATACAGTAACAATGGCTTCAGGGACTGGTGGCATCAACAATTGCATTTGCAGTATAAACATAGGTAATTGAAAGGGCAGGACCATTATTTGTTTCAGTGTATCTGCCTGTACAGACCTTGATTGTAGCTGTAATGGCATCTGTCGTTTTCGGCGAAGAATTCTACTAGGGAGGGAAGCTGATCTAATCATATTATGTATCTCCTTGCATAAATTAAGCAACTCAAGGCTCAAGAGAAAGTTAATTATTAACATATTATATAAAGGAATCAATTGCTTTTAGGCATATGAATCATGATATTTCCTTGAATCTTGTCCTGCTGCATTATTATCATTATATATTAGAGCAACATATTTCTATTGTGACCAAGAGGGGCATATCAAGCGGAATTGTCCAAAGTACAAGGCAGAGAAAGAGAAATCATCAGAAGCCTTACTGATAATTGATGACTATGACGTCATGTAGCACGCGGAGGTGCTTGGTACCAACCGGTGAAGATGAAAGAGCAGGGGGAGATATTGTTCGACATGGGTCCGGCGTTACAAGCATGGGATGCGGGCACCCTAGGCGGGGGTGCAGGACACTCGGATGGGAGTGTGGTTGATCGTCTCATGACAAGAACGAGGTTGGAGTGTCAGTGGAGCAACAGACACCAAAGTTGCAGGAAAGTTCTACTGATGAGAGTCCGGGATGCACTCAACCGAAATATTTCAGGAACAAATATTCTCTTATGGATATGGAGAGAGAGAATTGTTGGGGTCCACACCCATATAAGATAGACTCGGAATAGAAGTAGACTTTCTTCCTCCCTATTCAAAGTTTATGATTTTCTCTTAGGTTTATCTTTGTATTTTTCTATATAAATAGAAGCTTATGTTATAGGAGAAAAGTAGGACGTGAGACTTGAGTCTTGGGCAGAGAGAGAAAGAGAAAGAGTGTGGTGTGGGCTATTGTATTGGGCAGGTAAAGTGATTTTAGAGTAATTAATAAAATTGTTCTGGGTGGACGTAGGCCGGATCGAGGCCGAATCACTTAAATTCTTAGTGTTCCTTTCTTTAATTTTCGTGCCCTTTTTTCCCACGCCAACTTGCGTAACATAGTTACGGGTTATGCCTCCATTGCTAAAACCAACGAAGCTCAGGAACAGAAACAAGCTGACTGCTGCAGGTACGTACCATGTTTCTTGCACCCATCTTCTCTGAGCAATTTGCAACATAGCTAGAAGTGGAGCATGATATGGAAAACAGCTTCCTTTTAATTCGAAAGACTATGCCGAGTTTGATGGATAAGTCTTTGGAGAAAATTCCGAAAGAGACTTCAGAAGTAGTTACTGTACTTTGAATTGGGTTGAGTACTGTTATATATATCTTGGCATTTCAAAAGATTTTAAATTTCGAATGTTTAGGATATAATCTTGAGTTGATGAAGATTTTAAAAATTGAAAAAGTTAAAGTTTTCCCAGTCAAAATTTTCAATTTTTAATTGTTGGACTGATAAAGTTTTAAAAATTCAAAAAAGTGTTGCTACTAAAATGATAATTTTTCTTTTGAAACCTAGAAAAGAAAAAGAAAACCAAAAATTTATAAAAATAAATATGATCAAAAATAGAAGGGAAAAATCATTTTTAGTCTTGAGTTTTAACAGTTCTCATAATAGCTCATTGGGTTTTAAATCTTAAAATTCCAATCCTTAAGTTTTACATGATTTTCATAATATGTACTTAGGTTTTAAATCTAAAACTTGTAGTCTTTGTGTTTCGGGCTCTTTAAAAAAGTTTATAGTCAGCTCTTTGTCTAGCCTACTATTGGTAGAAGGTCTACCTTAGCAAAAATTTAAGGGCATGTTCGTGTTGTAAAAACCTGCAGGATTCTAGTAGAATTGTGAATATTTATGTAAAATAGTATTTTATAGGTGTTTGTGTAAAGAATATAGAAAAATGATTTGATGTAATTGTTTAATAAAAAAATATTGAAATTAGGTGAAAAAGTATATATAGAGAGAAAATTTGTGTTAAATAAAAAAATCAAAAGTTGTTGTAAATTGTGTTAAATGTATTGGTGTTGTTGTTTAAATTTTTATATGTTTGATGATAATTTTATAAATAGATTTGAATCCTAAAAAAAACTTGAAAACGAACGTGACCTTGTTAGTCGTCTACGTAACGTCTCATCTATCCAATAAAAGCTGGTCACATCTGACTTCACGTCACCCACTGTCCTTCAATGTCTTACAAAACATTGTTGTTCCAACCTTCCCGACTCAAGCTCATCCCCCAACCCAACACGAATCCGGCTCTCCTGCAATTCGCTGACCGAATTGCAAGAGCAATTCGGTGAGAGACAGAGAGAGGGTGTGGGTCTCGGGCGGGACCCACACTTTTATCTCGGCCTCTCACGAATTGGAGCCTCAACAAAACCCTAGCATTATGTTGGGAATTAAGTTGAATTTTTATTGAGATGAACCTTTTGCCTCAAGTGGGTTAGACTGAGAGATGATGACTTTTTTTTAAGGAAAAAAAAACCTAAACCTTGAAAGACTAAATTTTTTAATTTAAAAACTTGAAGATTTATTATGAAACAGTATAAAATTTAAGGGCTAAAATTTATAATTTTAAAAATCAATAACCTATTATGAAAATAGAGTAAAACTCAACGACGAAAAAATGATTTTGCCCAAAATAGAATTACCCAATGCTATGTCCAATGGCAAATTGGCAATGACGCCTTGATAGGTGCAGGACAATCTGGCGGCTGGTTAGAGTTACCCAGAGCCGGACCAAAGCTCGTTTTTACCATTGATCAACGACTGCCCCATACTGAGAAAAAAAAAACCGACTGCCCAACACTTCAACCAGCAACGTCCGTGCGAGGAAACGTAGATATCTTCTCTTGTAAAGCGTAATCAAAGGTATGCTCTACTCTCTCTTCTTCTCTATGGGCGTATACATGTGTCTCTCTTTACACGCGTTTTTTGGCTCCGATTTTCACGAATTGTGACATCTAGTTGGAAGAAACCTCAATAGGTATCTGAATTGGGAAAAAGCTAGGGTTCATTTTTTCATTGGATAGGTTTCTTTCGTTTCTGGGTTCTAACTGGATACGGTTGTTGAGGTCTGGAATGTTTAATTGATCGATTAGATTCGGTTTCTTGTATCGTAAGTCTTGTTAATGGTCAGCTTAAAATGCCCTCTTGATCTGTCTTCTTGGAAATAGAAATTTGGGTGCTTAGATAAGGGTTCCTTGTGAAGAATATAATCATTTGCTAGCTTTGGATCACTACAAAATGTAGAGGCTTCACCTTAAGTAGGTAAAAGTTTAGAGGTGCAAAGTAAGGGAATGTTGTGACTGGGGAAGTTTCGGGGATTTACCCTCAAGGGTTCATGTTGAACTGAGTAAATGGGAGGACGGGTTTTCTAGTGGATATCTATTCATGAGTTGAGACCTAAAAGTAGCCAAAATGTGTTAAATCTATGTATGGTAAATCAATACCCGGAAGAACGAAATTTAAGAATACTTCTTATTCAATAGCATTACCCTGTTTTGTCCATAAGCCGAGAGGTGATGCAACTGATATCATTTCTTGCTGATGATTAAAAGGTAGCTTTCAATGCAGGGGCCGTTCTTATTTCATCTTAAGGATTTGTAGTAGTCCCCATCCCCCATTGATCATACAATATAGGATATAAGATATTCAGTGGATTTTAATCTTTGGGTGAAACCTGAATGTGAAGCCCAACAAAATACAGTAGAGAATTTGGAACAGTGTTGGAAACTAACATCAAATTTGATTGTTCTCCATAAATCTTGCTTCTATTTGTAGTCTTAAACATGCTTTATGGCTCATAGATGAGTGGTACAAGATAATCCCTAAACCAATTGGAAAATGTTAACTTGGTTGGTATCTGATGATGGTGTAGACGAATTAATTAATCGTCCACTGAGACAAAGCTGTCTGTTTGAGGCAGTAAGGATGCCTTTTCTGGGGTTTGAATATTTGAGGAAGTTGCACTCTTGTTTGCTATGCTATGGAGAAATGAACTTTAAACTTTAAAGGCCTAGAAAGCATTTACATATATGGTTAGGACAAACATTTTGTAGTTTTACCATTAAGCTTCACATCCACTTGATGCATCTTGAAACCCACGACCTCAGCTTCCATTATATTATTGTCAAAGGGGGAAGTGTCATTTAGCTGGAGCTTATTGGATATTTTACAAGTCTAGGTGTGGCAAAATCTTATTTTTAGTGTTCGGTGTAGTGTTTTTTTTCACTCAGATTTGTGATTGACAATGTTCTTCCTTAAGTATCTGACAGGTCGAGGCAATTCAGATTGCATGGCTTTGATGATGGAAGCAAATGCAGACAATGGGAATGCCCTGATGATAGAAGGAGAGACAATGCAAATTGACCCAAAAAGAGCTCGGTTCCCATGCTGCATTGTGTGGACGCCCCTTCCTGTTATCTCATGGCTGATTCCTTTCATTGGGCACATTGGAATATGCAGAGAGGATGGAGTGATCTTGGACTTTGCAGGGCCCAATTTTGTGTGTGTGGATAATTTTGCATTTGGATCAGTGACCCGCTACCTCCAAATTAGCAAGGAAAAGGTTTGTACTGGATTCATATCTTAATTAATAGATTGGCCCCTTTGCAATCATCTTAGTACAATTGCTGGCCTGCCTCAATTTTTGCGGGATCATGGTCATTTTTCCAAAAAAGAAGCAAGCTAGTTGTAGCACGTCCCTCCTTTCTCTGTGAAATGAGTGCAAGACACCTTTTCACCTTGGTTTAGTGTATTGTGCTTTAAATTGTATGAGCTTTTTTCTGTAGGATCTGGTTTTTCCTTGTGGAGATGCTTGTTAGTCTATTTTCTGCTCATTAACACTCTTTAAAATTCTTGGAAACAGTGTTGCGTTTCTCCCTATCCTTTCTTATACAACAGTGAGGGTCGAGACATGCAGGCTGAACCTGGAGAGGACAAATTGACATGGGATGGTGCACTACGAAAGAGCACTCAGGAATTCCAGCATCGATCTTACAACCTCTTAACTTGCAACTGCCACTCGTTTGTAGCTAACAACCTAAACAGGTTGGGCTTTGTTTCGGGTGGGTGGAACGTGGTGAACCTTGCTGTTCTGATTTTGCTCAAGGGTCGTTGGGTGAGCGCAGCCTCCGTGGTGCGATCTTTGTTACCATTTGTTGTAGTATTCGCACTTGGACTCACTTTTGGAGGATTGACCTTCCTGACTTACTTGGCCCTTTTCACCTGCCTTCTTGTCGGTTGGTTTCTTCTTGGTACTTACTGTTTTAAAGATTTGATCCACCTGTAGAATTTCTGGGTATGTTCGTTTTCATCATTTTTTCAGGATTCTAAGTATATTCACAATTCTACCACCGAACATATTCAGAATTCAAATACAAAAACCAATACATTTTACACAATCTCCAACAACTTTTTAATTTTTTATTCAACATAAATTTTCTCTCTATACTTTTTCACATAACTCCAATACTTTTTTATTAAACAATTACATCAAATCATTTCTCTCTCTACTTTACACAAACACCAATAAAACACTATTCAACATAAAAATTCACAACTTCTCTAAAATCCTACATTTTTTCTCAAAACGAACATCACCTCTGTTTTTCGATAATGTTGT
Source organism: Myrica gale (assembly GCA_963930655.1). NCBI lineage: Eukaryota > Viridiplantae > Streptophyta > Magnoliopsida > Fagales > Myricaceae > Myrica > Myrica gale. The sequence continues at coordinate 23,613,500 of OZ005614.1, read as the reverse complement.
GTAAAAGCTGTCGTTCACAAATTTTACGTATCGGATATATTTGTATACACAAAATTGTTAGAGAATATCATAACAGCTTGGACAGCTGAAGTTAACCCCCCCTCCCTTTGTTTTACATACTATTTATTTATGGGGTAACTTTACTTTTCATTTCCTTCACTACCTGTAGCTTGATCCCGAGCCCTATGGCTAACCCGTTCTGCATCTTAGAAGTTAAAGCGCCGTTGCATGGCTTTCCCATGAGAGGTTAAGAAGTATATAATTTCCTTGACGCGTTATATCTCATCCTTTTAGTATTTTTGCTATTCAGTTGACTGTTATTTGGGAGAGAAATGTTCCTTGACCTTCGAAACTCTAGAACCGAATGTAGGTTTAACGGTCTTGGCAGATTTCAAACTTGCGAAAACAGAGCTGATTACCCCTTTCTGCGGTGAAGTAGGCCACCCAGTACGCCCACAACGTGGAGCTGACAGTTGGCTTTGGATGCAGATAATGGAACGATTTCGCCGGCTGGCTTATCCTCTCTAGCCTGATAGTTTCGAATTTGGCTTGTTTTGAAGTGGCTGACATTATCTCATGTCACGTTGAAACTTGAACTTCTCAATGGTCTTAGAAGCCTGTGTTCAATTGTTCATGGCAGTGGGTCGTTTTTGTAACTTGTTATATATCCCAATCTTGGGGATGAATCATCATTAGGCCCCTATGATTTAAACAACTATTAAATCGATCCTTGTGGTTCAAAAAATAATCAATTCCCGTGGGCATTCGGGGTAACTTGTCTAGATGATCTGGCTGTGGTAATGACTAAACACGACCTGGCATCAACTCAGTTTAACTTTTGAGACGGATGGAAATAGTAGAACCCGTTTTGCACAAGGGACTAACCACCAATGTGAACAACTTGCCTCAAAGAAATATATCAGACAGTTGGGAGGCAAAGTTATCGAACCAAAATCCGGAATCTTATTCGGTTATGCCTCTGCAAGCGACAAGCTTTCCCTAGCACTTTTCGTACACAATAATGTTTCTTTATTCCTTTTCCAAATTGAACGAGTTGCGACTCTCTCTGAGCATGCGTGCCACAGACTACTACTGCCTGTAATGCTATACTGCTATTATTTTGGTGGCACTATTTTTGGGGCCACGATACCGTCGTGCCCACCACAATGGTTGTAGGCCCTGGACCGAAATCAAAGAGCCTTGTGGTGGACCCATTTCAGACGTGAAGAAGTGATCAAATAAGAAAAGCCTTTTGAGCTTTTAGTAATTGTGTGACGGAATCTGATTCTGATGGACCAGCCCCTGGTTTCTTTCCCCACAAGAAAAAGTTCCCCATAAAAAAAGCAACGATTCTTTTTTATTGTGGCAAAATTGAACCTCATATTATGATATTTAAAGCAGAGACGACCAATATTCTAACATTGTATCATTTTAGAATTCACAAAAAAAATAATGCTCATATGAAAATGTTAAGTATTATTAGTATGGTAAAATATCAAATATTTTTCTTTTAAAAAAAGCTGACGTGCATAATTTCTACCCATTAGATCTCAATGATAGACCTTACACCATTTAATATTGTTCATATTTGTTCATATAAATTACTGAAATTGTCCATATAAGAACTTACATCATTTAATATTGTTCATATTTGTCCATTATCACATTTAACACAACTGATAGACCTTACACCATTTAACACACCTAACATTTTTATTCAGTGTTTATAATCTCTGCCCATTAGAATTTTACTAAAGGACGCTCCACGAAAAATAGTAATTTAAATAGATTGTCAAAATAGTAATTGAAAGATCAAAATCTTCGGTAATTTTTTAACCATATTGTATAGTAAAATTATAAACACAACTGATATTAAAATCTTTCCATTATCAACTCTAAATTTCTTAACATTTAATATGAACAGAGACCTTAACACCATTTAATATCACACACCTAACATTTAACACAAATGATAGACCTTACACCATTTAATATTGTTCATATTTGTCTATATAAATTTCAGGCATCATGGTCATACAATGAGGTCTACATGTTGTGTTTATTTTTTCGAATATTATCATATAACTTAGGTAAGAAATTACAGAGGATCTCAATCATTTTATTTGGAAAGAAATTAAGTATAATTTTGTTAGTAAACTATTCTATTAATAGTGATTTAAATTAAATTAAATTTCTTTTGTAGGCCCACGTATGGAATTGATCAAGCCTTGACCAATGAGGCAAATAATTTAAAATAATTTTACTTGATAGATGTTTTAGGAAATTCTTATTAGCCGAGTAATTTGAGCGGAGTGCAACCCCTTAGTTCATTGGATTCTAAAGGAAGGCTACTAATCTTACGGCTAAAATTGAGACGTATTTGCGATCAGGACATTTTGTGTGCATTAATTAATTATCATATCCAAAAAAAAAAATAATAATAATTATCATATCCAGCAGCACTGAAGCCCAACAGCTGAACGTGCGTTCTTTGCGTGCCTGCATGGGAATCTCCGGTCTCAGTCCTTATCTTTGAGGGTATTATCGTAATTAGATAAGAACTTAATGTCCATTTCTTATGAATACCATCCCTGAGGCCTAACTTTTTTTTTGCGCCTCATTGGTCAACATCTATATATCGTTTTGCGTAATAGCTACTTTGTTGTTTTCCGAGAATCGTGTTGGGAAAAGAGAGAGAGGGTGTGGGAGAAAATGTCAGTAGAGGAGGGACAAGTGCTAGGTGTGCACACTGTAGAGGCCTGGAACGAGCATCTTCAGAAGGGGAATGAATCCAACAAACTGGTTTGTTGCCTTTATCATTATTACTTGGATCATTCTTTGCGAGTAATTTTTGTTGTTGGTTTGATTTACTTATATTTTATAGTTTTGTTTATTGTTTCGGCTTTTGTGTCATTGGGTTTGTGGGTTTTTTGTGTTTTGGACATTGGATCTAGTTTGTTTATTCTTGTTCCATATGTTTGGCTTTTGTGTGGATTGTACGTCCATGTCATCGGTGTTGCAGCGGTGGATTCATCACGATTTTGTGGTTTCTGTAAGATATTATCTTGATGCTTAAGGGATGACACCGATCTGATAAAGTTTGGGACTTCGCCTTCAGTTTTTTAATCCTTAAATCGGTGTTGTTATCTCGAATAGGCGCCTCCTGCCCTATTTGTTTCTGTTCCTGCTTTTGTGGACAAAACTGTTTGTTTCTGTAAAATGATGACATAAATTATCGCCTTTTTGTTGTGTGTGTGGTCATATAATCTGATGAGTGCCAAAGAGAGCGTTTTCAGATAGTTTTGGAAAAAAATTCTAGTACTCGGATGAAATGTTTTATTTTGCAATTAATTTTTCTATGGTGCAACAAAACAGAGCTCTTCTTGAATGAAATACTGTATTGGGGTTTGATTGATGAGTCTGGTTGGATCACTGTGTGGGGAAATGACGCGACCCTGGTTTTGGCTACAGAAAAATCTTTCGTCCGTCAATTAGGTGTGTTAGATTCGCTTTGATAAGTCATAAGTGTCTCTTGCTGGGGCTGGGAATTCCAGAAAATCCGAGAAATTTTGCGAGAGACAGGTAAGCCATTAATTTCTTAACAGAGTGTTTTGAGTTGGTTTGTGCAGTCAGCAGTCCCTACAAAATCAGTGTCGAAGATATCACACAATTTTCAGAAACTTCTTGGGTCTCTGACTTGGTATATGGTAGCCCAAGTCAGTAAACATATTGGTTTGGAAAAGAAAGTGGGATGATGAAATCCTTGGTCAGAACTGAGGGTTTTGTGGCTAAACAATAGAGGGAAAGAGAAGACTGGATTAGGTGGTGGAGAAATTACATGGTCGAATCAATTTAGCCATGTTCTAGAGCTAAATGCTTATGTTGTCTGCACGTAAAACCGGTCCCTTGCGTTTTTGTCGGTTTTTGGCATGCGTTGGCCTACTTGTTTGATGCAGATATGGTCGACAATTTCACCATTTCGTGGTCACCACGAGTTGCATTGATTTTCACATGTTTTGTTATTCTGTTCAATCCTTAGCATACGTTGTTGTCAACTCTGTATCTGGTGCAGATAGTTGTTGATTTCACAGCTTCCTGGTGTGGACCATGCCGCTTCATTGCACCATTTCTGGCAGAGCTAGCTAAGAAATTGCCACAGGTTACATTTCTCAAAGTGGACGTGGATGAGCTTAAGGTAAATAGGAGTTCAGAATTTTGTAGAGGAAACTTTAAACCAACTCCAATACTTTTTTTACAAACCTAATCCTAACAAAATCTACAATACTTTCGACGGAAAATTATTTTATCTATCCAAACTCAAATTCAAATAATTTGCAGTTTCTGTAAGTGTCAGCAAAAGCATGCAGTTAACTTGTGTTTGTCTTTTTCTAATTAATGATGTTTTTGTTTCAGTCGGTTGCTCAAGACTGGGCTGTGGAGGCAATGCCGACTTTCATGCTCCTGAAAGAGGGAAAGATTGTGGACAAGGTCGTCGGAGCCAAAAAAGATGAACTGCAGCAGACAATAGCAAAGCATTTGGCCACCGCTTAAGCCTCAATAGTGTTCACTCTCTCTGCAGAGGGAACGTTTTTATATTCCAGCGTTACCTACTACAATATGCTTATTTAACGTGGGATATCTATTGCCGTCTTCTCTTTTAGACTGGAACTGAACCCTGTTACTATTGGTGTTCCTAGTTTTAATACAGTAACCTAGTCATGTTTGTGCCTACGATGCAGCTGCTACAATTTACCCCAGTTTGTGTTCTGAAATAGAAAAAAAAATTAAATTGAAAAGAATTCGAAGTTTGGCGAGTCTAATTGAATAGACCAATCTTTTCATAGAAAATCACGACTTTCGATTGGTGAACGAAGTTGGAACTTGGCAAGCCATAAAATTAAAAGATGTAGGCCAGCAAAGTAGTCTTCTCTTAAGTGGGTGCGCACGGAACCGTCCCACAGCGTAATGCACAATTAATCCGTGACTTGTCTTAAAGTTCAGAACATCAACTTTAACTCGAACTTAGAACTTAAGTACGTCAAAGCTAGCACACCAGGGCCCATGTACTATGAGAAGGCAACTTTTATTCGGCAACTTAGGATACAGTTGCTAACTCTAAATAAGTAAAATATTTAAAGAATATTATAAAAATTGAGAAAATTATAGTTATAGATGATTCTAGACCACGGAGAAACTACGAATAACAAATAAAGGAAGACAAGGGGAAGGATTTTAGTTATAGATGATTCACTGACATATGAATTTGATTGTTTGGTACAATTGTGAAGCCCCCAAACGTTTCAAAGCGAAAGCCTTTTCATCTTTCTTTTTTTTTTTTTACTGAGCAACCATCTTTTGTTCCTGCTGAGTGTTTGTTCTCTCACGTTGTCCGCTCTAGTACTGTTACCTATTACTTTGTCCTCTTTCTTCTTTAATTAGACTACGTCTTTGATTTTGATTCTGTTAGGAAGGAACGGTAGCTATATTGCTCAACAAATGCATGTTTTAATAGAAAGACAAAAGATTCATGCATGGTAGTCACAGCATTGTTCAACTGGGTTCTCCAAAAACATCCCATAGACAAAGGAAAGACAAAAGTCATGCAATTGCACCACTTGAGCAACTACACAGAAAAACAATGGCCATACTAGGATCCGCTCCCAACATGAACCTAGTTGGGGTTGATTTACCCCCATTAATACAAATAGAAACGACCTTTTCTTCCCCAGTGCCCATTTCCGGTTAAAAGGTCGGGGACTGGGGATCGAAATTCCCCAAAGGGCCTAAATTGTAGGACCCCGAGAATTTACAAACTCACCTACCTAACAATCACTATTCTTTTTCTTTCTAATCAATAATCACTATCTTAGACAATACATTAACCCCACTTTAACTAAGAACTATTGCCTTCGGCAGCAGACACTTTCCCCAGCCCTACTACCCATCTCACAAACTATGCACTCAACCTAACAAACTAGAAAACCTATTCCTATCGTTCCTTTTATTCTTCCTTCCTTCCTTCCTTTCTTGCTGGTGGTATGTGGTTAAGTCAGAAGCAATATTTTGGGAGTGACTTAGCTCTCCTTACCTAATTAACCACCCCAATTTGTAGTAATCATAGGAGCACAGACAGCTTCAACTGATAACCTCTTCAACACATTTGGACATGGATCTTGCCCAAAGTTACTGTTGGATATGGTGACGGTGCATCTGGGCTTCCCTATACACTTCTGTGCAAACATAAAATAAAAGATTAGGCATGCATTACACTAGATTGTGAAAAACAAGACAGCACAGTTTGAACACCTTCTCCAAGATAGCATATGAGGTTGGGGCGTGGCATGTTCCTTGCTGGTAACTCCCACAAGTTCCTAAAGGAGTTCCAAAGCTGGCAAATTTAATGGAAGATATGGTTTGCCCCTGACTACAGCGCAAGTGAACCTTGGGTCTGTGGAGCTCTTCTGATTTTCCATAGCTTTCAATGTGCCAGTTCTTTAAGGTAGGGTGGTACTCTGCGACCTCAGCACAAACACCGGTCATCGATCTCTTCACCAGGGAAATCCCTGAGGGATCTCCTCCAAGTTCCTCGAAGAGTACCAATAGATTTTGTGTTGGCTTCAACCAAGAGCGAGGCACGTGGTACCTGATATGGGAAATATTATTGTGGGTTAATGAAGGAATTGCTTTGTTCAATGAGCCGTTTCAATGCTATATACCATTCCCCAACATTAGAGTATTCATTATCAAATTCCTTGGAAGTAGTTACCATCGTTGGGAGGGTTGGCCACAACCAAGCTGACACTTTGGAGGTCGAAATGCTCCAACATAACTGCATCCATTGCAATTACCATTAGCATATGCGGTCCAGTATCTCCCAATACTCTGGCCGTTAATCCATACTTGACCTTTCCCCATGCCCTCCATGTCCAAGGCCAATGGTTCATCTCCTGTGGGTGCATTGAAATATGTCTGCCATGTGAAAAGGGAAGATTTTAGATTTTCAATCCAAGAGGTCAATTTCCAATGTAAGGTCGCCTTGTGTTTGCTTTTCTTTTCACCTTATGCCAAGTCAATGGCTGTTGTTTCTGTGCCGCTAATGATCCTTGCATCCATTCCACAGAGGAAATTCCATTTGGAGAAACTAGATTCATGGCTTCTCCTTTTAACCCTACCTGTAATAAGTAAGCAGATGTGAGGCAAAATTCCTTGATCAGTACTTAAGTAATCAAGGAATACTTACAGAGGTAAGACATAGCTACCTGGTAGGTCCATTTCTGCCAGGACAAGTCCCACTTTCCCTGATCAAGTCCATGCAGCGCAACTGGACCAAGGATTCCTGTGTTCCATGTCTCAAAGTGTCCGCCGACATTCTTAAATGTGAAACAGAAAAGTTAAGTCCACATCTAAACAAGAAAGAACTAACAATGCTACCAGAAGTCTTTGGGCAGAGTTTCAATAACTTGCATAATTTGATCACTAAAGCACCAAAGGTTAGTTTTCATTTCAAGTTTCGTCAATTTCATGAAAATCCTATCCCTCCTCTCATCCTGTCTTGATTGATTTGCCCAATTCACTCAGGAAAGAGAAGTCTGATGGCAACTTAACTTAGGTTTAGTTCTCTCCCAACAAGACTGAAGCAGGAGAAACCACCTACTGGTCATTACACGGTTGGCAAAACTAAATTGCACATTGTCTGCAATCTTCCATTATTAGGTAGGTAATCTCAGAAACTACATGGTGGGGAAATGGTACTTACCGGCAAACCAACAGCAACACTCAATAGTGCAATTCTGTTCATTCCAGAGTGGAGATTGACCTTGCCGGTGTAAGTGAATCTCCTATTCTCCCTTGTCCCAAATGCAGAGCCTAAGATTATGTTGTCATGGTAATAGATGTTAAGCTTCTCGTTGCTAATCACAATAAAAGGGAATCCAAGGGAAAGTGGATTAAAAATGCACCTGAAAGCTGTCCATTAATAAAGACATGCACAGCATGGCCTGTTGATTGAACAATGAGAGTGGGGAGTTCACCTCCGCGTAGAAAGGATTCAGAGTGGCCAATATCAACACTGTAGCCATATGAAAGAAGATATTGTAATAGCAGGCAACCGTATTACAGGATCTTTCTCGATCGTTCAACGACTGGGTCGATGAAAGATTTCGGCACATATGCTATCTAAGTCATCAGGTAGGACCCAGGGTAGGTTGCAAAAACACATTGTTCTCCGAGGTTTTTCTTACATATGCTATCTAAGTCATCAGGTAGGAACCAAGGTAGTTTGCAATAAAACATTGTTCTCCTAGGTTTTTCTTATTCACTTGCTTTCCTTTCCACTTTTGGCACGGTAATTTAACTAGTGGGTTCTCGTGGGGAAATAATAAGATAGAGTGGTAGAATATGACATGGAAATGAATTTCTGCAACGTAATGGGAGGGAAAAGAAAAGAAAATAGCAAAAGAAAATGTAATGAGAAGTGAGGAAACAAAAATTTATTCTGTGAGAAGAACTTTTGAAAGGACGGGTAGGCAATAATCGCTCAAAAGGCCCAGTAAAGCTCAAGTCGGGAACTTAGGTAATCATTCTCACCTAGTTATGTACCACAGGTAATCACTAGTGTCCCTTGTGACATTTATCTGCTCCAAGAGACCAGAAGCAGTGATTGTTGAGCTGTCAACTAGAGAAGAAATGTCTTCGTCATAGCTTTCCCATGTGAACATCTCAACGTTTGTTGGCAACATTTCCATTTGTGATGTTTGAACTCCAACCTAAAGAGAAGGAAGGAAGCCTAGTCAAACCACACAAAGTTATACTTTTGATTTTAGAATGAGTCTCACACAAAAACGGAAACAAGGAGATAGAGGAAAGTATAAACTGTCTCACCTAGAGCAAAAAAAAAACAAAAAGGGTCCTTGGATAACAAGTTTCATACCTTTGCTGTATTGAAGACTACATTTCTGCAATCAGGAAGGATGCTAATAGACCAAGGAGGCAAGTTATAGTGCATGTTATTGAACATTACTCTTGCAGCCTTATTTGTATCGTAGTTTGCGAGAAAAGCTGCACAATCTCCTGATTCTGACGAGTATACATGAGCCTGGAAAAACAAACACAGATTGGATGGAGTCAGTTAATTATCCTAAACCACCACATATTGCCAGAAGCAGGAGTTTGAGAACAGAAGTCAAAACCTGTTGAAAGCTCCCCAACGAAGTCACAATAGGGTCTGCTGAAACCAAAGCTCGCTCAGACATCTTGATTGCCCTGTGAAGCTCCTTTAGGTGACCATACTTTGGTTGCCTAATTAAACCTATCAAGTTTTTTGCAGAAAATAGTTATATTTCTCTACTATGTGTATGTTGCATATTTGAGCGCTATAAATATAACAATGCACAAGCAACTTGGAAATAAACTTATATTCTAGTCAGTTCACTTCGTGTAATTTTGGGGACAGGCTGATGAGTGGTAAGGACCTAAAAGCACACAGTACTCACCCACAAAAATGCTTTCGAATTACTCATTTAACAAGTCGAACATCCTCATTTGGCGCAGAATTGCTCAACAATACGAACAACTTAGAAAAAGAAAATAAAACATAGTTTTCATTCTCACCATATTCATCGAGTGGAGCATCATAGTCATAGCTTGTAGTAATGAAAGGGCCCCCAGCTGTACGTCCAAAATTGGTCCCTCCATGGTACTGTTTTGAATGAAATATAGGGTTACTTGGTTGTTTGTTATATTAAGTTTCATCTCAACATCCTTAAATGTTAAAGAAAGCCAACCATATAGTAGTTGACAAAGGATCCTCCTTTCTGTATGAATCGAGAAACTGCGAATGCCAAATCCTGGACTGGCCGCTGGTGGATTGGACCACCAAACTCCGTGAACCTTATAGCATGTAGTGAGAGATAGTGAAAAGGTGTATTTTCACATGGCAGAAAACTTGCAAATCTGTGGTTAGAAAACAAAAAGTGAACAATTAAGTAGGACATACCAGCCACTCCAAGCCTCTGTCCATATTGTGGGCTTGTAGGGTTTGTTGGGGGAGAATGCATCACAATAGAAACCATTGCAAGTGTTTATCTGTCACAAGTGGAGAGGGAAAGGAGTTTTTTAGACAACAAAGAATCCCTTCTCCCAAAGAAGGAGTATCACCTCAAGGTTAAGAAGCAGGGACCTTGCATGTGTCCCTCTAGCCCGGCAGGATTGCTAATCAAAAGGAAAATAAGAAAGAGTAATCTACCGCAAAAGAGAGTAAGGAGTGCTTACCACAGGATCCGGGGCATCTTCTTCCTTGCACATAACCCATGGCACCCCCGTTCCCAATTTAACAGCCATATCTGCCGCCCAAGTAACATAATTGTGGCCAGCAGCCCCAAGCAACTTACTCTGAAGCCCATACTCATTCTCAATCTACACAACATAAATTGGGCGCCGATCATTAGTGTAATTTTAACTAGATAAGTCGAATTCACTGCCGTAAGAGATGGATTTAGACTTTCAGCCCTTTTTCAGGCAATTAAAAAAATATCCATGTCGTCCGCATACGGCATATGGTGGGGAGTCAACGGTGGGGTGTTTTAACTCAAAGCCAAGACAAAGTTTTACATAATTTTGAAACCCCAAATGTAAAAAGGGACCATATGGAAAAGCCAAAGACCTAAACTTACCTGAGAGAGTATGATGGGGCCACCCTGGGACTCAAACAGATTTTCACTCTTCATCAGCCCAACAATCTTTTCAGTGAACCCTTGCATTGCCATCTGTAGCACCCATAAGTGTGTGCTTAATATAATGATATTATGCCAAACAAAAAGAGGGATAATGGAATTTCTATATGCTTCATTTATTTTCCTTTCAAGTATTTGTACAATCCAAAGCCGGAAACTAAGCTGCAGGAAACGAGACCTTGAAAGGCTCATTGTCAGTTCTGAAGCTGATGCCTGGGACATACTTGAGCCAAACGGGAAATCCTCTGAATATAACGAACAAGTAGAGTATTAAACGCAGAAAAAAGGAAAACAATCAGATTAAATCCTAACACAACTAAACTTAGGAACTGTAAAGAGCAAAAGGAAAAAGTAGAAGAGAAATAAGAAAAACCCCAGATGATGAAAGTGATGTTAGATCTACGTAAAAAGAAAAAATTGGTGGGTACCCAAAATTCCACTCTGCACAAACATAAGGTCCAATGCGGATATGAGCATATAGTCCTGCTTTTTGTATTGTCTTTATGAATCTCACCAAATCATATCTCCCTTCGAAATTATACTGAAACCCACCAAAAGCAAAAAGCAGAGAACAAAGCACAATTTCAGAGAAAATGCTAAAGAGGAAACAGAGCAAAACAGGGTAAGAACAGTTCATGAAACAGAGACGGAGAGAAAGGAAGCTACATTGCCAGGAGAAGGCTCGTGAACGTTCCAGAAAACGTAGGTCTCAATCACATCCAGTCCTCCATCTTTCGCCTTCAGTATCAGATCCTCCCACATCTACATGCAGCTCATTTCCCAACGAAATCACAAACAACTCCTAACACCTTTCAACCAAAAACTTACATACAGAAAAAATGGGAACGCTTAGTGTACCTCAGGAGTGCTTCTCGGGTAATGTATAGACCCAGAGAAGAGAATTCTCCTTTGCCCATTGATGACAATGGCCTTCCTATCGTAGGTCACGCTACACTGTATCAGCTGGAAACCCAGACCCAGGAACCAGACCAAACCAAAGACTAAGACCAACTTCGAAACCGAGGTAATTTCCATTGCTTTCCCTACACACAGCTGGGGTCTTCGTTGTGGGGAGGAAAACCAAAAGCGGGATAAGATTTGTGGAATCCGCAGCCCGCGGGGAGAATAAGAGAGCGAGGTGAGGTGGGATTTTCGTAGGCTTAAAAATGTAGCGGTGCAGGGCCAGCAACAGGGTCCATTTTCTGCTCTGGACTCCACAGTCAGAGGTCTCCCAAGAGCCTGAGCAGAGCAATTTATAAGCAATATAGTGCACACCTTGACAGCTTTCACTCGCATTCACAAGTGGCCAGGCATGGCACTGCGTGGCTGCAAGCTACGAAAGAAGTAAAAACTATACAGCTCACAATAACGCAAACAAACAAACAGGGAAAAATGGAAAACAAAAGCAGTAAATCTAGGCACCTTTATACAGCTCTCAAGAGAGATTAGGGATCTTTCAGGAGCTTAGAAGCTGCTTCCTTTTGGGGTAATTTATCTTCATGAGAGATTATTTTTCATGAGGACATTATTATAAAATTCCAACAAAAATTTAATAGAATAGGAAATTAAATTATAATAGACAACTAAAGTTTGAGATATTATATGATTAGTTAATTACACAATGTCACATATTTTATACCAAATTTCTTTGGGCAACAAGCTTTTCCCCCTTATTTCTCACCCTGTGTATGGTTTATTACTTGAAGAACCCACAAAACAAGCACTATATTTATTCACGCTAATTATGAATTTTAATAATAATAATAATAACTGGACGCTAGTGCTGTTGGCCACTCTAGCACTGTCAGTGACTCAGTAGAGTGTGGGGGTTGACTTGGTCAGCGTCACCATGACCTGGGGCATTATAGTAATAAAAGTTGAAAAGGGGGTGAAACTTTGAAAGCAAAGGATAGCACGGCATGCCTCATATGCTGCTTTTGTCTCGGAGCTTTATACCAAACAGGGCCCATGGTACCAAACCCATGTGAACCCGAAACTCCCTTCCATGCCTCGTGCCCCTGCGGCCCTGCCCCCATAGCTATCACCTTCTCTGTAACATCTCTTGCTTCCAAATGACGCATGCCCCCAGCGGCCAGCAACTCTTCTGTCTCAAACCCTCCTTGTACATCTCAATAAATATGGTGCTATTCGCCTATCTGTGTCGAAGATCACAAGAAGCCAAGCAGTAGCTGTCACTCTGACTACAAACAAACAATATTAATATGCTGTGGGTGTTGTTGTTGCCGATTCATTTAATGTAGTTCAAGCTTCAAGATAGCGGCGACTGTGTTTTTTAACCCAGAGACACAAAATTTAATCTGGACTAGTTAAACAGAGTTCGAATCAACTGAATGGATCAAAGGTGCAAAATAAGGAACTCTCATGATCGTCGAAACAAATAAGAGAATTTCGTCCATTTGCAGATTATTCTCAGCGAAAGGAACAAGCCTGTTGCAAGCAGGCGTAGCATAATTCCTCCACCTACAGAAACAGCACGCGGACTTTGGGAACCATAAGTATCATGTTTTCGCATCAGATTTAGCCACTGGAGTTTAGAGTGTTCTACGTACTTAGATCTCCGAAAACTTCTTGGGTGGCGGAAAAAGAGCTGTTAGCTGAATATTTAATGAAAAAGTGTCGTTGCATTGTTCTAACATCGTGTAAAAAGTGGAAAATCATCATCTACTCTGCATTAAAAAAAACGTTATCGTCCTAATACACTCTCCTAATCCTGGCCAGGAAGAAGTCAACTGGGCCTAATTACGCAGATGGTCATAATCTTTATGGCATATGCCCCCACATGGCAAGTTTAGTGGGCATAATAAAACAAACCAAGCGCAACGTTTCTTTTCCTTTGTTCCCTTGTTGCTTCTCTTTGTCATGAGTTTAAGTGGCGGTAATGGCGGAGGGAATGGGAACCCTAAGACAGTACGACAGTGGGACCTTCGTCGCACTCCACTTTAACTGACTCCTGGTCAGCCGAGTACTGTTGCTTAGCGGAGATTTCGGTTCTTATTGTGTTGTAATTAGGTCATGCACAGATCATAAACGTCGTCTTTTCTTTTCTGTAACCCATAAATGCCACCAATTAATTAATTGCCTAATTGCTATATTTTGCAGTCAATGACTTGGCATTTCCTCGCTCAAGAGGGAGGCAATTGAAGCCAGGCTGGCCCCCAGATTCAATCAGTTTGCAGACTAAGCTAGTCTTCAATGAGATGAGTGCAAATCTGACACAAAATCTAGTTTCCATTCAGTGTTCACTTGTTTTAACCCCTATGGATCTGTCACCCATTCGTGTAGCTACACTATAATATCTCTTCTAACGGGTGTTCCTTGACAAATTGTCTGTCATTTTAATTGCTTAAAGACACCTTACAGACCCACATTTTGGATTACTCCGCCTAACTTTCTCCCGAAATTATTTAAATAGTCCATATAATTTCACTTTGTTACAAATTAATAGTTATTTCAACTTTAACAATTTGGTCTATCTGGTCACCAATATAATGCACGAGATTTCCTTCGTTTATATCTTTGTCAATCTCCTGATGAAAGCTAACATATTCATTTTTAAATATTTGTATGTTGCTGACATGTCAACATATTCCGTTAAATGATTAACAGAAGTACTGTGGACACATAGACCCTTATGTATCATATTGGTGACCATAAAAAACAAATTGTTGAAGATAAAATTACATAGATTAATTTATAACAAAGTGAAACTGTATAAACCATTTGAGTAATTTTAAAAAAAAAAAAATTATCAACATTAGATCATCTAATTCGGACCACAAATTTAAGAGAATCCTGATTATAAGAGAGTATAACGTTTTAACCAAAAAGAGAACCATTTAGAAAGGCTATTGGACCAGCTTCTTCAATTGGGTAAGCGATCATACATTAATACCTATTATAACGGTTCCCTGATAAATTATGACCTCTAACTACTTTCTCCCCAACAGAATTGAAGGTAGAAGTAATTAAGAACCTTTAGTAAGTAAGCTTTTATCCATAAATTCCTCAAAATTAGGCCGGGAGTGGGGTTAGTCGAGTTAAAGTCATATGCACCTAAGATTTCGTCCTTAACGTGAGTCGTGACATAACATCCACCCAAAAAAAAAGGAGAAATTAAAGCACATTCTTTATGTGTATACCAACCAAGTCCTCCTTATAATCCATTCAATGGGAATGTGTCGGGACCATTTCAATTATTTGGTGCCTTCTATACTTTATTTTTCTTCCTTTTTGTTAAAGGGCAAGTACTTGGTCTACAGTGTAATAAATTAGATTCGTTTGGTCCATTTATTTATTTTTCAATTAAATTGTACTGCGTTAGGTTATTATAAATAACTTTTTAGATTCCTCTTCACCCTGCACCGTCTTTAATTCAGTTGAATATTTCACAGCAGTTCCATTGCACGGGACAGGTGCCCAATACCGTATATACGTAACAATGCACTATACAATTTATTATTCTATCTCAATGGACCCACTAATCAGATCTTAGGTACCATTATTGTTCATATGTACTTTAAAACGTAGTCGTTTTCAGAGCATTCTCCATGTCTTATAAAAATAAATTTTTTATAATAAAATTTTAGAGAAAAACTGGAAAAAAAAGACACTTAGAGTGTGTTCGGTTAAGAGTATTGTGAAAATTTTTTGTGTTTTGAGAATTTTTAGGTGATGTTAACCTTATTGGTATGCGTGTTGTAGTTATTTTTATGTGAGGTTAAAAATGATGTTTGATTGTAAGATTTTTGTGTTGTGAGAATACAAAAAATCCTGAGAATTTTTAAGAACAGCCCCGAAAGAAACAGTATAGACATATCAAATCAAATGACATTATATATATGTGTGTGTTTTATTTAGACAAAAATGCAAGGCATGTCCCACAAAAATAATCAATGAGATAAGCTTCAAATATATATATTCCTGAAAAATAGAAAGATAACGAAGGAGGCGTTGAGAGACGTTGTCGCTGGACAAGATTATTCAGAGCCACATGAGTGCCGCGATAGCGTGATTGGGTTGGCTGCTCGGAGATGGTCCACGTGACAGCGGGTGGGCACTGGGCAGCACAAATATGGCAGTTGATGCAGGGTCCCACAAAAGGGATCGGTGCACTTGCCGTGCATGATTGCACTCCAGGACCGAAACACCGTCAAATCACATTTAGAGTTACGCGCCGTCGTTTGGATCTTCGCTGCCTGATTTGCGGTGCACTCATAAGATCCTCCTGCCGTTAGCGTCAGTGGGAATGATTCCGTCAAACTACCCTGTCGTTTTAACTGTTTCATCCTCGGCGCAGAATATTCTGACGAGGTTGTGTTTCGCGGGCGGGACCGTCAGGGCTCGCGAAACTTCCTCCAATGACGTTGTTACAAGTCCCTCTATTGAGAAGCCACAAAATTCGCTCCACCTCAGGATCACATGGCTACGGTCGCCCACTGTTACTCGGAGGAAGTTTCGCAACAAGACCAATAACCATAGGCATAGTCACCACTCCTTCGGTACGGCCTCTTTTTTTATTAATCCTATTTTTGGGGCATCTTCGGTACGGCTCAGTGGCCTAAGTGCGGCAGCGGTACCTCGCTAAAGATCTATGTCGGATCCTTTGCCGTATTTACCGCCACGTGGTTGGATGTCATCATATCTTTGACCTGCCCCGCCAACTTCTTACCAAAACAAATCCTGCTCCACTCCTGATGGTACCAGGTTTTTTTTTTACGTGATGGTACAGCTTCTTTCACTTTTGCTGGTTTGTCGGGAATATTTTTAAAATTTTAGAAAGTATTTGAATGTTAAAATTTATTAAAATTTGTGAAATATTTAAAGTATAGTTAGAAATTTTAAAATATGTTTATTTTGTTAAAAAATTTAAATTCTAAAATTTTGAACAAACAAACGTGTCCATATATTCTCAAAAACTTTAATTTCTTTAAGTAGCAACGAAATCTTTGAGAACGTGGTTAGCAATAAATTCAAAGATTTAAACCATCACTTGCACAAAAAATTTATGACTTAAATTAAGATTTGATAAGTGAGCCTATTTGTCTTTCTATTTATTAAATCCAATTGGTGCAGATAATTCATCGAGTTCATTTAAATTCGATGCAAATAAATGTGTCCGAATTGCTCTAGTTACTTAAAATAAATTCTCAAAACTTCCATAATTAAACACATGGCTCGACAGAAACAAAATGGATCGGAAAAAGGTTAGCAAACTTCTAATAACTATGATTAGTTAGCACATGCATGCTCTAACTACTCTCAAGATTGTTGAACTAAAACCCCCAACTAACAAGTCCTGAAAAAGGGGGATTTGTTAGTTGGTGCGAAAGGGTAGAGATGTGAATTCGATTCTGATTCATTAGGATTCTGCAAGCGCTTACAAGGCCACACCGGGCATTCCTTCATTCACAAGATTTTACTTCACATGGTGCACTTTTCATGCCCATGATTGCTTGTTTGACACCGGCCTACACGCTTTGGGTACTAAGATTGTGTCCCTTTTATCTCCTTTGGTCCTGCTACATAATCTTACTCTAGAAACTTTAAATGTCTTTATGTTCCTTCGACAAGACCACACTACACTAGTAAAGCAGATTGGTTTCCCAACATTTTTTTTATTATTTTTATACTTATGTTTAGTAGATCTCTTAAACAAATGACTCGACAAAACCCTTCGTTTGGCAATAATGCCTGTTGAAAGGTTTGATTAGGTTTGGGTAGAAAGTTATGCTGGCTATGGATGGAATGCAGTACAATCAAGGATGTACACAAAACATGGGCCATGAGGATTTAGGAATCCAGAGAACTATGCTTCGTATGCAGCTTGCAAGAAATTTTAGGGTTTGGAGGGGACATGCATGCTAGCTTTGGACAATTAGTATCTCAATTTTAAGTATTTTTGGAGCTTTCTTTTTCACTCTTAAAAACTGTCATATGTCTATCAGGACAGACTCAGTTTTCACCTTATTTAAGGGCCTTGAGTTGAGAAGTCCCTTGACCCAAAAAAAAAAACTCATGAACTATGTTGAAGCACTTTGTTAATTACATCGTGTCTTGTGGTATATTCAAGCTTAATCTTGTTTCCCCCAAGTGGCTCCACAAAAAGAAAAAGGGACTAAAAGATATAGTACTAGGTAACAAGACTTCGTAGCACATGGGGACATGGATACTCATCACGTCACCTTTTGTTAATTAAGTGTGAGCGCTAATGACTGTTTAAAGGGAAATTAGATCACTGACACCAAACCCCAATTGCCAAATCCCTGCTGCAAAGAATGGGAGAATTTGATTCATTATAAGGATTTATATTTAGCAAGCGCGCGCTTGGAATTAGCTAGGCCAATTCTTCATTCACACAATTCACTCAACGGGTGCAACTTTTGAGAAACCCCGGCCATCATTATTTTCGCGACACTTTCGAAGCTTTGGGGCCATGGATATGGCGGCACTGCGATGCGTTTTGGCAACGTGGCTCCCTCTAGAAACTAGTCTTATAAGTTATTATAAGTACCTTTCATCAAAACCACACTCATACAGTTGGTTAAAGTACTTCTCACAGCTTTTTCCTCTTTCCTTGTTTCGGATTACGCGCCAATTTATCAACTTATATTTGAAGGTTTTATTTACGTTGATTAAAAAAAAAAGATACGATCATTATAACTTCTCAATACGCAACCAAGCCAAATTCATGAATTTATGCTTCTAAAACAAAGGGTTTTGTATCAATATATTTGTAGTTGAATGTTGTTCGGGAAGAGTCTTATATTTTATTACCATATATTCTTCATGTGAAACAACAAAGAAAAACGTACGGTATCCTTTTTTTTTAAAGGCATATGTTTCCACTTCACTAAACATATATAGAAAAAGAGGCTCGTATGATTTGGTTTTGGTTTTTTCATTCAAAAGGTTAACAAGGAGAAAGAAGAGAGGTTAATTAACAAGTAATGGCCTTCTCATACAGTATAATTAGGCAATTTTCAAAAGCAATTAGCAAGAAGTAATTATCATTTGAGGTATGCTATTTAGAAAGAAAAAAAATCATTTTAGGTATGCTCCAAAAAGTATATGCCAACCGCCAAAACCAGAGCTTGAAAGCAGAAACCATCATTAATTTCCTTTAGTTACTAAAAAAAAAGTTCTTAAAAAAAACACCAGTTATTCTATATTTTCTGTAATGGGTTACTCATGATGACGATTCTTTCCTCACCGACGTCAAGTAGTAGAATTGCCCGTTCTGCTCACATTAAAAAGCTGCAGGATTTGCCATAATATATATCAATTATGGTTTGGTACTTTTTCCTTGGTGAAACTGCGTGAGTACTGGTGCCGTACAAAGGGTGTATTGGAAATGCATGACATATGGAGCTGCCTGGTCCAGCTCAAACTCACGTGTTTCTGCGCATGCATCGCAGCATTGTAAAGAGCCAGTCATTTTTCGTCACTAGGGCATATATCAAGTAATTAAAATAATTCTCTAATCACTTATAACGTTTGTGGTTGCCATAGAACTCTTTTCATGAACAAAGAACGGTACGTAGGGAGGCTGATTAGCACCCTTTACTTGACGTCCAACCGAGGAATCCCCCAAAAACTCTCCTCAAGATGAGTAGACCTTGGACGACTAGTCGAGGTTGATAGTTTTAAAATGGGGGCAATATCACAGTACATCTTCAAATTATATATAAACGTGAAAATAATATTTATCATAGTTATCAAATCATAATGATTAGTTTTCGAGAGGATACATTCTAATTCTAACAGAGGTGACCCCAAGCCGATCGACTTAGATAATTTCCTCGTTCTAAGACTCAGTGGTAGATCCAGCATTGAAGTCTTAGGGGGCGGAGTCATAAAGTTGGAAAAATATTTTGAACATAAAAAATAAATTTAAAACTAAACATTCATACTTTCAAAAAAAATTAATACAACCTCCTACACATTTTCATACAAATTCCAATATATTTTAAAAAATATATCATTAAATCATTATGCACGCTCATCAACCAATAATTATATAGAAAATAATATAAATATTGACTCTAGATTGAAATTAGCAATCTAAAGGAGGGAAAAATTGATATCGAAAGAGATTTTAAGTTAAAAAGAGAAAATGAACTTATATAAACCGAAACAACATCAAAAGAAACGAAATAAAAAAAATCAAGTTAAAAGTTGTCATATGTAAAGTCACTGAAAAAACTTGTTGGGTAAAATTATTTATTTATGTTAACTTTTTCAAAGTTGAGGCAAAATCGATAGTTATTTTTTTTAAAAAAAGTGTAATTTAGAGAAATAAATAACAAAATAGAAACAAAAACTGGTGTTTTGGTCATAAAATAAATTGCCTTACTTAGTGAAATTTTAATTCTATTTGCATTTTCTTATTATTTTAAAATATACTTTAATTCATTTGTTATTTGTTGTCATTTTAAAGGGTATGATTTTTAAAGCATTAAGTTTGTCTCATTCGTTTTGAGGGATAAATGGTATATATTTAAATGGATAAAAAATAATAGTATTTTTTATTTTGCAAAAGAAATTTTTTCAAAATATTTGGAGGTCGTACAAAATGATATTCGAAGGTGTAAAATTAAGATAGGATAATATTTTTTTACCTAAAAAATGTTTAAAAGAAAAAAAAAATCAAAATATCCCGCCCCTGACTGAGAAGGTCTTCTCCGTCCCTCTCTCTTTCTCTTTCTCCTTCAAGATTGGGAATGAGAATTTTTTGTTTTAATTTCGGTGTGGCAGATAATCGAGGAAGAACAGCTTCAATTGAAGAAGTACGTACATTTCCCCAATTTTTGACTTTCAGACCCGTAAATGTTGTTTCGATATCTGTTAAGTTTTGGTATATCTGTTTCCTTAATTTTGCTATTATTGTTTGTGATTTATGATTCAGTTGATTTTACTATATGTTTAATTTCTGTGGAATTGGAACCTTAAAGTATTGATTTGTTTGGCTGCTGAGAAAATATGGAGATGCAGGGAATGAAAAAGTAGAGAATGTATTTATGATCCCTATTTTCCCTGCATCGGACTCTCGGGTACTGGAGGCTCTTCTTTTTGTCTTTATTCATGAAGGAGCAATTTTAAGAACTTCGCTGCTGTTGCTTTGGCAAGGCTTATATATAGGATCTGAGCTAATCAAAAGAAAACCTTAAGCACCTTTCTTGATTGTCATAGTGATAACATCTTGATTATTTGTTTTTATTTGTGTGCAAGTTTCGTAGCTAGCCTACATTATCCATAATGGGTGCCTGCATTAGTATAAGGATATTTGGCAACAATGCCTGTTGAAAGGTTTGACTAGGTTTAGGTAGAAAGTTATGCTGGCTATGGATGAAATGAGGTACAATCAACTGTCAAGGATGTACATAAAACATCGGCCATAAGGGTTTAGGAATCCACAGAACTATGCTTCGTATGCAGCTTGCAAAACATTTTAGGGTTTGGAGGCAGGGACGTGTATATATGCATGCTAGCTTTGGATTAGTATCTCAATTTTAAGTATTTTTGGAGCTTTCTTTTTCACTCAGCGGCAATGCATTTGTTTTTTCACCTTTTTTAAGGGCCTTGAGTTGAGAAATCCCTTGACCAAAAAAAAAACCTCATGAACTATGTAGAAGAACTTTGTTACGTCGTGTCTTATGGTACATTCAAGCCTAATCTTGTTTCCCCCAAGTGGCTCCACAAAAAGAAAAAGGGACTAAAATGTATAGTACTAGGTAACAAGACTTCTAAAGACAATGATTTAAGTAGCACATGGTGACATGGATACTCATCACCTTATGTTAATTGAGTGTGAACGCTAATGACTGTTTAAAAGGGAATTTAGATCACTGACACCAAACCCCATTTGCCAAATCCCTGCTGCAAAGAATGGGAGAATTTGATTCATTAGGATTTAGCACGCGCGCGCATGGAAGGCCAATCCTTCATTCACACAATTCACTGATCAACGGGTGTTACTTTTGAGAAACCCCGGCCATCATTATTTACGCGACACTTTCGAAGCTTTGGGGCCATATGGCGGCACTGCATTGCAGCTTTGGGCAGCGTGGCTCCCTCTAGAAACTAGTCTTATGTGTACCGTTCATCAAAACCACACTCATAAGGTTGGTTAAAGTACTAATTCTCACAGCTTTTTCCTCTTTCCTTGCTTCAGATTACGCGCGAATATATTAACTTACATTAGAAGGTTTTATTTACGTTTAGATACGATCATTAGAACTTCTCAACACGTAACCAAGTCAAATTAATCAATTAATGCTTCTCCTCACATAAAAGCTGCAGGATTTGGTATAATATATATCAGCAATTATGGTTTGGTACTTTTTCCGTCGGTTCTACGTAAGGTTTCCTTGGTGAAACTGCGTGAGTACTGATGCCTTACTAAGGATTGTGTATTGGAATTGCATGACATATAAAGCAGCCTGGTCCATCTCAAACTGACGTGTTTCTGCGCATGCATCGCATTGTAAAGAGCCAGTCATTTTTCGTCGCAAAGGGCATATATCAAGTAATTAAAAGAATTTTCTAATCACTTATAACGTCTGTGGTTACCATAGAACTCTTTTCATGAACAAAGAACGGTATGTAGGGTGTAGGGAAGATGATATGCTGATTAGCACCCTTTACTTGAGGTCCAACGGAGGAATCCGCAAAAACGTACTCTCCTCAAGATGAGTAGACCTTGGAGGACTGGTTGAGGTTGATAGTTTTTTAAATGGGTAATATCATAGTACATTATACATCTTCTAATTATATTTTCATTAATTATATATATTCGTGAAAATAATATTTATCATAGTTATCAAATCATAATTATTAGTTTTCGAGAGGATACATTCTAATTCTAACAGAGGTGACCCCAAGCCGATCGACTTAAATTTTTTCCTAGTTCTAGGTAGTAGTAAAGCCGTACGTCTTTAGCTTTCATAGTTTTTGCTTGGGCTGGGCCTAGATTGGGAATATCCGAGTCTATCTCTCTTATTGTGCCTTGATTATTCCAGGACCATTCCTAACTAGCCCATAATTTTTGAGCCACTAACTCAGCCTGCCCACCTAGTCCAGCTGCCGAGGCGTCCTTCATACCTTCCTAGAGTGACTGGATTGTGGGGCAATTTTGACCCCCCGGATTAGAGAGCCCAAGGGTAAAGGAAGAGTAAGAATATCCGCAGAGATTGAAAGCATTATTATAAATTATCAGAATTAGTTTTGGCAGCATCTTTCTCACAATTAATTTCTTGTTTTGCAGGCAGTTGCAAAGGAATGGGGTGTGAAGGCAACGCCAACTTTCTTCTTCCTAAAAGAGGGCAATACAGCGGCCAAGGTGGAGGGAGGGGAAGCCAAATTACGGGAGACCGCAGATAAGCACTTGCTTGTCCCAGAAATTTCCTGGGATATGTGATACGTACGTATGATATTCTCAGAAGATGTTGTTCTTAGAGTTAGATACAACAATTTAAGGATAAGATTCTTTTCTTAAACAAAAAATAAAATCCTCTAATACATTTCATTATAATCCAACTAGATGGGTTAATCAACTCTTAATATTCTACTTAGGAAAAAACATGTGATATACACTTTGCGACCTAATTTGACAACTTATGGTTTGCTTGCTATTGGTGTTGATGTAAATCCGCTAGCAACGTAAGATTTATTGCGTTATCAAGGCTAACCGAATTGACGAAATGACCACTCAAAAATACGAAAATATCCTAAAGACTAATATAGGATAAAATATAAATTAAAGAGACTAATTTGTCATTTAGCTATACTCTAAGGGATAGGAAACTAATTAAGATACTCCTGAGGGGCCCTTTTTTTGGCTTAGGAAAAAAATTCAAGCTAATAAAAGAAATAAAGTTTACTACTGCTAAAGACATCTTGCAGTAACCCTTATTTCAATTACCAAAGGCTAATCTGATTATAGGAGAAGGATTCAATGATTGGGAAAGAATTTTGCATGCCCCCATTTTGCTCTGGGCATAAGGACCATGTTCAACACGAAGAGAATGAACATGATTAACTGTTTTTCTCTATCTTGCTTCTCTCTTTCTCTCTCTTTGTGATTTTGAGAGCAAATCAATTCTTCCATGTGCTTCTCTATTTATGACTCTTTTTTGTTTTGATCGGATCATGAATTTAATTCATCTGCTTTTTTCTGACGATTATTCTTGGGTAAACTTGAGAATATATGGTTTCCGGGTCTTTATTCTAGTGCATTTTATCCTATGTTTTGATGCTGAGTAAATTTCTTCTCAATCATTAATAATCAATTCCTCTGCTTGTGCTACTTGGGTCTTCACATTTGCACGAGTACTTATGTGGAAATTCATTTCCCTCGATCGAGGCAATTTTAGTTCTTCTCAATCAATATTAATCATTAGTTTTTCTGACTTGCTACTTGATCAACCTCACATCAATCCAGGTTCTAGTTAGCACAAATCATTGAGGCAACTATCTCAGATCAGCATTCTATTGGTAATGGCTATGAGTGCTTTCTTGTGGAGGTTATAGATAACTCTACTATATATACGTGCTCTACGCGCTGGAAGTGGACCCGATCACGCTTCCAAAGATTCGAGGCCCTCGGTCTGCTTGGTTTATGTCTAATTCCACCCGAACTGCTAATGTAGGGTTTTTTGGGTAATGGCACCGGCACACTTCGTCTAAATAAATTATATTTCGTCTTCCGACAGTTCTGACCTGCAAAAAGAAAAAAAAGATAGTGACGTGATAGTTCAACTTTAGTCATAATGGCTGAGACAGTCTAACGTGATAATATCATGTCAGATCTCTAAATCATACTTGTGAGTTTGCACCAAAAATTTCATAAAATATTTTATCAATTCACAATAAAATACTACAATATAATCTCTCTTTTTTCTATTAAAAATATAAAAAATTATAAAAAATTATCTATCTCTTCACTTTTTCACTAAACCCAATACCAACACAAAACTCAATACTAAAATTTTTTCAACACAAACATAACCGTAGTGGATTTGATACAAATTTTCCTCTGGTATAAACCATTTACATTATCCAATTTACATTATGTATTATCATGGTAATTATAATTAGCTAGATTGCTATTGTCACTCCTAACAGTTTGGACAATCACTACTTCAAGTGGAGCACATAATGTCCATCCAACATCCCACAAAATAGCAGAAGAATGATATGTCGAAGAAGTATTTTTCTCGTATCTTGAAAAAAAAAACTTTGTAATTATTGAATAAACCCGCACCTAGCTATCCGGCACTAAATGGGCTGAGAATGAAGTTGTTGGCAGGGCAAGTTAATTGGGCCGGGGTCGTTTAGTGGAGTAAGGCTAATTAGAAAGTAGTTAGCTAGGAAGATTAGAAGCCTAAGTGAATGAGCTGATAATTAAGGATTCAGCTAATAAAGATTGTAATAAGCTGACTGTATACATACATAGGATTAGTAAAGACTAGAATTCTACTCTTCGGAGGTTTGAGACGTCAAGATTACATTGTAAAATTATGAAACACATGAAAAATACTTTTAGAATGAGTCGAGATTTATGGCATGTGGCTTTTTGGGCAATGGACTGATCAGGTCAACTTAACACCCAAAATAGGTAAAATTATTCTAAACATGCCAATTTAAGGTGCATGGTGTTTGCGTATCAAAATTTTGGTTTATAAGAATTGATGAAAAAGATGAGGAATAGATTATTTAGGGAAAATTTTTTATATTTATTGTAGTGGAATCAAATAACATGATAAAGTGTGGGCCGAATTCTCCTTTTATTGGGAGATTCAAAACATATAATATTTTAATTGAAATTGAAGTGAAGTGCAAGATCAAGTTTTGAACTCAGTCTAACTCAGGACTTTAACTCTGATACCATATGAATTTAACACTTATACTTACAAACTTAAGTTGATAAGAAGTGATAGATTTTATGGTTAATTACACTTAGCACCCCAATCTTTCAATTTTGAGACATTGCATTCACATGGTTTGGACTTTCTACGTTTTGCAACCCTCCATCAAATTATCCGTGATTTTGGACGGAATAAATGACTATGTGCACCGCGCGTGCCATTCTTTCCCATTTTGCCCTCCAAATTCAAATTATGTAATGTCGTTTTATAAGGGTTTTATGAAAAGTCAAAATTTCCCTTACTAACTATATTTGATATACTGTTTTACTCTCACCCCCAACGTCGATCACTTTGCCCTAACCCTTTCTCATCCTGTCACTGTCTCACATATTAGGGCTCCCGATTTCTACGCACCCCTTTCCCATCCCGTATGTATTCTTCTGTGGCCCACTATCTTCTCGTTGTTCCATTATTGTTGAAGGAAATTGATTGTCACCGATTTGAGGTATGAGAGAAATTTCCTTTTTTATTTTTATTTTTAAATTTTTTGCTTTCATGAAAAGGTATATAATGTGTTTGTTCTTTTTTTGAGTTGTCATCTCATTCTTTCACGCTTGCTTTGTTTGGTTGCTTTCGGATGATGTCTGCCAAAATGGTCCATATTCTATTGAAGTCAGATTCTTTGTTGGGTTGCGTATTGATTTTGGGTTGTTGTTGATACTATATTGTGTTGATGGATATTTGTTTCATGAAATGTGGTCCCATGTTTGACATTTTGATTTTGTTAAGTTAGTGATTGAATAGGTTTCTTCGTATATGATATGGTATGTGGTCCCCCTTTTTATAAGTGACAAGACTGCTAATTTACATATGATTTGTGGTTCCCATTTGATAAAAGTTATATGTGTTCATGTCTCTATGTTTACGTTATATGCATTATAATAAGCGTGTGGTTGCCCACGGTTGAGGCATGAGGACATTGACTTCAGGACCCACTGTTAAGTGTTGGAGAATAACTCCAAATATAATAATTGTTTGTCTGCTAAGCTCCAAATATAATAATGCTCCCAATAATAAGTTAAGTTTCTTGATTTTCACTAATCATATGTATCTTGTTTTGCAGTTGCATACTATAAAGTACTTGCAAAACATGTCCACTAATGTCTTCTTGTTTGAGGTGCATTTTGAAGGCAAGTCCAATCAACAGCTGGATATGGATGAGCCTTACGATCAATGGTGCTTACGATGAGCCCTACATTGGGGGGGATATTGCCATCTACGATGAGCCTTACGATCATGATGTCTTTCTTTCTTTGAAATGAAAATAATTGTAAAACTATATGGATATAAAATTTGAGACCTAATATACTATAAGGAACCTGAAAAAAGTCTTAATGAAGGGCTAAAGTTATTGTCATCAGACCATGACGTTCTTCAGATGATCAATTGCCACCAAGGGGAACAAGTTGTTGTATTGTATCTAGTTTCGTTTGTCGGGACTGGTGGAGATGAAGAGAATGATGAGGCTGAAGGTGAAGGTGAAGCCGATGAAGAATCTGATAGCCGAAATTTTGTTTAGTGTAAGAGATCTTCAAACAGGCTTCAACTGAACAGTAAAAAATTGGGTCATAAATTGGCTTCCACTTTCGACTGTACTCGAGCTTCCGCTACTAATGTGAAGGTTTGATAAAGAAGCACCATTGAAATAATGTATTGTGCGACTATATATAGATAACTATAACCCAAAGAACAGAACTTATTGTATTTGAAAAAAGAATGTGACCGGTAACAAGAAAATGGAGAATGCTTGAGCACTTACCGATATGATGTCATTGATTGAGAACTTCACTGGAAAGGATGGAAGATATTGACGAGGAAAGAGAAAATGGGCAAGGGTTGCGACCACGAACAGCTAGGGTCAGAGTAGAGTGATGTCCTTCGTCTAATTGGGAAGAAAACAAGTCTGTGTTAGCGAAAGAAAACTAAGGAGAAGTGGGCATTATCTTCATCGAAATAGTTAAAAAAAAAATAACATCTAGTAACTTCTAATTTTGAGGGAAAAATGGAAAAGAATGGCACGTGTGGTGCACGTGGTCGTTTATTCCGTCCAAAATGATAGATAATTTGACGGAAGGGTGCAAAACGTAGAAAGTCCAAACCATGTGAGCACAATGTCTCAAAATTGAAAAATTGAGGTGCTAAGTATGCCCCCGAATCACAAGTGTGCAAAGTGTAACTAACTCTAGATTTTATTATTTGAATTATATTTTTTAAGAAAATAAATATTATTTTTTTATTATTTTTAGCTGAAATTTTAGTCATTTTAATATGCAAATACTGCCTTAACTCTAGCCAAGGCCCCAAACTCTTTTTTTGGTTAATTACACTTTGTACCCATGGTTCGGGGGTCTTGACACTTTGCACATCATTCTTTCAATTTTGACACATTTCACTCACATGGTTATGACTTATTTCCATTTGCACCCCTCGTCAATTTATCCATTATTTCGAACAGTAAAATCAACCACGTGCAGAAGAACACGTGGGTGCAAAATATCTCAAAAATAAAAGAATTAGATGCAAAGTGTCAGACCCTCAAAACTACATAGGTACAAAATGTAATTAAGTTTTCTTGAATATCAGAGACAAATTGGACAAGTGAGCTACGTACAAAACATGTGATTAAGAAATTTTAATTCGTTTTAACAAATAAATAAACAATAGTATGCAAATTAAAGAAATTTAAAACTACATTATTAATGAACGAGTTGCAAAGTATTAGAACTCTCAAATTATTAGTGGCAAAGTATTAGAACTCTCATCATTATATATATATAATATTTATTTATTTATTTATTTCAATCTTATCATCACTCGTTTTCGCTTCCAGTTGACACGTCTATATATGTATATAATATTTCAATCTTAGCGTCAGTCGTTTTCGCTGCCAGTTGACATTGCGTCTATATTTATATATAACTAGGCCCAATCTTCGACGTCGGTGGTAGAGCGTTTGCTAATGGTACGAGTGCTGTTGGTCTGATACATATAGCCTAATTTTTCTTTTCTAGGCAAATTTAAGAAACAAGACTAAGCCTGCCGGGTGAGGAGATTTGATCCTGGATCTATTTCTCCCCAAAGGGAGGAGGGTAAAGCTCATTGACACATATAGCCTAATTATATATACATATAGACGTAATGTCAACCTGAAGCGAAAGCGGGTTACCACCGCCTACTATTGTTTTAATAGATCTTAATGTCAACCGGCCGAAGCGAAAAGGAGATACCACCGCCTACTATTGTTTAATAAATTCCAAAAGTAGTCAATTTAATTTAATCTCCATAGAAATGATCTTATCGTTCGTAGCACATAGGGCTAAACCAATTATTGGTTACTGGTTAGAAATAGAAATTAACTTTCATTATCTATTACCTAATTGGTTGCTGGCTCAGACTATAAGGATTAGGATACTCTTTAACTTGCTGTCTAAATTAGATTATCTCATAGAAAGATAGATATTGTGTATGTCTTACACCATTTAATGCATATTCTATCGATCTCTTTCCAAATTGAATGATCTAATTTAAATAATAAATTGAAGATAGTTTTAATCCATAAATTATTAACATCTATTTTTTCATAATAACTGGTCTAATTTATATATACCTGGGTTATTCTTGGTGGCACATGAGCCAAGGAAACGTTGAACGAGGCATTAACTATCGACGAACGTTTCTGTAGGATTCTTTATTCTCTACGTCCAAAGGTGGAACGTCTTTTCTTCTGTTTTTTAAGCCGACGTGCGAGATACTCCTCTACTTGTATAAGTTTTAGTAGTTGCTTTCCTTATAACCCCGTTGCTCATTTATAAAAGGACTAGGAAGAGGCGTTTCCTTTGGTGTGGTAGCTGCTTTACTTTTCGATCAATCTTTTGGGAAAAAAGAGAAGTGTTTGAGAAGTTATGGGAGTGATCGCTGTGAACACTGAAAATGCCTGGAGAGAACAGCTCGAGAGGGCCAAGGGCGCCAGGACACCGGTTTAATTCCTCACTTATATCCTCTATAAATACCTCTCTATTCCTTATTCCTTCCTTTATTTATGTTCTTAATTTAATTTGGTAATTGTTTTGGGTTTGTTGGTATATGGGATTATGAAGATCGATCTAATTTTATTTCAATTATAAGGGTTTGACAAATTATACCCTAAACTATCTCCTATGAGACCGTTATTTGTGTTATTTGGCGTGTATTCGTTTACTTGTTTGATATTTTTCATTGCATTTCATTCTTAACATATGGTCAACTCTTAAACCGACACAGACAGTCGTCGAGTTCTGCCGTAACGGGTGTGGGAACTGTCAAGCCATAGAACCGGTGGTAGCAGAACTAGCTACAAAATATGCAGACGCAACGTTTCTCAGAGTGGATGCAGAAGCAGTGGTGGTAAATATGTGACCTCAAAATTTCTCTCCCAAAATTTGAAGCATTATAAATATTAATCAGAATTATTAGTTTTGGCATTCTCTTTTCTCACAATTAATTTCTTGAATTTGCAGGCGGTTGCAGAGGAATGGGGTGTGAAGGCAACGCCAAGTTTCTTCTTCCTAAAAGAGGGCGAAACAGTGGCCAAGGTGGAGGGAGCAGCAGAAGCCAAACTGCGGGAAACCGCAGATAAGCTCTTGTTCGTCCCAGAAATTTCCTGGGATATATAATGTGATAAGTACATACGATCTCAGCACCAGATGTTGTCCTTACTTCTTAGGTTATTTTCTTATACTAATTCACGTATGTCTGAATAAGAATTAAGGAAGTAAGGTGTCGCGTTGCAAAAAGGCGAGTTGGACTTGGACCCTATCGGTGCTTCTGTTTCGAGAATTACATCAGCAAACCAGCTGGTCTCCTTTAAGATTTCCCATTAGTTTTGCAGTTCAATAACGATCAGTCTTGGTACATTGGTTACCAATGGCTGAAAAGATCATGGGAATCATGTTATATATGTCCTGATCTTGTTTGTAATCTTTTTATTTCATGCAATTTAATTATAAGCTTCCACCCTCTTAATTGTATCGTATTTCTAATTAGCGTTTATAAACTCACTCGTTTTATTACTTAAGGATACTAATTACTCCATTTGTTGATAACTTCTCTCATATTCTAATGTTAAACGCTGATTACGTACTTTGCTGAAATGAGAGACAATTGGGGGTGGGTGGCTCTTTGTTAATTGACACTCCACTTACTCCTAAGGAATCAGATCCACCAGAATGTAGGAGCGTTTGAAACCTAAACGGAGGGAGCGATCTAATCGCTTGAGTTTAATGTCGAAAAAAATCTCATGTCAATAAGAGCACTAAGGTTCTATCCTTGTGTACAAAAAATTAAGATAAAAATGTTATAAATGCTTTCGAGGAACAATCTGGGAGCTCCAAGAAAATTAGGTAAATGCAAAAGAAATGAATGCATTTGGAGGGAGGTAGTGAGTAATGTTATTTTTATAGGAAAAAATGTAAATCATATTCTTGTACTGAATGACATTTTTTAATCGAGACCATGTTTTAATTTTTTTTTGAGACTTGTGATTTTTGATCAGTTTGTGAATTCAAGGTTCCACTTATTTTTCCGTTATATACGGACGAAAAATTCATATGTGACACATTTTCAGACACATCAACGGAAGGCATGCGTGACTTTTTTTAAATATAAAATCATAATATTAGATAAAATATAAAATGGGTAAGTGAGTCATGTGTAGAACATGTTATTAATTTTTTCGTTCGAAATAATGGATAAATAGATGACGGGATGCAAATCGAAAGAAACTCAAACTATGTGGGTTCAATGTCTCAAAATTAAAAGAACGATGTGCAAAATATCAGGATCCCGAAACAACATGGGTTCAAAGTGTAATTATTATTACTATTATTTTTTATAAGACCCGAGAAGTAGAAATTCACTCAGCTATGCTCTATATAATTGTGCGCATTATTCTTTCCCCACCGACTTCAAGTTCCAATTGGTATTTGAAAACTTGCACAATTTTATGATGCCAAATTGCCAATCCTGGTTTGGTACTGAGGGGGTTTCATGCATGCTCGACCGCGGGACCATTTATAGCTGGCCCATAAGTTTTGATCCACTAGCTCAGCCAGCTCACAAGTCCAGCCGCCCAGGTTCTTACCTTCTTGGAGTGACTGGATTGCTGAGCTACTTTGACAACTGGGTTAGCTAGCCCAAGGGTAACTCAGAGGACCGATAGTCGCTATTTTGGGCTTTTAATGTTTACACAACCTCCAGCCTCAAACCTCCTCCCGACACTGGAAACAAACCGGCAGGCGTTTGTTTCCCAATATTTTCGCTTTTTCACCGATGTATCCAAAATTTCCAAAACTCCAGTATTTCCGCAGAGAAGCCTTCGAAGTGGTTTACTCGGTTCCTCCTCCCGTTACAGCTTCTTCCGCAGCCATTTGAACCTGAACACAGAAAGAGAGAGATGGGATTTGGAGCTCTAAGAACCCTAATTCGACCGATTTCAAGAACTCTAGCATCCCGCACATCCACTTGCCCCACCACAACGCCGTTTCCTGCCACTTTCACATCTCCGAATTCCCTTTTCGTTTGCCGACTGCACCCCCAAGCCCCATGGTTTCCGATCTCGAACCAATTGCACAGCTTGACTGACACCAGGTTCCCGAAGAGACGGCCCAGCGACAGGCCTCATCGCAAAAGAGCCAGTTTAAAACCCCCAGGTTCCTCATTGTCCCTAAAAAACTGTTGCTACTTTTTTCCGTTTCTTTTTCTCGTTAACTAAACACGGTGAATAAAGTGCGTTTTTCATGCACTTGGCGGTGTTGCATTTCTTTCTTATATACTCTGCGACTCGATGTATGTTGCTTGCAATTATGTGAATAAGGGTTTTAGCGGCATTTGGTGGATGCAATTTGGAAATTCGCTGCCTAAGTTGCTTATTATTAGTTAAACGATGCAGGGCCGTATGCTTGGGTTCAGTACACACCAGGCGAGCCGATACCTCCGAGTAGTCCCAATGAAGGCAGTGTGAAAAGAAGGAACGAGAAAAAGCGCATAAAGCAGCGGCGCGCGTTTATATTGGTGCGTATTCTGTGAAAAAAATTGGGAAAATTATTGTTCCTTATGACATGGTTTGGGAATTCTTTGCAGTATTTTTGTTTTTTTGTTCAAGTTCAATTAGTTTTTGCTAAACTCTCAAATATGTCTTGTTTTGTGTAACATTGAGCTGAAATAGGTTATGGTTTGAGCTTTGTGGAACAATTGATTTGAATAGAGAGGATGATTCATAATCTCTCTTGTGTGCTAACATACTGCATTATGCTGATAATTTGGCGATAGTCATACAGCAAGCGGAGTATTGAAATGAAGATTCATTTCTACCCGGTTAACCAACTTTAAGTGAGTTGATGGTCTGGAAGCTTGAAAACAGAAACTCATGCTACTTTTCAATTATGTTGAAGTAATAGAAACTTGAAATGTGTTAGTAGTGGTTTAAGAGTGCTGAAAATAATGGCGTAAGCTCTCGAGAGTATAGATTAAACTAGCAGTTGCGGCACAGGAACAGTGTACCTTCGTGGAACCTTGAGTCATATTACTGTGCAAAGTAGGGTTGTCCATTGGCCGGTCCGGTTCGGTCCGGCCGGCCAAACCGGCCACGTTATGAAGTATATAGACCGGACCGGACCGGTCATTCTATCGGTCCGGTCCAGTCCGGTCCCCGGTTTCACCGGTCCGGTCTGGGCCGATTTGGGTTGGGCCATGCCATTTTGGGCCAATTTCCGGTTTGGGCCAGTTTGGAGAGGTATACTCCAGTCCAAGTCCGGTTTTCCACATGGATAACCCGGAACCGGACCGGAGTATACCGGTCTCGGTCCGGTTTGTCCAAAACCGGTCCGGTTCTGGCCGGATTTGGCCAAAACCGGTCCGGCCGGTTTGGTGGACAGCCCTAGTGCAGAGTATGAACTTCCTACTCTGTTATCAATTAGTTTCTCTCACTATCACTGTCTATACCAATCTTTCTGGCTGTAAGGTTTGGTGGATGTTTAATTATGACCTATGGCCCAACTTAGGCTGTGTTTGCAACCAAAATTTTTTCCAAAATTTTATCTCTCTCCTTATAAAATACTCCAATATAATCTCTCTCTCTCTCCCATAAAAAAATATAAAAAATTACAAAAAATATAAAAAATTACCTCTCTCTTCACCTTTTCACTAAACCCAATACCAACACATATTCCTATACCAAAAATATTACAACACAAACACAACCTTAAGCATTTGACAGTAAAATTGGCAGTACTGTTCACAGGTATAGTGGTTTCATCTAGTTTAGAGCTTTCTGTGGATGATAAAGAACTTTACTATAGTTTGATTGATCCACATCGAAAGGCACAGTGTCAGAAAATCAAATTGGATCACTTGACACAATTGAGGGGACATACTATGTTAAGTTGAGCTCGTCTCTGTGTTTTGGAAGCTTGTTTCAGTTGTTCCTAGATCTCTGTGTATTGATTTGTTTACAACTGAAATATTCCTGTGCACCCATTATAGCCTTCATCATTCGATATCTATTATGAACAAAAAGTGTCGACATTTCTTGTTCGATGTTGATGTAACAACCTGCAGAGTCAATTCTCCACACAGACTGTCTGCCGGAATTGATAGCTATTTGGATTTCCAAAATAATGCGATAAAGAGTCCGGCATTTATTTCATCAAGCATTGAAGTGTTTGCCAGAATTGAACCCTATTAGGCTTTCCAAATAATGCGATCAAGTGTCTGACATTGATTTCCAAGTATTTCAGTGAAATCACTGGAAGTTTCAATGGTCACTTATTAAATACCGGAAACCGGTAACTAAATTATAGAAACTGGTAACTAAATAGCAGGAACTGTAACTCTTCCAGTTACCAAAAAGCAAAGCGATTTGTGTTTTTTGGTAACAATTCTTTAATTGTATGACCACGTGAAAATATTACCATCCACTTAAGAATTATAAGGATTCATTAAAAAGTATCACCATCCATGTGAGATAGATGAAGCAGTTTTGGAAGTGCAAAAGTTGGTCTTGGATTTCCGCCTATTATATGTTGTATCTTCTGAATGCATCTTAACCTATGTTGTTTATTGTTTTTAGGCCTTTAATCTGTGTGTAAAAAGAAAAAAAAAAATCTCTGTTTGATCTTTTTACGGAAGTCTGCTCATTCTTATTTTTCTGAATGGACGAGCTTGTGTGTTGATTTTAGATGGATTCATATGAAGGGTTTGCTAATTCTTTGTTTTTTAATTGATTATTTTCCAATCAAGACCATGGGTTTGCTGTTTGCTTACTGGCTTCACGTAATTCAGAAAACAGTTTGTTGCATTCCATTCATGAAATGGTTGGATTACCGTTTATAGTTTCTTGATTTTGAATATAAAGGGGATTTTGGGCATGTGCAGTCAGAAAAAAAGAAGCGGAAGGCTCAGTTGCAGGAGGCTAATAGGAAGAAGATCATTAAGAGAGTTGAGCGTAAAATGGCTGCTGTCGCTAGGGAAAGAGCATGGACTCAAAGACTAGCAGAGCTGCAGCAGCTTGAGGAAGAGAAGAAAAAATCCGCGGCATGACTTTCTTTCTTGTTGGATTTCAGTGGCAGACGATGTTTCCTGCTGTTTAGTTTTTCGCATATTGCCGAAGGAATGTTCAAACTAGTGTCTTTAAGCTCCAAATTTTTCTGTCCTATCTGTTAGATAGGTGAGCTCGTGCTTGATACATCTCTACTGAATACAGAGCTGCGTTGTTTTGCTCATCATTGTTCAATTGTATTTCCGAAGTTACTGCCTTGGTTTCTTGATATTGGGTTGCTTCCAATGACAGTATATGATGTGTCTCGAGTGATGCCCGGCTATCATAAAGCAAGAGAACTATGGTTTACTTACATGTAGGGGTTCGATCATCCACTTGGAATTTGTTACTCCCTGAATACAAACCAGAGTAAGAAGATAATTGTGGGTACGGAACCTGTACTAGGATTCCACGAACAGGATTTCATTAGTCAGGCACATTCAGGTTGCACCAAATGGAACTAGAAGCATCATGACCCCAAGTAAAGTTCATTACAGTCACAGACGTTATTTTCGAGCCAAATAGAGAGTTTTAGATTTCATCTTCTCAACTGGCCTCTCTCTCTAAGAACTGGGACAATGGTCCAAAGAGCCGTCCTGCAGTGAACATACATAGAATGACCAGAGCTGAGACAATTATAGAGCTCCATTTGTAAGCAGGCCTCCTCCTCCTCTTGGGTCTAAACCATATTTCCAGTGAATTAGTGTTTCGTACTATGCAGGTGACTATGATGGGAGCTTTCTCTTCATCCAGCTTGACCCTTGGAAAGTGGAACATACAAATCTGCAAAGGGAGCATAAAGAAAAGGAGACGACAGGAGGAAAAAGAAGGAATAAACCTTGCCGCTCCGATTTTGCTCAAACGTTTCGCTCTCCCTGGTGCGATCTTTCTTGACATTTGCTGTAGTGTAGGCGCGCACCCTTCTTATATGCCACAATTTCCCTAGAATCCTGACCTTCCCCGTAGCTTGATCATGAGCCATATGGCTGACCGATTTCTCTGTCTTCGAACCTAAGGGATAACTTTTTCATGACAGATAAAAGACCTATAACTCGTAACTCGTTATTTACCTCTCAAGCGAAAGACAGATTTTTATTTTCGACGACTGAGTGTGATACATATTCTTACCATCTATACTATCATTATTCAGTTGACTGAGACTCAGAGAGAAGAGTGGTTCGACCACAAACCAGCAGAACCGGACGATGGTTTGAACAATTTTAGCTAATCTGGAATTTGCTTTAAACACAGTAACCCTTAAACCCTTTCTGCATCGGCACTTCCCGTCCAAAATCTCATTATAGAACGATCTAATTTGCTGTTCGAATTTCACTATACAATTTGAGAAAAGATAAACACAACATATAGACTCTACTTTAAGGTTTACATATGTTATATCTTTCTCTAAATTGTACGACATAATTCGGACAAATAATTATAGATAATCCTAATTTACCCCATAAAATCATGTCATGCTGAGGATGTCAAGACAAGTGACAGAAGTGCAAACAGTTGATGGCTGCAATCAGCAGCTCCAGAGCAAGAAACTGGTTTAATTTCTCACCTTTTGTCATGCATGGCCACTCAATTATACAGATTGCGATTAATCATATTGTTTCATTAATAGCTTGTAGTTAACTCTGTAATTAATTGCTGCAGATATATATAGTTGGTGGGGAAGAACAAAGATGAACGGAAGCAGGCCCTGGAAATTAGTTGGTGGGGACGAACAAAGATGAACAGAACAGGAGTCGTCCTGATTCTTGACTTCGCTACTATAATAAAAAAAAGGCATGCCATGCAATTATTCTGTATTAATTGCATCCACTACAGCTGGACGTAGGGAGCATATCATAGGATTCCATGCAGAACAGGCGATGCATGTGTGGTGAGTGTGAGTGCTACACACTTCCACTAAAAGACCGAAAAGCTGCAAGCTTCTAAATGTTATCGAGGGGAAATTCGCCCACTTCTCCTCTGTCAGTCCACTCGATTCTTTCACGTACTGGTTCGATTACGCACTTCGAATTCGTCGGTCACCCCCTCAGTACAAGCAAGAACGAAGAAGGTAATGGGGGAGGGAGTACGGCATATGTACTAGGGCTCCACCAATGGAAATGTTACTTTAGTCCAGCACATGCACGCAATGGAATCAGAAGCACCATGACCCCATTTCAAGTTCATACCCGCCACAAATGTTACTGTCTAATCGACCGGACCAATTTCTAAATTCAAAAGATCTGATCTGATCTTCTCTCCAGGTTTCTATTTCGATTGGGACAGTACCCCATGCAAGACCCGTCCTGCAATGAACATGGATGGTGACACCAGAGCTACCGCAATTATAGGCTTAACATTTGAAGGAGACGCCTCCTCGTGTCCTTGTGGGTCTGTCTATTGAGATGTATTATTTACTACTACTTTTTTCTAAGCGAGATGTAATATTTACTTGAAATATAAATAAAGTGTAAATTAATCAAGTCTTGAACTTACAACACTATTTTGTTACGAAATTAACTACCAACCATCCTAGCTAGAAGTAGAGGTAGATATATATTTTTTACATGCATGCAGGCCTTCCTTTGAGAGGTTAATCTTGATCCTTATGTCAGTTGCAGGCAGCAAATTAGTAGTCGGAAGAAGTAATGGCGTTGACTCTGATGGGGAGCTTTCTTTTCATCTTGACAGTTGGAAAGTAGACAACGTCATCCTGCTGTGCTACCCATCTGCACAAGGCAAAAGAAAAACGTAAAGCCCCATTACGTATGTACGAATTGTCGGTGACTTGAATATTCTCAACCTCTTAGCAGGAGGTGAAGTGTTTACTCACTCTTATGAACTGAACATCGTCCTTTTCCATAATCGAATATGAGACTAATTATTCCAATAATCTCTCTCACACATCTGATTCTCGATTAGGAAGAGACAATTTGTTTCTCCTATAGACTGTTGGGTCTAAGATTTGTTGGTAAATCTGGACTTTAATACTAGTGTTGGGTAGTCTTAGACCTTCTCAACCTCAAAAGCTAGTTCAAGGGGTGAGATTTTCTCTCACTTATAAACTGGCCATCAACCCCTTTCACAACCAATACGAGACTAACCCTAACAATGTTCATGCATCTTTATGTTCTTTCTTTTACTATCTTCTCTATATATATTTTTCCTATTGCTTCCAGCAAATCGATGCCATGATGATTTAGCGGCCACGATTACCTGTAAGTAGTGACGAGATGGTGAAGAAATATCGAGAGCTCGAGCCTAGAAAGTTCTAATCCAGGGCATAGCCTCTGACCACCGCCAAATGGTATAAAGAAATTGTTGTTAACGGCAGCTTCTATTTTCTGCAACCAAAGAAGTAGTATAAGGACTGGAAAGGCACAAAGAGATGGTTATGCTTCATAGACTGGTATATGTACGTGATTCGTCTTGGGGATGAGGAGGTAGCATTAGCTAAGCTTACCTCCCATCTCCATGGATCAAACTGATATGGGTTTTCATAGTTGCCTTCATCCATGTGAACAGAAGTTAAAGATGCCAAGACGCACCATCCTTGTGGTATAAAATAACCTGCAAATCCCACCACAAGAACCCTAAATGAAATTGTAAAACTGCAGACACTATTTACCTGCAAAACCCAATATGCAGTCCAAGAAAACTGACCTTTGACATCTACATCCTTCACTGCTTTTCTCCAAATCCCGTTGATGATGTTTGCCAGTCTAAGAGTTTCATTGATCACCTTGTGGAAAAGATAAGAATAGCAGGTTCTCCTGTATTAGTTTATACTCTTGGGTTCTGAAAGGGGCATAAATTTCATGGCAGTACTGTAACTCGACTCCATTTTTCTTAATTTAATTCTAACATCTGAGACTCACATTTTGAGTGAATTGCAAGGACATGTAGTCAGTCCAAGCATAATCATCGCACGAATCAGTCTTCCTTTTCTTCAATTCCATGTTCTCCTCCTACGGGATAACTTAAAAGCATTAAAACCAGATAAGTACAAAAAATATATGAAAAGGAAATCTAAAACATAAACTTTTAAGGCCAGGTGAAAAAACTTTAAGAGGGTAAGGTGCTAGTTAATTTGTAAAATCACAGATCACAAAGACAGCAGAGCTACCTAAAATATTAGGCACATAAGTTTCACATACCTGTTCTGAGTTTCTTAATGTCACAAAAGATCCCCGACCTTAAACAGGAAAAGATAGGTCCAAAAGGGACATCTTTGTTATTACTTTCAGTTTCCAATGACCATGTTTACACTGTGTTGATGTTAGGCATATTCTTTCCATCTCTTACAAAGATCAAGCACAATCAAGATATTGGTTGATAGATGGGGTTTTGCCTTCAAACTCTGGCAAATCTACCTGCAACATCACCTTCTTGGCTTTTCTAGTTCTACCATAGATAGCTTTATAAACTTCCAGAATCATGACCATGCAAGAAGTTATGCACAATTGTTAAGTTATCCTTCATGAGATTATTTTCCTTTTTAATTAACAAGTCGCTTGAAGTATTATTCATTTGGTTCCTAAATTTTGCCTCCTTTCAACAAATTGTCTTTAAATTTTCAAATTAATCATACATGTTCTATAAAAATGTTCATCCACAAAAGGGTAACACAAGCTCCAATCATAAATAAAGTTGATGTGTGTCACTCTTAGTAGACCATTTCTCATTTTTTTTAGTTTTAATTGTATTCAAACTATTTTATTTAAAAAAACAATTTAAATAATTTTTATTGTCATAGTTTTTATTTGGATGATGTGGCAGATATTGTTACGTTTATTTAGTATTGACTATTGAGTAACCCGTATCAACTTAGAACTAGAATTGTATAGGACATGCCATCCGTTAACTTTATGAATGATTTATTTGTTTTTACAAATTTCCTTCAAAATTTCTCAATAAGTTTTTACAAATTTCCATGAAAATTAATATTTCAAACTTTTTTTTTCTTAAAAAGCTTAAAATATCTTGAAATATGAGAAAAAAATTAATTTGCTAAACATCAAGTTACTTAGTTTTTTTTGGAAAATACATTTTTCACCCACAAATTACCATAGATTTTGCACTTTGCATCCTAAACTACCAGTTTTGATACATTGCAACCTCTAACTACCAATTTTTGACACTTTGCACCATTTATCAAATTTTTAGACTAAAATGACGATAATGCCCTTGACTCATTTTGCATATATTGAAGATATTGTTTTCAATTCATTAATTTATCAAGGGTTTTATTGTCAAATGGAAGGTGCAAAGTGTTTAATATTAATAGTTGAAGGGTGTAATGTGTTAAAGTTTGTAGTTTATGATGCAAAGTGTCTAATATTGGTAATTTGAGAGTACAATGTCTTAAAAATTGTAGTTTAGGATGTAATTTATCACTAATCCGCATTTTATGGGTAAAAAATGTATTTTTTTTTGTGGTAATCAAAAAATCACGTTAGTTACAACTACAAGAATAAAGCAGGGTGATGTTCGTTTTGAGAAAAAATGTAGGATTTTAGAGAAGTTGTGAATTTTTATGTTGAATAGTGTTTTATTGGTGTTTGTGTAAAGTGGAGAGAGAAATGATTTGATGTAATTGTTTAATAAAAAAGTATTGGAGTTATGTGAAAAAGTATAGAGAGAGAAAATTTATGTTAAATAAAAAATTAAAAAGTTGTTGGAGATTGTGTAAAATGTATTGATTTTTGTGTTTGAATTCTGAATATGTTCGGTGGTAAAATTGTGAATATACTTATAATCCTAAAAAATGGTGAAAACGAACGTAACACGTACTTTTGCTCAAGAAACATGGAAAACAAAGAAAGAAAAAAGAAAAACTCCAAAAGTTCATTTACTAAACACAGACAACGTGACAGCTAGTGGTCGCAAAGTGTTCAGACACGAAGTTAATAGGTGGTCCTAACGAGGATGCCGTTCATTCTAAATCCTACGGCTGCAAAACCTCAACTCTAATTTTTAGGACCCATTTGGACGTACTTTCTGTTTCTGTGGTGTGCTTCTGTTCGTGATTGCCGTGAAAATGACATCTACAGAAAAAGTCAAAACACTTTAACGAATACATCTTGACGCGGACGTCTCAATGCCCATCGATCTCTGAAATCCGAAATGATCCCAACCGTCGATGAAAAGTAGGAGGAGTCAAGTACGTACCAGTATCTGAAGTAGAGCGGCAGGGCAGTCGCTGAGGAATTTGACAGCCAGGGTCAGAGCTGTGGGCATAGTTTCCTCCCCGGGGATCATCATCTCTACGATATTCCCACAGATGAAATCGTCCGGTAGACGTTGCGTCTCGCCTGATTCACCATTCTCCCGTAAGAGGACGTCCACTGCATCCATTATCGGACCCTTCTCGTCCGTCAATTTCAGAGCTATTTTTTTCTCCTCCACTATCCTCTTCACCATCTTCAGCAAGTTCTCCTTAGCCTAGACGCACCAGTACCATAAGCTAATGAAAGTTAAAAGTGCAGAAGTCGTGTGTGCCAGCGTTTGTGCGTGTTAAATTACCTTGAGAGATTTATATAGTCTTGTTCCTGGGAGCTTAATTGGTAAACATATCAACCCTTT
The DNA here is from genome assembly GCA_963930655.1 of Myrica gale. NCBI lineage: Eukaryota > Viridiplantae > Streptophyta > Magnoliopsida > Fagales > Myricaceae > Myrica > Myrica gale. The sequence continues at coordinate 23,571,672 of OZ005614.1, read as the reverse complement.
AATGAATTCTCCAAATTCTCTTTTCAGAAAGTACAAATCTTCGCCTGGACCAACGCTCATCAATACTTTAACAAGTACAGCAAACGTAATCTGGGACACCCGGAACCCAAAACCCTCATTAGAGAGAGAGAGAGAGAGAACTGAGAAATGATAATTTTAGGCGGTGAGACAGCAGAGGTGTACCTTCTTGACTTCATCTTCGACGTATATTTCTTGCGTGTCCTTCCAAGAAGCCAGGGAGATTTTGACAGTGTGTTCAATATCTTTGGTAATTCGGGCTTTAAGTTGAGGGGATCTCAGGAAGCCTCCAATGAGTGCATGCACTCTTCTGTGAAGATTCCCATTGATTTGGAGTATAGAATTCTTTCCAAATAACTCTCTGATCGATTTGGGATACGCAGGGATATAGGTGTTCCCATGGTTCTGTAAGATAACCTTGTTCACGTCCGGATCGGTGGAAACTATGATGGGTGTTCCCAAGATGTTTGTTTTGAACACCTTCCCGTACCTGTCAAGAGAGAGAAGGATTTGTTTCATGACTTCTTTTTCTGCTTCCGATTGAAGAAAGATAAGGGGGTTATGCAATGCACGAAAGGAACTGATCAATTCATTCGAAGACTGAAATCTAGCCTAGCAAAAAACAAAAACAAAAGACAACTGAAATCTATGGAGAATTGGCTGTGGTTACTGCCTGCAGAAAAAAAAAACCCAGTACTAGCAAAAGGTCTGGTTAGCATTGCAGGCTTTTCTTGCTTTTTCTTTTTCTTTTTTGACCATCTGTCATATCTAACTTTGCGTCTAATTTTACCCTTACATAAATGTATTATCGCAACAGTATTCTTATCACTGTTACTACTTGGTAAATTTCTGAGGGTGACTTGTCAATCTAGCCCGGGGGAGTTTGCAGTTGATCCCTATAGCAGATGAAAAAGAAGAAACTAGTCGGAACGAAATGTAAAATTGACTTGGAGGAACAAGATAAAAGAGGGCACATCAAATTACGGATCAGCAAGAGGGTTGGAAGAGGGAAATTGGTATCTGGCTCGGAAAGAAATCATTGTAGATCATCAGTCGTGTACCGAGGAAAGCTTACAAAGATTTGCGTTTTTCCATGAAGCTGACGGGTCGACTTGTGTAGCCAGAAGCAATGAACTCAAGAGTTTCTCCTATGAAAGGCCAACCTAAGTTCCCTTTTGGAACCAAACGCTTCTTTTCTATCTTGTTCTTCTCCTTAGACCAATAATACCATCCTACAAGAATACCTATCAAAACCCAGAATCCAATAAGCCATTCCATTCTCACTGAAACCTTGTTCCTCCTCTTCACTTTTCGAAGAACTGAAACCCTAGACCCTAGTTATATAAACCGTGTTTGAGCCACGGCATTAAACTTATCTCGCTCCATGCAGCTCTCTTTTTACTGCTCTGTGAGTCTGTGTGCTGTATGTCCGAGAGAGCGACATATATTATATACTAATACAGATAGAGAGAGAGAGAGATTGAAATGAAGAGACTTCTTTGTCCTCGTCCTTATGGGATAATTGAATGCGATGTGCAGGGGATAGACGTCGTAAGTGGGAGATTCGGAAGATCTGCGGCTTGCAATAATCAATAACTGAGGTGGCCATACTGGGTGCAGCTACTGTGCTGTGCCAAGCTTGTCCATGTTTGTCTTGACTTATTTAGCCAATGTTTTCACACCAAACGTTTTTTTAGAAATTTTATTTTGGGACTATTGCGAAATTGAGGCAGCAAATTGCGTGTGAATTGAGGTTGATTAGAATTTTATTAAATTTCAATATAAAAAATTTTAGAAAAATTGAGATTGAGTAAATTTTATTAAATTTTGAGAAAAAAACCGAGTGAAAAAGTATAATTTTATAAAATGAGTAAAAAAAGTGAAGATAAATTATTTTAGTGAATTTTTTATTTTTAGTATACTATAAATAGATAACTTAATGGGAATAGAAAATTAATTTTAAAATTTTATTATTATTATACTTTTAACTAAAATTTTGTAAATATTTTTTAGGGATAAATATAAAATCAGTCCTGTGATATAAGCAAAAATAGGTATATAGCGAAAATTGAATTAGTCTATGCAATAACAAATGCATAAAATTAGTTCACGTGATCTCACAAGAATATAAAATTAATCCCTCGTTGAGAAATTGAAGAAAGAATAAAAATAAAATTATATAAATTAATTTTATATTTTTATTATCGCATAGACTAATTCAATTTTCGCTATATACTTATTTTACATTTATCTATATTTTTTATTTTGGAGTTTTACGGTATATATCCAACCCGAACCTCCTCGATATACATGTTGCGCGGTCGACCGTGTAGAGTACTGTTCCTGCAAAGCTAGCAGTTGTATAGGCTGACTCTCTCTTAGGAGACAGATGCCGAGTATAGGCAACAGTTTTGACTCGTTCAGGATTATTGTTAATAACTAGAAAGAAATTGCAGGGAAAATATCCTCGAATATTACAATTTAAGTAAAAAATTGTTAAAGATCCTTATCCAGAAAAATAACCTTCTATTACCTTTGTAACTAACCTAACAACCTTGATCTATAAAAAAAAAAAAAACCTAACAACCTTGACTCAGAAAAAAAAAAACCCTAACAACCTTGTCTTCTAAAGAAAGAAAAAAAAAACTAACAGGTCATCGAAAGAGGGAAAATTGTAAAGAATGCTTTCATGAAGATCATCTTTAAGTTACTTTTGTACTAAGCTAACAATTAGGGTTGTTCAATTTCGATGTAGGTGTCTTTCATGAAGATCATCTTTAAGTTACTTTTGTACTAAGCTAACAATTAGGGTTGTTCAATTTCGGTGTAGGTGTCAGTTTTGGCCAAAATCAACACCTACACCGGATATGCTGGTTTTCAAATATTGGTCACCTACACTGTTAAGGGCAAAAATCAGCCAGTAACGGTGGCAGTTTCCAATTAACCTACATTCATATTGTGTCATTTTTGTGTATATTTATAAATCAAAAACGAAAATATTTATATTGGTAGTTTTAAATTTTTTTAATATAAACGAGTTGATGTATTGTAGTGCTGCCTTTGTCTCTTTTCAAATAAACTTTTCACTACTCATATAATTTTAGATACTTTCTGTTTCCACTATAGGTTAATTAAATCAAGGTACAAATTAAGTAATAATGTAAGTTATAACGAGGAACTGGTAAGTTGTGTTGTTATTAACTAAAGTCCAGTATTAAGAGGAAGAATGCGAGAAGAAACTCATAGTCTTGGGTTGAGGGGGAAAAGACAACAGGGGATATGAAGAAGTGGGAAAGCTCTTTAATAACCCATAAGTCCCTACTATTAAGTTTTGGTGTGATGGTGTTATTCTGTGAACTGGACAAGCCTTTGACGTGATGCAACTAAGTTTTTGACTGATTGAAAGACTTTAAACACTAAAATTCCACGTTTGCATCATTGAACTATGCTTTCGTGCACTTACTCATTTCCATTTTGAACTGTCCTTGCTGTTGATCTAAGACCTTTGAGCTAAAAGTTTGTTGCAATGGCAAAATGAATACATCTCAGCTAATTCCACATGGTTCAAGATTTGTGCTGGACAATGAAGATCGAAGCATCACCAGGTGTGATTTATACTTTAAGGAGCTCTTTCATTGTTGCAGTCTACATCTCTACACATCGAAGGTAAACTTCAGCTATTGCATAGGCAAGCCTAAATTAGACATCGATACTTGTTTGAAATGCTACTACTCTCTGCTTTTCTGTTTCTATTTCTTCACAATAGTCTAAAAGCGAGGGAGGTTTATGATTCAAGTTGTTTGACACAGCTTCTCAAACAGGATCTCTCCATAATAACTTATGCACGTCTGATCCCTATAGATTGTGGGAGTGTTCTACTTCAACTCATTTTCAACTTCAGTAACATTTTAACTTGAGCCTATTCCAATCAAATCCAAGTCCTTGATGACTTGAGGCAAGATAAAATGTTTGTACTGTGTATTTTGATTCATATAATAGAGGACCTGTAAATTATCAAGTATAAAAATAACTAAAAAATTAAAAAAAAATATCGGTTACCCAGTACTCGGAAAAAATCCCGATTAAAAAAAAAGAAACTTACACAAGCACCGATCGGAATACGAGCTAGCTGCTGCTAAGCACAGATCGGAGCTTAAAGTACTAACTATATACTGGTTATTTACGACACTTTACTCATTTTACATTATATCGATACATACATTAATGTTAATCTACTCATCAAAATTGATTTGCGCAGAATGAAAATAGAGAAAGATGAAATATATGAGGAATATATTAAGCTTCTATGTCATACCTAGTGAGCATGTAAAAAAGATCAACGTTTTCTAATTCCATACCATGTCTTGCCAATGACCCCTCAAATTCTCAACTAGATGAGAACATTAATGATTCAAAATGTTAGAATATTTGATATATTAATCATCAATCAAGAAGTTTTGATCAAGTCATTTGATTAAGCTACAAAGTAAGGGCCTTAATTTGTAGAGATTTATTTCCTTAATTATTGTATAAATACACATTTAGAATCATATTGTATAAGAGAAATCATGTAATCTTCAATGGTAGACGCAAGTCGTAAGATCGAACCACCTTAAATTGTTTTGCTCTCGCTCCTCTCTTATGTAAACTCTCTATTCTGTTTATTTCAACACAAAATAATGATTGCCATGCTTTTTCCACTAATCCAAGGGAGGTATAATTCCTCTCATAGTCTCATATATTATGCTTAGAATGCAATGTGACTGAAACCCACGTAAGGCTGGATGTTGAGGGCGAAAAAGGAAAAATGAAAGCCCAACTAAGGGCCATGGATGGTAATACAAGCTTTTAACTGACAATGATGAGTCTTAGTCGTAAAACACGAACGACGCACCTTTCAAAATTCCTGTGCAGAGAGCATGTATGAAGAAGACTCCATTGGGCTGTGATAGGGCGCCGAAACTGTCAGCCTCTTCTTTTTCCTCCTCTCTACTTTGTTTTCTTGGGACAAACCAAAACCACCGTCTTGTCTTCGTCATACTTCAGCAATCACACGGCTTCTCCACTACCCACTCATTCTCTTGCCTTCTTCTTCTTCCTTCTTTCTTTTATTTATTTATTATTATTTTGTAACAATTATTTCAGCAGCTATTTCTTCTACTTTGCTTTTATTCCAGGCCGCACCCAATCTTTTGAGAAAATTGTATTTGAGACGAAAATGGTTTTCCACGTTTCCTTGACACAGATCATGTGGATTAGCATATATGGCTGCCATTGCTGATCTGCAGCAAAAGCAAGTGGTACGTGTCTTTGCATGTGAAGCATGTGGTGGGTGCGCAGGCAGGACCCGTGCTGTTCATTAATTAACCACTTTTATACACGCTCGAATGCCTATGTTTAATGTTTGTTCTAGAAAAAAGAAGAAAAAAGAATGCCTATGTTTAATGTGGATCAATTGGTACCGTTTTGCAGCCAGAAGAGAGTCGTGAAGAATGAAGAAAATGTAAATAATCGCAAAGGTTGTTTGTTTGTTTTTTTTTCCTTTCACTAAGGTTCTTTGTTTCTTTTGGTTTCTGAAAGTTGTAATACCCATTCCTCGGGATACAAACAGCTAAATTACATGGAAAGGATATAAACAGCTAAATTCAATACTCACGGAACAAATGAAAGCCTAAAGCAAAATTGTTTATGCAATGCAGATTACATTGTCAACCTGAATGTGCTTTTCCATCATAAGCTTTATCGACTAATATGTGAAAGTGAAATGAAAAAGAAAAATGTAGCACCTTTCCACTATTTGAAGTTACAAGGAATTGGCGACTATTTGAGGCTGATCATTGTGATCCACTGAGATCTTACTTCCCCAGTAAGAGGGTGCTTGACCAGTGCTAAACAGAGAATGGCGCATTGAAAGCTTGAGGTTTTTTCAACCTCTAGTTTCACAAGCAGCAGCTTCTTCGCCTCCACTGCTGTAGAATGAACTCAATTTCTTTATAGCGAGTGCGTCCCCGAAAAGTGATGCTCTTTTAGATTTCAATATGTTAACTTCCACATAATCACCGACTATAGGTTTTCGTTTCCCATTGATGTTATCATCGGAACATGGTAATGGCAGATTAACAAATGAAACTCTATGACCTCTATCACTCTTGCCAATAAGCTCTGTATCTGGTGCTCTTCTATTGGGTCCTTCAACCAGTACTAGTTGGACAGTTCCAATCTGGGAGTCATAACATTGACCCGTACTCCCACGGAAAACCTCAATCAGTTCAGCTAGTCGTCTCTGCTTGACTTCCTCCGGAACATCATCAATGTAGTTTCTATGGGCGTGGGTTTTCTCCCTCATACTATATGCAAACATGTATGCCATATCATAACCAACAGCCTTAACGAGGCTTAGTGTGTCCGCATGTTCCTCCTCCGTTTCTCCGCAGAAACCTGCCAAACGAAACAAATGTATAAATAGGGACATTATTATGTGTCTGTTTTCACCAAGTGAAACATAGCAGAGAAGTGTGGTGAAACATAGCAGAGAAGTGTAGGTTGTAATTTCGGGTTGAGGCATGCCAATGGACCATATAAATCCTGACCAAGAAGTTATTTAATAAAAGGTACTAATCCTGCTGTTTTTGAAGCCCAATTTTAACAGAAAAACCAGAAAAAAGTAGTACTAGTGAGTAGGATAAGATTGGAATTTTAAGTCACAATTCAAGAAGCGTTACAACAATAAAAACCAAGCATGTTAAAATAAAAAACCAGCAACATCTCAGTAAAATAGTGTATCCAATGTATACCTACAGGATAAACGCATGGGACTGGAAGGAGATTGCTTAATGCCAGATAGAAAAGCCCAAATAACAGAGCAAAAAATGTATTAGTGCATGTAAAATGTAGAATGAAAATAAAAATGATTCTTTCAAGTGCATAGGCTGATGATCACAGATTAATGTTGGTTGCATTAAAGGAAATATGCAATGTCACATGATAGGTTATCTGATCTCTTGCATTCTTTTTCAGTAAGAAATAAAAGGAATTCCACAAGAAGAAGTTTCACTTCCAGGATGGCTGACATAGCATAATCTATTATAGTTTAGTCCTAAAGAATTTAGCTGGGCACAATAGAAGGTAGGTCTAAAGCACTACTAATGTCTAGAACATCAATCACATCTCCCATAAGCAAACAATTAAACAATATGGTTGTTGATTTCTTTGTATGCCAGATTACAACAAACCAGAATCATATGTAAAGAAAAGACAAGAACCTGATAAGACTGACCACATATGAAATCACTGGTTATTCCCACATCTGGAATGATTCTCTGTATCTTCTGCACAAGATCTAAGTATGCCTCTCGGGTATAGCCCCGACGCATTCTTTCAAGTACTTCGCTATTCCCAGTTTGTGCAGGTAAATGGATACATTTGCAAATGTTGTGTCTGTCTCGCATTAAATAGAGTAAATCATCGGGGAAATCTTTAGGATGCGGGGATGTGTATCTGAATCGCATCTCAGGAAATTCCAAGGATAATCGATCCAAGAGATCAGCAAAACGTAAACCCATTGTTTTGACCTTGCACGTGCTGGAAAAGCCTTCACTAAGTCTCCAATTTGTTCCTGGTTCACTTTCTTTTTCATCCACAGATGCATCATTATAACTGTTTACATTCTGGCCAAGAAGTGTCACCTCTTTCACACCTTCTTTCCACAGCTCCCCCACCTCCTTCACTATTGACTCCACAGGACGTGACCGCTCCCTGCCTCTTGTAAATGGGACAATGCAAAAGGAGCACATATTATTGCAACCTCTCATGACTGAGACAAAAGCTGTCACTAAATTTTTAGAAATTCGAACTGGACTAATATCAGCATAGGTTTCTTCAAGTGAAAGTAGAGTGTTGATCCCCTTCTGACCATAGTCTACCTCTTCTAACAATCTTGGCAAGTCTCTGTAGGCATCAGGTCCACAGACCACATCAACCATTTTGTCTGCATCAAGTATCTTGTCCTTCAACCTCTCAGCCATACATCCCAGGACCACTACTTTAGGAGGGCGCAGGGAATTTGACCTTCCAATAGCAACATTGCTCTTCCAGTGTCTCTTAAGAAACCAAAAGTAATTAAGCCTCTGCCACACCCTTTGTTCCGCATTGTCCCTGATAGCACAAGTGTTGATAAAAATTATCTCTGCACTCTCAGGAACATCCACGAGGTCACTATAGCCAGCATTCTTCATGATAGATAGAACAATCTCCATATCATTGATATTCATTTGACATCCATAAGTCTCATGATAGATACGCCCTCTCGAAGTAACTTCTGAAGCTGGTAATTCGCTAGAGACATAAGTAAAGAACAAAAGATAGAGGTATGAGATACAAGTTGCATAATTTGCAATTGTGGAGGAGACATCACATTTGAAGCTTGCATTCTAAATTCCCCTAAAATTTGACACAGACAAGGCGGTAAACGGCTTCAAAGGTATACACAATATGCAAACAAATAATAAATAAGCATGGCAGACACCAAGGTGCAAGAAATGGCAACATAGGCCACATGTCAGCCCAAGCATCGTAACTTGTCGAGTTATTTATTCACTATGGCATAGAATCCCAGCATAATTTGCACCTTCGGATTGAGATTTTATTTGGTTATGGAAATGGAAGCAAAACTGCCACTAATGAAATGCTTAACAAACCGCAATTCATGTCTATTTATCCAATTGCATTGTAAAGCTAGAATCAATAGCTCTCATAATGCATAAGAATATTCTCAACTGTTGAAATATCTCTAATAGTTATGTATAATATGTGTATCTGAGAAACTCACTTAGGCTGGGCTTCGGAGGACGCAGTGAGAGCAGCTTGAGCGATGAAGTGGTGGAGGCTTGGGCCCTCCGGAGTAGAGATACGGCATTGGGAGAAGCTTCTGGAGGATAGACCGAGAGGAAATGTCTTCGTCAGCGGCCGTGGGGCGCGGTGGTGGAAACAGCGGGAAACCGAAGCCTGGGGCCTCGATGGGGAGACAAACCTTAGACCGAAGCGGCATCGACTGTAGAGCTTCTTGATCCGGAGACCACATTGAGGGTGGCCGACGGCCGAGGAGAACGACGGGAGCGACGACGCCATGAAAGAACAGAGAGTAGAGCCCGTCTTTGTGTGCAAGCCAGTCGAGAAACTTGTAATTGGATAGGGAAGAGACCTGATCCTGGGCCTGAAATGGGCCTATCGCAGGCCAGGCTGGTATCTTGCCCGAAATGAGGATCAGGCTGAGATCAAGCGCGCGAGGCCCGTAACGTTTAGAATGGTAGTTCAAGAACACGCGCGCGAGTTGAAGTGCGTTGTGGTCCGTCTCGTAGTGCTCAACGGTTGCTCACTCAGACCGGTCAGCAAATTACGTCCCCAGCCGGAAAACCAGAAAAGGAACGATGCAGAGATTGAGAGCAACACGTCGTCTCCTTAATTGCTCATCAAAGTGCATCTTTGGTCCTCAATCAAATCCAAATCCTGCCGGGCCTTCAATCTGTCGCTATGCCTCGGGTATTGTTTTTTTCCCTGGAAATTTTGCGTCTGTGGCTCAGAGTTTACCACAAATTTTGAGTTGCGTATCTTTGCTGGCCTTTAAAACAGGTCTTGCGCATTGGGATTGGAACGGGAGATTCAGTGGAAGTCTTTAGGATCAAAGTACGGGAATAGGCCTTGGAAAGACAAGCGGAATCCAGTATAGGTACTACGGTTCGTTGGCAACGAAGATACAGAGGAATCCATCATTTTCAGCTCTAAACTTTGACGATGTCAACTACTTTAAGAATATACTAGGTGAGAAAAATGTTATTCAGGATCAAGACAAGCTTCTTTCTGCAAACACGGACTGGCTGCGGAAGTACAAGGGCTCCAGTCAGCTTCTACTACTTCCGAGGAGCACTGAGGAGATTCCATTTTCTCTGTCTGGAGCTCCGATGTTAATATAGGTTATCTTTGTTTCAACCGTATGTAAAAGTAAAATCACAATCAACAAGTACGACTGTGAACGCAGCGGAATAATAAATCAGTCATCTTGTTCGACACTCGAACAGAATCTCTGCAGAATAATTTTGTAAATTTGAATAATTTTTTAGAGAGGCTCTTCCAATTTATTCCTATGTCATAACACAACCTCTATTTATAGGCTAGGGAAGATTTTGATTTATTCCTTCAATCAAGGAAATTCAAATCAAAAATTAAATAACAATCTTTATCTAATCCGTTACAATTTGAATTTCAATTTAAATCAGAAATCAAATTGCAATCTGGGTTGTAGGATCGGTCCAGTGGTGCAAGTAAGCTAGAGCTGTTGGAAAATATAATTCAAATAATAAAATTTAACACTTCCGTTTGAGATAGTTTCACAATCTAAAAGTTTCTTAAATGTTATCTCAATATCTCTTTAAATTGCAGGTCTCACAGGTTCTTAAATACTGTAATTCCAGATGTTTGGCTGTTGTTCCGCAAGGTGGAAATACTGGCCTTGTAGGCGGAAGTGTTCCTGTTTTTGACGAAGTAATGTAATTGCTTTCCGTTATTGGTTTCTAAGACTTCCTGTTTGAGGGAGTGGAGTGTTTCTGATTTATTACCTGATATAACGGCTTCTCTGTGTTATATTCCTATAGGTGATTATCAATATGGGGTCAATGAATAACATCACATCTTTTGACAAGGTAACATTTCGGTTCATTATTGGTTTTCTTGGTTTGAGCTCGCACCCTTCATCTCTAGACATGTAGAAGACTACATTTTCTGGTTAGGCTTGTTGCTGTGGGACCTATTTTTTCTTTTTCCTGAGTAATGCGTGTTGCTCTGGGAATTTTTTTATTTTTTATTTTTTCTGAGTAATGGGTGGTGATTATCAATAGGGGGTCAATGCGTGTTGTTGTGGGAGGTCATATTTCTGCCTTTTTTTTTCTTTTTCTTGAGCTCTCAACCTTCATCTATAGAAACTTAGAAAGAGGTTTCCTCTCTATTTCTCTGTTCTTAAGAGAAAGCAGGACCCTTTTACACCTTTCTCTCCAACAGCTGCACCTTGTCTTACAGTCTCTCCTTAAAACTAAGGGTTTAAGAGCTGATCGAGAGAAAACTAGCTATGATGCTATCCTTGTCTTGACAACTTTCAGTAACAGTTCTAATATGGAATGCAGTTTTCGAGTCATTGTGTGTTCCTAAAGTGAATGCTAGACACAGTTGTTGGAACATAAATCTGTGCATAATTATAGATTTTCCTTTGCGCCTTTCAGGTCAGTGGTATATTGGTATGTGAAGCAGGATGCATTTTGGAAAATCTGGTTTCTTTTCTGGACAGCCAGGGGTAATTTCTGTTAAACCATCAGTCTCTTTGCTCGTTAGAAATGTAATATGATATTTTTACCAGAATCATAGGTTAAAAAACTTCATACTTTGGTCACTGTTGGGTTGCACACCTTTTTGCCAATTTAAAAATTATGCAAAATGGGAAGTTTGCTCTGTCCTACATAAGTCCTTTATGCATCCATTCGAATTTATTATGCCACTGGACTTAGGTGCAAAGGGGAGCTGCCAAATTGGTGGCAATGTTTCAACAAATGCTGGTGGTTTGTGTCTTGTCCGTTATGGATCTCTTCATGGAAGTGTACTTGGTGTCAGACTTTAATGCACAAAGTAGACTACCTTATATGCTTTGAGGGTTCATCTGTTGTTTTACATAATACGCACATGGCATATTCTCACCCAAACCCTTAATGCATATACTATTTCATTTGCTTTAAGGGTTTGAGTGGAAAAATCAAAGTCATCTTCGCTTCCAAAGTCTTTTTGCTACTGTTGTGCTTTTACCAGCAGATACCTGGTATAACTTTTTGGCACGTGTTGTTTCTGAAGCAATTTTTTAACTGATCTTATAGGTATTGAAGCTGTTTTAGCAAATGGTGATGTGCTCGACATGCTTGGGACTTTAAGGAAAGATAATACTGGGTATGAATTAAAGCATTTATTTATAGGTATGTCTTAAACACATCAAATTGTACTCATATTCTAATGCAAAGAACTAGATTTGTAATTGTTTGATGCAAATGCATGAAATTTTTCTATTACCTTTGTAGGAAGTGAAGGGTCCTTGGGAATTGTGACTAAGGTCTCCATTCTTTCTTTTTTTTGGATAAGTAAGACAATTTTATTAGAAAAAGCAAAAACAGTACAAAGGACTATACCGAAAGCGCTTAGTACAAACAAGCAACAAAACTAAGGAAATCATCAAAATCAACCAAAATGCCCCCTAATACCGCGTTAGCCCAACAAAACAAGGAAAGCGACATAAACCCTTGCAATTTCACCAAAGACAAAGAAACGTCTTCAAAACATCCATTGTTTCGCTCCCTCCTCCAAAGACACCACCAAACACACGAAGGAATCATTCTCCAAATGACCTTAGCAACCGGGTTAGAAAGTCTTCTATGCCAACTCCAACGCACATCCACCACCTTCTCTGGCATCACCCAATGAAAGTTCGTAATACTAAGAACATGATTCCAAAGCCCGCGCTCCAAAGAGCAATGGAGAATCACATGGTTAACCGACTCCCCATCACCTTGGTAAAGAAAGCACCAATCAGCTATGTAGACACATTTTCTTCGAAGATTATCAATCGTGAGAATTCTCCCATGCATAGCCTCCCATACAAAGAAAGAGACCCTCAAAGGGCATCACGACCTCCACATCCCTTTCCAAGGAAGAGACAAGGTTTCCATTCTTACGCCTCCAAAGCTCTCTTCAGTTAATAAAGCTTTTCTTTCATGTAAAGACTATTTCAGCTGCCAGGTGTAATTACTTTCCTTAGCCTGAAATGTCTTCTGCTTATGCACAATAGTGTTACTATCTTATTCTCTCCTCCCTTTTTCCTCTCTTTTCAGACGATTGTACTGAAACTATACAGAGTTGGCAAAATAATCTGGAGGAAAACAATAATAAATAACAAGAACAGTAACCTTTTATTCACATAGAACAAGAAAGTTATCTAAATCAGAGTAAATCAGATAATCACGATTACCTACAACTGAAAAAGCAAGCTACTCCTTACACCCACCTCCTTCAGAACAAAAAAGAAAATAATCTATTTTGACTTAGGTTAAATCATGATTATCTACTCTGTATACCTGACCTTGATGCTTTGGGTATAAAATTGTATAGGCTTATGTATTTCCTCCGTTGTTTTTATAGCAAGCTTAATGTCTCATTATAAGGATTTGGTTCCGTTAGATTTTATACCATCCAGATTCCTTGCAGTTTTTAAGTGTTATGTGGACCTCCGTTCTCCTTTATTCCTTGAAGGACCAATGTGTGCTAGAAATCTAGATTTTTACTTTTTCACACTTCCATGCACCTTTCACTTTTCTTCTTGTCTCTGAGCAAAAAGAAAGCTGCTGTGTTATCACCTTTCTTGCCTTACTGTTTCTCAGAAACTTCTATTGGAAGCAAAGAGGAGACTTGGAGAGGTTTTATCTGCATTTGAATTTTTGGACAATGAGTCACTGGATCTGGTAAGTAAGCCTTCAGCTAATTGTATAACTGATGAGATTTTTGTAGGTTACCTAGAGTCTTTACCAACCTAACTTTCATACCCCAATTCAATGTATATTTTTATGAAATCTTGAGGTATATGTAACGTGTCTATAAAATGATATGCAATTTTCTGACTTGAGTGGGTCTGTTCCTGTTCTTCTTTATTGTAATTGTTTTCAAAGGAACCATTCTTCGTTTTGGGTTGTCAACATTAGAACCTGATTTGTTGCACTTGTTTTTTGAGTTTGACTCATATATACTTCTCCTTAATATCTTAAGAAATTCTTGAAGCCTTACCGATCCTTCTTAAGAGAAAGTGAATGGGAGTTTGTTGGCTTTTGTTCACAACCGATATTTTGATGATTAAAATAAATGGACTGAGTTTACAATCGATATTTTGAAAGCATACTCATTGTATTTTATGTAACAGGTTCTGAATCATTTAGAAGGGGTTAGGAATCCATTACCTCCCACAATGCACAATTTCTATGTTCTGATCGAGACAACTGGCAGTGATGAATCTTATGACAAGTATGCTCCTTGCCAGTCTGATCGTTCATCTGCTTGATTGAGAGTGCTTTTACTCTTGGCAAAAATATTTCTTTTGGAGCAAAATAATAATAATTTTTTACTCCCCATTTCATATAGAACTTACTTAAAGCTTGTGTGAGATATGGCTTCTAACTGCAGACCCTACGAGGGAGTGAATTTTATGCTGTTTTTTCCTGGTTTTCCTGAAAATTAACCTCACATATAACCGGATGGATTCCAACCTGGAATTCTTGAGGACAAAACATATTGTATGCTTAGAAAAAACTTCAGATTCTGAAACTAACGGTCCTTACGATTTTTGTTTAACAGCTTTCTACAAAATTTCACACTGTATTCTGATTTTCGGTTTGCCATTTTATGGAGCCCAATAGCATCCTTGGTTTAGGATGTCTAGAGCTTTTATGTGCTCATAAATTTGTTTATTGTGATTTGCTCCCTTAAAGGACTTGAGAAAACCAAATGGCATATTCATCTTTCTAAGATCCTATGCTTTAATTTTCCTACATATCCAGAGAAAAGCTTGAAGCTTTCCTACTTCGTTCAATGGAAGGTGGTTTGATTTCTGATGGTGTTCTTGCACAAGACATAAACCAAGCCTCATCATTTTGGCATATACGTGAGGTTATCATTTTTTCCAGTTCAGAGACTTTCATTATACATTTGAATTTTTTATGTTCAAACTGTCCTTGTTGTAACTTTTGTATGTGTTACTAATACTCAGTCTTCATACATTGATGAATTACCTCTTTGGTGCTCCCATTTCACTACTAGTGTTCCCATCTATTGTTCTGGCTGTCTAATTTTTTACTCAGTGATAATCTCAACCGCACCACTATTTTTATGATGGCAACATTTGTTTTTCCTGTTCTTCCCCATCTTTAAACCACCGTCGGCTTAAATGATATCAATTATTACTTTTGCAGTAATAAAGTGGTCTTGGCTGATCTAAAGCAAATTAGTTCATTAGGATCTTCTATCTACCTGACATGAGAATATACGCCGCCTTTTGCTTCTTATGAATGCTTCTCCCTTTTAATTCCAACCTTTATTGTAACACAAACCGACCATTTGCTTGTTCTCAACATCCGTTTGCTAAGATGCAATAACTTAATGTGGCTATCTCTTAATGTTTTGGCTTCTTAACAGGTCATTATCCCTGTGGGTTATTTAGTGTTGCATATGACCTACTTGTCCTCTTAAATCATAATAAGAATTTTGCTTCAGTGGAATTCTTCCTTTTTATTTTTTGTTTGTCAAAGGGTGTACCAGAGGCGCATATGAAAGCAGAAGCTGTTTACAAATATGATTTGTCATTACCTGTTGAAAAGATGTACAATATTGTTGAGGAAATGCGAACAAGACTTGGTAAGACAACCCTTTAATATGGCTACCTAGATGTGTATCCATTTTACTGATGAGCGAGGATAGGTTGTGGATAGGGATCCACACAGTTCCCCTAGCAGGAGAAGCAAGTTCAAAAGAATAATTTCACCAGTGGAGAAATATGTTGCAGTTGTCATTAATTTGTTGAGTCTCAGCAGTTTCAAATTTGTCACAGTACATTCTTGCTAAAACTACACTCTTTCTTCATACTACCAAAATTTGTTTATATTGGTAGTCATAATCTTGTATGGCATAGAACAGGAAAATGTTAGTCAACCACTCCATTTTCTTATGATAATTATTCATATGTTACTTCTAGGTAATTCAGCTAAAGTAATTGGATATGGCCACCTGGGAGATGGAAATTTGCATCTTAATATTTCAACTCCACTGTATGATGATATGGTAAGTTCCTTCAGTATCCTCCAACAAGTTGCTTATGCATTCTGCAGTACATGGTCGTATATTGACATAACCAATCAATTGCAAATTTTAGCACAAATTTAACCCTTTGTCTATGAATGGACATCTAAGCACCGTGGGAGTATTGGTGCAGAACATGGCTTGGGACTGATGAAAGCTAATGAAATTTTCTACAGCAAGTCAAATAGAAGTGTGAGAGTTTTGTGAAAAACTCCACCATCTATATCTATAGCATGCAATGCAAAATTGCTTTCTAGAGATGCCTAACTGACGAATCTTTTTGGACAGGTCCAACTAATGGCTTCCATCAAGAAGTTGATGGACCCTTGCGGGGTACTAAACCCATATAAAGTCCTTCCACACTCCACCTCTCACAGCTGAGGTAAGGATCAAAATCCATGATGCTTTTTTCCCTCGTTCTGGATGATTACGTTTAATGTTTCAAGTTCTACCTCCTGAGAGTAAACTGCAAAGTTGCTTTTGCTATTTTGGAATGTATGTGGGGAACAATGTCCCTGTGCTTAGGCCAGCTGAAACATGATATCGTATACCAACATTACTAATTGATATGCCAGATGAGGAATGGCATTGTTCAATAGTCCCACCAGAAACCTCGTCTGGGATATCAATTAGTAATGTGCAAGATGCAGATGAGATATACTATATCCCGAGTCAAAACTGCAAGCACCAAATAATATAGTTCAAGCTTTCTAAATGTAATACTTACGATGATTATTTTGTATTATTTGCAGCTCATATCTGTTAATGTTTTTCTAATGCAGTCCAAAGCTGAAGTTGGACGCGCCTTGAGGTGGCCAACATTATGGTCTGGTTTCACATTAGAGCAAGTGGACATAACTGAGCTACAGGTTAGTAGCATGGGAATCTAACTTCATTCAGTACGAGATAAAAGTTAGAGATGCTCTGTAATAACTGGCATCTGACCGGAGAAAGAACATGTTGCCTTATAGATCATATTGTGGCATTTGAATGAGAGCAAACTCCATGTCACGGCAATGAGCTATGTAGTTGGAGGACCTAAAATGTACTGAAAGATTCAATAAAGAGAAGCATCTTCTGACAGCGGCTTCAGTCGCTTCAAATTCTCTGTTATATGTATTGATGGTGGTATGCTACGAGTTCTGTGAGTTCATTTGGACCTGGTTGACCAATTCCTGTTTTCACCTGTCCTTGTTCAGTTTTCTTCAGTTTGCAAAAAAGTGTTTCTGTTTTTGGTAAGGCTTTCCCCTGCCCAGATGCCTTTAAACAAAGATGCATTGCTTAAAGACATCAGAATTAGACCATCAAAAGCAATCCCCAAGGAATAACTTTCTTCCTCGAACTTATTACTTTCTGTATTCTTTACACAGTTTTTCCCCAAAAAACAAAATATTCCTTATGGCTTTTTTTGAAAAAATGCCTCAAACCATATGCTTCTGTTTGGTAGAAGAATCACATTATCAATTCCACTTTTGACTTTTTGGGGTTTTGGGGTGGGAGGGTGTCGTGGGTGGGTGGAAGAGAGAGTAAATGAGAGATTTTTGCTTAATTTAAAGAAGAAAACAAAAAGAATGCCATGATCTGACATCTGGCATTGAGGACTTACAAAGTATTTCCAAGAATCTCATTGAAAGTGGAAATCAAACACAGAAAGGAACCCCAATATTTTAAAGGCTTATTCAAAACAAATTTGAGCAGCGTGGGATGGTCCTTGCCAACCAAGCCCGTGTCCAAAGGATGCCCTTACCTTGAAGGTTCTCCAGTGGACAAATTGCTAGGAAAGATCTCCATTAATCAAGGCTGGAATATGCTAATCCTAATTTTGCCATGATCTTCGAATTTTTAAGAATAAAATTAGAGTAAATGGTTGGCTATACACGCCTAGAAAAGATGCCGAAAAAGCATAAAGTTATCTTCCTCAATTGGGTTAGAGATTGGTTTTTCTTATTGCTTGGTAGCTGGATAAGTAGGAATTGGAACATTAAAAAAAAACACAATACGAATTATCATAAAAAGCAAAAGGGTACAGCAGAAAAGTGGCCATGCCCTTTTCAAATCTACAACCATGTTGCCTTCCGAGTTTGACTTGTCTTTTGTCTGCATACTCTGCATTTTTCAATAGTCCTACCAAAAGAAGTCATATTCTCTTCGGGTCCTTACCTATTTACCCCTCTCTCTCTCCCCTCTGTGTTAAAGCTACCTAATCATATTGTATTTATTAATATTGCAATAAGGTGATGTTAATGCATTACATTTTTATAAGCTTCCAATAGGAATCTATCATCAATGGTAGGCAGATAATAATGTGGTTGAGCCAGAAAAACAAAGGAATAATCTGAATATACATTACAATAATCAAAGATCAATCCCATAATTAGGATATAATTTGGACTTATTTAAAGTGATCTTGTATTATTATTTTTTTTTAAAATTGTTGTCCTAGATAAGAGACCGTAATCGAGGGTAGATAATTTCACATGATGTGTCATTTTCATGTTTAAAATTTTCAAAAATAAATTATATCCTTATTTGGAAACTAATTTTAAATGAAAAGTCACTTTCAGGAGTTCTCAAACTACTAATGCAATTTCAAATAAGAATTTAAACTATCAATATTGACACATTAAGTCTTCAAATTTCTACAATTAATTAAATTGTACCTTGAAATAAAATCTGACGGTCCAAACCGTACTACATGATTGATTTATAACATACGTGACGTGAGTTTGATGGTTAAATCTTTTTTAAGGACGTGAATTGATGAAATTTAATATTTCCTGGACTCAATGTGTCAAATGTGGTACTTGAGACTAATGTTTGAGACTTTTATGTAGTTTGAGAGTTTAAAGTGACTTTTTCTCTTAATTTTGTAAATATCGAAAATAAACAAGATCCTTATTACTGCAAAAGAGTCATTGAATCTTCTTTGTCCCAATTACTTAACGACATGTTGTTGATGATAAATGAAGAAGAAACACGAAACAATAGAAAACTTGAGATGAAAAAAAAAAGATAAATACAAAATTAGGCTTTGTGATTTACGGAAAAATCAAATTTGTCCTCGTAATAATAAAAATATAAAATTAATACTCATAATTTCATAAAAAAATAAAATTAATTCTCAATAGAGGCAGATGAAAGTGGAATAAGGAGAGTTAATTTTATAATTTTATTATCACGTGGACTAATTCAATTTTTACTTAATTCAGAAACTCATTTTGCATTTATCACCAAAAAAACAAATGGTGCGAACAAGAGAAATAGAAAACAATAAGAAAAAAATAAGGAAAAAAAAGAGAAATAGAAAACAACTTCGTGTAGTGATACTACTGGCTCACATGGGTAGGGTGCGTATTTCACGACGTCGTTCCAATGGGTACCCCCCTGTAGCCATGAAAAGCTTCCCTGCTAAGATAAGATGTGAGAGAAATAAATAAAAGAAATGGTGGGGAATACAAATTGGGTCGTACAATAAACCGTCGCCGGTTCTCTGTCTATTTTGTCAAACACCACTACCCTCTCTCTCCCAAACTCTCCGCCATTTTAGAGTGGAACAATGACCAGCTCCTCCGGGACCGCTCGCAAGGTTTTGCCCTAATTTTCCCACTCCACATATACGCGTCGTGATTTTTATGTTTGTAAACTTTTAAAGGAAGAACCATACTAGCCTGTGTTTATATATGTTACTCACGATTGTGGTGATGATTCTGAATTTGGGTGCTTTTAGACTCTGAGCAAGATTGCTTGCAATCGCCTCCAGAAGGAGCTTGTCGAGTGGCAGGTCAATCCTCCCGCCGGTTTCAAACACAAAGTCACCGACAACCTCCAAAGGTAGTCGAGTTTCTTTTTGGTTTGTTTAGGGTTTTATGTAGTAATCAATACAATTCGACCTGGCTGGCTGCTGAGAAAAATAAGCAAACGAATTATTGAAGAGTAAAATTTTGAGTCTTTGGGCTCTGAGCTCTTGCTGGTCATGGATGTACTGGCTTCAACTGAGGAAAATAGTGATGCTGGTGTCAGTTTAGTGGGCGTATATCTATGTCTACATACATGCATGTATATGTTGTTGTCGATGTTTCAAGTGATTGAAATTTAGGTTTCGTACTCTGAATGTCATATCTTTTCGAATATTTTTAGATCAAAGGCTTTTTTTTTTTTTTCCTTTTCTCTTTCGTCCTTTTATTTTTTTTCTTCTCATTTCTATCTTTGCCTTCTTTAGTTAGTTTATTTAAATTGAGTTTCTATTTTTTTTTTCGAAATTTGGATGCAAAGGTGGATTATCGAAGTCAATGGAGCTCCAGGAACTCTCTACGTAAATGAAACATATCAACTTCAGGTTGACCCTGAGAATTACCCAATGGAAGCTCCACAGGTCTGTGTAAAGACATGTAATTTTGTGATATGCGCTTAACCTTGGGTAAGTGTATGTATATTTTGGGTAATGATGTGCTGTTGTCTGCTTTTGTTTCTGGTGGTGTGTCTAACAGGTTATATTTCTGCATCCTGCTCCACTGCATCCTCATATATATAGCAATGGCCATATTTGTTTAGGTAATTTTGTTGGGCATCTTATTACTAGCATTTTTTTTCTCATTAGTTTACCATCTTTGTAAAATATCTTGTATGTAGAATATGTCTTCCTATAGTGTAGTTTATTGTTCCAAAGAGTAATTATGGCTCACTCATTCGTGGAGGCATTTGGTATGTTGTTGGTCTTATATCCTTTAGGTATGAAGTCAATGTTATTGGTCTCGAGGTGTTATGATCTCTCTTATTTTCTTTATTAAGTAAAATGCTACCACAATTGGTTGCTTAGAAGAGGTAGGAAGTGGTAAGGAACTAATATGACTTGACCTTAAATCTTTCTCAAACATGAAATGAGGAAAACTTCCTTTGAACCAAGGCTAGCACAAATGTTGCACAGGTGGTTGAATCCTGGGGCATATGACAAAGGAAAGAACTATGAGATAATTGACTTCCTTTCTTGGGTGGTTTAATTGCATTTTTTCCTTTAATTAGATAACTTCAAGAACCACTACTAAGTAACAGGAACTTAGTACAACTATAACTTCTTAAACTTGACTCAATTGAACAGGCAGAAAGGTGAAGTCGTATTTTGCATTCATCCGAAATCCGAATTCTTGAGGTGATTATACAAGATTGCTTGTAGTTATGTATTTTCTACACTCAGGGTTTCACCCCCCCCCCCCCCCTCCTTCTTTCCCTTCTCTCTTTCTCTCATTTAAAAAATAGGTTGGTAATAGGACTTAAATGGACAGGCCTCTGATATGCAGCTAAAACACGGGGTATGAAAGGAAGGAAGGGGGGAATGGCGCTTAAAATTGTGGATGCAGTTGCTTTGCATCTTAAACTTACGTGCAGAGGTTATGCAGAAAGTAGGGTGTTAACTCTGTAGTTGTGAAGGTTTCTGAAGTGTTTCTAGTGACCTACAAAATATCAAAATATGCACGGAGTGTTTCTGGTTTTGAGAATCACTATCCCAATTTGTTTGTATTTAATTTTGTGTTTATTTTTATGCCACTTTTTTATTATTACTACCTCTGGCTATTGATCAGTAGGAACCTTGAAGTTGCTGTCATAATATCTTTTTGGCTATTGATCTTTTTTGCTACTATATTTCTGCATGTTTGATATAGCGATGACTTATATGATATCTACTAATGAAAGATGGTGATCGATAAGCTTATCTACTAATGAAAGATGGAAACTGGATTATTCTACTACTTAAAAGCGGTGCATATTTGTATGATGTCTCTGTCTGCAAGAGTGCTTGTAGAGAGAGAGAGAGAGAGAGAGAGAGTTCAAACTTGGTTTTTCCTACTTTATCCTTTACTACTCTGAGCAAGCAGGAATATCATTTTTCATTTGATGAAATTGTGTAGCAAAATAACCATTTCGTAGAGATATCTGTGGCTTGATGTTTACCAATTTTGAATCCTATGGTACTCTTCTCCTTGTCTTGTGAACTTTACCCTAGATCATTGCCTGGGAAAAATTTTTGGCAGTTGATCACCTTTGCATCGATACTGACATTTAATGTACTGCTTGACTCTGGCATTGTGTAGATATTTTGTACGACTCATGGTCCCCAGCCATGACTGTTAGTTCTATCTGTATCAGCATTCTCTCCATGCTATCAAGCTCAACTGTGAAGGTTTGAACCTGACTGCTTGTTTTTTGACTTTAGGATTTTCGAATTCCCTCCGTATGCCAGTCATTGGTTCATGTCTAAAGTATACCCCCGTTTGGTATTAACTGATGAGTGTATGCATGCGATTCTGCTAAGTTGTTCAAAGCTGGGTGTGAGGAGCCTTTGTTTTGGTAAATGATGGATGAATGCTTGATTCATTTTTTTTTTAATCTAAAATTGTGTTGACCTTGCTTCCAGGAACGCCCTGAAGATAATGACCGCTATGTAAAGAACTGTAAAAATGGCAGATCTCCCAAGGAGACCAGATGGTGGTTCCATGATGACAAAGTTTAATATCCCAGCATCTTCCTTCTTCATTTGTTGCTCAAGAAATTAGAGTAGATTGCTGGCGTCCTCAAATGGAAGATGTAGACAAAGAAAAGAATAATTCCGAACAGGATTTTGTCAATGCTCAATAACTCATGTAAATTGCCAATGCCTGGTATTTGTAAAGGAAGATTGACAATCCGTGTTTTAAGCAAGGTGACAAACAAACTCATGTCTTTGTTGTTAACTGTGAGAGTACTTTGTATGAGATCGTCATAGACGATTCGATCATCATATCTTTTAGAATGACAAGCGACCTTAATCACTTTTGTCTTGATCACTATTCTCCCCCAACAATTGCTCATTTCTATCTTGCAGCAGATGAGGTTGCATTCCATGCGCTTACTTGTTATGGACATTATCTTTTGTGCAGAACTTCCCACGAGGGCCGCGACCCTTATTCTGTCTATTATTTTCTGTCTGTAGTTGAGTCTTGTGGGAAAAATATGCTTTTGGGGGGGGGGGGGGATTAAAAAATAAAATAGAGGTTGATGGGATCTGACCCATTGTAGCATATCATGGGGAAGTCATCTCTAAATTCAAACTGTTCATTTTAAGCTATAACCATGGAAGCAATAGCTTCCATATTTCTCCTAGACTAGCAGTGGACAATAATCTAAATATTTATTTTCTTAGTGGGTACTTCTGAATGTATGACTAAAAAACATTTCCTTTGAAATGTAAGGAATTGCTCATTTTTAAACAAGTTTAGTAACCTATGAACAAATAATTAATAGCTGCAACGGAAAGAAAATACAAAATTTTTTGGTAATATTTTAATATTTATCATATGTGTTTTTTTTTGGTGTTAGCACGTGAGTTACTTGTTGAGGGTCTTTATCTTGGTTAACATTTATCATGTTTAGTACGTCAAATACAATTATAGGCTATAGCGGTCCCGCTCAGAGAGCTAGAGAATAGAGCAATTTTGCAGGTTATCCATTGAGCCAGTCAACTCAACTTAGGCAAGAACCATCAAATACGACTTACAGGGCTGGCCTGAGTCTGGATGGGCCCAATCTCTGGCCTAGGATTACCAGTCTAGGATGGGCCCTTCGAAAAGATTATTAAGCTTTGCGCCTAGCCCATCTAGGCCCTGCGACTTTTGTTATAAACAGTTGCTCGGGCCCGTTTTCATGGCGGCGTATGACGCTATGTAACTACGGTTCTACGAGTCTCAAGGAACCTACCTAACGGATGGCCATGGCTGGCTCTGCGAACTCATTCGCTCTTTTGAACGGTGAGGTCGAGGATGGCAGCCAAGATATTGCTCGTGTCGCTGCGGCTGTTAAGGAGGAGAATACTACGTCGGAGGGTGCAGAGAAGAAGCAAACATTTGGAGGAGGTTGATCAGAAGAGGAAGAAAGAGCAATCTCAGGCTTTTGATCTGCGAAAAGAAATATCTTCCAGCGAAGCCTCTTGTGCAGTAGTTGTGCTTCCTCTGATTCTCATAAGATCACAAATCGTAGTCAGAAAAGATAAGCCCAAGGGAGAAGGTCGACATGGCCAACGTGCAAAGGTGCGGTCAAACGGTGTCGCTCAAAAGTCTCGTGCTGGTTATCAACAGAACCATGGAGAAAGGAACGTTGGATGGGTTAATGGTTATCGAGGAAGTTATAGACGTAGTTTTGGCCATAAAAAGGGCTATACCCGTGGTGGAGATCGCCAAGGGTGGTTTATTCAAGGAAGAAGACTGGGAGTATATATGTGCTTGAGAGGATCAACTGAGGAGGATGAGAAGAAGATCAAGGGAATGCTGGGGCTGATTTGGAGGTGACTTATGGAATCTGAGGGGTCGCACCTGGCAGGTGGTATGTCGTTGTCGGAGAGGCCGTACGTGGCCTAGGAACTTAGGAGAGTACTACACAAGCTGTACTGCTGTAGTTTCAAGACATAAATTGATACTTGAAAAGTTGTCTCTGTCTGTGGTTGGAGTGTGGGTATCCACCATGTAAAGCGTGTTGACTGTTGGCAATAGAACTTTTCAATTCCATATGGGTAGTGTCAAAGTTCTCATTTGGGGCTTTGACTAACAAAGCGCACCAAACTTCTTAGACAATTCAAATATTCATAACCACTATATGTGATTGCCGTTGCTATGATTGAGCACCACTTTCTACCTCTCGGCGAGATTTGAGAAAAGTGAGAGACCATGAGCGAGGTGAATCACCAACGGATCAAGACCAACGGAATATGGATGCACATAGCAGAACAAGGGGAAGGGCCACTAGTGCTTCTTCTTCATGGCTTCCCAGAAGTATGGTATTCATGGCGCCACCAAATTACCTTTTTGGCCAATCATGGATATCATGCGGTTGCTCCTGACATGAGGGGCTATGGTGACTCTGAATCCCCTCTCAGTCCCAACTCCTACACTGTGATACATCTTGCGGGTGATCTCATAGGCCTTCTTGACCATTTTGGTGAAAAACAGGTATAATCTATATGCATGCAGCAGTACCTTTTTGTTCCTGTATGGACGTATCTTGATTTTGTTGATTTTCTCCACTGAGAAGGCTTTTGTGGTTGGAATTGACTGGGGAGCAATTGCTGGGTGGCATCTGAGCTTGTTCAGGCCTGATAGAGTCATGGGGCTTGTTGCTCTATCTGCTCCATACTTCCAAAGATCTCCATGTTTTGGAGCTGTTGAACATCACAGAAAATTGTTTGGAGATGGTTCCTTTGTATGTCAGTTCCAGGTACTATGGTTGAATTGCTGTCTTTGCGTGGGCATAGAAACATGTACATACCTTGCAACTTGTATTTGACTTTTTGTTGCTGTTCTAATGGGTTTGACTGATTAGGAACCGGGAAGAGCAGAGAGGGCTTTTGCGAGGTACGATTATACGACGGTGATGAAGAAGTTCCTGCTCTTAAACAAGACAGATTTTCTGGTAGCTCCTCCAGATATGGAGATCATTGATTCCCTGGAGACACCATCGGTGTTGCCAAAATGGATTAGTGAAGAGGAAGTCCAGGTCTATGCAGACAAGTTCCAAGAATCTGGCTTCACAGGTCCTCTCAATTATTTCCGTGCTATGGACCTGTAAGTGTAGAAACGCATTGTCCCTTGTTAGTTTTTCCATTTTTTTTTCTTCCAATGTTCATGCTGCAGAAATTAGACATATGACCAAGGCATCTGAAACTCAATTTTGAGTTCTAACAAAACGCACTAAAATAGTCAATACCATTGAGGAAGAAATCAATCATCCTGCAACGACTCAGTTTAGACTGGTCAATTCCTCCTGAATTGTTTCCTATGTCTCTCAAAAGTTGTATCAAAATTTGAGGCACAGGGGACTTGACCCCAAAAATTGGATTTAACCCTGTGACAGACAGAATCTTGCTCATTGATGTTTTCACGCACTAATTTCAAAATGAAACAGGAACTGGGAGCTTCTGTCACCATGGCAAGGATCAAAAATTACTGTCCCAACAAAATTCATTGTAGGTGACAAAGATATCGGCTTTGAATCAATTGGTACAAGGGAATATGCGACAGGGGATGTTTTCAGGGCACTTGTCCCCAACCTTGAAGTGGTTATTCTAGATGGACACCATTTTATCCAACAGGAGAAAGCTCAAGAGGTCTCCGATGAAATTCTTTCCTTCATTCGCAAAATTAGCACCGACTAGTGGATTTTCTTCTGTACGAAGCAGAGCAATGAATAAGACTTGTGTTTCTTTCCTTCTGTTCGTGCATGCACCAAAGGGAAAGTCATGGATGCGTAGAAGCATATTCAAATGAATATGATTCAGGCCACGAAACATTCATCAATCAACAGTTTATGCTGAAAAATTCTTCATGCGCGCGCAACTTGCAACCCTTCCTCTGAATTCTCTATTGAAGAGAAGGGACCCGCTGAATAATTCACCTCAGCGGGCCACCCACAAGAGAACTCTCGTCATGAAGATGTCCGTTGACATCATGCGAGTCTGCTACAGATCATATGCTGTCTGTCAATTAGTAAGCTGAATCCTTGTTGGTTACTCTTTCTTTTTCAAAGCTTTCAACGAAGGTATAAACTATTAAACGCAAACTAGAAATCAACCGCGGCTTCCTTTAGGCCGTAGCCGTTGCTTTCTCAGCATCAGGTAGACTGCACGGGTATCAACCTCCATGTTTGGTGCTGGTATTATTTTCTTTGATTGGGGAATACGGGGGTAAGTGGGACAAATCCATGTCAAGGAATGATGACAAACTTTCGAATAATTAGTTGAGAGATTTGGTGGGAAATAAATATATATGGCGGCGATGCATGAGAGAAACGAAATGCAAATTTTTAAACAAATAAGAGAAACGTAAACTTTGAACTTGATGTTGATGAAATCAGGACGGGGTTGAAGAAGCACAAGAATGGGTGGATGGAGGGACTTGGTAGGCGTGGCGCAACATAATTTGTAGCGCGAGGTGAGGGACCGCTGCACTTAATTTATCGTTAAACTTTGAGAAATTAATATTTTAGTCGTTCGTTTTTACGCTCTTTTAAGTTTTAGTTCTTGAATTTCAAATTTTAAATTTAAAGCCATTGGATTTACATTTTTTACAAAATGGTCCTTCCGTCAGTCTGCCGTCCATATACTTAACGGACCATGTAGCGGTCGACCGCTTCAAATTACTGACATGTCAAAAAGCTTCATTAAGCATATGGACGACAGATTGACGGAAGGACCTCATCGTCAAAGGTATGAAACCTAAGGACTTTATATTTGAAATTTGAAACCCAAGGACTAAAACGTAAAAGCGTGTAAAGTCTAAGGACTAAATTGTTAATTTCCCTTAAACTTTAATATAAGTGAAAATTAAATTAGTATCCGTGATAATACAATTATAAATTAATCCCTTGATTTTATAAAAGTATAAAATCAGTCCTTAACACAAGATTAATTGCAAATTAAAAATGAAATTAACGGAACTAATTTTATAATTTTATTATTACTATAATCAATTTAATTTTACTTATGACACTTAGACTGATTTTATATTTATCACTTAAATAAATAGTAAAAAAATAAGGATAAATGCAAAATCAGTCTCTATGCTATAAGCAAAAATCGTTTTAGTCCCTGTGATATGAAAAATATCGATTTAGTCCCTATGATTCTATTTTCGTTTGTTATTGGTCCTCCATCAAGGACTGATTTTATCGCTTTCTGAAATCACAGAGACTAAATTCATGTTTTTCATATCACAGGGACTAAATCGATTTTTACATATAGCACAGGGACTAATTTTATATTTATCTCTAAAAAAGTATATCGAAGTTCTATAGAATGAAGCCAGATAATTTGTTACTCGCTACTAAACTATATATATCTAGATATATTTATTAATTAATTCCCTTAAAAAGCCTAACGCTCCGTGTTAGAATCACCGAGAGGGTGCACAAAGACGACACCGTTTTTCCTCTCCGAACATTCAAATATCCAAACAGCTCGCTGCCCCTTTACGCAAAATTGCAAATGCCGTTTTTCGTTAGTTCTCGAGACGGAACTGTCACAAGGCGACTACCGACGACAAGGCCAAAGTAGGCTCAAAGACACCGTCGTTTGCACTGGAAGTGCCGCTCAGAATATGCACGAAACCATCACCTAATTTCTTTTAGCTCAAAAGCAAATGTCAACGTTAAAGTCTGAGTCAGAGTTAAAGTCAAAGTCGGAGCGGTGGGAATGGGAGACCGCTTTCGCTGGCGCCATCGCCGGATTCGCCACTGTCGCTGTCGTGCACCCCCTCGACGTCGTCCGTACTAGGTTCCAAGGCACGGACGTTTGTAAAAAAATTCACACCAAGCGCGCTCATTAATTTAGTGGAAGTTCGTTACAACTTGATTTGTTTTGGTTTTGCAGTTAACGATGGCCGGGTCTCCAATCTTCCTACTTACAAGAACACGCCTCAGGCTATTTTCACGATTGCTCGCTTGGAGGTTTGTTGGTTGAATGCAACTCTCTGTCTCCACCGTTTTGCTGCTATGATTTGTCCACCTAATTCACTCTGTGCTACTTGGATTTTTTTCTTTTCCTTTGTTGCAATTTGAAAGTCACTTATATCTCGTTTTGCCCATTTCAAGGAACGATTTTTGTGTGTTCATGGTCGTTTTTTTTATTAGGCTATGAGATGCTGGCAAAGTTCAACCTTGAACCTTTTTTTTTTTTTCCAATCGTGAACTTGCTCTTAATACGATTATGTTCTTTATTTGTCCTTTTAATTAGATTTTCGTCCATGCTTAGGAAGATATAGTTTTTTTTCGTTTTACTAGTTCTTAATAAGAACCCTACTCAACGTAAGTTTTCGTGGGAATGCATTTTACTTTATGAGCTAACTTGTTGTTGGGCAGTAAATTTAGAGGCTTCTCGCTACATGTCATTGGGGTTGTTAAGGAAAACATAGACCTCCTTTGCTTTGCCCACTTGTTAGAACGAAGGCTTGGTATTCTTCACTTTAGAGCTGAACTTCACTTTCTTTCATATGTATTATCATATGCATTTGTTGTACTTTATCCTGTCAGTGCTTCCTTTTGGTTTGAGACTTTTCTCTATGGTATACAATTTCCTTGATAGGGATGTCATTGTTGCTTTCTGTTGCAGGGTTTGAGAGGGCTTTATGCAGGCTTTGCTCCTGCGGTTCTTGGGTCAAGTGTTTCATGGGGTTTATATTTCTACTTGTAAGTACCAATGTTTTAGCTCTCTGAGATTACATGTAAATCTTGTAGTATCACGTCCTACATTTTAACGTCATGTCCACTTGCTACATTTGCCAATTCTCCGTGCCTAAGTTTTGTTAGCTTCAAAATGGACTTCTATCCTTGCACTGTCCTTTTTTGTGTGCTTTCTTTTTGTTTCTTTGTTGGTAAGCTAGCCTTTTAAAGTAATACCTCCTGAAAGCTATTATCTGCATTTCTATTATCCGATGGTTTTGTAGATAGGAATGACTTGCCATGAATAGAAATTATGTACGTGAAATTTACCCAACCCTAGATCTGTAAGCAAGTTTATAGTATGCCC
This sequence comes from Myrica gale, assembly GCA_963930655.1. Taxonomy (NCBI): domain Eukaryota; kingdom Viridiplantae; phylum Streptophyta; class Magnoliopsida; order Fagales; family Myricaceae; genus Myrica; species Myrica gale. The sequence continues at coordinate 23,542,193 of OZ005614.1, read as the reverse complement.
ACTTTATAGTATGCCCACTTAGGAGTGATGCATAGAAGATCAACCTGATGGTAATTTCTTTTGCACATCAATAGAGAAAAGTGAAGGAGTTTTTGGTTGCTAAGGTGCAGTTATCTTTCTATCTCGTTGCTTGGGCTTGCAAAAATTCTGTTTTACAATCTTCCATGATTTGATACTATCCGGTAATCATTAACCTAAAAGGCATGTAATATTTGTAGCTATGATAGAGCAAAAAAAAGACATTCAAAAAACAAAGGGGAGAAGCTGAGTCCTGGGCTTCATCTTGCTTCTGCTGCAGAAGCAGGAGCTTTGGTGAGTATGCAAACTTCTATTTTCGTTGGGTGTCATTTGTTTGCCAGATACATTTTGATCAAGTTCCTTGAAAAGCATTGCATAACCCTGTTGTCATTACCTGTTTTACTTGCCTGGCATATGATACCTTTTCTGCCCGCATGTCCAATTAATGTACATTTTCAATCTTCACACTTGAAGGGGCTGGAATGAGGGGATGTATGAGCCATATATCAATGGTGTTATGTGCTTAATCTCATAGGGATTACAAATGGAATTCGTGTTCTGGTTACTGTGTCAAGAAATGACAGCAGTGTGTTGAGAGCTTTTGGGGAATTTTCAGTACTAACATTTAAAGTAAATATTAACCCAATCAAGGAATCTAAGTACTTTAATGACATTAACTTGGGTGTTAATAACTAGTCACTAGAAATGTCTTGCCATGTACTGAGCTGAAGTATTTGCACCACTGCACAGAAAACCGTAATCTATTTTTGGTAATTGTTGTAATATTTTCATTCCAAAATCTTGGACGCTTTTGTTTCTAGGTGTTTCAAGAGAAAATAATATATCTTATTTCCTAGTGACATCTTTATAAGGTGCACGGGAATTTTGGTTGGTTTCTCACATTTGTGGCTTTATCAGGTTTGTTTGTGCACGAATCCTCTTTGGCTCGTAAAAACAAGATTGCAGCTTCAGACACCTCTTCATCAAACTCAACCATATTTTGGGCTTTATGGTCTGCTCTGCATCTTACATTAACTTGCTAATAATGTGCAGTCTGACCCTTGTGAGTCATATCCACTTTGGATCTGCTAAATTCTAGCGATCACATTAAAGTTACTTATTTTCTCTTGCACCATAGATTTTCGCTTTTCTTTCCGGATCCTGATCTCTTCCTACCCCTTAATCACCTCAGCAAAAGATCAATCAGAGAGTGTGGTTGATTTTTAGAATTCTGAAGATAGCCACTTTTTATCAGGTTAATTCTGTTTGGGTTGAGTCATTGTATCTAGTAGAAAATTCGATTGTGCATTAGTATTACATAATTTTATGTTGCCACCAAGATGGCTTTGTTTAGGGTGACAAGTTTCTGCCTAAATGAAGTGCCAATTAAGTATATCAATCTCATACTATCATTTCATATCGGTACTTGGGATATTTGGATGATAAGTTAATCCCCTTTGTTGAATCTTTCCCAGTTTGCAACTGTTTTAGATGATATCATTTTGATTGTTGATCATAAATCAGCCAATGAGCTTATATGCTATATCAAATTTCAGATGCCTTAAAAACCATAATTAGAGAGGAAGGGTGGGGTGCACTTTACAAAGGGATCGTTCCTGGTCTTTTCCTGGTATGTCATTGTCTCTAATCTCATCGGCTTCAGCTTATTTAGCTTAAATTAGTCATGCAGACATTTAATTTTTTACTGAAAAAAGGAAGACTTAACTGTGATGGTTACTTTTTTGGGGGGTGGTTTCTATACATGACATTTTTACCATTCACAGTCTGATTCTTTGATTGATGTTATCTTCTTTTTTAATTTCGAAAGATATGTGTTTCCATCTTGTGTGGCAGTTGACATCGCAGGCAGAGGGAATAAGTAATTATTTTAGAATCAAGCTTATGTATCTAATAACTCGTGAAGCTTAGAGAAGCACATATTACCAGCATCAGTTACGTAAGACTACTTTTGAACCTTCGTACTTTAGAATCTTCGCATTAGAGGTGTTTGTGTTGTTTCAGCAGGTTTCTCATGGTGCTATTCAGTTCACAGTATATGAGGAGCTTCGCAAGGTGATTGTCTGACTTCGGTCTAAATACCACCCAAAGGATTCTGCAAAGGATGATAAGTTGTTGGTAAGTCCCTGCAATCAATATTCTTTGGATATCTGTGTCCCTGTAACTGTATAAATGTGAAAATAATATAGGTGCCAATTTACACTATGCCTTAAATAGTTTGACAAAAGCAGTTTGTATGTCTACCATGGTTCATCTTAAGTATTTGAAACACAAGTCTTTCAGAGTAGTGTGTTTTTGAGTATTACAAAGATACAAATTGGAGAGAAGTGTATGCTTTTTGAGTGACACCACTGACTCAGATCAGCAATAGCATGGCAATTTGGTTGCTTTCCTATTCTATCTTTTCCAAACTTTAGTCTCTCTAAGGTAGTTGTGGTTCCAAAGTATAAGTTTGTGCCTACTGATATCAACTACTGCTTTTGTATGTCTCTTTGATATAAGTTGACTTGTCTGCTATGGTATACAAATTCTTTGTCTACCATTTTTGCCCAGAAATCGGTTGATTATGCTGTTCTGGGTGCATCCTCAAAGATGGCTGCCATTCTTCTGACGTATCCATTCCAGGTACGCATTTTTTTCTTGGGTGGTGGTAAGTCCCTGAAGTTGGTGATTTCTGTTGTTAGCTAACCGATCATTGGTTATCTCTTTGGCTGACTTGATTTTTCAGGTTGTACGAGCTCGAATGCAGGTGTAACATCATTAAACCATTTGATTCCTTTTTGTCCTTGTATATATTACCATATCTCAAACTTTTTGTGGAATATGCCTTGTCACAATGCTAAAGTTGCGTCTAAAATACTGCATGCCTTTAGGTTTACTTATTTTTCTTAGTAATGTCTGGAATTCTTTAATACCTGTTTCCCCCTGCAGCAACGACCTAGTAGTGATGGAATCCCCAGATATATGGATAGCTGGCATGTTGTGAAGGAAACTGCACGGTGAGTATGGGATTTAGCCAAAATTTAATATCCGTATTTTTGTGGGCACCAAAGAATGCCCGAGTAAAACACCTTTCCCCCCCAAAGCAACAGCATGAACACTTTGCTCCTTCGTAAATAATAATTGATTGGTCACGCTTTACAAGTTTGTGAATCAGCCTAGATTACAGTCTTAGTGAACAATCTGTCTTTCCATGCTTTGTATGTAGCAGATCCAGGTTCTTGTGAATTTCTGTCGTTGCCCATACATTTCATGTGTTTCCCTTTTCTCTGTTTTTTTCTTTCTTTTTTTTTGGGGGGGGGGAGATTAACTTGAATTTCAAAATCACATGTCCTTTGCAAGAAAACAGGTAAAGTCAAAGAGGACCTCCACTAGGCACTTGTTTCTCCAAGGACCAGTTGACCCTCTCTTGTAGGAGATAGTATTTCTATAAGCAAAATCTGTTTTATATTGTCCCAAACTTATCATTGAATAAAGGGCTACTGGTTTCCAGTTGCCAATGTCAGATTTGGGTTCATCCCAACTATAAACCAGCTTAGCTGTTTAGGGCATTGAGACGTTCTAGCTTTCATGGTAAGCTTGAGACATGTCATCTCAAGGCTAATTCTGTTCTGTTGTGGCTTGCAGGTTTGAGGGTGTTAAGGGTTTTTACAAAGGTATCACGCCAAACCTTCTGAAAAATGTTCCTGCTGCTTCAATAACGTTTATTGTGTATGAAAATGTCCTAAAGTTGCTAAAAATCGCAAGACGGAAGGACTGAAATTTCTTTTGGTTCAATGTTTACTTGAAATTTTGGTCGCTATACCCTACCTTGACATCTTTAAAAAAATTTGGCATGTATACACGTCTCAATAAATTATCTAAAGTGCATCTTTTGGTTTCTATTTTTTTTTTTTGCGTCGACTTTTCCCTTCACAACAAATAGGGAAGTGACTACATTACCCTGATTGCTTAATGAATGCATTGAATGGACATGGACTCATCATTATGAGGTTGAATAGTGATGCGTGGTTCTAGGTGACTCGACTATGTGCAAGTCTGGTTTCTATTCATTTTAACCTGAACAAAAGCCTTGATGTTTCTGCTTCTTACCACTTACATGGACTGCTACACAGCCACTAAAGCTTGGAAGGCCTTGGCCATTATATCTTTTGCTCATTTATTCATATTCCAGATGAGGTTGCAGTCCATTGAACTAGTTAGCATGGAGTTGAAACTAACTTTGCACTCGGAACACTTATCTTGGTTGGAAAACTTCTCACTTCATTAGAGCAGGAAGGGATGACTTAAAGAGCTGTAAACCATATATTCCAGGCAGAAAGGAATCAGAATGTTGGTATCTCCCCAGTGTGCTACTTGTGTTATACTAAACACCATTTCAGTCGTGTCAATGGCAATGCGGATGAGAACTACGTGGCATACTTTCGCCTATGGTGGGGAAAAATGGGTAGCAAGTGGATAGTTAGAAGTTGCCAAGATATCTATGGACCTATGGTGGATCTGATTGGTGTTTGTTGTTGGAAGCCAAACAGGTTGTGGGCCTGTTAAACCGCATTAGTGCCTAAGTACCAAAGTTTGAAGGTTGATGTTGATACAAACCGTAGGGATTTATCCTGAACAGCGTAGGTGGGTTCCCTAGGAATATGGCTCCAAGGTTCAATAAACACTAGTTCTGAACATGTGGTCGCAATGCACCCTTGGCAACTTTGTCTCAAAGATACCACATGGAGCAACATTAGGAATAAAAAAACATACGGAACAAACATGTATTGTGGAGTATACCTATCTATTAGAGTTTGCATACAAATATAGCTGGTAGAAAATCCACTAATCCATGGTAAATTTTCGAATGAAAGAAAGAATTTCGTTCGAGACTTCTTGGGCTTTCTCCTGTTGAATAAAATGGTGTCCGTCTAGCACAGTAACTTCGAGGTTGGGGACGAGTCCCTGGCAAACGTCTCCTGCCACATATTCCCTTATTCCCAAGAATTTGAAATTGATACCTTTGTCACCTATTATGAACTTTACTGGCACAGTAATCTTTGATCCTTGCCATGGCGCCAGAAGCTCCCAGTTCCTGTCACATTTTGGAAGTTCAAGTTCTTGCCAGTGAGAGATTTATTTACATGGCTTGCTCAATATCTCATTGCACAACCAATACCTTCTTGTAGTGTAGTTTCTAAGAGCCTTCAATCTAAACGGATTTATTTAAGGCATAAATGCACCAACAGTTCCTCTCGTATAAAAAAAATTACAAATTAGTCATTAAAGTAAGGAAAGCTACAAATTAATAGTTGTGGTAAGATTTTCATTAGAAACACATCTTTTCGTCTATCTGTCTCTTTTATTAATGGCAGATGCTAGTGAACTACAATGTCTACTTTGGCACATAGCACGATGTAGTTAGTACTGACTACCATCTGCCGTTAGTGAAAAAGACGGATATAGACAGAAGGACGTGATTTAAAACAAATATCTTACCACAAGGATTAATTTGCAACTTTCTTTACCTCAGAGACTAATTTGTAATATACCACAGTGACTGGGTGCATTAACACCTTCAATTAACTTGGCATAGCTAAATGTGCCATAGTTTGTGATCCCATCCATACTGCTGCACTTTCTATGCTACAAAGAGATAGTTAGCATATGCTAAATCCTAAATTCTGCCTCGGTCACTGATCATGGCTCCTAGATTCAATCCCCAATGGAATTTGTATCTCTTAGATGAGCTAGAAACGAAAATTGGAAGAAAGAAAAGCTAAAATTAAGAAGTCACGAGAGATGCTTTTACACTTACAGGTTCATAGCACGAAAGTAATTGAGGGGGCCTGTGAAGCCAGATTCTTGGAACTTGTCTGCAAAGACCTGAAGTTCCTCTTCAGTAATCCATTTGGGCAACACCGATGGTGTCTCCAGATAGTCAATGATCTCCATCCCCGGGGGAGCTACAGGAAAATCTGTCTCGGTTAAGAGCAGGAACTTCTTCATCACCGTCAAATAGTCATACCTCGCAAAAGCCCTCTCTGCTCTTCCCGGTTCCTATCCAACCACACCCATCAAAACACAAACCCCACGTATGCCCGTGCATATCTCTGATCAAACAATACTCGCATAAAAAGTAAACCATAATACCTGGAATTGACAAATGTAACACCCATCTCCAAACATTTCTCTGAAATTTTCAACGACTCGAGAATTTGGGTTTCTTTTGATGTAGGGAGCAGATAAAGCAACTAGCCCCTTGACTCTATCAGGCCTGAGCAAGCTGAGATGCCAGCCAACAGTTGCTCCCCAGTCATGTCCCACCACAAAAGCCTTCTCATAACATTATAAGTAAAATCAAGACGAAGATACAAATACAAATACACATGGATGGATGCTTAGAACTTATACCTGTTGTTCGCCAAAATGGTCTAGAAGGCCTATGAGGTCACCCACGAGATGTAGAAGAGTGTAGGAGTTGGGGCTGAGAGGAGAGTCGGAGTCGCCATAGCCTCTCAGGTCAGGTGCAACCACATGATAACCTTGATTGGAAAGAAAGGTCATTTGGTGGCGCCATGAGTACCAAATTTCTGGGAACCCATGAAGCAGCAGCACTATTGGTCCTGTCCCTTGCTCTGCTACGTGCATCCATATTCCGTTCGTTTTGATCCTATGGTGATTCACCTCACTCATGATCTCTCACACTTTCTCAAATCTCACAGAGAGAGAGAGAGAGAGAGAGAGAGAGAGAGACTTGAATTGTTTTAGAAAGTTGGTGGGTTTGATAGTGATAGTCAAATATGACAAGTTAGACAATAGACAAATCGAAGGGAGAGTTCCAGAGTCAACTAAGGTGGCTTTCTACGCATTAGGAAAAATAGCAGTGGCTTGTTGCTTGTCTGGATATTACTAGGGAGACCTTGAAGCATATTCCAACATCATTAGACCAAAGAACTTAAATGCTTAAAGTTATGGAAAAGAATCTGTGACATGAATCTACTGAAGAGTATAGGATTTAAATTTTCTTTTTTTTTACTCTCATGCAAGTTACTCAAACCAAGCCCCAACTACACACTGACACAAGGGAAGAGTGCTTCCAGATATCAATATAACTCGAAATGCTGCCAAGGGGTAATCGCGGGAAACCTGCGATAGGGATACAATACTTTGGTAATAGTGATCTTTGTTCCTTGCAGTGGAGCCAGCAACTGCCAGTTCCTGTCCCTCTTTAGATGTCGAGGAAAACATAACACTTTTATGGACAAAGCCACTGATAACCAACAGGGTTCACCGATTTTCTTGGTCGCAACCATGATGCCTCCTGCCCGGATAAAGCTGTTGAAACATATGCGGCTCGGAGTAACTTCGGCAGCTCGAACATTGGTTGGTCAACAAGTATTCGTCCTGGACCAGCTAGTATTCATTCCAGCAGCTTAAGTGTGGATGTATTCTAAGAGAAGTTACTACAATATACAAATTGAACAAAGGCTACCTGTGGCTGTCGAGACTAGTTTGCACCAAACACGTCACTGGCAAGACCAGGACCTTGCTCTAGCGACTGAAAGACTTCAATGTAACCCAATAATCACTTAGCTTGGCGTGGAGGGAAGCCATTGTCTATAAGTAAAAGTCTCAAGATTTTTGGGCAAGAAACACGTTATTTCAAAAAGCTATAATGTATAACAGTGGATTAACTTGTAAGAATATTTGCTCCAAGACCATACCATAAAATCCAATCAGGCAATGAGGTTCACATACACACCCACCTCCAGATTCCAGTTTTATAGGGCGTACTTTTATTCAGTTGTGTCAAGTCGCAAGGCCATTGCTGGCCAGGGAAGCTACTGGAAAGATATGTGAACTACAATTCGAAAATAATCAATGAAATAAATGACTACATGCATCCTCAAAAACCAGTTCTCCAACAGGTGTTAAGAATCTTTAAGGAAGTTTTGTTGAAAATATGCATGATACGAATAGAAGAAAGGGACTTGCTTGGATGTACTTCTTTTCCCAACTCGAACAAGATTAATGAAGCAGTTATATAACAACGAATGCTCTGCATTATGAAGAACACCAATGACCTCTATAACTTGCCAAAAATAATTCAAGTGTGGTACATTAATTTTCGGTTACACTTGATGTTGACTATCCATGCCATGCCATGCCAGGCATTTGTGATCTTCATCCTCTTATCCCAGGTAAGTCTAAAAAAATACAAACCAGAGATCAGATATTGAACTTGACAAGCATCAATTTAGTAACATTGCATTGATAATAAATGTTGCCTCCAAAGTAACCGATTATGAGGCAGTTTGTGTGATATGATAAACATTTGTTTCAGCCTTTCAGGTTAAGTACAAAAGACGTATCTGTTGCCACTTGCCACGTGAAGAGCAATATATTTCCATATGAAAAAGAAAACACAGACCCTGAGTCAATTTAAACAATTGAAAGTGCAACTCAACAAGATTTTGTTTGCCCTATTTTTGACTTGAGTCCATAACATTTCTCTATGACTTCTATACCCCATTTCCAGCAGCTCAAAAGCCTTAATACACCAGAAGAAAAATAAGGCAAGAAGAATTGAATCACACTGTTTTTGGGCACAAATATGGGAAAACAGCCTTTTGCTTCAGATAGGAAGAGAAGATGATCACATCCAACCACAACTTCATTATATTTCTATCTATCCTCAAACGCCATGGACAACAGCATTGGTCACTATACCTCAGTAATGCAAACTCCATTCTTGTTTAGAAAGATTTACTCAATACCCACCATGAACCATCACATCAAAGCTCCTGCCAACTTGGCAAAATGCTGCCTGCGACCAGCAGCCCCCCTTGTAAAAATTCCTTCTTGTTAAGTATTAAAAAACTCAGTAACACCACTTCTACTCCATCATTATTAACTTCTAAGTTATAAAATTCTTATTCTTCACACGCTTATATCCAATTTCCTTCTCTTGTAAATGAGGTATTTTTCACTCTTGTTTGTGCTTTGAACAATCTTTGGATCTCCTTTACTCATACAATTACAAAATTCTAATTTATCATACTCTATATTTGCTCATCATATGTGCAGTACCAAGCTCCTATGCAGCAACATTAGCATATGAATCAGATATTATGGCACCAGGCTTCTATAGAGCAATCTATAAGCATGTAAAGGAGAAGCAAACTCTTTACTGGAGAAGAATATATATCTAGAAAACTAGAAATACGTTCAGCAAGGTACAGTGGGTTGACATGATTCAAAATGAACCGTGTCAAAGATCAGCACTATGGGTAAATCATCTTACAACCATAAATCCACCTACAGAAGACCTCACACGTCGTTGCCACTTATGTTAGCTCAGAAAGCCAAACGCATCCACTAAAGCTAAACTCGGAAAATTTAAGAGCCTATTCCTTCTAGCCAGCTACAGGTCCACGAACCAATCTTGATACATTCCCGGAGTCTCCGACAACTCTTTCGGGTAGCAAAAAGTAATGACTTTCTCTTAGACCCAGTGAAGTGGGTCGCAGCAGACCCTTGGAATTCAAATCATGCACAAATTACGATCTGAATATACAAGGAACCAAATCACTCTAACCAACCTATCGTGACCAATTCAATAAACTTATCAGCAAAAGGGGTAACATACATACAATTTAACAGACTTTCGCGCCACCTATTCTCATTGCCAACATACAAACTGTCTAAAAAATGGACAATTACGCTTATAAAAAAAAATGGACAATTACAGTACCTTATTCCATCGAAACTTTGGCGCCTATCTCCTTCAACTTTGCAATAATCTTCTCGGCCTCGTCCTTGGTCACCCCCTTCTTCAACAGAGTGGGCGTTTTCTCCACCAAATCCTTGGCTTCTTTCAACCCCAAATCAGTAAACGCCCTAACCTCCTTAATCACCTTGATCTTCGTGGGCGCATCGAAAGCTTCGAGCTTCACATCAAAAACCGTCTTCTCCACCTTCTCCTCCGCCTTGGCCGCCGCACCTCCCTTTGCCCCGCCCTTCAATGCTCCGGGCACCATACCCGGCATCATCATCATCATGGTTGGCATCTCTCCCACGCCCAATCTCTCGCGCAGAACTTCCACGAGGTCCGAGACTTCGAGCAACGTGAGGCCTACCAGGTCGTCGACGATCTGCGACACCGTCTCGGATGGAGCCGGCTTTGATTCCAGTGCAGAAGAGGTGCACTCCCGCGTAGGATTCAACAAAGACGAGGACCGAGAACGTGAGATCTTAGACTGGATTTGGGGTACGAGGTTAGGGCTTGGGGTTGTGTGGAAATTCAGTCCGCGATTGTGGGGTAAGGATTGGCGAATACGAGAAATAAACCGCAAATACCTCATCTTCAAGTGGCTTTTGTGATTTTCGTCAATATCAACAACATATATTAGATGAGCATTGTTGCTGTTGAACAGTTTTCAATGGATTTGAAGCCCCACGAGACGGGCATAAAGCCATAAACCCTGCGTTTCTAGTCTATTATGTTATGTCGTCACATAAGCCTTGAGGGGAAATGATAAATTTACAAAATTAATGGGAGTATAATGATATACAAAGTAAAGCGCTAGGGCCCAAGAGCATAGTTTGGGCTTTGGTTCTAGAAGATAGTGACCTAGAAACGCAAACTGGTTATTATAGCAGATGCCCAAAATAAATGCAGACACTACCACATTTACGTTACTAAAAATGTTTCCATCCGGCCGAGCCTGGTCTCGGACCAGCACTACAAATGTTATCTTCGATGCTCGCCTGCGCCACTCTTATCAGGAACAAGCCTAATTTTTAATTAATTTAGGACAATATCCATAACAACTAATTGTGACAGTTTAAGGATAATATCCGAAATAATCTTTTATTTGATAATGAACGAAGATATTTACTATCAAGTCCACGAAAGCACACCGACAAAAGGAACCATTAACTGCACGGCTGGATGCCCAGAACGAACTGGACATCAACTTACACAACTGGAGATTCTCTGAGACAATAGAGGAAATAGAAGAACATAATGAAACAAATATAACGCATACAATTAACACAATACTCAGTGGAACCGTGTTCCTCCTTTTCAAGTGTTAACCTTCCTGCAGTTCTTTCTGATCTCTCCCTTCGAACCTGTCAATGGAGATATGTTTCCCATCTTAATCATGGACACGGCGAATTGCTGGAAGAAAAGCCCGTTGTTCTCCGCGTATTGCTTCACCAATTCCAGTGATGTTGTACTCTTTGTCCGAAGAACTTCGTCGGAGTTCAAGAGGCCTTTCGAAGCCAACAAGTTCTTGAAGTAGCTGTTGTCGAACTTTGCTGGGCTGACAAAGTCCAAGGGAAACAGGTTCTGGTCGCCACCAGATCTCGGGCATCGGGTTCGCAATTGGGCGGCATATGATTGATCAAGAGTGTTGTCGGGCAGACCATTGCCTGACTGGTTGTAAAGCCTCTGCCTGAAGCTGGTGCACCGGGATTTTCCTATGGTGTGGCTCCCTGCATAACCGTCGTTGAAACTTACAGTAATCTTGGGAGGAGAAGTAAACCACCGTAGAACAGAGTACTACATATGTCCTACTTGTACTCGCATATAGTACCATAGAGTTCCAACTTAAACTTTTCTTGTACTACAGATTAATCTACCTAGTTAATGCTCTGCTTTTTTTTAATCTTTTATTTGTTGGTTGTATATATCTTCTATTGTGGTACTAATCTCGTTTTAGGAGGTTAATTGTATGATAAGCTCTGTAATTACCAGATAGTGCAACAAGATCAACAAGGTTAAGCCCTTGTCGCTTGAACTTGGTGAGAATAGTCTGGAATGTGTTGTTTGGAGCAGGAATGTTGTTGTTGGAACCACTCAAGCTTGCACTTCTGGAGTCCCTCCTTCCTAATGGGACCTCCCAGCTGGGTCCACCGGTCTGTGATAAAATGTTCAAAAGATGGTTAGGTTGTGATTGTTGGCTAGCTAAGAGTTGTATTGTCAAACAACAAAACTAGTACAAGGCTTATAAATTTGTTGCACTCACTAGAACAGTGGAGTCTCTAGCAGCCAGAGCCAAAATATCAGCACAGGATACTGTATGAGGGCACTCTTTCTCTAATGCAGATTTGATCTGGTCCAGGACTTCAAAGCCCCTTGCTGAATTCCGGTTGGGATTTGATCCCTTCTCACTGATTATGGTCCCACTGCTGTCTAACAAGAGTGATGCATCGCAGCCCTGCAACACATGTTTAAATACTTCAGCAATCATAAAAAGTTTTTGCTTAGAAGACGTTCGCAATTCACATGCATAGATAACATAGTTTTGGCCGGTAGCAAGACCTTGACAAAACAATCGTGGAAATGGAGCCTAAGTAATGAAGCTGCCATGCGGGTTTCTTTGGCCACAGCACTGGCCACGACGGACTTCACGATCTCTAGAGCTTTAGGGCACGAGTGGTCATAAAACTGAGGGTATAGGTAACCACCATTGTTCTGGCCAGGGTGAGAGAAGCAAAGGGAAGCAGAGGCGAAAAGAGAGAGAACTATGAGAAAGCTTGTAAGCTGAGACATTATTATTGTCTCTCTTTTTGTCCTGCACTTTCAGGACCGCGGTCGACCCTATATGTAACACTTGCAGAGGAAATTTTCAAAAATTGCAATGATGATAGCTGAATAGCTTGTGGGTATTTATAGGAGGAACTTGTATAGTCCTTTAGTAAAGTCTTTAGACACAGCGACAGAGAGAGAGAAACAGGGCAGGCAACAAAATAGTTGTTGGTAGCTAAACTAGCTTTTCCTCAATGTACTAGAGAGAGAGAGAGAGAGTTGATAGCTTTTTGCTTGATTAGTCTTGCTAGCTGATCGTGATTTACTAGAAACTCTTAGCTGATTACAGCAAAGCAAACTTTTTTGACTTACCATTACTAATTTCCCCAGTTATAGGAGATAACAACCAGTCAATTAAACATTTGGTCTCATATAGTTCTCACAGCAAAGGGTAGAAGCTGCTAGGAAGCCAGTAATGTACTGTTAGGGAGTCTAATTGCATAAAATCATATTTTGAGGGATCAAAATGAAGAAAATGAAAAAAAAAATTGTCAAAAAACCATTAAGAAGGCCTAAAACATAGGCCGATTTTTAGCAGTGTGAGCCACTAGCCTTGGCTTAGAAGTTAGAAGGGAAGGTCTAAATCAGCTGCCTTGCCTTCTGAGCGTTATATTTTACCATACTCCTTGCTTAAAACCACAACAAATTTTTTCTTATCAACTAATCCAGGCTATGAAACCTCCTCTTTCAGATCAAACTTTGTTCAACTAAACCCCTTTTTATCTCTCTCCTTTTCTTCTTCTTCCAGCTTTCTCCTTACAAGTGTTCGGTGCATGCCCATGATCCAGACAATTAACTTGATAATTTAAGATTTAGGGAAAAAAAAACTTGATAATATAAGTGAAGGATTGAGTTGGTCAACCTGATTAATTTCTACAGTTGTTTTGTGGTCATGGGTTTAAAGATATGAATAAGAGGGTAGCGCCAAAAGTGGATGTAGACTCACCTACTCTGTTTGACAAAATGCATTGTATATATGAATTCAAAATGACTGGTGTCTTCCATGTGTGTCTACAGGAAAGTAACCCCGAAGCCAATTGAGAAGGTAACATTAATGCACTTTGAAATCTTTCACGCCCTCCAAATCGCACCTTACAAAACTGACAACCTTTTGAATGATTTTTTTTTTCTTTAGGGTCACCAATGTTTCTGCATTATATTGACAATAGAAACTGCAACATTGACCCATTCAACCCAAAGAGATTGGTCTGTTTCTGCATTATATTGACAATGGAAACAGCAATAATGACCCATTCAATCTCAAGAGATTGGTCTGATTGGTCAATAAGTGGATTTAAACAATTGCTTTGTCTCAAGTTTTATATTGAAATCTCTTTTTAAGTGTAAATAATTATTTAACATCACTTCTCTAACTTTTATAGCTTGGAAAGAGCATCGGTTCAGGATTTGAGCTTCTCCTCGTTATTAAAAAAAAACCCACAATTAACCCATTTCTCTAAAGCTCAACAAAAAACGAAAAAAAAAAGATCCATTTCTCTAGAAGTTAGATGGATGTGATTCATCAATCGCATACTTTTAATGTAGTGCATGGTACTTTTTTCTTTAGCTTTTTGTGGGGTAAGATTTTGTTCTCTTCTGCTAATTGTATGTTGACATTTCATGCTACCTAAAAAAAAAATTTGGCACGAAGGAGTCTGTCTGCAGGAAACTTTTTTTTCTTGTTAAAGTGTGTCTGCAGTACACATTGAAAGGATTTTCTCGGAAAATGTAATGCTTTAGTCTGAAACAAAAGGCATTCATGAGAATATTAGGTTAATCAGATCCATCTTAGTGTGATAAGGTGCAGGTGGGGTTGGAGAGCTACTCCTTCAAGACTGTCGATTCTTCAACTGCTATCCATCTTCCAACTTTTCTTAGGTCCTGACGTCGCAGCATCCTTCGTGGTCAATTTGAATTCTCCAGGAAACTCTTTCCAACGGATATGGCCATTATAATGACCATGTGATGTGGCACGATCCTATAGGACCAAACCGTTCTTTCTAACAGACAGTTGTGACCGTACACGCGGAAAATCCGATCAAAACTTTGTACAAAATGATCAGCATCTGCTTTTGGACGTCCGCTCCATGCAGAACAGTAGTAGCTAATGACAATGACGTGCACTGCGTCAAACTGATCGAAGTGTAACTCTCTCTCTCTCTCATCCATAGCCCATGGGGTCCGATTCGCTGGCATTGAAGCCTTCCCTGCACCATGCGTGTAACGCGGGTTTCCTATTATGATAGGAGACATAGCACCGCAAAATGTGCTAGGCATATTCCTGCCGGAGCCGGCTCAAGGGTAAGACAAATTGCAGTTGACTTAAGGCTTCATCTCGAGCAATAGGTTCCATAACTTACAGAGAAAAAGGAAAATAAAATAATAATAAAAATTAAAACAAAAAGGCCCCTAAAGAGGGTGAAAAAACAAACTAAGAAGAAAAGAATAAATATTTTGTTTGTCGTAAAGTAAAGTGTGTTGTGCAGTGATTGCAATATGCATAATGTGTGCAGTGATTGCAATATGCATAATGTGGAGCTAGCGATATAATTAATGGGGGACAAACTTCTAAGAAAATTCAAAGGAGTTAGCTTGGACTGCTTGAGCTTAAGGGGGCAGACTGAAATTCAATGGGTATTAAGGGGGGCAAGCTTTAAAAAATAAAAAAATTTTACATATAAAAAAAATTATGGGGGGAGCCAACTTGGGCAGTGGCCCCGGTTTGCCCCCCCTTGCCTCCGCCTGTGAATGTGAGTGTGGCTGTGTTGAAAAAAACCTGAATTTTTTAAAGTTGAAACAAAGAAAGAACTAAGGAAACCTTCAAAGTGAAATAATTAAAAAAAAAACCTTCAAGTGACGTCTTAAAAGTTGAAAACAAAGGAAGACTGCAGACTGAGTGTGGTCTTGTGAAAAATGGCTATGTTACGTGTATCGATAAATTAATCTCAAGTCTTCTATTTAAGTCTAAATGTATATTTCATTCTTCATATTCTATCTCCTCAATCTTCTTTCAAAATTTTTTTTCCTCTATTTCTTCTATGGCTCTATCTCTCTTTGCAAAGCTAATCTAATTTCTTTTAGCCAATCACATATTAGATAAACTGATTTTAGCTGAAGGTTATTATAAGTTCAAGTTCAATCACTTATAATCTTGGTGCCAGATTATATTATTCTAATCTTTACACTTGTATTTTAATATGAATATTTATTTTTTTATAATAGCATTTATTTTATTTGTTAGTATTCTTTGTTTATCCATCAACATAATCATGGTGAAATACTTAGAACATAACATACGAAATGAATTGATATAAATATTATCATCTTAAATTAAAAATATATTATAAACAAAATCAAATAAGTAAAATTTTAAATATATTATTTTAAAAATTATATAAAAGGCCTAATTTTTAACATGAGCTTAGGCCTCATTTTTTATTGAGCCGGCCCTGAGAGCCTTTTTTTTCGTCATTTTAATTCAAAATAAATGATTGCAAACTTGACACGTTAACATTTTTTGTTTCAACGTTAATGATTTTTGTTAATTTATCTTACCATTCACCATCCTAAGCATTTTTTTTTTAAAAAAAACACCTAATGTCAAGTGGCATGTGACACCTACTACGACTATGAAATATGCATTATCCGGGGATAAAAGACGACAGTACTCCTAGAAGAAATCAAGCAGTAAACATACATTTTATGTTTGCAAATATAATTAATTTAAAATTTTATTTAAAATAATAATAATAATAACAAAATAATAATTTAAAATTAATCTCTTTCCACGTTAAATTACTTATTTTCATTACAATAAATATAAAAAAATCACCCAAAATATCTATCTCTCCATTTTTTACCGACTCTAGTAAAATTTTGGTTTAGCCAAACTCTCGCTATAAATTGCGTTCACGGCATAATATAACAAAATGTGAAACGTTCCAATCCCACTTATCTTCGCTTGGGTGTGGACTCCGACGTATGAACAAGAGCTTCCCCAAAAGTTTGAATGACGTGACTCGTGAGTGAGGTACACAGAATTCATATCGACCCGTACTTCTTTTCATGAGATCTCCCCGTTCCATGAGCAGGAACAGGTGGGCGCTCCCAAGAGGCTCTGGCGAAGGCACTGTTAAGGTCTTCTGCTCGAGAGTAGCTTTGCCCTGCTCCACTCACCTATTCATAAATACGCAAATCCTACTGACTGTAAGAAGTCTGAACATGAAGGGAAGTCAGAAATGGCAATCGATTGCTAGAGTTCCCTTGCTTTACAAGCTCCCATTACTTTTTTGAGTACTGTGACATGAGAATTCCAAAACAATTTTTCATGCTGCAGTGTCGGCTCAATATATGGAACAATGCTCATCCAGGAAATAACATACTTATTGCTTACCAAACTAATGACAGAATTCCTTTCATGAAAAATATCAATCTCTTAAACGAGATTTACCCACATAATATCAAACTTTGTCTGCATTCAGTTCAACATATATATCATGTATCGCCCGTATCAAATTAAGAAAATAATTGACATTTTTAAGCCTAAGATAGCTCCAGTTACATAATTGCCATAAGTGCAGTAAACTTACCGTTTCTAAGCAGGCAGATAGTATTGTCATGCCTGGCAAAGCATCAATCCCTCGCTGTAACCAAGACATACATAGGATGATTCTACATATATATATATATATATATATACAACAAAAGCAGGAAACAAAGGACCATCTAATGGTAGTAAGCAAAAGCTACACAGCCTACCAGGTGTCCCACTCGAGTTCTGTAGATGAATCCTCCGACACAGGCCAGTGTTGAAAAGACAATGAATCTGAGTCAGGCCAAATTCGAATTTGTCCAAACATCAATATTCAGGAAGCAAAGAGAAACACGCAAGGAAGATCACTACTAGCTTTAAGAAAATATTTTGTCTCTATCGGTACATACCATTAATTTTTTTTGATAAGTGGGACATACCATTAATTAAAGGCAGTGCATTAAATCACAAAGTATCTTATAGTGTGTCCTTACATAATCATTATTCAAAGGAGGTACCAGAAAAGCTGAATTGGAAAGTAGTGCCCTACATAACGCCAACTGCACCTTATACAGAGGCCTCCATCACATGTTCTCATGATTTTACTTCTCACGATTGAATATACGGTATTTGTATTTATCTAAATCAGAAATAAAAATGAAGGTAACCATACATGCAGGATAGCACTCCAAATGTAGCCCATCCTCTTGTTGCATCTTGCCCTTGAACCTGCCTATATTCTGCAAAATTTGAAAAAACAAGACTGGCAGTTGATTTGGGGACTTTGATTAATGAATGTCCATCTATCTTCGGGTTCTCAGCCATTATTCCTTTCACTAAATATTAAACAAAGGTTGAAAATAAACAAGAAGACAGAGGGGGTTTTCAGTGAAAATGGTGTAGAACAGTTATTCAGCCATCGTACAATAGTTTTACCCTTTTGTCTGACCTGTACTTCTCGTTGTTAGATCCTCCACAATCACATATCAATTAGCAAGTTATAATGCTTGCAGAGCCACATTAGCAACAACCTATCTCAGCATCATAACTTGCTAAACTAAAATAGGCTCTTCTAACATGCATATCTAATTCTTATCATGCTTATCTGTTTCCAGTGACGTCTGCAGGTCTTGCTCTTTGGTTGGATTTCCTGGTTAGATTAAACTTTGTGAGCTCTCTCTCTTCTCTTTATCTTTTTTTGTTTTCCTTTGGCTGGAGGAGGGGGGAGGGGGGGGGGGGGGGAGAGGGTTGGGTTGGGTTGGTAACATCGTGCATTCTTCTGTGAACTGAGGTCTCACAATACCATAAAAAGCCTTGACACTGGTTCTCTTTCTTTTCTTTTCTTTTTTGATAAGTTACACTGGTTCTCTTTCTTAAAATGCAGAAAACTTTGTTGAACTGTCGATAAATCCCACCAAGAGAGAGTTGTTTTCACTTTTGAGAGCAATGCAAGCGTACCACACATTTTTGTAAGAATGAACTGAATGGGCTCGAAACCCTCTACCGGGATAGTGACATTAACTTCGTAAGGTCCATCACTGGCCTTCTCACCTGAAGATGGATGAAAAAAAGTTAAAAACAAGATGTTTAGAAGATTATACACCAGAAAGCTAGCATGGCAAAAAGAATCCATACATCTCCAATCCACAATCAACACTGTGGGCGACAGAGTTGTAGGAGGTGTCCCAGCTGCCACTGAGCCCGACAACCGAATATCCAGGCCATTTTCTGGAAGAACCTGGTGGCGGACACAAATTATCAGATATCGGGCCAAAACACTAAATATAACAGGCTTCCCTGAAACTAAAATGGCGAGAAGCAGACTACCTTGATAATTGGCTTCCCCACCAACTTCGAAAGAGAAGTAATTGCAGTCATATAAAGGGCTACATGAGCCTGTTCAGTCCTAAAGCTGTAAAAGGTAAATGTTTTATTCTTGAAATTATCAGTGCCAAAAAGGGAAAAGAAAAGTACCATTGATGACAGAAGTTTGAAAACAAAATATAAAAAGCAAGACAAAGCAAAACAACTACAGCAAGATCTTACACCTGAAATCACGGTGAGGCTTTTCAAAACCCCATTGAGTCATGCCATTGTAAACCTACAAGTTCGTACAAATAAATTGTTTTTCCCCCTTTTGCTATGTACATTTTCTTTCTGGCAATAAAAAATTAATATATGTCAGTAAGATCAGAACCGTCACATACAATTTCCCATGATCGTGGATGAAAACCAACAGTGAAGCCCTCAAATACCCGTGGACCCGGTCTCTCACATGGAATGGCGAGTTCAACAAATACTCTGACACAATTAGAGACAGGCAATTATTGAAAAATCAAAACATCAGATTTTATTCAGGAAGGTAAATATAAAAATGGGAAGAAGCCAGATCAACATCATGACAACAGCACTCTCCTCTTCGACTTCAGAAGCGCATTCCCTTTTCCATATAGGTATATTCGTTTGGGTGGAATACCTTCACTGACCATGTGGGGGAGTTCTTCCAAAGTCTCAAAGCAATATAATAATGATTACTAAAGCAATTTTGTGACTCTACCGCCAGTATTGAATCTTTTTTTTCACTCGCCGGCCACCAATTTGATTTATTGTAAATCAAGAATTTTTCTGTAGTCTTCCAACGGCAAAATCAGTGGACATTTTTAGTAATAACTTGTATTGGTCTAACTTAAAAATGAGAAACACAATGGATTTGGTATCTTAATGCTCCAATTCCAGCTTGTGGTGTGTAGAATTCAACAGAGTGAAACTTGACCTTTTATTCCTGTAATTTGGATCCAGCTTTCCTTTTGAAGGTGCTGAATTTTTTTTACTGAAAATGTCTTGCCCATTCAGCAGTATAACAGAATGCTATGAAATTTACAAAGAGAAAAGAACAGTTTAAATATAACTAACCTGAGCTGTACGCCCCATTTTGTCATAACTCTGCTCACAATTCATCAGGTCTCCATTAAGAAACCCCTAGACATTGGTAAGATAATGAAGAGGATTCAGTTTACAAAGTTTTCAATTGATTGTTCGCATGAAAACCTCAAGTTCAAAGAGAACACTAAAAGGACTAAAAAAAATAGTTCACTTCACCAAGCATTACAGAGATGTCTGACTTCCTTCTGTTCTTAAACAAAACTGTGAGGCCACAGTAGGCTAAAAAGACTGAGAACAGGTGAAAAAGGGTCTCAAAAACACATGGTAAGCAGTCATTACCATTGAGATCTTAGGACATAATAAGTATACCAAAATGTGGTTCTTGGCATTTAAGGCCCCTTATTGAAAAGATTCTAGACTTCTGCTGCACCCTGGGAGTAGGGCCAAGGATAGTCCTACATAAGCAACAAAGTAGGGCAACTTCTGTTTAGACTTTCCCTCTCAATAATAATGATAATTTGCACCGAGAGCGTGCTCGAGTTCTTTTTTGCAGTTTTCCTTCTCCTTTTATTTCTTCTTTTAAAGATTCAACATCACTCTGATAGTCATCTTAACTCAGAAAAAAAAGTCAAAGCATAGCCTGACGGTCTGGTACAGTTCTTTCCCACGGTGAAAAGCAAATTGCATGACAAAGTAAAGTCTACCTACATCACTCATGCTTATTGTTGCAAAGTTTCCTAAAATGTTTTAACTTACTTGCACAAAGTCAACTTTCCCTGAACCAGCAACGAAGTAGTTCAGAAAATCAAATCGGCCAAAATTCACGTATCCCTGCACAAGCATAAGCACATGCACGCCATGTGAACCATTCTCGTAAAACAGAAGAAAATGCATGTAGTGTGCAGTGAAAAACAATTTTTGTTTTCCCTTTCACTATGAAGGAACTCAAAAGCATGTTTGAATATGATATTATCTCTGTACAATATACAGGATCTTCACGAATGACTTTGTGAAACTAATCAATTTTTATTAGAAAAACATTGCAAAAGAGTCCAATTGCTCCAGCAATTATGCAGATAATGGCCAATTGACCATAATGACCAATTGATCAAAAAACCCTATTTCTCCGATTTATCGATGTGGAGTGCACAGAATGCTGCAAGTTTCATGTTGCATATATTACAAGCAATATTACTCCCATTGTAACATTCAGACTCACAGAACTGACTTGATATCTATCTTTTCATTTGCTCTCCCTGGTAGAAATAAAAGCAATCTAATCAAAATAGAAGCTGACTCTCTCGTTTCAATTATTGTTCAAACCAGTAGCATTATTCTCATGTAATTCAGAATACTTTGTAATCAAATTCACTGCCTTGTCATACTCAAGCATCAACTCTCATATGCAATTATTTGTTACGCGAGTACTAAGCACAACAAGCATGAATGCAAAGCTTCTAATGTTTCACCAATAAACTTCGGAATGAAAAGAACGACAACTAAGTACAACACAAACATTTAATCACCAGTGAATTGTATAACCAATAAAATGTTCTGTGAGTCCTGCGGTCATTTTAATAAAATGAATACTTAAAACTCAGAAAAAGTTAATGCAATTTTTTTTTGTTATCTATCAGTTTTTCCTGACTATGGGTTGTAAACATGGAATAACTCAGTGAGGCCAGGTTCCTTATCTTGAAGAATAAACAGCCACATGCTGTAAAACTATTTTGTGGGCTGAAATGCTAAACATTTGCTGCCGGTAAATAAAGGCATATTTTTATTATAACCGTTTCCAGGAAGATATAACGGCTGAACTACCGTTTGTGATCTACCCTCCACGTCTTTGCAGAATCGAACCACCAAGTCAGTGTACTGCAGCAGGAAAAACTTATACTGTAAATAACTTATGAATTGGAAAATCTAAGAGCTGCAGACGGAGGTATCATAACAAAAGTAGACTTTGGTGATAAATTAACTTTGCATACGGACATACCTTCCCCTCATACTCGAAAGCATGCCCAACCCAGCTACTCTGATTAACAGCTTAACAGAAAACAAATTTATCATATAGTAAATACATCATTGAAATTTAAGCATAAATAGCAGTGCAGTGACAGTTGCACTATAATCAGGATGACAGTAGAAACCTGGCCCGATTATATGAGGAGAAATAACATATGAGATTGGTTTTAGACCTCTTTGAGATAAATAGTCTTTTCTGTGCAATTCCAAATGTGAAGTAAGTCTTCTTATTTTATTAGTGAAACTCAATACTTGGAATTCAACGGATCCCTTGTTTTCTTCTTTTTCTTCTTGCGAAATAATTGAGATGAATGAATTTTTTACCATAAAGATGAATCGCCTTTTTTAGTTATTTTTATCGATATATATATTTATTGATCAGTAATTCCTCCAACAAGAATTGGAAGAAAGCTGCAATTCAGGCAATCACAATCAAGCCCATCTTTTATATGCATTTATGCATGGGTCCAATTAGTATATTCAAAATCACCATGCACTACAAATGTATTTCTATACAATAGAATCTACAGCACTGCAGGATACGAAATCAACAATGTGACTAGAATTATTGAGAACGTAGCAATTGGTACTCGGTACCACAACTGAGGCAGACCCAAGTGCCTGTAAAACAACAGCTGAAACAAAAATGAAAATTTAGGTATCAGACAAAAGAACCAGCTCGACCTTTGACCCTTAAGCACAACTACATAAGCTTCTCTCGTAGGTCCCCTGGCTAGGAATTTTTCACTAACAATGTTAAAAAACAAGAATCAGATGGCAACTTACCTGTGCCAATTATTAATAGCGAAGTTAAAGAGCACCCATCTAGACGGTGTTGCATCGCTTCAAATCTGTAACATACCCTGTAAAAAATAACAGATACTGACGCACCAAAAATATAAACAAGTACAAATACTGTAGAATTAGATTATTAGTAATTGTACGTGCGGTTAGAGAATCCGCTTGAC
Organism: Myrica gale; assembly: GCA_963930655.1. Classification (NCBI taxonomy): domain Eukaryota; kingdom Viridiplantae; phylum Streptophyta; class Magnoliopsida; order Fagales; family Myricaceae; genus Myrica; species Myrica gale. The sequence goes on along the minus strand of OZ005614.1, from coordinate 23,519,167 downwards.
GAAGCTTGAAAAAGCACTACACTCTATAAGCATGCGACGGAGTGCGAGCTATCTTGCATTTTAGCAGAAATCAAAACATAAAATCGACTCTCCTTAGCCGAAAACACTGTAAACCAGCTACTAGTTCTGAATCGATTAGCACACCATACCGGAGATTTCAGGTTATCTTCGCAAGCTACAAATAAAGTTCTATAAATTTTTCGAAAATAAAAATGCTTCCAGAATTTGAATAGTACGCTGCAGAAAATTAGAGATACTCCTCAGGTGAATTCTTCAGGATCCGTTACAGACTAGTACACTGCATCCTCCCTAATATATCCAAGAACGGCCATTATTTCTGAAACTTAGGCAAGCGAGTGATTGACTGGTTTTGTGTCCTACAGTTTGCCAGGTTTTGAGGTTCGCGGACATTTTTTTGAAGAAAATACCTGAAAGTGCGCGGCTGAGGACGAAACGAGCTCCGAGGGAGAAAAAAATGTGTTGGCTGGCTTGTGACCTCTGTAGCCGGAAAAAGAATAAACAATAAAGAAGAATAAGAATTAGGACGTTTGCCTGGGATACGAAATACCAAATCTACCCTTACAATAACGGCCTCACGACAGGTAGAGCAATTCAAAATACAAAAAGAAAGAAGAAAAAAAAAAGAATAAGGCCATTTTAAACCCCTTAATTATAAATTAAAATCAATCTTTTCCCTCTAAATTTCAAAATGGAAAATTGCGTCACTTATATTTTCAATCAAACACCACCTTTGAGTTGCTGCTAACATAAGCGCTCCAAGAAACAGTCTTCACGAAACCATCCGCAATGGTCTCAAACCAGTGACGAATGTTGCAACGAAGAAGGTGGTGAGTGATTTCCAGATGTTATAATTAGTGACGGATCCAGGATTGAAGTCTTAAGGGGCGGAGTCATAAAGTTGAGAAACTATTTTGAACATAAAAAATATATTTACAACTAAACATTTAAAATTTCAAAAAAAATAATACTACCTTCTACACATTTTCACACAAACTCCAATAAATTTTAAAAAATATATCATTAAATCATTATGCAAGATCATCAACCAATAATTATATAGAAATCTAAAGGAAGAAAAAATTGAAATCGAAAAAGATTTTAAATTAAAAAAAGAAAATAAACTTATATAAACCGAAAAAATAAACTAAAGAACAAAAAAAACTTATAACTTATAATGTTGCGCCAGTCTATCATCCCTGAGCAAAGGCAGCATTGGACGACTCCAAACACGAACGAGTGGAAAGAACAAGGTGTTTTGCTCGGACGACACGTGTACCTCGCCTGCTTAAGGGGGAGTGGCGGTCGTGGTGGTGGAGAGGTATATCGACAGATGAAGCAATAGATTAATCAAGTCCATTGTTTATACTGAATCTTATATTCTTTTTTCATGAAAGAAGTTATTTGGAAAGGCAAGAAAGCTAGACAACTTTTGAGATCAAAAAGGACAAATGCAAGATATGCATCGTCATCATCGACCAGAAAATAACTGAAATATTCGACGTGGATTATATTACGGGGAACGTTGCAATTTGCATGTTGTAGTTACAAGAGTAACTATTGGGTCGAGAAGTCTTGACCTAACAACTGGGAAGGTGGCCTTCGCCTTTAGACTACACAAAACTCCTACTCTACTACTGTATTCTGGTTCCCAAATACGCCTACGGCTGCACAACTCCAATCTAGGTACTGGTTTTAGCCAAAATCGGCACATATACGGGGTAGATCGGTTTTTAAATAATTGTCACCTATACCTACATTGTCAAGGGCAAAAATCGACCCTTAACGATGGTGGTTTAGCGGTGGCAGTTTCCGGTTATCCTACCTTCATATTGGGTCATTTTTTTAGCATTTTACGCACTTGACCCAATGTATTTTTTTTCTTTTTCTTTTGGACCATTAATCACACATCATTAAATCTATACTAATGAAATCCAAAATCAAAATTAGAAGGATCTTTTATATCAAAGCAGAAATCGTCATATTATGCACAATCTTTTAACAAGGGATATGAGAAACCATAAATGGGTCAATAGGCATATTCTAAGAAGAGTAAACTCGACCCAAAATGTTCTCTCTAACCAACTTAAATCAACTAAGGAAACCAGGGTAAGTAACAGATGAATAGGAGCATAACAAAGCTATAACATTTTGACAATGGAGTAAGAACTAACCAACTAAAACACGGATCAGAGAATGAACTCAAGCATGGTAAGCAATAAGAGCATCTATTGATATCTCCCTACCAAAAAGATGCTATACCTTAATTGCACATAAAAACTAGTCAGGAAAAATCATGCAATAAAAAATCCTCTCTACCCCCCCCCCCAAAGAAAGGGAAACAGCTTTCCAGATTATTCAAAAAACCATATCTAGGTCAGTTTATGTTCAACTCAAAAGAAAACAATGCAGAAAATGAAATTGGGGCAGGAAGGAAGAAGATGAGAAAACTCACCGAGGATCTATCAAGGGAGCCAAACTTGAAACATCCTTTGAAGAAGATGGGAAAAAATGATCAAAGAGCTGAAGCTCAAGCTGACAGACCTGTAATTTAAGTGTGTCAATCAAAATGTCGCTAAGAAAAGCAAAGGGATCTAAAGAACATTTATGGTCATTAAGAAGTGAAATACCTAAAAAAGCAACTAGCTATGGTTTCCTTCAGAAACAGATGAGGTGATATACAGTTTGGAGAATAAAATGTTGGACAGAGGAGTGCAGGTAATTTCTGTACTGCCTCGAATGTTTTATTGGCTTCCTTGCTTGTTAGGTTTTGGACCTCACTCTACCCTGATCCCTCCCAACCCCTCAATACTTGGGCCAAAATTCAACTGACTTTGTATTTTTGGTGTTGGAAGCAGCATGCCTTCTGTGTCTCTATCTCCTATTAAGTTTTCCTCTATTTAGGCCAAAAATGTTTGTGTGGATATCATAAATAAACTCATCCTTTTAGTTGAGTGTTAAATATCACTCTGAATGCCTGTGCATCTATGGTGCTAATTTTGGATCATTATCAATGTCTCTCTAACCATCCCTTTGTATAAATATTTTTAGGTGTTCACTGCTAAGGGTCAGGAAGCTATAGACACTGCTCTCAAAGCTGATTTGGTTGTTCTGAACACAGCGGTTACTCGGAGATGGCTAGATGTTGTTCTCAAGGAAAATGTTCCTCGGGTTCGTCCAAAGGTGTTGTGGTGGATACATGAAAGGCATGGAAATTACTTCAAATTGGAGTGTGTCAAGCATCTGCCTTTGGTTGCTGGTACCATGATTGATTCACATGTAACCACAAAATATTGGAAGGATAGGACTCATGAGCGCTTGAGGTGGGCTCCTAAAATCTTGATGTAAACTTGCTTAGTTCAGTTGTCATAAATGCCATCTTTAGTCGGCTTCTTTTTACGTATTTTCTTTTGGAATATATTATTTCTAGTTAGACTTTTAAACTCTGAAGGTAAAGGCCGATGTATAGCAAGATTCTGAGTCTAGATATGAAGAAAATATATAGCTGTGGTGTCATGAATGTCTACGTCCCTATTCAATTGTCCTTTTGCTTTGGCCTGCAGTGCAGGGCCTAGATTAAGTGAAATCAAGACAGGATAGCTGTCTTTTTGGCTCTTATGAGAAACGTTATATTCAGATATCAAGTCTAAAGTAATGCCACTTTTAAATGATTACCTCTATGTTTCTGGTGTCATCAGAGTTTAGTATTTTAGCCAGGGCATTGCAGTTGTGGCAAGTCATTGATGAGATAACTAGATTACTTTATATATGTTTTGAGGATTGTTGTCCTATGATTCTGTTGCTCCCTTAATTAACCTTTCCATCACTTTCTCTGCGCAGGATTAAAATGCCTGAGACCTATGTTGTTCACCTTGGAAATAGCAAGGATTTTATGGAAGTTGCCGAAGATAGTGTAGCGAAAAATCTTTTTCGTGAACATGTCAGGGAGTCTCTTGGAGTCCGAAATGAAGACTTACTATTTGCGATCATAAACAGTATGATATCACTGCTCCTACTGCAACTGCATCTATAGAGATAAAACTTGTTATATGTAATTTAATGGATGATGTGTGGTTCAGTTATTTGCAATGGCTCGTTTCATTACAGTGATTTACCATATTGCCATGTTTACTAGTGCTTATTTTCTTTCTCGGTCATGATTGCTTCTAATCTGTGCAAGAATTTCCTGTTTGGTATTTTCCATAACACACCCTTGGGCCTAAGCTCGCACCCTGTGGCCTGTACTGCATAAACTATGCCGAAAAATGTAACAATTGATACTAATAGTTTGTCATGTTTATGCCTTTTATCGGTATATTCATAGCTTATGGTCTCTAAAGTAATGGATATCTACAGGTGTTTCACGGGGAAAGGGCCAGGACCTATTTCTGCGTTCATTCTATGATAGCCTGCAATTGATCCAAGAAAAGAAGTTGCAAGTGCCAACGATGCATGCAGTAATTGTTGGAAGTGACATGACTGCTCAGACCAATTTTTTTGTACAGAACTACGCAACTTCGTAATGCTGAAGAAAATTCAGGATCGTGTTCATTTTGTAAATAAAACTCACTGTAGCTCCTTATCTTGCTGCAATTGATGTTCTTATTCAGAATTCTCAGGTAGTCTTTCAATGCTCTGTACTCTCATTCTCCCCAGTATAATATCCTAGTTTTCAACACTGAATTAGTTGATTTATTATTCATATTGTATTGCATCTCTTCTTTCTTTTCTTGCTAATTTAATGGCCATGTCAATTATTAAACCTTTTCTAGGAATGTTTATAGTGGACAAATTGCTGCTTATTAACAAGACATGTTGGTGTATCTTGTTAAAGTTAGATCAGAAGGCAGGGAAAAAGAGAGAGATAATCGAGAGAAAGGTCATTGAGCTAATAACAGTGAAAAATTGTAGTCCATTTGCTCTATCTCTAGCTTGCCGACCAGTCAACATCCTATATCTTGGTCGTCAAAGTAAGAAGGAAACAATTATAGTTAGAGAACAAAATATCCTGTAAACAAATTGCAATACTCGAATTTCCACTGAATTTCCTAGCAAATACAGCTGGTGAGAAAGGAATTTGGCCTTGATCTGGGGTCAGGGTTTGAGAGTTTACTGTCTGCTTAGTTTTGTTTCATTGCGAGCATGCTGTGTTTGGAATGAAATGGAATAGTGGCTTGATATCTGAAAGCAGATATGTAATAAATAAATAAAAATGAAGGTGTGTGAGGCACTGCCTATGCAAATATGTTAGGCAATTATTTCATTTCAGTGGCGTTGGAGTTATTCAAACCCTGTGTGGCATAGCAGATATATCGTTTGCTCGTTTGAATAGTAGACATATTCAAACCCTGCGACTAGTATTTCTCTCATAGGAAGTGAAAACCAGTTCGATCCATGCACTAATACCCCGATTCCTTGGATTCCCTGTATTGTCCAAGAGAAGAAGCCACCCTGGCTGTAAGGGCTCTGTTTTTTGTTTGTCTTTTGTGCTCTGCACTCTGGACAATGTTATCCTCTTTTTGTAATGTGTTAGAGTCGATGTACTCTTATTTACTTATGAATGAATGAAGTACTCGATTATAAAAGAAGAAGAGAAGAAAGCCAGTTCTTTTTTGTCAATGTGAAGCAGTTCCATATTGGTTGAGTAGATAAAAGACCTGTGGCATATGAAAGTTTTGAACTGTTTCTTTGCCCCTTTGTCCTGGTTAGTGTGATGCATCTAACGTACTTCATCTTGGGCATGCCGGTTTTCTTCCATTAAATTGTCAGTTCTTCTGATTAAGATACATTAATGCACTGCAAATTTTCTTGTTCTCTTCGCATAATGAGTTGGAGTGTCACCCTTCTAATCTTTTCTTTTCCTTGCTGTTTTTTTTTTATAAACTCCATCTTGGCACGGGGAGAATGCTTTGGTAGGATAACCATTGAAGCTATGGCCTTTCAGCTGTCTGTCCTGGTAAATTAACTCCCTCTATTAACGTAGCCTAGGTAGAATTCTTATTAGAACATGAGCAATACTCCTGGAGACGGAAATAAAGTAAAAACAAAATAGTCTACGAGTGGTATAACACAATTTGTTTGTATTCTATGGAACTAAAGGAAGCATCTGATTGGTTTATTCTCAAAACATTGGCAGGGTACAGCGGCATGTGGCACCACAGAGATTGTAGTGAATGGAACAATTGGTTTGTTGCATCCTGTTGGAAAAGAAGGCATTATTCCCCTTGCCAAAAATATTGTCAAACTCGCTACTCATGTTGAGAGGAGGCTCACAATGGGGAAAAGAGGCTATGAGAGGGTCAAAGAAATGTTTTTAGAGCAGCATATGGCGCATAGAATTACTGTGGTTCTGAAGGAAGTGTTGCATAAGTCAAAAAGCAGCGCACGTTTTTAACTAAAGGCTTTTAAGGGCTCCTTCGCTGTGAAGTAGAACACTTGGGTGTTTAACCGGCGATAAACAAGCGAGGTTGGGAAATCAGTTTTGCAGCGTTACTCACCCAACCTACTTCCTGGTTGCTTTCTACAATGGGTATTCTGGAATTGCTGTAGATTATGTACAGATAGAAATTAAGCTTGTAGCCTGTCCGTACAATTTTTATCATCGATATCTGGGGAAAAGTTTTGTTCTTGTAGCATGGACTTGCTTGCTAGGCTTCTCATGGCAGCTGGCCTGTGGTTTTAAGCAGTTCAAAGTTACAAAAAGCTTTACCATACTTATTTGTGTATGATTTGCACGGTTTTGATCAATGCTCGCATTTGCCAAGGACAATAGTGCAAAAAAGAAAAAAAAAAACAGTTAAGAAAAAAACACCCCAAAAGCCACTGTTTTAATTGCTATTGAGCTCGCCTAAATTGCAATGTTTCTGTCTCAAAATTTAACAGTTCCCTCATTTAACCTTGCCGCGATGTGTCTGGAGTAAGGAGGCTAGGTGCACACCGACCCCTCGGTTCGGTTTTGCTTCCTGGCCGACCACTGAACAAAGGGGTCCGTTTTTGAAAATTAGGGGTATGTTAGTTTACCGAAATTTTGGAGAATATTCTCAAAATTTTGGGAATATTTTGAATGTTTTTATTAGAATTTGTGAAAAGTTTGAAGTGTATGTGTAATAGTTGAAATTTTAAAGTATGTTTGTTTTGTTGGAAATTTTGGACCCCAAAATTTTGAACAAACATGAGCTAATCATCGAACCAAGGTCTTCCATGATTGATGGGACCGACCTTGATTTGGTTTTCGGTCATGTCGGTTTTCAGCCACCGTGAATAACCAACAACCAGAACAAAAAAATTGTCCACATGGAAGAACTGAACCAAAAAATTTGCCCACGGTACCAAGTATTACAAAAAATCACAACAGCAAACAAATTAACAACAAACCAATCGACAGTCGCAACAGAATCAAGTTGGAGAAATGACCAACAATACAAGAATCTCAGTCAAATAGCTTGTACAAGCTAGAGAAAATTACAATCAAGCACTTCTTTGCTGCAGCATTTCGCCTGTAGTTCTACATAAAAAAACTCTACCAAAGTAGGGCACATTTCCGTAGGGGAAGTAAAATTTCATGAGCAACTACTTGATCAATATTCCAGAAGTTTTCAAGGGATCCTTTAAGGTGAAGAATCATTGCCTGGTTTTGCCTCCTTGATGTTGGGTTTTGTGAACCAAGTTGTATATAGAAACTGCTTGTGAGGCCCTACATGGTTGCATATCAGCCTGAGCTTCTGCCTCTCTCTCATCATCTCAACACTATTTTCATGTGCCTTTTGCTCGTCAATCCTCTCAAACCAACTTCCTGAAAATGATCAAAAACATGAATCAGTCAAAAAGCGTTTGGCAGGTCCGTCCGCATATGACAAACACATGGGATCGAGAAACTTAATTCGAGATGAAGAATGCAGCAAGACAACCAATGAATGGAAAGATCTTAAACGAAAAAAGCAAAAAAGAGAGAAATTCGAAGGCAACAGCAATAGAACTTCCCAACTTCAGCTCAGCTTCTCCTGTGGCACACACCCAAATTAACTTGGATTAACAAACCGAGAGGCATTATCCTACTGTGATAAATGGATCAGTCAAATGACACTCTTAGACTATTTTCATGGACTAATGAGTCAAAAATACCGAACTCCCCAGCCCTCTTCCCAGCTCCTTATCCCCATTACAGTCGAATCTGTTTCTATATGCCATTAGCTATCAACCCTCCACATATATAAACAACGTAGCCGCTATGTATAAAGCCCGATAGGTGCAAAGATATAGTAAACAAAAGAACCTGGGTATTACCTTAACATGATCCCAGGTATCTGCAATGGTGAGAGGACCATGCTCCTTGAGGATGTCGAAGATGACCCTGCTTATGGTCTGAGTTTGTTCCGGCGGGGTCTTCAGCTCTATCGGCTTCATCTTCGGCTTGGGTTTCTTCGCCATATACCGAATCACCGTCCCAAACATAATTGAAATCTTCTTTCTTTCCCGACCTCAAACTGAAACTGGCACTATTGGAGGGCCTCCCTTCCCCGTTTATAAACGAGAGGACACCACCTGCACAAGATGAATCTAAGGGCCAGAAAACACTAGACCTAGAAGTTCCGATTCCAAAACCACAAGAACTAAATAGAAACCGAAGAGCCGGTATTAAACTATCAATAGCTTCCCATAAGCCGCACATTCCAAACAATCCTTACATCACAACTCTCGCTCTCTCTCTCCCCTCCTTCCTGACCCCCACCCTGTGTTTTCCACTCGGAAAATGCTAAAAAATGAATAACCATTTCCAATCCCATTAACTTCTTCCCAGATCACCGAACAAGTAGAACAATAGAATAAAGATTATTGTACCCGAGAAGAAAAACGATTATTGGTCCTCGTCCATTGACATCAAATCTTCAAATTCGAGAGCATACAAGAGGGTGAACCGGTGTGATCTTTTCCGCACTTGGGGAACATTCAGGGGTCTTGGGGCAGTTTCTGTTGTGGTGGTGGTGATGCTGGCTCGGACGTTGACAAGTAGGTTTTCCTTTCCTTCCTTTTTGTTGCTCTTCCGTTAAATTCACTGCTCATGGAGTGAGAGAGAGATACACCGAAGGAAAGCTGGTATACCCTAAATAAAAAAACTTGAGACTCAAAAGTCTAGATGGAATTTTGCAAAAGTGGGGTCTGTGCAACCGCACAAGCTAGAGGGTTTAATCGATAGAACTGCTCTTAGAGCAATTTCATCTTGTCCGTCACCTCCGATAGCATCTCTCAACCCTTCTTCCTCTCCAATTTCACTCTTTCTCTAGTAATTTCAAGCGACACAACCCTTGCCCATAGACCAAAACTATAGAAAGTAAAAAAATCAACAGCTATCAGTGTCACTTAGGTATTTTATCAAACGGATGCCATACATAATTAATCAGAATGTTACTAAACAGGGGTGAGGGAGAAATTCTTACAACTAATAAGAAAGAATCTTACCCAATAGGCTTCGACGAATGCCTTTCTTTCGAGCAGATGACTGACAAAAGGGAAAAAACAACCATGAGACCCAGAGGTCGCGAAGACAACTTTTAAGTGCCACAATCCTTTGCGCGCGCGCGAGAGAGATTGAGCGAAAATAAAAGCTTCAATGAGGGAGCACTGCTGCCACGAGCTGGAAAGAAAATAATGAGGGAAAAAAGGCCTGGGAGAGTGGAGAAGAGTTTCCAGTTATAAGACGGTAAGAGAGAGGATCTGTGGTTTAGCGCAGAATAAGACGTCTGGCGTCAACTACCTTCAAAAATAAGTTGTGCGGATGTGGCTCTCTTTAACCCCCGCTAGAATCACCAGACGGCAGTTAGATCCACTCGATACTTGCCGTTTCTTCATTGATCTGCGAGCAATGCACTCGTCGTGGGCGGGCACTTGGATCGTGGAACGGTCCCTCTCTTGTGGAAGTTCTCCACAAACCCTATCCCCAAACTTTTTCGTCAGGAGAAACAGCCACAACCAGCGAATGTTTCAATACCTTTCTCTCTGATGAAAAATGTAAATTATCCAACACTCTCAGCTTCAGCAGCGAAAGCTTCTGGAGTCGCGGCTCATCTCTGTACTCCATGGCTCCACCAGCGTCATTCAGATCAAACAAGTCCACGCCCACATCCTCCGCAAGGGCCTGGATCAATGCTGCTACGTTCTCACCAAGCTTATACGCATGCTTACTGAACTTGACGTCCCGGTTCACTCCTACCCTAGCCTTGTCTTCCAACAGGTCAAGTGCCCAAATCCGTTCCTCTGGACTGCTCTCATTCGTGGGTATGCTCTTCAAGGACCATTTTCGGAGTCAGTTGTTTTGTATAATCGAATGAGAAGGGAAGGTACTGGGCCCGTCTCGTTCACGTTCTCTGCTCTTTTCAAGGCTTGTGGCGCAGTTGTTGACGTATATTTGGGGCGGCAAATTCATGCGCAGACGATTTTGATTGGTGGGTTTGCCTCTGATATGATATGTTTGTTGGTAGTACTATGATTGATATGTATGTGAAATGTGGGTTTTTGGATTGTGGGCGCAAAGTGTTTGACGAAATGGAGGAGAGAGACGTGATTTCATGACTGAGTTGATCGTCGCGTATGCAAAGAGTGGAGATATGAGATCGGCGGGAGGATTGTTTCATGACTTGCCTGTGAAGGATATGGTGGCTTGGACTGCGATGGTCATGGGCTATGCTCAGAATGCTAGGCCGAGGAAGGCATTGGAGTTTTTTGAGAAAATGCAGGATGCTGGTGTGGAGACAGATGAGGTTACATTGGTTGGTGTTATTTCAGCTTGTGCACAGTTGGGTGCCACTAAGTATGCTAACTGGGTTCGGGACAGTGGCGGATCCAGGATTCAATTTGAAGGGGGTCGGACACATAAGGCGAAATGACAAAAAAAAAATTTCCAAAGTAATATAAAAAGTGTCTTAAAATTAAAATATCAAAAATTAAGAATTAAAAAACATCAAAATTTTTAAAATACACGTACATATTATTTGCTAAGACTGAAAGTCGCAATTAGATCCTACTAATTTGCATCTTATATATATATATATATAAGAAAATGTTAGTTTGAGCAGTAGGAACTCCACCGAAATTCAAGGGAATGAAAAATCCTAAACAAATCGGGACCCAAAAATATGAGTGAGTTTCTATTTATTTTAGAAAAAAATTAAAAAAATTAGAAATTTCTAGGTAGAAACCTCTATAGCTCTAGGATATCCAAACCAATTCAATCTCATCCTCCAACAATTTCACAACTCACAAAATTTTAAACCCTAAAGCATTTTTAGCATACTAAATAAATGAATTTTTCTACTGAATTGTAGAGAGAGAATCTTTGATAGAGGGACATACTAGGGGTCGGAGATCCAACAATTTTCAAGTGTAAAATCTCGAGTATCCTGCAAAAATTGAAACCTTCAAAAATCTAAATAATGAGATTAAGAGAGAGCTAAGAGTCAAGGGAGATATACACTAGAATTTTCAGTATCAAATACTACAAAAATAGTATGGACAAAAATAACTGAGAAGTATTGCATTATAATTCCTATAATAGTATGGAAAATTTGCTGTTAATTATAAATTGCCCAAATTGTTCAATAATTTGGCAGTGTCCTATAGGCTACCAGGGGATTTACCATCATTAGTATTCAACTGCAAAGACATTAATTAGGTTTGATCAAAGTACTAGTTGCCTCACAATGTCCAGTTAAGATGCAAATATCAAATTGTCAAATCTTCCACTCCAAATAAAATATACTTTAAAAACTAAAAGAAAGAAGTAATAAAGAGGCAACATATATAACTAAGATACACGTATACTCATTTACAGGAAAAACAAAATCCAAAAGACTTGATTTCTCTAGCACCAGGTGGTCCAGGTTCACGTAGAAGAAGGTCCACATTTGCCAAGTAAAAACTATCTGACGATTTCTCTAGCACCTTTAACCGGCCGAGGCTACTGAAAGTAGAGGAAATCAATACACACTTAAAATCAGGTCATGCAAGCTTAAAACCAAGGTTGGCCTAGGCCTATGGGGATCGGGCCTCATAGGCCCATACCAACTTATAATAAAAAATAAAAAAATTTAATTTTTTACCAGTAAAATTTAATTTTGGCCGATCCAATGGGGGGCGGCCGCCCAGGGCCGCACCCCCTGGATCCGCCTTTGGTTCGGGATATTGCTTGTAGATATGGATTTGGTCCGACTCAAAATGTTGTTGTGGGATCTGCATTGATAGATATGTACTCGAAGTGTGGAAGCGTGGATGATGCATATCATATTTTTAAAGCAATGAAAGAGAGGAATGTGTTTTCTTATAGTTCAATGATTGTGGGGTTTGCAATGCATGGTCGCGCTCACGCAGCAATGCAGTTATTTCATGAGATGTTGATGAGTGAGACAAGGCCCAACAGGGTCACTTTTATAGGGGTTCTCACAGCGTGCAGCCATGCAGGTTTGGTAGAACAAGGTCGGCAATTATTTGCAACCATGGAAAAACGTTTTGGTGTTGCTCCATCAGCAGATCACTATGCTTGCATGGTAGATCTACTTGGTCGGGCTGGACACTTGGAAGAAGCACTTGAGCTTTCGGAAACGATGCCAGTGGAAGCCCATGGAGGTGTGTGGGGAGCGCTGCTTGGAGCTTGTCGCATCCATGGAAATCCTGAAATTGCTCAAGTTGCTGCTAACCATCTCTTTCTACTAGAACCTAATGGTATTGGAAATTACATCTTGCTCTCTAACATATATGCATCGGCAGGATGGCGGGACAATGTTTCAAGATTGAGGAAGTTGATGAGAGAAAAGGGCTTAAAAAAGAATCCTGCATATAGCTGGGTTGAAGCAAAAAAGGGGATAATTTACGAGTTCTATGCAGGGGATATGAACCATCCAGAATCTATTGAGATTAATCAGGTATTGGAGGGTCTTCTGGACAGATTAAAGGCTCATGGGTACCAGCCAATTCTTAGTTGTGTCCCTTATGATGTATGTGATGAAGAAAAGAAACGGTTACTGATGAATCACAGTGAGAAGCTAGCGTTGTCATATGGGCTGCTCAGTACAGATGCTGGTTGTACCATCAAGATCATGAAGAACCTCAGAATATGTGAGGACTGTCATGCATTCATGTGTAGCGCATCTCAAGTCACAGGAAGAGAGATTGTTGTTAGGGACAACATGAGATTTCACCACTTTCATCATGGGGCATGCTCTTGTGGTAACTTTTGGTGATCGGTGTTGGAGTCCACAAAGCCATGGTGTAACACCAACCATATATCTACGATCATTTGCAGAGGTAGGCGATAGGTGGGTAATTGTATGGATCCTTCGCAAGTTACAACCTAGCACAACAGCGGGGACACCGAAGCATCACTCTTTACTAGAGCAAGGTGTGCACGCTAAACGTAACACTTGGCTAAAATCTGGCAAGGAAGGGGGAGGCGAATTCCCGAGTGCTGGCAAGACCGGAAATTACTGTCGAGGCAAGTTTAATTGCATCTGTTGGCCAGGGACGGCAACACGAGTCTTTTAGCTGACGTTATGACACAACACATATCCACTTACTAGGAACAGATCCATGCTGATCATTGAGGAGACATTAGCTTGGAGGAAGAACTCACTCGTGCCATGAGAAGGCCTGGGCGATGAGGACTGAGGATCGATTCGTACAGGAGAGCACAGAAAGATTTTTGGTTGTTTCTGATATCATGATGCTATTTTCGGTGGATTTTAATATCGCGCTCCGATCAATTCTATGTTAAAATATATAGCTTCCAAGAGCCCCCTATTAATGGCTTCATTTAGCCTATGACAATTATACATTAATTTTTTTTTATTATTTTCATATTAAAAAATAAAAAACTCAATGTCGACGAACTAAATTAAAGCAGCTCCGAAATATGCAAATGATACATTTAAACCGAAACAACGTTACTGAACCATTCCCAAGTACTCAAAAAGAGTACATAATACAGCCATAGGCCGATACAGAAGCACCAAACCAGCACGCTTATTAGTAATTAGACACCACAAAACAGCACACTATTTTGTCACAAAACGTTTTTCGAAACGCTGGACTTTTCAGGACTCCTTGAGCTATTTATTTCACATCTAATTAAACCGGGGCACGCTTTTAATTAACCCATATGCCATATATATATATATATATATTTATATATATATTCCCATGTGCATGCCACACCTAGTGCTGCCCAGGAAGCTTCTCTTTGATCTTATCCATCACCCCCCCTTCTCATGATACAACAAAATTCAACTATGATGGTACTGATGCCCCTCCTCGTAGTGACCCGGTGTGGTAGTCGCGGTTGTAGCATCTCTGCGATCCTTGTGTCCCAAACCTGAAATTTTCTCCTTTTATCTTCTCCGTCAGCCCCTTCTTCCTCCTCCCGCCATGCCCATCATCCTCAGACTACATATTTTCCTCAATAAATAATGCCAGTGGTGGCACTTTGGCGGATTGGGTTGCCATACTCATCTGTTCGAACCACGTTGCCGTACTCGTCTGTGCTAACCACGTTGCCATATTTATCTGTCCGAATCGCGTTGCCATATTCATCAGTGCGAATCACGTTGCCGTACTCGTCAATTTGGGATGAGCCGTATTGATTTTGGAAATGCCATTTTCAAGGAAACGAGAGCAAAAACAACATCAAAGGCACGTACTAAGTAGCAAACTTAAGCCAACCAGCTAGGTAATTGTAACCAAGAAAGTGTGTTTCCACGGATGTAGATATGTATAAAAGCTTTCGAAGATGGATTTGGCTTTCCTGGACTCTTGTTTTATATAGGCGAGCGAAAGTCGGTGGCTGTTGAAGAGTGTAGAAGGAAGAAAATAATGCAACAAAGAATTCTATCTCTTCATTTCTTAAAACTTTCGTATACGTACAGTGGTTTATATAACCAACTATGCAGGCGTAACAACCAGAGAATATTTCTGGTTGTGCCGCGGTATGAGAAACGTACAGCATCATTTCTAACAGAATATCATTCTAGAAGGCGTGACTCATCACAGTACACGTTGTTGTTGACGTTTGAGAGAGAGGCTGGTGCTGTGTGAGGCGTATGAGACTGATTGTTAACATTCCCCCGCGAGCCAAGCGGTAAAGAAATAACTGTGAGGCTCGTACGAAGAGAAGAAAACCGGGAGACAGATAGAGGTTTAGTAAGAATGTCAGCCAACTGTTCTTTGCTTGAAATGAAAGAGACCACCAGAGAACGAGAGGCAACACGGTCTCGGACAAAATGGAAGTCCACGTCCACATGTTTGGTGCGAGAGTGAAGCACCGGATTTGCCGAGAGATAGGTTGTTCCTAAATTGTCACACCACAAAACAGGAGGAGCAGTAAGAGGAACACCTAAATCTCTGAGAAAAGATTGAATCCAGAGAAGTTCACAAGTGGCATTGGCAACAGCTTTGTATTCAGCCTCAGTGCTGGAACGAGCAATTGTTGGCTGTTTTCGGGAGCTCCAGGAAATGAGGTGAGAGCCATAATAGACACACAGACCACCAGTGGATCGCCGATCATCAGGGCAGCCAGCCCAGTCGGCATCAGAGTAAGCTGCTAAGATAGAAGTGGAAGTGCGAGAAAAAAATAATCCAAAATGAAGAGTAGAACGTAAATATCTTAGAATACGCTTGACTGCCTGCCAATGAGGGACCCGTGGAGAGTGCATATATTGGCAAACCCTATTCACAGCATATGCAAGATCTGGTCTTGTAAAGGAGAGATATTGAAGACTGCCAACAACACTCCTGTACATAGTAGGATCTTCAAAGGCAGCCCCAGAATGAGCTGAAAGAGTCCCAGTGGTTGCCATAGGAGTTTGAATAGGCTTAGAAAGATGCATGTTCATCTTTGTCAATAAGTCTTCAATATATTTTCTCTGAGAAAGGAGAAGACCAGATGGAAGATGGTGTACCTCTACTCCAAGAAAGTAGTGAAGTTTGCCGAGATCTTTGACAGGGAATGAAGCTCCAAGTGTAGATATTAGAGATTTAATTGCTGCAGGGTCAGAGCCAGTGATGAAAATGTCATCTACATAGACCAAGAAATAAATGGTAAAAGACGAGCTGATATATGTAAAGAGAGAGGAGTCGGCCTTGGAGGGAGTAAAGCCAAGTGCAAGTAACTTGGCACTAAGCTTAGAGAACCAAGCTCTGGGCGCCTGCTTGAGCCCATACAGAGCTTTATTGAGCTTACACACAAAATGAGGATGATCAGGATGAACAAAGCCAGGAGGTTGTTGCATAAAGACCTCCTCAGATAAATCACCATGGAGAAATGCATTCTGAATATCCAACTGATGAAGAGGCCAGCCAGATTTGACAGCAAGTGATAAAACTAACCGAATGGTAGAGGGTCGCACAACTGGGCTGAAGGTTTCATTGTAGTCCAAACCGTGTTGCTGGTGAAAACCTTTGGCAACAAGGCGCGCCTTGTGGCGCTCAACAGATCCATCCGCAAGATGTTTGGTGCGAAACACCCATTTACAGCCAAGTACATTTTGTTGGGAGGAGGGAGGAACAAGCTGCCA
This sequence comes from Myrica gale, assembly GCA_963930655.1. NCBI lineage: Eukaryota > Viridiplantae > Streptophyta > Magnoliopsida > Fagales > Myricaceae > Myrica > Myrica gale. The sequence goes on along the minus strand of OZ005614.1, from coordinate 23,502,596 downwards.
GGTGCGAGTTTGAAGAAGTGCATCAAACTCTGATTGCATCGCCTGTCGCCAAGCAGTGTATTTCATAGCTTCTGTCACCGAAGTAGGGGCAATAGGTGGCTGAAGCAAAGTCGTAGCATTTGACCGAGGTGGAGGCCAGAAGATAGTACCATCAGTGAGCTCCTTAGGCTTGCGACAACGCACAGGGTAGCGTGGAGATGTAGTGGAGCAGGGTTGTGTAATAGCTGGGTCTGCATGGGTAATATATGGGGTGGCATGGGGAAGGACCGGGGCAGCATGGGAATCATGGGAAGAGAGAGAGGATGCTACACGAGGTGATGTACGTGCACGTGAAATGGGAGAGAGCTGTGGGTTAATTTCGGGCAAAGGAGAGAGGGTATTTGAGTGGTCCAGTGTCGGGTGAGGGGACCATGGGGGCAGTCGGTGCAGGAGGTAAGGACAAGGACAAGGGAAGAGAAGTCACGTTTGGGTCAGAACGTGGGGGACCAGCCTGCACGGGTTGCTGAAAAGGAAAAACAGATTCGTCAAAAATAACATTGCGTGCAATGTAGACCCGAGCAGAGGGAGCATGATAACAGACATAGCCTTTATGATCAGTATTGTATCCAAAGAACACACAGAGTTTGGATCGAAGATCAAGTTTGTGTGTGTTATAAGGACGAAGATGGGGGTAGCAGGCAGACCCAAAAACACGTAAAAAGGAGTAATCAGGCTGAGTACGAAATAATTTGTAAAAGGGAGACACATTTTGGATGACTGGACTGGGTAAACGATTAATTAAATAAACTGCAGTAAGAAAAGCATCAGCCCAGAAAACCTGAGGCAGAGACGCTTGAGCTAAAAGAGCAAGACCAGATTCCACAATGTGGCGATGCTTACGTTCGACTGTACCGTTTTGTTGATGAGTATGGGGACAACTGCGACGATGAATAATGCCGTGAGAAGTTAAAAAAGAATTTAACGAACGAAATTCACCACCACAATCAGATTGAACGATCACAATTTTTTGATTAAAAAAACGTTCTACAGTACGTTGGAAGGAAACAAACTGCTGAAACACATCAGACTTACACTGAATAGGAAGAATCCAGGTATAACGACTAAAAGCATCAACAATGGAAAAATAAAAACGAGACCCAGTTCGTGAAAGCACAGGAGCAGGACCCCAAACATCCATAAAGAGAAGTTGTAGTGGCCGGATGCTAGTAGAGAAGGAACGTGGAAATGGCAAGGAGTGGGACTTGGCCTGACAACATGCTGAGCAGAGAGAGAATCCCGATGAATCTTTTTGTGTTGGAAGCTGAAAATGACGAACTATTTGACTGACAAGCTTTAAGGAAGGATGGCCCAACCGTTGATGCCAGTGCAAAAGCGAAGCACGTTCACCAACATGAACAGATGGAGAAGATGTTGTGGAGCAGGAAGGAGAAGACGCGACAGATGGTCGGGAAGAGGGAATAACATAGAGCCCATTTTTAGTAGGGCCTTGGAGAAGAACCTTCCCGGTGCGAAGATCCTTGACAGAGAAAAAAGCAGAGTGAAATTCAAAAAACACAGCGTTATCTTCACAAAATTGACGAACAGAAATCAAATTTTTTTGTAAGAGCAGGAACATGTAAAAGATTGCTAAGAATAAGATTCCCATGAGCCGTAGGAAGAGTAGAAGCACCAGTGTTTTGGATTGGCAAAGAGGATCCATCACCAACCCGGACCTGATCAGAACCCAGATACTCCGAGGGTTGTAAGGTGAGATTGGAAAAATCATGGGTCATGTGATTTGTTGCAGCTGAGTCAGGGTACCATGAGTAGTCAACACCACTAGCTGGAAAGTTGGTGTAGTGCGCCTGATGAGAGGAAGTAAATGAGGCAGGTGGTTGGGCCTGATAGTTTTGGTCAAAACGGTGATAACACTGCATAGCAGTGCGGCCAGCTTTAAAACATAGTTGACAGTGAGGTCTGTCTTCCCCAAAATATTGAGAGGAGCCACCTCGTCCTCCTCTACCACCTCGACCTCGTCCACCATGTGAAGAACCTCGGTGCCGACCAGAACGACCACCACGAAAGGGAGGGCCAGCAGACTTAGCCGAAGCATTTGCTGAGATATCGGTGGTTGGTGAAGAAGTGGTTTGTTGATGATTAAGCCGAGACTCATGAGTGAGCAGATGGCTGAAGAGCTCCTCGGAAGATGGAGGATCGAACCTTGTAGTAACCGAAGTGACCAATGAATCGTATTCGGTGCCAAGTCCAGCAAGCAAATAAGAGTTAAACTCAGTTGTAGTGAGAGGTCGACCAGCAGCTCCCATAGTATCGGAAAGAAGCTTTGTCTTCCGAAAATAGTCTTGGATAGAGTCGGATCCTTTCTTTAGTGTGGCCAGCTGAAACAGCAGATGACCCAACCGAGCTTGAGTTTTGGATGCAAAAAGATTATCCAGAGCAAGCCAAACCGACTGAGAGGTAGATAACCCAATGACTTGAGCTATGAGATTTTCAGATAAAGAGGAGATAAGAGCACTTAAGATCAATTGATCTTGTTGTGCCCAGTGGTCATATGCTGGATTTCTGGTGAGAGACGAAGGTAAGAACATGGGAGGTGGTGGAAAACTCCCATCGACGAAACCAAAGAGATTCTGTCCACGCAGGTAGGGCACCATTTGTGCTTTCCATAGGAGAAAATTGTCATGGTTGAGTTTTACGGTGACTAGGTGCGGAAGAGATGTGATAGGATTAATGTTGGAGGAGTTAATAGATGGAGGAGTGGAAGAAGCATTGACAACTTCTTCTTCGGCCATTTTTGACGATTAGTCAGAGTGCTCTGATACCATGTTGAAGAGTGTAGAAGGAAGAAAATAATGCAACAAAGAATTCTATCTCTTCATTTCTTAAAACTTTCGTATACGTACAGTGGTTTATATAACCAAATATGCAGGCGTAACAACCAGAGAATATTTCTGGTTGTGCCGCGGTATGAGAAACGTACAACATCATTTCTAACAGAATATCATTCTAGAAGGCCTAACAGAATATCATTCTAGAAGGCGTGACTCATCACAAGACACGTTGCTGTTGACGTTTGAGAGAGAGGCTGGTGCTGTGTGAGGCGTATGAGACTGATTGTTAACAGTGGCGAGCTAGAACGTGCGTGACTACAGGTTGCTGGCATGTGCATGTGGCACAAGCTCTTATGCCCCAGCCACGTTACTACATATTCATGCATGGCTTCGTGGCGCTGCCACGAGAAGACAAGTATCTAAGCGTATCGGCTTGAAGTGGAGTTGGCGGTGACACGTCGCCCTCGTCCACGAGAACGACCAGAAATCCTGATCATGTCTGAGGGTGGTCGTGAACCCATGGTGAGAAAACCGACACATGATTCGATTAATCTCGTACAGCGGGTTCAGAGAAAAACAACACAATTCTCGTACGGCGGGGTCGTGGGTAGGGATGAAGGATTTTTTAGTTAGTGGAGAGATAACCATGGGCTGAGATAGGTCTTCTAGTGGAGAGATTGTTGGACCTCCTCAAGCCCAAGAGCGAGTGTTGGACGGCCCAAGACCAATGGTAACTGATTTGTACAGTCAAGTCAGACCTAACAAGCTAAGGTTGAGGCCCAATCACCTGAACCGGTTCGTCCTCGAGCCTAAAAGTGTTAGACAGCCCAAGCCCAGTGGTAACTGATTTTGTAGAGTCGAGTCTCAAACCTAACTAGCTAAGGTTAGGCCCAACAACCTGAACCGGTCCATGCTTTAGGCTAAGCTAACACACGTCAGCGTTCCCCTAAAACCCCATTTGACATTACGCTCAGTAGACTGTAGAGGCAGCGTGAGAGGAGGAGCTCAAGGAGACGACGACGCTGTCTTCTCTGCCATCAAGCAGTCACTTGCTCATCGCATATATCATATCTCGATACGCGGTCTAATACGGCGATGATATCCTCCATTGCTTGGTTGCCGAAAGGGGCGGCGAACCCTGTTCCCACAGTGGCCGAACCTCCTTCCAAAGAAGAAATCGAGGAGTTGATTAATTCCGGCGCTTTAGAGCCCAAGTAAGTTCTGTTCTTTTACTGGAGGTTAATGGTTTTCGCTTCTCTTTGGTTTTCGCTTCTCTTTGAAGGCTGTTTCTTTTTCTTATGCCAAAAATGAGGTGAATTGGAATATGACGATTTCATGATTTTTCTTGATGAAGTTCCTCGTCTTTTTATTTTTTAATTCTAGTAGTATAAAGAATAGGAAGAAGGAAAGAATTGCGCCAGTATTTTATCGACAGTTGATAAACTGAGTGTATGTAGTTATCTTCCAGTTTAATTAATGCATGTGTCCCAGATTATCACATGATTCTTCAATTTGGACATATGTAACGACTTATTTTTAGATTGTGGAGGCGAATAAAAGATATGGTTCAATGTACTTTTATGTGTTCGTTTAATTTCCTGCGTTGTATACTTATGATGCTATTGGATTATGCAGTGGAGATGGTGACAGTGAGGAAGATGATCAAGATATGGATGTTGATGCTGCCAAGCAGGCTGATGAAGCTGCCCATGCATTAGAGGTAGCGGATGCACTTGGGAGAACTTCCGATAACACGAAGTCACGGAGCCGCTTTGATGATTTAACCAATGGTTTGAGGGAACTTGACATGGAACATTATGATGAAGAGGATGAGGGTATCCCTTCTGCATCAGTTACCGAATTTCCTTTCTTTTTGTCTCCATCTCCCTTTCTCCTCTCAAAATTTAAATTTTATTGGGAATAGGGGAGCTTTGTTTTATGTTGAAGTTGTCAAAACAGATTATCAAAGATGTTGATCAGTGTTTATCTTAATGTATCATTAAATGAATGAAGTTGATATATTTGCACAAATTTTTTCAATGCTAAATGATTTTGTTGATCGCATGATTTTTGTGCTTGTTGAATAATGAGGGTTGTGTTTTGTCTTGGCTGACCACAGGTATTGAGTTATTTAGCACAGGGCTAGGGGACCTCTACTACCCAAGTAATGACGCGGATCCATATCTGAAAGATAAAGATGTAAGTTTGATTCTTCATGTTTGGCTCTTTTTACTTGTTTGCCATCTGATCCTGTTATTTTTAAGACCTTTTTTTTTTTTGGTTTTCCTTTCTAGGAAGAGGACTCTGAAGAGGCCGAGGACATGACTATTAATCCAACGGATGCTGTCATAATCTGTGCACGTAGTAACCAGGATGATGTCAGCCATCTCGAGGCATGTAATAGCTGGAAAATAGTTCCCCCCCCCTCCCCTTTCTGTGTAGCCAATACAGGCCTGGAAACCCCCTCCCCCACCAAGAGATGCATTCCTCAGGCACTCATGAGAGATCCCATTATCTACTTGCAGGTGTGGATATATGAGGAATCTGATGATGGTGATCCAAACATGTACGTTCACCATGATATCATCATTTCAGCGGATCCACTTTGTACTGCATGGCTTGATTGTCCACTTAAAGGTGGAGAAAAAGGTGGGGCAATTTGATTATGGTTGGAGCTTGAAGTTGATCCAAGAGCAGTGATGCGTTTTTTTCCCCACATGTTTTACTTATTTTCTATCGAAATGAAGAGCAAGCACCTTTGATAGGATTCAGATCTGATTAGATCTTTATTTGCCGTCATGTTTATTTTTTATAAGTATTTGCTGTCATGTTAAATGGATTGGATCTGAATTTGAGGAATAGTCATAGAATTGATGATAAATTGAATCATATTTGTACGTGGTAAGATTCAGTCGGACTAAGATCAGATTCCCACAAAAGATATAAAGATCTCTGCTATTTGATGTTTTTAAACTCAATAATATTTGCACTCCGAGCCAACAATGAGTGGCTTGCAGTCATTAAATCATGGGTTTTGTATAAAAACATTTCTCCCAGAGAAGCTGTCAATATGAAAACTTAAACTTTGTGCATTTTGCTTAACCATTAGCTTCTTTTTGGTGAAGTCTTGACATCTTAAAGGCAGTGTCAATTGCCAGCAACTTAAGTTCTCTTTGATTTGTTATTCTGCAGTTTCTTTTTTCAATTAAAAGTTTACCTTTAATTCTGAGTTTCTATTTCACTTAAAAGCTTATTTACAATTTTCTGCATGTTTCCAGGGAATTTTATAGCTGTTGGCTCTATGGAACCTTCTATTGAAATATGGGACCTTGACATTGTATGTAGACTATTGGCATTTATCAAATTAGATTCTATGTAGGGGGGAGATCGTATTTTAAGCTCTCTTTTTTTTTTTCTTTTGTTTCTAGATTGATGAAGTACAACCACGTGTAGTATTAGGTGGCATTGCTGAGAGGAAAGAGAAAAGAAAGAAGGTTAGTTTCTAAATTTCTTTCAAGATTGATGCCAATATGCAATGAGGTGTCCTCTGACGCGGCTTAATACTTCTAAGCTTATTGTATTGCAATCACTAGAGTTTTGGTTAAATGTTCTTATTCTGGACATCATAAAGGCGGTGCTAGTTGTTACTGTAGAAGTCAACAGGTTGAGACTACTAATACAAAAGGTGAACTGTATTCGACTTAAGTGAATAGTACTAATGAAGGTTTCAAAAAAAAAGTTTCGTGATACAGGTTCTACCTTGACAGAAATATACCTTCATGCACTTGTTATATAATTTCTTGTTGTCAACTAATGTTAATCAATTACATCATATTCTTTTTGTTAGAAATCAATCAAGTACAAAAAGGACAGTCACAAAGGTCCGGTACTGGGTCTTGCTTGGAACAAGAAGTACAGGTTGCCCCCTATTCTCTGTTTGGTTGGTCTTTCTTGATTGGGTTGAATATTATGGATACATTCTCAGTTTCCTTTTGCTTGGAACAAGAACAGGAATGTACTTGCTAGTGCAAGTGGTGACAAGCGGGTTAAGATTTGGGATGTAGTTGCTGGAAAATGCAATATTACCATGGACCATCATACGGACCAGGTGAGAATTATGCCTTGTTCATGCATATTTTCTATTCTTCACATAGTCTGATGATATTTACGATGTTTGTTGTCATCTCTACAAACTGTAATGAAATATTAGTCGTATAGGTAGGATCTTAGAAGCTCCTTTTTTATGGCCAGTTGAGGTGACGAGATGCATGACGGTCACTCATTATTCCTCTCATTCCAAAACCTGGAGATCACTATCTGTATTGAACCAAGCAGATTTACTAATATACAAACAAACTTGTGTCTTTTGGAATCTGCTAGTGTGAATACCGCAGTCCATATTCCCATAATCGATTCATATGATATTGTGCATAGTGTCACTTATCAAAAAAGATATTGTGCATATTGTCAATGTTGAAAGTCTTAAAAGTATAACTGGTGGTAGGAATTTTTGAAATCAAATCGAATACCATTATTCCTACCAAATCAAATCGCAATGACATGCCCAGAAGACAAGTCTAACAAGTTTCTGCTTTTACCATCCTTGTCATAATCCTAACAGGTTCAAGCAGTTGCATGGAATCATCACGCACCACAAGTTCTTCTTAGTGGATCTTTTGATCGTTCAGTAGTCATGGTATTAATGTTTTTCACTTGTGCTGCCTTTTCATTTTCATTTAGCAGTATCATCATAGATATTGGACATATATGTGTGCATCTACACAAGCCTCTAACTGGGGAACTAGGTACTGGAAATTGTTGACTTAAGAGTCTACTTAGAGGGTGTTTGTGTGCCAATATTTTGGGGTATAGGTGTTGGCCAAAATTTTGGCACTCAAACACCACCTTAGTCTACTAATTTCCAGTTCTTTTTACTCTTGAGTATAAAGTTACGTGATTACTATGTCCTATTTACCCATTGCAGAAAGACGGGAGAATACCAGACCATTCTGGTTATAGATGGTCAGTCACAGCTGATGTAGAAAGCTTGGCATGGGATCCACACGCTGAGCACTCGTTTGTGGTGAGTGCTTCAGCTTCTTATCTGGAACCATCTTCCTGTTGGTGATTTGAATTATGTTTTGTTTTCCTCTTCAAGATGGAGATTCATTTTTTGTCTGAGTCGTAGTATAGTGAGATCAAATAATTGTTGTTCAAATGTCCTCTCAGGTGAGTCTTGAGGATGGTACTGTCAAAGGTTTTGACATCAGGGCTGCCAAGACTGATGCAGCTTCTGAGTTGACACCAAGTTTTACTCTCCATGCACATGACAAAGCTGTTTGCGCCATCTCTTATAATGCTTCAGCACGTAATGTATGTACCTACCTTTCTCATTCCTTCTTTAGTTTGAAGTCAGATCTTTTTGGTTATTAACTTCCTGTAACTTTCCCTTACGGTGAATTCTTCTACAGCTTCTCGCAACTGGATCTGAAGATAAAATGGTATTGTTATGATTGTTATCGTTGTTATTACACTAGTATTTCATATTCATTATTTTTTCACATGGGCCTTCACAAACCCTGCAGATTGTTAATGTTTTGTGCTTTTCAATTGGCTCCTCCTCCTTTGGTACAGGTAAAGCTTTGGGATTTGTCAAATGATAAACCTTCCTTGGTTGCTTCGAGAAAGCCTAAAGCAGTAAGTGATTGTTATAATGTCTCTTGCATCTGATTTCACGAGGTAGATAAGTATTTTGTAGGCATGTTATTTTAGTTTTATTACTCTGCATAGATTTCTTATGCCTTGTTTTTGGATGCTGTTAGGGGGCCGTCTTTTCTATCTTCTTTTCGCAGGACAGCCCCTTTTTGTTGGCAATAGGAGGCTCAAAGGGGAACCTGGAAGTGAGTGGAAAAATTGTGATATGTTCTTGTATGCTCCAGCTTCTTTTGACCTGAATGTTTTGTAATTGATAATGGTGATTGATATCCCTGAGAATTTGCAGGTATGGGACACGAGATCTGAGGCGGGGGTCGCTCAAAGATTTCAGTAGTTCTTCTAACCCCCTCCTCCCTCTTTTTTTTTTTTCCATCTTTTATAGAGTCGTTGTTGGTTAGTCTAAGCATAAGGTTTTTGTAGCTATATTCATTGTAGTTATGAGAGAAAATCTCGACAAAGTAATGTGATACGAGAAATGCTCGACTGTCATTATAAGTGAAGTGGGCCCAAATTAGAATGTGAACTACTTTTTATATCCAAGAGGTTTATGCATCTTGAGGCAGTTATTTTGGATTTCCAATACATAGACGGAACAACGTTTTTGTTGGCAATAGTATCCATTGAGGGACAGCCTTAAGACCTGAACTCATCTAGGAACTTTGAATCCATGTTCTGTCGGTCATCGGGGAGCTAACTCCGATGGTGTTGCATTGCAAAGTGGACCGCCGCAGTCAGTTCTCATGCTGGCAGCTTAGGCTGCATATAGCTGACTCTGCTTTATTACGGGCCTTCTGAGGCCTTCCTTGGAGGTGTTTTTTTTTCTAGGCCTAGGGGGGTGTTATTTAATTTGGTTCTGTTCAAGTAAACGGTCACAACCAAAAAAACCAGAGAGAGAAAGTTCCCAACCATCGGCTTCGTCTGTCTGTTGTCCTTGGATGAAACCATTCGCCTAGGAAAAATTGGAACCGGCTTTATTGCGGCCCGGACGCATGGACGTTCACATTCACCGATTCACGTGGGCTATTGCACCCCGGCGGAAGTGACTCCTGCAGAAGTAGCGCAGCAGCTTATGATGGAGAAGATGCCCTTTAAGGCCTTGCAGAGTTCCTGACTACAAAGAAGGGTGATATCGAAGGAGCCAAGACCCAAAAGCATGGCAAAAGCTCCCCGAATACTTCTATTTATCTTGATTGCAGCTTATTTTCTCCCTTTGATTATTTCTAGATAAATTACCACCAGACGAAGAAAACAATTTTAGTTTAGCCTATATACTTTACTTGTGTAGCGCGTGCTTCTTCACATATGATTTACATTCCCGTAGAATTTGAAAAATTGATTGTCATTACTCTTTTACAAAAAACAGTAATTATAAAAGGGATAGAGAACACATTGCTTGATCTGCCAATATAGAGTTGGATAACGAGGCTCCACTCCTCTCCAAATATCATGTTTGAGATTACAAAAGATCCAACTCATTCCAAAGCGCTACTGTCACCGCTGCATAGATGACAAAGATAAACCCTCGAGGCAAGAACATGAGCGAGGAAGTATTTCTTCTCTTGATACCAGAGAATTAATCAATTCTTTTATTTGACATGGTAACATAAAAATCTCTTCAGCTAAATTCTTTGTTTCCCAGTCTTCTAGCAACCTGCATGAACTCCGTTATATCAGTTATATGAATAAGGAGAGAACTTATGTTCGGAGGGTGGTGAAAAATTTAGGCTAACCACAATATACAGAACTGAAGCAGAACAAGATACGGTATGGAAAAAAGGTCATTCATTGGCCAACCTAAAGTTTCAATGAAATAGCAGCTGACAAAGTGTTTATCATTGTTCATCCTAGCGCATCCATGAAATTGTAGCCAGCTTATATTTGTTCTAATTACTGAATTTTGTTACAATCAACTAAATCTCATGGCATCCCTTAAGAATGCAGATTACACTTGATTGCTTCAATAGCACAAGACATATCTAGGCAAAAGAAGTGCTACGGTTTGCTCGTGTCAACTGTGTTAGGATGGACAGGAAAGTACATAATATCTCGATTGATTGTGGCATTCTTCCTCCTTAAGAGTGGATGATATTAGGATTTTGAGTGAACCCCCTGCCCCGCCCTTTACTCCATAATTATAAAGATTGAAAAAAGCAGCTACCAATGGAGCTAAATCAATTAACCAACCTTGGCTGAGATTCTGCACTGCTGTTGCAGTCAGAAAACAGGACCTTGATAACAGGGTGCAGATACATATTAGAAACTGGTCCTGTGTTGCCCTCTTCACCCAAACAGTAACCAGTACAGGACCAGGAACTTGGATTGAGGAGAATGATTTGCAGAAAGGGAGATCTCGTCTTCACATCCCTAATCACAGTCCGATAAGATGATTCATCCTTTGCGTTTTCCAGGAGCTGATTTGTAAACATTCTCTCCAAGGTGTACTTCCTATCCATTAGAACAACCAAATTTATGTCCTCCACTTTTGTTAACCCTAACAAAAGTGCAGGGAAAAAACATTCTAAACATGAATCTTCTTTTGGAAAAAATAAAAATAAAAGAGTAGAGTTCCTACTAATTATATATCGATGCCCAGTAGTTAAACCAGAAACGAAGATACTAACACATATTACAAGGTGGGAGGAGGGGGGGGGGAGAGAGAGAGAGAGTGAAGCATGTGCACAAAGCATCAAGCGAATTTCTATAAATATACGTGCAGCACCATATTCATGCCTCTTCTACATAATCGAAACACCATATCCTGCTATCTATGATTTGCAGAAATTTCTTCTATTTGACAGATAAAAGTATCAAAAACCTCATGACTCCATACCCATAAATGTTCAAATGTGTGGAGTGACCTAAATATGGGATATACAGGTCCGTACGGAAGCACGACACCCCCCAAATTTTAATGATAGATCACTAAAGGATAGATCACATACAAATACACCTACTCTGGATTTTAATTTAGCTATGCAATTATTCCAAGAGCTCAAGTCTTGAGGGATGCTTAGATAGTTCAACCAAGGTTCAATCTGACTGGTAATTGGTCATATCTGCAATCTAGCCAACCACTTGATATCATATCCATCCTCCTTGGTTTAGGCCCTCACTTCAGAACTTAAACTACCACTTGTGACCCCAAATTCCAAATTGAACTAGTGAAATTTTCGCAGAACTTTGCAATATGACAGATTAAAGAAGAATAGGAAACTCGCTAGATGACCTTTATCATAAAGAACAATTACACCATATATATGTCCAAAGCCGTTTTTAAGATAATCACACTAAAGATACAAGCATGTGAATTGTAGAGCATTATTTGTATACCTGAATAAATCTGCCGATCCACCAACTGGCAAACAATTGGAAATGTAACATTTAAATAACCGGACTCCCAAATCTACAGGTGCATTACCATTACAATAAGGGTAAGCTCCAAGAAGAGATGAACACTGAGCGCAAACATACTCAATCCATTCAACTTCTACTGACTGATTGAAGGATCTAACCATGAAATCACTTCCGAGAAAGCCATTGAGCAAAAATTTCTGATTTGCCTTGATCTCCTCAGTTTCAGACACATGATGAATGGAATCTTTATCAACGTGATTCAGAACATGAGTTTCCACATGAGCACAGCAACCAGGTGCTGATGCCACATCCTTTAAGATACCTGATTCTTGCAACAAGCAAAATGAAGGATCGTCATTAGTTTCTTCCTCATTAACACCACATCTGAGTTTTGCAGCAACATTATCATTCTTAGGATGCGTGAACCCTGATTTTCCATCAGAAGTATGCGTTTCCTCACTTGAATCATCACATGTTATGACTCCTTTACACTTGCTTCCAAAATCTAGGCTAACGTCACCAAATCCATTGTTGTCTGTGAAATCTAGTCCAGATTCATTGCATTGGCCTCTAACCCTATCAGGGAATTTCCATTCGACAAGATCATCCTTGCAAAGTGTTACAGTCGTAGAACTTAAATGGCAAATGCCCTCATCACATTTGTAGGAATTTGCATATCGAGCCACAAGCTTCTCACTCACACTTCCAAAGGAACAACAGCAGGTCCCAAACCAATTATCAGCCACCTCGCGCCAATCAACTGATGGCATTTCAACGAAACGTCTAAATATATGAAGTAATATTTTGGAAAGAATGTCAGAAAGAATTGAATCACTGAATACAAGTTAAAAACTCAGTTGTAGCGGACATAAGAATCATTTACCTACAGATCCAGCTATATGTAAGGTGTTCTGAAAGCCACTAAATTAGCACGACCAATAGAAATGAACCTCTTCTGCTTAACAACATGTCAAGTTTTCATTCAACTGATTTTTTTTTTTAATTAATTATCACATGCCAAGACCGGATAATTATTCATCAAACCAATTATTTATGTTGTATTGAATATCTGTAACCACTCACCAATAGGAAAAAGAAAAGAAGCCAGAGAGCATTCCCATGCGTAACTTTTCATTCTCTTATAAGAAATTCAGAGAGCGGGGAACACGCCAATTCAACGTAGGTTCAAAACTCAACGGGGCAGTTGGCCACAATTAAAGGTTGGACGGGGTAGTGGTATAGTTTCTCTCAGGCAAAGAAATAGCAGTGAGATGTGACTATAATAACCAGTTGAGGCAACATAACATGCTATAAATAACGTACCTCAGAGGACTTTTTGTCAACTTAAACGTGCAACTTCTACAGTAAAAGTGAGCTCCTTCACTAGCAGACAGACTTTTCAGATCTGAGTCACACAACCAAACACGAAAGAGAAGGCATTTTCTCAGTAGGAAGATGAAGAGCTAGATGACAAGTGAAACTAGAGCAAAGCAAAAGGTTCGTTCTTTTACATCTTTTTAAACCAGAAGTTGATTCCAATCACATGTTCGAATAACCCCAAAACGTAAACGTCGCGGCGAAAGGTACAGAACACTTTCCAAATGATGATTAATAGTTTATTCTAAACTACAATTTCCCTCCTATTTTGCAAAGTTTCTCAGTAACTAAACGCAATCCTAACTTTAGAGGTATCCTATATTAAGTAGACACGGCGTAGAAAGCTTACCAGAGTCCATTTCTAGCTGCTTCGGTGCATTGAAGGACGCATTTTCTTGGCCGCCGGACATATTCACCTCAGAACCGAGGCTCGAAACGATTGGGTGATCGACAGGAAGAAGTAGCACAAGCTTGACTTCAATGTGATCATCTAAGGCTCGGACACTCACCGATGATTCCGGGTCGATCAAAACTTTAGGAGTCGGTACCCTGAGCAAGAATTCAACGTCTTTGAACCAGCTCACGAGCACAAGAGATTGCATGAGATTTAAATGGACCTTGAGATTCAGGCACTGAATTGACGGATTCGTGTACGAATCGAAGAGGAATAGCCGGAGGGTTGGGACGTGGGATTGAGCTTCCCACGTGAACCGCCATTTCTTAGGGTTTTCGGCCGACATTGTTCTACTCTGCTCCAGCAGCTCCACCGTTCGACTATTCCCCGCTTAAACGAAAACAAATGGATTTCTTAGGAACGCCCTTAAAAATTAACGTTACCAAATGCATTTACGGGGGCGCAGTAGTAAGAGGAGCGACACACATCGACGCGAGTACAATAATTTGGTTTTCCAAAACTGACCTTTTGGGCTGTGGAAGCACTCGCGTTCATAGCGTGCCCACCAGACCATAGGCCGCCGCTGTGAAAGAGCAAGTCCAGGCAGATCGGGCAGAACCAGAAGGAAACCTACCACTGCCCCGCCCATATAATTTAAACAGATCAGGCCCAACATAAGTATTAAAACAAGAGGCCCATTCATCAAAATATCGAGCCACTGAATCACTGGGGAGTTTGGACTACCACCCTCCCGCGGACCGAGGGGAAAAAAATAGGATTTAAGTATCTATTTTGTTATTAAGTTTTGACTATTTTGAACAAATCTTATTTTAATTTTCAAATTGATCATAGAAATTTCTGAATTTATAATTTTTATTAAAGAAGTCATTCTCCTAAAATTTAATTCTTCAAATTAATAGTTTACACGTCAGCTCTAATCATAAATTTGACACGTATCACCCAAACTTAAAATCGTGTTACTTATATTTTTTGTTAAAAATAAATTCTATTTTTTTTGCATTTTAAAAATAATTAAGTTATTCTTATATTTTAAAAAATAAAAAATTAAGAAAAAAATTATAAATCACATCATTTTAATTTTATGTGACACCTGAACATCATTAAAGCTAAATTTATAATTTTTGTTAATGGTTTACACGTCAGCTCTAATAATAAATTTGATACATGTCACCCAAACTTAAAGTCATATTACTTATAATTTTTAAATTTTTTTTCCTAATTTTTGTTTTAAAAAAATAATTTAATTATTCTTATGTTTTTTAAAAATACAAAATTAAGAAATGAAATTATAAGTCACGTCATTTTAGTTTTATGTGACACGTGTGAACTTATAATTAGAATTTAAGTGTGAATCGTTAATTTTATAGATAAAAGTTAAACAAAAAGGACGTGTTCGATAAAAATTACAAACTTATGATCAATTTAAAAATTGAAAGACGATTTGTTAAAAGGGATTAAAATCTAAGAACTAAACGGATAGATAAAAAAATCAAAAGACGAAAAGAAGAGAAAAATAATAATTTTAAAAAATAAATACATGTGTTTTCCTTTTTTTCATTATCAATTCCATATTATATTCTTTCAATGCTTCTGGAAACCAACGACAGAGTTAGTGGCTTTAAAGTTGGAATAATATATCATATTTGGGTATCTTTTTTCAAAGTTTGGTTGTCAATTTAGTTTTTCTTTGACGTTCAAACAACCATAGTATATCAACATCTGCAGAGATTAAATATAATATACATAGTGAAGGAAAGGAAACAAAAATTTATTCCAAATTAACTAGAATAATAATGGCATCATACTCAAACTTTTCTATCCCATTATCTATATATATATATATATTAAAAAATAACTATATTTTATAGACCCCTTTTGAGCGAAAGACAATAACTAGGTAGTGACCCCCTAGATGCAGAAAAAAAAAAGGTAGTGACCCCCTAGATGCTCAAAGGCCATGCCTGCCTGCCTTTGTTTTATAATATAAATCACCTTTTAAGATTAGGGGGTCTCAGTGGCACCAAATGCCCTTTCTCTTTCGGTGATATTTCCATCACACACAGCCATATATATTCTGTGTCATGCCTGATTTAAAATTAGGTTTGATCTCTTAATGGGAATCTTTTCTTTCTTAACTCCTCTGAGTTTAATCTCATGTGATCTGATTAAAAAAATATTCCAAGATTCCCATGGCGGGAGTCTTTTCTTTCTTTAATTCAGCTTAAATTCATTAATGTCAGAAATGGTTGGCCTAACTAATTAAGAGCTGCTCATCCCTCAATACAAGAAAAAAATTACCAGTAATTTTCGTGATGCAATTAATTAATTAAGGAAATTTTGAGTAGCCTATCAATTAGTCTTTATAAGTACCTCACATAAGGATCTTTTCGAGTTCATTTTTAGGGTTTAGCTTAGAATTATTACTTAATCTTAGAGTTCCACATTGTAGTGGACTTTTGTGATCGAGGACTTATAAATAAAATTATATTTTTATGTCATCCTTGCACCAGTGAGAATATAAATGCGTCTCATGAGTTGAGCCTTCTTACACCGGATAAGTTTATAGACATCACCTTCTTTTATTTTAACTTTAACACTTAACACATAGTAGATCATGCGATTATGAATGCTTAAAAGATTAGTTAAAGTAAAGCTAGCAATTATAACCTTTTTGTATTATGCAGAAAAACTAGCTACTAATGAATTCCAAGAGTCAAAGAAGTAGGGTGCATGATGCATGTAATCTTTCTTGTTCCCTCCATGGGACGAAAAGGACGGATTAAGCTTTGTTTTCTTGGAATATTGATGGATTAATTAATGAGCTACTTTTATGCCTGTATATATGCTAGCCTGTAAGGATATCACAATTATATAAAATTTTTAGTTATTTTGAAGGAAAAAAGTAGGTTTAGCAGAAGGTTTCGTACGTATTCATCTAAATTTAAAAGTAGAATAGGGTAGCGATTGAAGCCTCCACTCTACCCTCCTGCGCGCGCTGAAATTGACGCACGGATTCGGGGGTAGGCCTAGAACTATTTGAAGTTTTGTCCAATGACCCTGCACTTGATATGTTTGATATATAAAGATCTTGGGTCGATTGGGCTCTTCCTAATGAGAAGGAGAAGAAGAAACGTAAAGCATAATATTTGGAACTATTATTTGACATATTACCGATAATATTAGACAGATTAACTAAAGATCTTTCTCGTTGAAAAAAAGAAGTGGAGCATATAATATGGGATCATGATGTGACAAATTGTATCAAATATAAATGTATAAACATCACCCCTCTAGATGTTAAATGGGTTGGTTAACTCGAGAGTTGTTATTAATTTCTTGCTCTGGATCATATATTAAAAGCAGAAATTTGAGGACAATTATGATTAATTTGTATCTGTCTTTCTGGAAGGTGTTTTCTTTTTCTTTTTCTTTATTGAGTTTTGGGTCTAAGGAAACAAAAGATATTAATGCAACTTCAGCGCTTCTAACCAATAATCTCCGTTTCACCAGACGTGGTCTCCAAATGATTCTTCTTGTTTCTAAGATTGGGATTGGTCTAATTTTCCATATCTTTTTCAACTCCTTCGCAAGCGCATGCAGATGAGCAACATAAAGACCAAGAAACTGACGGATACGAGTATTTGGATTTGGGGCCTGTAATTTGTCAACGACGATCAGGAGATTTTCAAAGCTTCTTTCGGTGACCAATCCATCGCTGTGTATATATATCCAATGGCTAGCTTTCCCTCTACTTTATGCTAACCCACTTCTTGGATTCATGGGTTACACATGTTTATATATAACTAGCTTAATTAATTAGGGCATTAATCTATATTGTCATTCCTTTGCAGCCCACAAGTAAACTATGGAAGCTAGCTAGGTCGTCTGACTTCGATATCTTTATTGCTTCCGCTTATCGATCGCGGTGGCTCCTGAAGCATTGTTCTATGGCGCACATGGCCGGCACTCCCTCCTTTTCTGACTTGGTTCATGGGTGCTTTAGTCAAACTGATCAGAGGTGGTATACAATTTGCTCGCAATAGTTTATGGATTCCTTCATAACTAAACAACTAGCATAAGAATAATTAAGTAGATTTGTACTAGCTGTTTAAAAGCTCCAGGTGCTGGAATCTCATTCGTAAATGAATGAATTAATGCGAAAAGGATCCGCGTCTCCTAATAGTATTTGACCTTGTAGGTTCAAAGTAGTACTTAAAGCGAAGACAACGACTGACTTGTTGATGTTGTTCGATCCTTTGGTCAATTTCTATAGGCCGGGTAAAACTGTGGCACCTTACTGAGATTTAGGAAAGGAAATGTGAGTGGTGCCACAAAATGAATGTAGAACTAGGCCGATGCAGCACGACCCATTTAGCTTCTTGGATTAGAATGAAATAGCGAAAGCTCGATCTAGATTCACCTCAAGAAATACTCTTTAATTACTGATCAATAAGTCCGGGAAAGACAGAAGCTGAAGAAACATAAGGAAGAAGGAAAAAATGCTATCAGAAATTCAGTTCATGCTGATCTTCGCATCTATAACAATATTTTATGTTCGGCAGAACAACTGACAGCAATGGAATTAATTGTTACATTGCACGTTTTTTTTTTAAAAAATCAAATGGGAGGGAGAATCTAGTATAGCAACACTCCCTGGGCGTGACCACATATAGAAGCACTTTCATGCAAAATGTCCAGCTTGAGTCACTACTACTTGCAACTAGGCAGATCCATTATCACAGCACCAACAAGAGAGACGGGTTATTATGTGAAGCAGGACCGTGTGAAGCGGTGTGGAGCTGCGGTCAGGATCTCCACACCGGCCATCCGACGGTCCCGCTTCTGCCACCGAATAAATGAGGTCAAACCCGGTTTTAATCGTATATGCCCGGTCTTTATTGCTAATTGCATGGAACCCGGTCTTTATTGAGGAACCCGGTTAGGGATTCGAATTTGAGGAAAGCGCCCAACCCCTTCTTCCTCCCCCCATTCGGTGACTGATTATACCGCACTATTCTCAGGCCTCCGACTATCTCTCTCTTGCAGGGCAAGCCATTGGAGAGCAGCTCCCGGTGGAATCAGCTCCCGATTTGGAGACCAGCTTTTGTGATTTGGTTTTGGTGTTTTGGACTATGGGTCAGTGATAACTGCAGCTCAACTTTCGAGTTGGATCACGTGCTTTGTATTTGGGGACTTGAACTCTAGGTTGTCTTAGTTAATTAGTTTCTGCGACTTCCTCTGCATATATGTTTTGTTATTCCTGTTAAAGTTTGGTTTGGTTTGCAGTAATCGCTAAATATACAAGGCATGAGCTCATTTATGTAATTATGGGCTAGAAATGCTCTGGTTACTTTAACGATTAAGGTTCATCAGTTGAATGCATGGATTTAAGTTTTCTTTTTGTTAAAAATATTAAATGTTCGTTCTAGTGTTCAGTTTCGTATTAGTGATTGTACTCAAGCAGGTATGATTCATTGATGTGATGAGGAGTTTTTGTTTGTGTGCTCTGTTGTTGGAGGAAACATTTGTGGGTGGTGTTATCGCTGGACTTGTTTGTGTGCTCTGTTTTGTTTGTTATATGGTTGGTGGTTTGCCGTGGGTTTAACTGCGTTGCAGGTTAAGTTGGCATTGAATGGTTGAGTTGGGGATGTTCTTTACATGGGCAATCACATTGCGTCTTACTGTCTTCTCCTTCTGAATCTGATTGTTGCTTTAGAAGTTGCAACAAGTTATTGTAAAAGATGGAAGTTGCAACAAGTTCAACTGATTCTCATCTCAGATTAAAGATGGGTTTGGCGAAGGAAAAGACCTTGTGTTGAGCGTCATGTCTGCAATGGGAGAGGAGCAGATCTGTGCCTGATGGCAAAATTAAACTTGTCCTTTAGATCTGACAGGGATGTTATTTACTGGGTATGCAATAAGTTGTCATAAGATGGGATTTAGCCTTGTGTAAGTTAAGCATTTAGCTGTGGTTGAAGTCTTGTCAGGCTGCCTGGTTGATGAGACCAGGGAAAAAAGCAGAGGTCAATGTAACATGGAAAAAATCCATTTTAGAACATGAACGAACCAGCATGTGCGTGTGTTGAGACATAAATGATAAATTTAAAACTTCAAAAGTAAACTTATCCACTATCATTGGTTAAATGGAACAAGGACTTCAATGCTATTTGTAAGGGGTATGTATTTGCCACTACTTTGAACTTAAATTCCAAAGCACCGAGGGAAAAACACCATACTTCTGGAACTTTGACTTACTTTAACAGACCCAAATGGAAAAACAGAAATAGCAGTATCAGAAAACAGAAATGCTACTTTGAAATAAAAATTTCTATTTTTTCCGAGAACCCTGTCCTCTAACCAGTTTAGTTAAGCCATCATCTGCCCTTAATCCGAATCGAAATTTGAATTGAACAGGAAATATTTCACCACAATTTGTAGTGACGTAATTATCATAAAGATGTATCGATCCTAAAACTCAAAGGGTGGAGTCATTGGTTTGTATGTACACCAGCCCTACACTAGGCGTTCATTAAGCATTTAGCATGTTACATTGACCTCGATTACATCAGGGAGGTTTCAAAATAAGAGTTCAATGGGGCCAAAATAACTCTCATCTCGCCAATCAGTCTGCCATCTGGTTCTGCCTCCTTGGTAACCAATGAAAACTCCATTATTCTCATGGCTCCTTATAATCTCCTTAATTCTGCTCAGCACTGATGCAATAGTTCCCTCAGAGATCATTTACTCTCATGCCAGTTTGTTTTCACCTATACAACCAAAGCCAACAACATATTCTCAGACAACCGTGATTACATCATTAAGAAACTGTAAATCTAGAATAACAATCTACAACTGAAAAAAAGACTTGTACATACAAACACAACAAAATTAAGAAGCAGTAAATCTTTCAACATGTCATTATAAACAACTTCCATTTGTGGCCAGCACAATTCCAAAACCCAAATGATATCAATAATAATTATTCTAAATCATAATCTCATTGTTTCCAGGGACAAGTCAGGGGAACAGTACTTGTGTCTATCATTGTTAGAACTTGCCAAGGCATGACCATACCTACCAGGCTTGTTATGATGTGCCCCATTGAGCCACTGTGCTGGATTGGACACAGGGTTCTATAGGCAGTACCAAAAAATAAGTTGAACCATAACCTCAAATCTAATCTACTGAGGTCATAGTGGAAAGAAGCCTGCGAATTGTAAAATAGGCATGAATCTCGTCCCTAACCATCATGTCCATGAAAATCAAAAATTCCAACCATGACATCCATTCACCAACCGAGAAACAACAAAGTATATATGCAAGGGCACCTGCTACCTGCTATCTTTTTCTGTTGGTTTCTACAATTTTATTTTCTAGAGTATAGCTACACCTTGAAGGCTGAATGCCGTAAACAGAGGACAAGGACCAGAAACTAGGTCAAAAACACATTTCCTAGGCATAAACCCAATATAAAAGGGATAAAAAGGCGGAAGAGGCAGTGAGATGTATGAGGGAAGACTCCATGGCCTCCCTTGATGCACAGATCCTAGAATACATGGATCTGAAGATTGAGTTTTTAGACCTTGAAAAAGGAAAAAAAAACCATTTTTTTTAAATAAGGGCTCCAATTTTCCAGAATCAGTCTGGTCGTAGTCCTTCCAAAAGAATCTAGAAGGCATAGAGCAACTGTTCCAGCTGTCAAAATAAGATCTTAGGGCACATCCAAAGCCACAACCAAAACCTTGACCTCGGTACTCAATACATAGACGAGTTAGGATCTTAGGGCACATCAAGGTGTCTTTCAAACAACTTCATCTACCTTGACCCAACAATTTTTCCATGTCGAATCATTTTTATATAAGAATGTTATATGCAATTTGTACATATGGGAAAACAACATATACCTGAACGAGAGAGAGAGCAGGTTCCAAATCGGAGGAGCAGGTTCCAAATCGGACGGAAGCTTCCAAATCGGTGGGTGGGTTTCCAAATGGGGAACGACAGCGGGGGGGTGGGGCAGCGGGGGGTGGGTTTCCAAATGGGGGGGATTCGAATTCGAATCCCCAATCCTGATAGCTATAAAGGGGATGAATAAGGAATCGGTTTTTTGAGCACCGATTTCTATCAAACCGGTGAGGATAAGGACCCGGTTTGTCTCATTTATTTGGTGGCAGTATTTTGACCGTCGGATGGGCAGCGGCTTTATCCTCACCGCTGCTTCACTGCGCTTCACACACCTGCGCTTAACACCATAACTGATCTCCCAACAAGACTATCAGACAGTTTCAATCTCATCTATTAGCTAGATCCAAACTGATCAGACTTTACTTTTGCAAGCAATTTCAACTTATGCTTTGATTCAAACTCTTGACTTTGAAACTAGTAAATTAGTAGATGGTACCAACTGGGCCTTGTTGACTATTGGTATATTGCACTTGATGCAGGAGAAATTGATCCACATGTTCTAGGAAAGATCAACCCAATGGGAATCAAGACAACCTTAATTTAGAAATTTTCCCTTGTTTTGGTGGGAGCATACGGCCAGATTTAATCTGAATTCCTCATTCTCATGTACTTGAACTGGTAGCTTATAGAGCAATCACAGTTTATACATAGAAGTTGACTATGTAGCTGATTCTGACTCTTGTTTAGCTAATTAACGAGAGTAGTATCAAGCTTAATGGTAAAACTAACAGCTGTTCAACCAGTACAGATCACAGAGACGAGAGAACTGCATGTATTTTGTGTGCCATCCCACCATTGGCATCGTTATGGTCTCCTGATCTTCCTTATATAACCCAAACACGTACACCCAGAAAAAACCAGACAAGGCGACAATCAGTGCAGATACTGCAATAATGGCTTAAGGTATTGAATTTCGGTTAGATGTAGCATTTTGTTTTTATTCTCCGTGCCAATAATTTAGGTACTCTGAGCTCATCATCTACAGCCTTTCTTTCCTATCTTACTTCACCACCAAACGAAAGGAGCCCCACTTTCAAACGCTAGCATCCAAATCCCATCATAGTGTATATATATATATATATATATTTATGTAGGTCCACTAAATTTGTCCATTAACCATCTCAAACGAAGCATGACCAATACCTCTATCATTAAATTTGTTATTCTTTTTGACCTAATAACCCCAACATGATCAATCCCTAGAGAAGATCTTTAATAAAATGTGCAGAAGAGATGCAAAGGAAATTGAACAGCTGGAAATAAAAGAGTCTAGAAAAAGACTATTCTCTTGATAGTGCTTATGTTACAAATACATCACTTGAATAACCATTCTCATGGCTTTCGAAAGATGGGGGACGTCCACCAAGAAATACGTGGAATATTATATAATAAATAAAACACAGTACCACAATTAAACTAATGGATTAATTACAAGAACCCAATGGCCTGCTTCTTGCGACTCAACAATATTGTTCGCCTTCCTCTAGCAATTTTTTTTTTTCGGCCTTGGGCTCTTCAAGAACCCATTTGAAACCACACCCATGGACTAGAAAATGGCGTTCCTACCTCCCTGTCTTATAGACCAGAGCAGGCACCAGCAGTAACACCGACAAGCAAGATTTTAGAAGACCAACATTAATGGTAGATCAGATGGATCAGTACATATACATATCTGCAGAGGCCGTTATGGAATGGTTAACATAGAGAGGACTCCATAGGTTCGTGAAGCTTTCATCGTGGGTCCGAGTTTCCTCAGTCTCAAAGAGACTATTAGTTGAGTTCATGTAATTGATGATCTCATTGAGAGACTGTAATCTGTTCCTGAGCTCGGCCGTCTGAGCTCTGAGAATTGAGTTCTCTGCCTCGATGCTCAAGTAGTGCTGAGTGGTCGTGTTCATACTTGCGAGGATTTGGTTGTTCTCGTTTGTGAGTTGAGACACCTGTTCCATCAGATCATCCAGGTGTTTCTGTTTCCTCTGCCGTGAACGACGCGCCGATTCCCGATTGGACAGCATTCTCTTCCGCTTTCTTTGATCCATAACATGCTGAAGATCGCTCTCAGACCCTGAGTTCTGAAGCGCGCTCGAACCTGAAGAAACGCCAGTGCTAGAAGAAGCCATGGTTTGCTTCAACAAAAACCAGTAATTTGAAGCTCTACTGAATTTAAAACAAGAAAATTGAAATTCTCTCTGGGTTGTGCCTGGTAATAGTAAAAGCACAGGACCCAGATGCTAAATATTTGAACAATAAAAACGCAAACGGAGACAAATACGTATATAGAACTCAGGCCTAGTTCTGAGGTCTAGCTAGAGATAGGGGCCTTGTCAAGTTCATGAGAAGACGTAGAACCAGTAGAGGAACACAACAGAGAAAGACTGAACCAAGTGGGTCCTGCGCCGGAGGGTGGAGTTTATCATAAACCCAGAGAGGAGGATTTCACTGACTACTGGAGACATGAGTCTCAAACATCAAGCACAATATATTTTGCATCAAAACACGTTAACAGAGAAACGAAGGGAGAGATTTTGTGCAGAGATATGGTTGTGGACCTGTGGTGTCTCTAATGACAGAGTTTCAGAGCCTTAGATCTAGAGACCCTGAGAGACAGAAGGAGAGACCTAAAATGTAAAGGATCAGGTAGAAGATGAGAAAGAGGGGAGGTTTTGCAGGGTGTTGCTGGTGGAATTTATAGACCAAACAGCGCCCATTGGAAATAAATTATTCTAGAAGATAAAAGCAGATCAATGGAGCCTTATTTATGTTACCACCCCTACTTTATTTACTTTTAAAAAATCAATCCCTACCTATGATATAACTTTTAACGTAGCAGTATACGAGTTCTATTTTTCATAAGTGAGTTTTTTGTCCATAAAAAATTAGCCGATTAACAAAAGACTGAAATAAGGCTGCATCCAGATGTTTATTTTTAAAGTTAGATAACCTATCCCGAACTCTGTCCTCGTTAGTAGTTAACTTTTGATAGACTAGAAAATTTATATGTTTGAAAAATAAACTACTTACCCAAAAGATTAATGTATCAAATATTAATACCAGGAGTAATTAAACTAAAAAAATAAAAAGAACCCACAAAAGAGAACATGGGAAATAAAAAATTTGTACGGAGGTTATGGCTCATGTTGACGCGCATGCCAAAAGAGAAACAGCAAGAGGTACTCATTTTTTCCCTCATAAACAGGAAGGGAAAATATATGTTACGATGTGGGAAAATAATGTCCCACCAAATAACTAGAATTTGGACACTACGGAATTATCTGCAAGAAATTTGTATAGGCTATTGAACCTATCACACTAGAAAGTTTCAGAATTAGAGAGATTTAGCTAACTTTTTAGTTAAAAAAAAAAGAGAAATTGACATTTTTCTTAGAACAAGTAATCTAAATTGGATTCTTTGAAACATCCTTTAATTCTCATCCATATCATGCTCTTATATCATATATGTCATGTTTTAATTATATAATGGGATAGATTTTTAAATAGTTATAGGATTCCAAATTGAACTAGTACACATTAAACTATTGCTTAATAGAGTTGCACTTGCACATAATAACCTACCTTTTGTTTAAAAGGTGAAGACAAAGTGCCTCAGAATAAAATATTATGGAGACCCAAAAAAAAAGACATATAAATAGAATTCGTATAAAGTACTTTTTCTAGTATAAAATACAAATATTCTGGTTTTATCGGTGCCGGTTCAAGCAAATGGGGCAATTAGGCATCTTTTGAAGGTAAAAGCCAAAAGGAGTTGATGACCTTTTAGAACTGTTGCAGCCTTAACGCGGCAGCATCGTATCTGCTTTGTGACATCCACATGGTCCCCACGATTTGGGCGTTTTTCGGGCTTCAACGATATAAACAACCGTCGGTGGAACTACGATCGTTCAGAAGGGAATACAGAGGAGCACCAGAAATTGGATTAATGGCTGAGATGTCATCGTACTATTATACGTGTACGACCGTATCTAATGTGATCTCGGCTGGCAAAAATCACATGCATTCATGTCAGACTTCTGAACAATGGTCCCCTTAAATTATAATACACGTATATATATATATATATATACATATATGTCCTCTTTTGATAAAATTAGGTGCATTTTTTTCTGCTATTTTTTATCCTAGATTGCTGGTTAAATCGAGGAGGATATTCCTACGATTTCAATTAATTAAATTCAAATTCCTTAGAAAAAATACTATATGTGCCACATATATATAAAGTATTATGGAGATATTTTTGTGGAAGTATTTTGTTGTTGTTTCTGTTATTGTCACAAATTATATATATTTCAAAAGTCAATTGGACGGTTGAGAATATTTATCTTTTTTTTATTGGAAGTAGTTTTGACATAGTACTTGAAAACTTACCCACACGTTCGTCTCTAACATAAATGTGGCTTAGACGAAATCATAAAAATAGATTTTTATAGTGAATAATAAATAATTATTATAAAAAATAAAATATCAATAAATTTTAGTAATCAATTATTTTTCTTATTTTTTGAGATGAAAAATTATTTATCAAAGCTTTGTGATCAAGATTTGTCAAATAGATCATTTTCAATTGATAATATAACTAATATATTTAATCTTTCTTGCGTCATAGTAGATCTTAGATATGATCTTATTAGTTTTAGTTTTGAATAGCTTCTTTCCTTCTTTTCCTTTTTTTTTTTTTAAATTTCCATGTCTTGATTCCTATTTTCTATCAACACAAATAGAAATTTAAAATAAAATTATATGGTACTTAACTTAATCTCAAATTCTCATTTTTCTATAGGTAAAAAAGTGATAGCTACAACATATATATATATAAGAGAAAAGAATAAAACTAATTTAAAAGTTGAAAGGTTATAATTATAGCACATACGAAGAGGGCTATGGTAGGCTTTGAGAGTTTGAAATTGAATCAATATTGGAAGGTTAGCTAGAATGAAGGAAGAGTAAGGATAAAGTAAGAATTAAAAAAACTGTTAAAAGTTGTAAGCCAGATAGTTTTTTTGGAGTTAATTACAAAAAACCTTTTCGAACTATACCCCTGATCCCAAAATCCCCCATAAACTTTAACTCGTGTCAACACGCCCCCTCAAACTTACGTAATCGTTTCGGTTTCGTTTTTTACTCGAATTTAACGAAACCGTACAACCCATTCGGTCACACGTGAGTTTCTTAATATTTAAAAGACCAAAATGCCCTCACTTATTCGAAAGAAATCTGCAGAACAAAGAAAAAAACCACCAAAGCCACCGGAAAGCAGCGAACCAGCACAGAGCAAGGGGAAGAGGAAGGAGAAAAAAAGGGGGAGGAGGGTGGAGCCAAAGCACCCACCCTCCCCTAGGGATCGCCGGTGGGGGGAAAGAGAGAGAGTTTAGAGAGAGGGGGTTTTGATAGAAGCCAATGTGGCGTTTCACTGCAACGCCTCCAGATTTGCCACGCCCCCCTGCCTACACTAGTTTTGTCTTCAGTTTAAGACCATTGCAGATGATGCTTGTTTCTTAGATTGTTAAAGCTAGCCGCTTTGAGGGCGGCCTTTCTTGGCGAACGCATTTCGACCAAAAGTTTTTTCCTTTTTATGTCTTACTTGTGGTGACTGTCTGGAGTGTTTGTAGGGGTCCCCACCCCTTGTTTGTACTGTGTCTAGATTTAATGCCAATATGCTTGCTCACCAAAAACAAACAAATCCATTAAAGATAAAAGAGCACATTCCTCGCTTTAGATATATTCGAGACTTGATGCCATTATACTTGTCGAGTAACAGAGTAATATAAATATTGGCTTTACTTTGTTCTTTTACTTTAACCATCCAAAAGAAAAAGGACACAAATGGACGAAAGCTAGCAGGGCTGAGGGAGTGGTCAAGCCTGAACTATAAAGTCCGGCTGTAAGACAATTCCAATACATCCCCTAATGCACACACAAAACCGTTCAAAACCAGATCGAAGATACTGTCCTCTTGATAGATATAAAGCATTTAACTCCTTGCTTATCTACAGCACAGTTTATGCACATCTACAGCACAGTTTATGCACATCTACAGCACGTGCTTATTATGTGGTTTAGAATACTAGAGGCCGCAAACACAGAAAAGATTCTTCGTCCAAAGTTTTGACTGCATAATTGCGACCTCATCATACAGTGCAATGCATTCTCCCTTCTTTGAAAGTCAGTGGAAGCTGGGGAGGCTTCCTCCGGTTGCCATGCAGCCTTGTGATGATTATCTCAAAAGGCACTTTATCCCTGATGTCTGTACTGCTCATTGTTTGGTCATAGTCTCATAGATATCTCAGTGTAAAGAAAAGCTTTAACAAAGCTAGCCAACTTGGCAACTTGTAGTATTTCTTGTTATTTTTCTGTGGCCGCGCACTACCAACCACAATTTGCATGGAAATTACGCTTTTCTATGTGTAAGTATTAAATTTGAAGTAATTGGTGGACTATGCTGGGGCCTGGGTACAGCAACCTAGAACTTGCAATGTCTGCCTATGTAGCTTTTTGCCACGATGTTATTGTGAGCAAATATATTGTATTAACGGGTATTCCTACTGTCATTGAACTTTCCTTTCACTGCGCAAGCTCCATCGCTCCTGATACTACGGCTTGCTTAGAAAGGTTATGGCTTGCGTAGGGCTTTTGGCCCATCTCAATAGAAGAGTCTTTGTCGGTATAGGTAGGTATCGGCACGGATAGAATCGGATTATATTCTGGTACTTATTGGAATGTAATTTTTTTGTTCCAGTAAATATCAATATAGAACTGGAACAAAATTGAAATTTTCGGAATCGGAATTGAAAATTCTGGTTTGGCATGCGAACTTTTTTATACATTTTTTTGGGCCGTAATGAGCTAAAAATATTTTTTGGACCGAATTTTTAGAAGTTTTTTTTGTTATTCATTATAAATTAACAATAAATGTAAACATTCATCCAAAATTTAGATTCTAAAATAAACATTCAAGCAAATTTCATATGTTATACTTTATTTTGAATACAATTTTTTTAAAAAAAATCGAAACCCCAAAATTTCAGTATTTTTAAGTTATTCACTATAAATTAACAATAACTGTAAAATATTCATCTAAAATAAATATTTAATCAAATTTCATATGTTATACTTTATTTTGAACACAATTTTAATTTTTTAAAAAATAGAAACCAAAATTTGAAAATTTTGCCGAAATTTCCGATTTCAGAAATTAACAAAAATGACTTTTGATTTCGATATATGCCCAAATTGGATTCAAATTTTAAGAATTAGAAGTGTAACCTAAAATTCCGATTCTTAAAAGAATTTTTGCCCACCCATGGAATCTCTAGTGTCCCTATACGACCTCTAGTAGCTTGCTAAGTATGGTAGGGTACTGGTAATAGCCGGATGCCTAAATAGGAATCTGGTTCTGGTCCGGGAACTGCCGGAATTCCGGCAATCCCAGTACCAGATGCCAGAATTTCCAGCAGATCATTTGGACTGATTTTGGGTCCAAAAATCTTAGTTTTTTTAGGACTTTTAACTTGGGCTTGTCTTATTATTGCATTTTTTCAGGCCTTTTAACTATGACTTGTTTTATTATTGCATTTGTCGGGCTTTTTAACTTTGACTTAATTTAATAAGTAAGTTTTTAAATATGGATGTTGGATCCAAAATACCAAATTTTCGAATTTTAATAGGATGTTGGATCCACTATTTTTTTGATGTAATAATAATTTACTATATTCGAAAATTACAAATTTACAATTCTATAGTTGTTTCAATTGCATTAAATTAATAAATCATATACATACATCAATAAAAGAAGAATGATAGAAATAAATTTACAAGTTACACATATACATAAAGTCTACAAATAATACAAATTTACATCATCTAAAAGAAATTAAAAATATTACAAATTGAATAGTTGAATTGATGGAATACAATGTTGGCCATTTAATCAAAATATCACTATCATATTGTTATAGATTTTTATAAGATCCATCTGAATATCTGAATAAAACAAAAAGTTTTGTCAAAAAAAGTTATAAGATTTTTAAAACTAAACATTTCATTTCTAAACAATTTCAAACAGATTCACAACATTTCTTAACAATTTCAAACATATTCATACGTGAATAATTTCAAATTCATACATAACCAACTACCCCTTTAATACGTGAATAATTTCAAATTTAACATATTCATTTCTAAACAATTTCAAAATTAAACAAAATCAATCAAGCCCACTGCCCATCCTCTAAATTTCCAATTGCAAATAGATTCTCAACTTCAAACAACACCAAATCCTCCAATCAAGCTCATTATCCACAGTTTCACAACCTAATCTAATCTAATCTATACTATACAATAAATAATTAACTAATGAACAACAATAATTAACTAAATAAGTGAACAAAGTTTTAATTTTTTACCTCACACGGCACAACACTGTCAACACACACGACACAACACTATCAACACAAATTCACAAATCTGAAATCACAATATGTCAATGACTCAATCTTGTAACCTGCACTAAAAAAATTTAATTAGTTAACAAATAATGGAATGAAAAACAAGAAACTGATACGAATGAAAATGAAATTGAAAAAAAAAAACTAAAAAAATTCGAGAGACTGAGAGGGCAGACGTAGTTGATCGAAAGAAATAGAGAGAGAGAAAGAGAGACAAAGTTGAGAGAGAGAGAGAGAGAGGCAGAGGCTGTCAATGGCAGCGGCGACTTGGCCTTCGACGGCAAACCAAGACCAGAGAGAGTGAGAGTGAGAGCTGAGGCAGAGAGAGAGGCGAGAGAGCAATGCTGCAATATGACTCAGTCACAATGAGAAAGAAGCTCGTCGGAGACGGAGAGGAGAGCGGAGGGGGAGGAGGTGAGACCGCGAGAGAGGCGAGAGATGAATCTGTCCGCTAGGGGGAGGGGGGTTAAGATGTAACCCTAGACCAAAACGCACAGTTTTGACCAAAGCTGTGCATTTTTTTTAAACCCGGTACCGGAATTCTGGGCGGAAGTACCAGTACCGGTATTTGGCCATATACCCTACTGGCTCCGGGCGGTATTCGGTGGCCGAAACCGGTACCGGCGGACAAAATGCCTAGCCTTATTGCTAAGTCAGAGCTAGTAATTGAGCTTTTCTTATAGATTTAAGATGCGAGTGAGTGGCCTAGCAAAAAAAAAATGTGAGTGAGGGGCTGGATGGGGCCTGTGACCAAGGTGCGCTTTTAAGTTGATTGGGCTGTAACGAATCTTGATTTTGTTCACCTCTACGAGGGGCTAAGATAAAATCAACTTTGTTAGATTCAAAACTAGGTCGGCCCTTAGAAGACCCTCTTTGAAATCAGCGAAATTTGAAGAGATTTAAAGCAACTTATCCTTTAACTTCCTTGTCACCCTTTGGGTATGAATATTATAAATTGTTTAAAAGGATCTATCTTTACCTTTCTTAATATTACCATCTGAAGATATTTCAAGAGGCCCTCAGCGAAATGAACTTGTGTTTCTTTCTTTGTTTTTTTGTTTTTAAATTGTCTAGGCACTTGCGGTACAAATTTTAGGAATTTGGCTAATTGGCTCCAAAACAGACTGGGACTGTACTCGGGAAGCCGTGCTCTCTCTTGGTTCTGTTGGTTGAGTTTCTGGGGTTTATGCTCTCTGCCTTGATGAATACAGACACATCTTCCCATCGGGAGCAGTAGAATTGGCGTGGCCCCTCGGACCTACCTATCCTCAGATGTAAAGGGGTCCTTTTAAATTCTAATACATAATGAAATACATAAGCTGGCTGGTTCCTATTCCAATTATCAAAACTTCCAGATGAGTAGTGTCTCGCGTGTAGAAGCATGTGCATTAATTTATCAACAGAAACGTGCATCTTCATGCTCATGAATGCCTGTGACAACCCAATTTCCTAGTGAAAAGACAAGATCTCTCGCTAAAACCACATTTATTGATGTGTCTTTATTTCTAAATCATTTAAGTATGACGTATTATACAAAGCAGAAATTTCTAGACTAAAAATCAAAGCATGAACTATTTACAAGTTACAAGATGCTACGTCCCATAGAAAGAACTCAACTTCTAAACAATAGCTTAAACCAAAATCTTCGTGCAATTATGAAGTTTAACACCACACTTCTCAAAGCCAAGTTTCCTTAAGGAACAATAAAACTAATTCCAGAGACAGTAAATTCACACAGTGGGAAGCTTTTGCAGTACCTATGCATTGGCAGAAGCAGCTTCAGGATGGTAAAGCAGCATCTCGTTCCACATCATCTCTCTAATCATGTGCTCCCCCAAATTTTCGTCTATGTCCAGATTAATTGGGACCTGGGCGGGAGGATTGTTTCTTGGATCATAGAGTCCTGACATGTAAGGGTGTTGGAGTGCTTCCATGACGGTAATTCTCTTAGTTGGATCAAACACAAGCATTCTTTGTAGCAAGTCTATAGCCAGAGGATCAGCTTGGGAATATAAACGGGAAAACTGCATCCCCCTTGAATAAGGCAGGGATTTGATGTACTTCCTGGCCTTTGGATTATCAACAAACTCAATATCAGCCTCGTGCTGGCTGCCTAGAACATTGATAATCAGTTTCAGCTGGTTGAGGCACTCGGTTCCTGGAAAAATTGGCTTCCGACCAAGAATTTCAGCAAAGATGCATCCTACAGACCACACATCAATGGAGGTTCCATAATTGTCACAGCACAACAGGAGCTCTGGTGCACGGTACCAGCGAGTGACAACATACTCTGTCATGAACTGCTCATTCCCTCCACTAGTTCGTGCCAGCCCAAAATCACATATCTTCAAGTCACAATTAGCATTGACAAGGAGGTTCCCAGGCTTCAAGTCCCGGTGAAGGATGTTTGCTGAATGAAGATACTTGAGCCCTCGAAGCAACTAATATATGTGACGAGAACATTGATAATCAAGTCACTTGAATAAAAAAATAAAAAAAGAAATTATAAGACGAGATTTTTTATAGCTCCATGTACTGTACTAGATCTTAGCTATGCAAAACCACCACTCCATAGAGCATATTAAGTAAGTTACACAGAGGAGAATGTTTTTCCCCGTCAATTTGAACTATAACTAGAGGATGCCACTATAGGAGCAGAGTACTTGTCCTCTCCCAGGAAGCAAAACAAGTGATCATAAGAGACCCTGGTTTTTTACAGTGAAAGAGTATAGCTTCTTTATGAACAAGGTTGAATTGTAGATATGTGTATTGATTAACTTTGCAATTTACAACACTTAACCACTACAACAATATATTATTAATGTCCAAGACCTCTATAATTATTGCAGGAACTCCAGTAGGGATGAGCATCAAAGTCATCATCAATGATGGACATAATCAAAGGGGGTTTAAAGAAGAGGTGAACTCGCAATTACACATATTTATTACTGATAACCGACAACAACAAGCAAAAAAATCTAAGAGTCCACACATAATCCAATTACCGAATATAAATCAGGCTTCTCAAGTATTTCCAGCACAAAATAGAAAGCACCTATGGAATATCCCACGATTATATATGAGACTGATACATGTCAAACCATGCATTGTTTTACAGCATTCCTTGGCACTTTTAAGACGAATGTGAAATCAGTACACAAATGGACTTCATATTTATATCAACATCTCAGATTCCAAGTAGATTGTTTATAGCACTTCAATACACCCATTTATTTGTAATCAAAGACAGTCTTTCTCTGTTAAAGAAATTCCACTTGAGAGACTATCAATATTGGTTAAATATTTATTAATAGCTTACTAGAACAAACTGGTACTGATTTGCAAATTAAGAATGCAAATGCAAAGACAAGGACTAATCCCTCACACCCATGCATTTATTTGGTTACCAAATTAGTAACAAACAATTGAGAAGACTATTCGAAAGAAAAAAAACACCATTTATGGATGTACTTGAGTGACGATACCTGAAACAAAAAGTATTTGCAATGATCATTGGAAAGTGGCTGTGAGGACTTGATAATCTGATGAAGATCTGTGTCCATAAGTTCGTAAACCAAATACACATCCTTGAAACTTGTCCTTTGAATAGGCATCATAACATCCTTTAAAGCGATCACATTATCATGCCGGATATGTCTAAGAAGCTTCAGCTCCCTCAGAGTTCTCAGGGCGTCAATGCGGTTCTCGAAGACATTGTGAATCTTCTTTATTGCCACTTTCTCATTGGTTTCTCTATTGATGGAAGAGCACACAACCCCATATGCCCCTCTACCGATGGGTTTGATAGGCACGTACTTGGTGTCGATCTCAAATAACGTTTGCCACATTGAGTAGTAATGCTTTCCTCGTTGCCTAATTCCATTAGGAGGTTCAACCAGACTCGCCATTGCCCTATAAGTCACCATAGGATAATCCATATTACACGATAGCAATCTAACCAACGACAAGTACACGAAATTTAAACAACAAAGAGCACAACAAACAACAGCAACTCACTGACAATGCCAATCATAGATGTATACAAGTCTGCATATTTATATACGCATATCTGTGTGTGTGTGTGTGTGTGTGTGTGTGTGTGTGTGTGTATAAAGGAATGGTTTAGAATCGATCCTTGGTTGCCGATTCTACTTCAGGGGTTTCCGAATGTTGATCTTTTGCGCTTGCCTTCTTTGCTGCTTTGCTTTTTCTCCGACTTTTTTTTTAAAAAAAGTACACTAAAATTCTCACTTTTAAAATTTTCACAGCAAGAAAACTTTCTCAGATTCCAAATCCATATAGCACTCGTGCCACGTATTATTCATGAGCTTTCACATCATTCTTGGAAAGCCAATTTTCCGAGAATGAAGCTCGGAATTCCACGCAGTTCACGAATCTCTGGCTCGGAAGCAATTCACACACGGTCCAAACTCAGATTTTTATTTTCGCTCCTACAGTCAAAATCGGGGAAAGAAAAAGCCTGACCTTGAACAATTAACCAGAGCTCAGAAGCAAAATAGATCCGATGGGTCTCACGTATTAGGATTGGTCGTCCCTGAGAGCTGACCGAGAAACAGCAGAGAGGGACAGATGGATATGAATGAAAGTTTGGGGGAGAGAATGGGGAATGGGGGTGTTGTCAAGAGCTATCACACCCCACCACCGAACGCCAGTCTTTGCTAAGCAATTTGCATAAACGAGTGATAAACGACAGCTACGGATCTTTATCAGGAAATATAACCTAAGCTTCCTGCGCTCCAGTTACTTTCTCTCTCTCTCTTTCACGAACGAACGGTCAGGTAATGAATAAATATACCTCCATGTTTTTCACAGATCACGCCACGCGGTCGAGATGCATTTATTTTGGCTCCCAAAATTTGCCCCCATAAAATAACATTTTAAATTTTTTTCCCTCCATCGATTTATTCATTTATATTTTAAATAAACATAAACAATTCATTTAAATTATTTTTTTCACATTTTCCTACCCTTTATAATTTTTACAACCCCAATATTTTAACAATCAAATACTAACTCTGACAGCCCCATCAGTTCCACTTATTCTTAAACGTCTTAAAATTTTTGAGTTAGTTTTTTTATAATATATATATATATATATATATATATATATATATATATTAGCCGGAATTTCTTATAGACAGATATAGTCATCATTTATAATTCTGCATTAATCAAAATTTTAGTACAATATCGACTATTAAATTATATAAAAAAGTGAATATTAATAAAAATTGATAATATAATAACTTAATGCAACAAGTTCATATAATTCAATTCAAACAACAACTTTGGGGTGAGAAGCAATTATCCTAAGCGGGGAGATAAGTTAGGCAGCTTGGGAGTGGGACGGTGTGAGTTGGAACGGAAGTATGGGGAAACCTTAGGAGTTAGGACGGGCGAGAGAGCATATGCTTTCGACAAGGATATGCCTTATTGCCTTTGCTTGTCCCGTAATTCATTGAATCTCTCGAATGTTTTCGAAGTGACATTTCTGTACATTCTTTTCCGCCTCAAGCAAGCGGCGCACCACGTGGAGAGTAGTGGTTGAGGCCGGTCGCTTTTTGTTAAATCTCGCGACCTCGTCTTCTAGCCTCAATCCACCTAATTCTTCACAGAAAATCTTTTGAAATTATCCCAATATTTAAATAGAAAGATAAAAGGGAAATTAAATTTCTTAGAATTATTTAATTATAATATACTCCGCCTAAGTGTTGCATTTAATAATTAGTTTAATTTATGTGATTATCCCCAAATCTATTCCTCCCTATTCGATGTACATGAGAAAAATATAGGACAAAATATAACACTAAAATGGAGTAGGAGCTTCAACAGTATCTATGACTGCCCGGATATAAGAAATGTGCGAAACGCCCCCATAAAATAACATTTTAAATTTTTTTCCCTTCTTCGATTTATTCATTTATATTTTAAATAAATATAACAAATTCATTTAAATTATTATGTTTCACATTTTCACAAATTCCTACCCTTTAAAATTTTTACTACCCCAATGTTTTAACAATCAAATACTAACTCTGACGCCCCCATCAGCTCGACTTACTCTTAAACGTCTTAAAATTTTTGAGTTAGTTTTTTTTTTTATAATTTATATATATATATATATATATATATATATATATATATATATATTTATTTGCAACAGCAAGAAAAATATAGAACAAAATATAACACTAAAATGGAAGTTTCTCGGGTGCGTGGGTAGGAGTAGGAGCTTCAACAGTATCTATGACTATGCCCAGTAGGGTTGTCCACCAAACCGGCCGGACTGGCCAACCCGGACCGAATCCGGATCGATTTTGGCCAAATCCGGCCAGAATCGGACCGAGACCGGTATACTCCGATCCGGTTCCGGGTTACCCATGTGGAAAACTGCACTTGGACCGGAGTATACCTCTCCAAACCGGAAATTGACCCAAAATGGCATGGTCCAAACCTAAAACTGACCCAAAATGACATGACCCAACTCAAAACCGGCCTAAAATGGCATGACCCAAATCGGCTCAGACCGAACCAGTAAAACTGAGAACTGAACCGATAGAATGACCGGTCCGGTCTATATACTTCATAACATGACCGATTTGGCCAACCGGACCAGACTGAACCAGGCCGAACCGGCCAATAGACAACCCTAATTCCATGATATAAGAAATGTGCGAAACGTGAAATGTTAGAAATGTCAAAATCCTCATTTTCTCGTGCTCCTTTACGGGTAGTTAGGAGTTTGAAAATGATAAGGCTAGGCCAGCTAGACTTGCGTTGTAATAGGATAGAAAGAATTTGGAAAAGCATTATCCGCTTTCTTCTTTGTCGGTGAAAAGTTGCACCACGAAAAGTAGGGGAGAAATGACATACGAAATTGACCAAAATATAAATAATTCGAAATGTACATCTCATTTTTTTTTTCTACATAAATGTACACATCTCATACCAATAGGATTTTACGACCATTGCTCCGACAAACCCATGTCGTATAAGAGTTTCGTAATCGTCTAATAGAACACGCTTACTGAAAAGGTAAAATTGAGAGCGTATAAGAGTTTCGTAATCGTCTAATATAACACGCTTTCTGAAAAGGTAAAATTGAGAGCTACAGGTTACACCCCAAAAAAATGTGGCTGCTGGGATTCGAGCCCAGGTCTCCACGGCCACAACGTGGAATTCTTACCACTAAACTACAGCCACCCTTATGACAATCTGTAACGAAATTATAAAATATCGATTATGTTTCTTCTTTTTGGTACTCCTAGATGCTGCATGCTGGCATACATATGACTATGACATGGAATACTTTGTACTGCTTGTTAGGCGTGAGAATCAAGCATCAAATCCCACTAATTAACCAACCAATCCGATTGAGTCAAACTTGAAATTAATTAGTTGACATAAAAAAATTATTGATGTTGTGGGTTTATTACATTGGGATTGCCAACAGCTGTTGGAGTGAGTCATTGGTTTTAGGTGTGGATTGTTTAATTAATGCACAAAATTAACCAAGACCAACGGTTGTACAAATGTCTCTATCAGTGCATAATTTTAATCGCCCCTAGCTAGGTTTCAATTCTCCAAGAATTTATTATCAATTTTTCCAAATTTTTTTCCACAAACGAGGCAATATTGGTATAGAGTGATGTCTTTGATGACTACTTTGTTGAATATATATACTTTTTATTTGTTGAATCTATAGTTTAACTAAGATACGAGGACAAATTTTTCCTGCAGGATTGAGCAAAATTATCAATTATTTGGTTCAGTATTAATTTAACTATCGTAGTTCTAATATTTTTCTTTAATCATCTGGTTATTATATATGGATATATATATATATATATATCCTGTAATTTCTGATATACCCTATTGCCTTATTCTATCTAGCAAAGCTCTCTTAAGTCTATAGCTTGGGTGAGAGCTATGCAATAGTACTGATCTACAATGGGGATAAGGAGCTTCAGTTCCTTGGCGCCCTTCTAGAGTTGCCCTATTGTTTTATGAACATAGAGGTGTTTTTTATTAGATCGTTTATCATCGTTAGAGCATATGATCAGTTCAGCTTTCGGGAGAAAATTAAGTAGATATTTATAGGTTAGCAGCATGTAGACCCGCATACATGACCAATAGAGATAGTTGACGTTTAGGAGTTTCCAACGAGTTTCGAAGAAGTTGCTCATGCTGCAGGGAACGCTGACGTTTATAGATCGAGAGTTTCTCATGTTGAAAGTTATTCGTGTTTTGATTGAGTTATAATATTGTCAATTACTGCTAGATCATGCCAAATTAAAGCCAACCAAAAGGCTCGATCCGCTAACCACCCTTTACTATGCGGCAGCCCCCATAGTTGAACTCCTATAAACAATATTGCTTCTTCATGACAATGTGATATGTTTCTGCATGAAACTAGCTAGGTAAAATGCCAACAAACATTAACAATTGGAACGGTATATGTTTATATATCCATAGGCATGGCAAGGATAATTATAGATCGTGGTCCAGTGAATGATATGCATGATTGATGCCGGCCTATAGCTGCTTACAAAATTAAGCACATATAATTTGCAGGTTCTATAAACCCAATTACTTTCTGCCGCAAAACTTTAGATCCATCCTTTTTCAGTGCTTAATAAACTAATAATAGATCACTTTCTAGCTCTATAAACTTTAATTAGTCATGATAATTGATGCATATGATATTAAAAAAATTAAAAATGTGTAAACGAGTAGGGAATGCAGGGAATTTCGCTGAATCCTTGGGAGATCTAATTGTCATGACCGGATGGTTTGGCATTCAGCTACTAATTTTGGTAGGAGCTGCACCAAAGAAATGTTCCCCACTTGGATACATCAAATTTACCCTCAGCTAGCTCTAGCTAGCCCAAATTATGAGTTTGGTTGACGAGCAATAATTGATCATAGAGGGCAAGAATTCTATTCCATCTACCTAAAAAATTCGAATAATGTATGACAGTTTAGTTTAAGCTAGCTTTCGAAGCATATAATGCATCCAACGTGGATTCCATTCTATTCCTCTGCATGCAGAGCAGATTAGACCGAGACTACTACAGTACGTACAGTACTTGAAATTTTAAATTCATGTGTCTTAGGTGATCGTCTACAAAAAGGGCATATATATGGCATCTTGGGATCCCAATGTACGTAATGTTCTTGTAGAAGATTATATATCTTAAGCACATTTTTTTTATCCCTATTAGCCACAGCACTTTTGCTCCACAACATCTTGCCTAAAGTACGGAAACTTGAACCCCGCGACACAAACAATAAAGCCAAAACTAATGGATGTTTCCTTCAGCTGAGATCATGGGTGCAATACTGATTCGTTGTGATTACAACATATAGCTTGAGAACTCGGAAAACCCGATCGGACTGTACGTTTTCTGCAAGTCTACTAATTTTAAGAGCCTAGAACGTATAAACCCTAGCTTGTAACATCTGCCAGAGAAGAAGGTGACCTGCAGGTCGGCGATCAGCAAGCCGGATGAGTAAAAAAGGCTGAGGAAAGAGGGATTGCAACTTGGAGGTAGCGACAAACTTGCCCATGATCTCCATCGATCTCACATTCTTCTAGGTCGTCCCCTTTCTCTCTGAAGTTGAACTTTTTGTGGGGCTGTTCTGATTATAATATTCTCCCTTTAAGTGACAGCCAGCTTAGTCCATTTAAATTAATCCGATCTAATAATTCAGCACCACCCCAATCATTTAACCCTAATTAAATACATCGCTGACTGGCCTCTTCATTGTGTGCTAATCTTTTTGCGCGATTAGAAGAGAATGAATTTTGTGGTTGGTATAGAATTCATGACTATATCTTTCATCCTATGACCCGCAAAAATTCAGGAAGTCGATCGTAGGAGAAGTTGCATGCAAATATATATATTCCATTTATGAAAGGCTGCTCTTAAGAAAGGAGGGAAGATGTAAATATTTGGTTCACTTCGAACATTCCATCAGGAAAGAAATTTATACCACAGAAAAAACTAAGTTCCTGGTGTAGACTTGTCCATTCATTTATACATGCTTTGATCAATATGGTGTTACATAAATCCGCGAAGTTAAGTCTTCTTGCCTCATGATCAGTCTGTCCCTGAAATCTCAAATCTCCAAATACAGACGGATGATTTAGATAAATAGAAAGAGGCCGCTTTGTTAGATAGATAGTTATTTTAGGCTATAAACTAGTTATTACTATATTGCTTGATATTCTGTTTATGAATTTCCCTAGTCTTAATTACATTAGTTGAGTATTGATTTGACTGATCATCTAATGATCGAGTGACATTTGCATTGAAAATCCAATTAAATGGGATTAATTCAATTATTCCTTTCAAGACTACTTCAGCAATACTTTCAAAGTAAAAAGGCAGCAATATACTGCAGCATATATATCTATGGAGATTAATATTGACTCCTCTGATAATAACAATATTGCAGTAACTTACCCGAAAAACAAAATTAGTGCACTTACAAAAGTTACCTCTTGTGCGATATAATAATATGTATGATGTCTATTGAAATAGATAACGCACATGGCTATCCATGGGCATGTTTAACTCAAACCTAATGGCTAATTAGTTCATACATATAGATAATGTAAGGGCGCCGTCGAGAATCATGTGACTGGCTACCGTAATCTTTTTCTTTACACCGTGTTTGAGCCTCTACACCAAAGAAGCCATGATCTTATATGCCCTAAAGGAAGCCACATTTGTAACTTTCATGGCAGAGGAAGCCCATTTCCCAATATAATACGGGAGATATAGGGTTCCAAGAGGAAGTTAAGCTGCATAAAGGTTCCAGTAAATAAGCAGAGGGTCACTTGTCGCAGGAAAACGAGGTGGAGAGAGAGAGAGAGAGAGGCGTTTTATCTTCGTGCTCCTTTCCTTGGAAGGCAACTTAAAGTTTAGAAGAGTAAAGAGAAAAACTAACTAGTGAAAGGCGAGTGCGTGGGTGTCCGTATCATCTGAACCATTACTTCGAATTGAGTGAAAGATTCCTAAGGCCAGTACAACCCACATAATACTCTTGGGATTTTCATGTACAATATGGAGCCTGAGAATTTTCATCAGCTGCATCAGCTCCAAGAACAGTTCGCCGAGTGTTTTACTTCAGCAACTCAGTCCGTCTATAAAGGTTCAACTACCCATGACTGGAATCCAAGCGTGGTTTTGTAAGTACTCTCTTCGTAACTGGGTTAGTAGTTTACCTTCCCTTCAAAAACTTGAATCCATGCAAAATTAATTAAGCGCTAGAAGTACTTTATAATATGTTCAGTCTGAGGATGGTTTTATTTTTCTTACCCAAAGGAAAGAGAGAAAAATAGGTGTAGTTTTCTGATGTATTCCATAATATCTATGAATCTATGATGATTACACATACCGGAACGTTATATACACATAACTGGTTGCTGAAAATATATAGCGAGCAAAGGAAGAAGGGAAAAGGAAATTTGAGAAGTGACTAATATCGACGATATTTTTTTCTTTGCATATTTGTAATATTTGATGTGTACGTCAAATTAAGGTACCATTTCCAAAATCCAAGTCATTGGATTCTTCTCAAGTATGTTTTCCTTCAATAACTTCGGTATCATGTTTAAGGTTTCGGACTGTGTTTGTTGTACATGACTTGAATTGAGGATCAGCATTCACCATTGCTGCGTTATAATGGCACTAGCAACGGCATAGTGCTGAACTTTCCTAAAAGGGTTTTACGCCCTATGTGCTACTTTGCAATCTCTATCTCTGTGAGAAACTTTCAGCTTATGGTCCCGTAGATATTGTAGGCGCTCTTAAGGCGGAATCATATCTCTCTGTGATTTTGGCTATTTGATAGGTATATTTCGGCTATTTCGGCTATTTGATAGGTATATCATATTATATATATCATGATGTTTATTTCATCTAGAGGGTTAGATGATTATAATCAGTCAATTCTCTAACCTGTTTGTGCAGAAATGATAGTAACTACCATAGCTATCTGCCTGAAAGCGTTCCAAACTCAAGGGAATTGTGGCGGAAGTACCCCATTGTAAACCCTCTTTTTAGACCTTCCATGTATCAGGAATCAAGTTTTTGTGATGCCAAAACTACCCAACAATCGCCCAATGAACTGTTCCTTGCAAAACTTAAAGAGGAGATGCCAGATACTATCCCCAAACTGAGCGAAATAATATACAACCCCTTTGATGCAGAAGAATCACATTCCGTATCCACAGAACATGAGCAGCAATGTTCTCCTAATATGTGTGAGAATCTCTGCCTGGGCAACTTTTCTCCCAGTAGTCAAACTGGACGACAGCCTTCGGTTCTAAATTTGTACTCCAACGATCATTGGAACCCAGCAAGATTTGGAGGTCTAGCTGGTTCCAGTAGATATAATTTCAACCATGTTTTCCCCTGCTTTTCACCCTCAGATTTGTCTTCTCCATTATCATCACATTCTTTAGGTTTGAACTTGCAAACTTTGGATCTCTTGACCTCTACCAATAATCGTGGGAATTTTAGCCAGTCTTCAGATGAGAGTTTAGGCTTTCGAAGAGGAAGTGTGAGTACTCTAAGCCCTGATCCCATGCATGAACTTTCTGATAGTCCATCAAACAGCTCCAACAAGGTGGGTTATCTTCTTGCCAACTGATATGGATTACTTTTTTGATCTTTCCATTAATCTCACGTTTCTTTCCCTATATTCTCTTTACATGTTTCTGCTATTCTCTTTAGAAGAATTCATATCTCTCAAGTCTGGACTTCAAGCACTCCCTGCATGTTGATGGTCCATATAATAAAATTTTTATCTGTAATTTTAAAAGAGTACGACAGCTTTCATGAATGAAATTCCCAGAAGAAAGAGACCCAACAGTACTTCTGAGCCAAAGGAGTGTCATGCAGAAGCTAAGAAGTCCCGGTCAGTGTCACGATGCTCATGCCCACCACTGAAGGTGATTATTTTTTGTCAAGATACCAAATCTCCAGTTAAAGTTTACTCCACTTTCTGAAAGTTTGCTGCCCGGAATTCGTTTAAAACTAGGTACGAAAGGAGAAACTAGGAGACAGGATTGCAGCCCTTCAAAAGTTGGTG
Organism: Myrica gale; assembly: GCA_963930655.1. Classification (NCBI taxonomy): domain Eukaryota; kingdom Viridiplantae; phylum Streptophyta; class Magnoliopsida; order Fagales; family Myricaceae; genus Myrica; species Myrica gale. The sequence goes on along the minus strand of OZ005614.1, from coordinate 23,459,358 downwards.
GCACCTTTTGGCAAGGTTACATCTCTAACTCTCACCACATGTTAGATCTCTATCAGAACCCACTATTCTGTGTCTAAGAAGGGCGGGGAATTATATTATCCTTTTGGCCATGCTTTAAACTTATTATTATTATTATTTTAACATTTGGTTGGATGGAGTTGCAGACAGATACGGCCTCCGTGTTAACAGAAGCTATTGGGTACATCCAATTCCTTCATGAGCAAATCCAGGTGATTTTTTTTTCAATTTCCAACATTTGATCTCTTCTCATTGAAACTCAAGTAGGCTTTGATCCTTGCAGACAATGAGCATACCTTATACGAAGTCATCCAACAACAAGCCCATTAGGGCCATGCAACCGGTATGATATTCTTGTGATCGTATGTGCATATATATATATATATATGAACCCAAAGAGTTTTTTTTTTCCGAATCCATGATTTTCTATTGTTCATAATGACAGGGCTTGAACAAGGAGGGAAGAGGAGCGAGGCCAGACCTGAAAAGTAGAGGACTATGCCTTCTGCCCCGGTCTAGTATATCATATATAAGGGGTTTAGATTAAGGGGTTTGGTGATCATGGTCATTAAATAAAAGAGACAATTTGAAGGCCATAATATTAAGAATTATGCTGAAATCATGAACAGTATATACGCTTGACACAAACTGACCAGGCTAGTCTCTCGGACTTCATGCTTGTTCGCCTTCTTCCTTTTTTCTTTTTGGCTACTTGTTACAAACAGCTCAACTCGATATATATGAAAAAGGTTGATGTTTTTAGTAGTACAAAGTTTCTCAGTCTTTGTAGAATGTTTGCTTTCTGCTGCCTATAGCAGGTTATTGTTGGTTCCAAAGTTTTAAACTGATAGCAAACAGGTTAAAAATAAAGGGGACAAGTGCGATGAATCTAATCACTTAATCATCATTTGGCGTCTTATTCTAATAAGATCTTGAGCACTAACCTGAGTGACACTCCTGTCATCAAGCACGTGTAAGGGCAATAAAAAGTGATCCTCAGAGATTTGTTTAGCATTTGAAGGAGAGTGATGGACATCACAGTTTATTTAAAGACTACAATTGTGAAAGAATTGGCACAACTAAATAGCGGGCAGAAGCTCTTTATTTGCATATTTTGCAAGGGAATAATGGGCATTTGGGTGGGGTTGGAGAAGTGAACAACACCCAAATGATGGTATCATCAGCATCTTTTGGCGTACGTCCAGCATTGCTTCCTTCACCAGTTGAACTGCATTACGTTTCCCCATTTTGAAAATCAGACAACTCCATGTAAAACATAATGTCGAAGGACAAAAAAGGCCTACAACATAATAATAGTAAAGCTGATGTTATGGCTTTGGAAACACACCACTTTCTTCTTTTTCTTTTTGTCAATATAAGCCTTGAGCTCCTCTTGTGTGGCAAGCGACTCCTCTAAAGCCTAAAACACACAAGTAATCAACACAAATTAAACATAATTATCCATCAGTTTCTAGCTTTTTTTTACCCCCTTTGGCCGTCTTGTGCTGATAAGAAATTCATAAGAGTACCTTCTTGGTTGCCATAAGATCTTGCTCCAGGGAATCAACCTGGCTTATAGTCGCATTCAGCATTTCCTCCTTCTCAGCTGGCATGGCAGCAGGCTTCATGCTCAATCCACTCACTTTCTCCTCCAATCCAGCCATTAATTTCAAGACAGGCATGTACTTAGCACCAGAGACGGCAGGTTCAGGAAACTGGTGCAAAGGCATCTGGCCTATGAACATTGTATCAGCACAGTATATGGGACTGGAGTAGATGATGGCATCCGTGAGCTTCTTGGGCATGTTATGTGTCAATCTGGCCATGGCGACAATGCCCATAATAAAGGTAATAACAACAGTAAAAAATTGAGAGCTTAACCCTTCGGGAATGTTGCAAGCATCATGCATGGCAAAACCATCTGCTGCATGAGTAATTGGAAAAGTAACATATGTACGATTTTTGGGAAAGAATATAGCACATGCTATCTGGATTAGAAAAGGGAAGACAAAACAACAGATACAAGACACCTAGAAATAGTTTTGCACGAAGAAAGCATACAACGCAATAATTTCCATAATCATGAATGTAATCCAATGGACAACATAGACATGCATAAAATAATAATTTAACGTTTCCTGTTTCATAGAGAAATCTCTCAGTAAATCATCCATATATCATTTCTGAAGAAGGAAAAGATACTACTGTTGTCTAAGACTTGGCAAGTATTACATTAGCAACCACATAATTTTTTCCTTCGTCAAGCCAAAGAAAGAACAAAATGGTTGCATGAAACTATGGTGGTCTTCCTGCTAAAGCTAAAAGTTGGTTAGGCTTGTTAGTGCAACTATGTACAATGCTTATGCCAATCCTAACTTCCCAGGCCACATTTAATTCCTACCTTACATGTTGTGCTGGGTGCTGAAAAAGCATCCAATAGATACCAAACCGGTTCATAATCTTGAACACTCAAGCTAGATGGAAGAACATGCAAAAGTTAGATGAAGGAACATGCTAAACACACCAAGTCCAGCTTCTCCCCCACCCCTACCTTTTCTATCTCTTCCTGAATGATCCCTGAAGTAATTCACATCTCAAAATAGACCTAGGTAAATCGATTGCCACTTCTTTCTAATTCCTTATTGCAATTCCAGAAAAAAACTACACTAGGGGAAGGAAGACTACTTATCATTTTCAGATCCACGCAGATACTTCATCACCCTTCATGATATAGATAAGAGCCCATGCATTATTGAAAAATAAGTATGTATGCATCTAATTATAAATTTAGGTAGAGGACCTTTTGAAAGGGAAGATCTACCATTATCTACCACCTTTTGCCAAGTGGGATCCACAGTTTTGTCAACCATTCGAACCGATTCTTCACATCTGTAGTTCTGTTGGCAATTTTGCGCTGTTGAAACCTGTAGGGTCCATTTTCATCAAATTTTGAACTGTCACTTGCATTGACAAAAGTGAAGGAACGGAAAGGAGCTAGGAAAACAGATAAAAACGAAAAGTAAAAAAGAGGAGGTGGGGGAGTATACATGTGAGCTTAAAAGATCCATTAGAGTTTTTTATTTTATTTTATAAAAGCATATGAATGAATGTGCATCAAACAGAAATGATACGAAGTGCCACTCCAACCGCTGCAGGGTGCCCCCCACCCCAAAAGACAACAAAGAAAATAAATCACTGCTAAGACAAATAAAGAATTCTAATAGAACAGAGGCCTTTTGAGTCCAGTTAAGTGCTAGGAACAGATTGAGTTCCAGCTTTTTCAGAGTCATGCATCCATACAGAAAAATTAAATCTGAGAAACTGCCACTAGAATAAGGTTTATTGGCGCTAATGAACCAATACATTATGGCACCAGGCAATCCAACAAGTACTTTGCAGTTGCACTTCCACAAAACCCCTTGCCTCTGCATTTACCCTCATTGACATCATCAAACAAGTAAATGCCAATGGTAGAAGACTATATTTTGGATGCCCTAAGCAAATCTTGCTGCCTTGCCTAGCAAACACAGAAACACAAAGTGTGAATTTCTTCTTCTTCTCAGTAATGAGGAATCCTGTGTAGAAGGCCGAGAACAGAGCCAACATCGAGGCAACCCCAAACACTTGAAATTGTATCACATCCCTTGCACCAAGAAAGTCACAGGGTTCAAACCTAGGATACCAACATAGGAAGTATGCCCACTTGCCAATCGAAGTGGTCCATAGGGACAATTTTGTTTTTGCTTTTTCCTGACAAGATTAAACAAGAGGTCTCCCATACTTACTTCTTCATAGATATGAAACAGTTGTTGGTGCCTGACATGCTCCCTTGGAAGTCCAAAAGAGAGAGATTGAATGTCATCTACCCTTGGAGCCGCCTCCACACTAGAAGAGTCACATCCCTGAAAAGTGGTATGCAAAGAGTCTCAGGCAGTTTAGCATTGAGCAGAAGCATGGAAAAACAATAGAATCCAGAAGATTAGAGCTAATGTCGCACCCAACATTAATTAGAGAGATGAAACGAGGAAAAAAAGTGAAACAGTAGTTTATGTTCAATGATCAGGCCAGACCTTAGGGAACACTATCTCATCCTCAGATATTGTCTTCTCCTCTGCGCTCTTAATCCCAGGCTTTTTTGTACATTTATGAGAACCATTCTGAACCATCTGCATCTCCATATATTCAACAATAATGTTACTTCCTAGATAATCAATCGCATTGTAAGTGACAAAAAATGCAAAAAGAGAGTTTTGAAAAACACATTTAATATGTCTGGATCCTTCCACGGGCCCTTATCAGAACGCATGCAGCCTCCTTGATCAGCACAGGTACATGTGCCTCCCAGAAATTCTGGCAACTCACTGGCAGAAGAAGACAAACAATGTACGTTCAATATAGAAAAGAATTAAAAAAACAAAAATAGATGTATGATTATAGAGTTAGATAAGAAATCAAGATGAGGTAAAACTCCAGACAAAAATACTTCTGAGAACCTTACCTATCATCAATTATTTCAAGCAACTTGCTTTGGTAGTTGTTGCCAAGAACCTGGTAAATAATACATGTCAGCAGTTAAAATATTGCATAGATCAAAACTTATGGAGCATAAGGTGTGCCCTTACATGAATTTTTGCAGTCGTCTTAGGATCTAGGAAAGACTTTACAGTGTTCCACAATATTCTAAACCCAGAACCAGCATTGATAATGAACATCTGTTTTAATGACTGCAGGGAAGATGACAATCAGCATGGCATGAAAAATCCTGTCATCCTATGTAAATAGAAGGTTCATAGGTAAAAGAATGAGATACAAGTTACCTCGGGATAATTGTCATTATCAATCTTCTGAATGCGACATACAAGCTCCTTGGCAGCTTTGTTGAAATGTTTCAGTCCCTGCAGCACTGACTCGGCATCAGTATAGGTTATGTGAAAAGATCTCACTCTTTCTTCACTTTTATCGTTTTTGCTCTAAAAGATTGGTCTTTCCTTTTACTTGTTGCAACTATTACAGTTCGTGTTCTCACATACCACTCCTTGCACATCCAGGATGGTTGTACTTTGATCAATTTGCTTCTTTGCTGCAATCGAACAAGCAGGAAACTTTACAACAAATGTCCTCTCAAACTCCCTTATGTGGTATTTCACATATCGCTCCATATTTGTGACTTGCATCAGTTTTGTAGGGTTTACTTTTCCTAATCTCTCGATGTACACAGGTCGTCCATCCTTATCTACTCCATGATTCCCTTGAGGGTAGTGTTCCAGGACTTCATTGATTTCCTCAAATTCAAAATCCTTTGAGAAAAGAAATCAGAGTCAAAATGAAAGCAAATATAGGCAAAAAAATCTGATGCATCTATAGCCTCAGCCAACCATTTCTGAAAGAAATACCTCAATGATAGTGTCAGCACCAAATTCCTTCCTCCACTGGAGCATGTCAGACCACATTTGCTTTGTTTTCACGACATCATATTTCCTGGCCTTCAAGAATCTGTGGCATCAAAGTTTTCAAATGAATCGACAATAAAAAGACAAACTTACAGTTTACTGGAAAATAAGTAGAGCAATCATGTTCATCTCTTTTCCACAGAATTAATCTCCCTAAACTGTTCAATGCATGCCAAATCGCACTATAACTAATATGTTTTTACTCCAGTAGCAATAGTTTCCATTAACCTCAACGCAGTTCTTCAAATGTGGCACTAAAGGAAGTAGACATAAGAATCTTTTTCTAATCTGACATAAGTATAGATATCTGAACATGTTGTGCATTATCGGGATAATGTGCGTCCTTGTTAAAACAAAAATATCAGTTTTCCTGTACTTTCTTTTGAGCATATTATGGAAATAGTAGCACTGGATCTATACATTCATCAACAAAGCAGATGGAACAAGAAAAGTACGTAACCTGAGCATCATATGATAATCATTGTGCTTTGCAGGCAGAAGCTCCTCCAATATAAGTGCTTGATAGAAAACATCCACAACCTGCAACTCCTCCGCATCATGCACATCCTCGAGTTCAACAGACATGACTTTACTACTTCTCCTACACTTTTTTGTCAAGGTATTCCTGAACTTGGTGGGGGCATGGATCGCCTTCTGCTTCAAAGACCCAATTCTTGTCTTCTTTTCATCATCTAAGTTCTCAACATCAGATCTTTCAAGGGCTGAAAATCATTACATCTCACCATCATATATAATGTACAAAATACATAAAATTGAAGTGTTTTTCCTAACATTGGTATTTCAATTAGGGACACATCCAGCCAATATAAATATATAAATATTCTTCAATCAGCATGCGATATAAAGCTTTCGGCTGTTAACCACCTTCCGAAAAAAAAGAACACAAATGAATATCAGGTACGACATCATATCCCATTACAGTTCAATCCTTAATACTAGACTACTAATATTCCAATTACTTTCCACCTAGTGCCAATGTTGCTGATACTCGCATACAAGTAAAATATAATCTCAGAAAAAAATATAGCTATACTTGATATTTGGATTTTCCTAAAAGCAACCACATGCATCACATTCCAACCCTAATTCTTGGAGTCAGTGAATCTGGAACCACATAAAAAAATTTAAAATCTGCATCACTAAGAAACTTATAAACAAAGAAAAAAAAAAAGAGAAGCTTTGAATTCGGGATACCTGGTATCGAAGAAAGCGGTCCAGACATGGTGTATCGGTTTCGAATGTGTGATGCAGCAGAGGGCAGAATTATCAAGCACTCATATCACCAATGCCATAACCGAAGCCCTCTGCCGAATGCCTGCACGTTTGCACGGTCCCATCAATATTTTACCATTACATTTTTAGAACAATAGAAGGGCAACCCAAAAACCAATAAGTGCACACAAAATCAAGCTCTCCGTCTCTTCGCCCAAAAGAGACAGCACAAAACAAAAGTTTTATTTTTATTTTCACATAAGAATCTAAAGCCCTAACACCAACATCAAGCTAACGCAAACTAGTGAAGAAAAATTGAGCATTAAGTAAATGAAAAATCATGATTACGTCGGACCAATGGGACCAAAACAAAGAGAGAATGTGGCCGGTGGGATAGGGAAGCGAGAGAGAGAGAGAGAGAGAGAGAGATTACCTCTAGACAAGTAAGGAGGGGTTCTGGGGCGCGAGGCAGAGAAGGCAAGTATAAAAGACCGCATAATTCTCAGGGAATTAGCGTTCCATCGGAAATGGCGGAGGTACGGTGCACGCGTGGTGACAGAAACGAAGTAACGTTAAGGAGAGAGAGAGGCTTCGATCTCGACCAAGTCTCAGAGCTATGGACCGAGACACGGAGACGAACTGGGGCGAAATGTTAGGCCGCTCCGTACAAATCTTAACGGTATCTTACCAGACACCGCCCTTGACGTTTCTGGCTTGGTTCACAGGCAAAATCGTTCACTACTTGAGGTTTGATCTCATGTTTTCCTAAAACTGGGGAGCCCTCTCTGGTTCAGTCGAAAGAATGTCCTCAACAAGCATAGTCCCGCTAGCAAACTTCAATCCTGACGTTTAAACTATGCGTCTAATGCCATTTTAAGGCGATACAGAGTTATTAGGTCGATTACCGTCGCCATAAGTTCGAATAGAATTCTAAATGGGTCGAGTGTTTTCTGACTTTCTCTGCCCAAACAACAGCTAGAAAAGGAAGAGTGTGAAATAGACATGCCTATTTTCCACCGATTTTCGTAACACATGCATTCATAGAATCATATTTGATGCTTAAGGTATGACCCTAGCCTAGGTGCATTGAAATTTTGATTTATTCATTCTTTTTAGTTTGTTTATTTATGAGATATTAAAAAATTACTTCTTGAAGTTTTATAGAATTTTAAAAACATGTTCGGATTTCTAGAATTGGTAAATTACTACTTAATTTAAACCACTTATAAAATCATGCCTTCCGTCCTATTTTTATTCAGATTTTTTTAAGTGTATAGTGATGTGACATGCTAAGTTTTTTTAAAATAAATAGAAACCATAATTTTATTTTTCTTATAAAGAGTTAACGAGATTCGGTCCAAAATCTCTTCCGCAACATTTATTAATTTCTTCTAATTCCTAGTCAAAGGTTATATTACAATTGTTTGCTCTTTAACTTCAGCGTGATGAACTCGCACATGGTGGCCGTACAGTGGCTTGCTGCCTACCGGGCGGCCAGAAGCAATCAAAACGAATGGTTTGGTACAGCAACCTAACTCACATTCCCCTACGCATCAGATGATAATTGGTTTGGTGAATGCTTGGCGTCCAATTTAGCATTAACATTCAACAAATTCCTCAAGTTCCTAGTTGTAATCATCGTGCAAAAGGCTTAGAAAAAAAAACATTGTGCAAAAGAAACGTGTAAGGAGAAATCCACATATATATTAGAAGTGGCTTAGACAACACAAACATGCATTTAAAACCCACTCTCCTCCAAATGGCCAAACATGAGTCTCCAAGTAGAAAAGCTGCAATTCTTCCATGTTTCAGTCAGAATCCGAATTAGGATTCAAAGAGGATCTCACTGCCCTCCGCCTATTTCCATTATATCCATCATCTTCATCAACTTCGTCTGCTTTCTTTTCACTAATAAAACCTGTACAACCATAGTAGTTCAGAGACTCTTGTTACAAGCTAAGAAATGCAACCACCCAGACCCAGGACAAAAGTATTACCTTTCTTTATGAGTAGGACCTCAAGAGTCTTTGTGGAGAAATCATCCTTTCCTCCCAGATCTTGAAACCCAACCAGCCTATCTACTGCAACTCCTTTTCTGGAAGTGAACATAGTGGCATTACTATCTTGATGCAAAATTGCACACAGAATCAGAAGGTCAATGAACCTTTGGTTAATCATTGAGATTTGCTTGTCTGAGCTAACCTCCAGGACAATACCAACAACTGTTCTTCACAATGGATATTAAGAAGTCCAGAACTCATGAGAACCCAATTTGTACAATTCTGACTTCTTTTGAATTCTCACGCCTTTTAAAATACCAAATTGAACAGTATTGATGTGCCACTAGTACTTAAAATTATGCAATAGAAAAGAGATACCCCTCACCTGAACAATATGACACAAGGCAAAGTCTTGACACCTAGTTTTGCAATGAAGAAGGGCGCATTCTGCATTTCATTTTCAGTGATGTATCAAAGTCCGAGTCTTGATTTGTCCGGTCAAACTTTTACAAAGATAGAATCCCAAAATTCCAATGTTGAACAATTAAATGAGCTAAACTTGAGCCAACACCTGAAATGCTCTAATCATAAACAAAAAAGCTGAGGTAGACTGACCTCTGCATTCAGCTTGATGAACTTTGTATCAGTATGCCTTGGTGCAAGGGACTTCAAATGCTTATCAATTATCCTACATAGATCCATTTGAGATGAAAACATAATCTATGCAATATAGGCACCAAGTACGTCCACATGGGTGTGTGACTATCTTCAGGAAAGAAATAGAGGATAGATAGTAGAATAAAATGCTTTACTTGCAGCGGTAAAACTCCTGATGATAGAAATGACAAATCACTTTTTCACTACCAGTAACTTCGCCCAAGAAATCCCCCTCAGTAATCTCCCTGTACTCTCCATGCCCTTGCCTTTTTAATGCTTCTCGTTTCTCAGCTTCTTTCTATTCAAATAAATCCTTTCATGAATACTCTAAAATTACAGAAAGCTTACTCCAAGAAGAAATAGATATATATATCAAAACTCTAACCTTGAGAGCTGCAATCCTATCTGCATGCAATTTTTCCAGCTCTGGATCCTAATACCACCCAGTTCAAGTACAACTTATAAATAGCAACAATTGCATTAATATGCCGGATGGAAGAAGCACCATTAAACTTACGTCCATCAACTCATCAAGGTTGACCTCCTGGTTGAATGAGCTCGATGATTGTGCCCCCTCTTGAGCTAGCAATTCCTGTAAGATCATATAAGAACACATGAGACGAAAATAACAATCAGCACACAAGGTGGCTGGTAAATTGAAACATGCATGTATTCTTTCTAACTCACGAGGAAAGTATTCTACTATAACGTATCAACCCCACAGTTTACCATCCTCTAAACTAACTAGGACACCGCCCGCTGCAGCCAAAAGAGAGTTACAAAACTTTGGAAAGTTGCACAGTTCCTAATCCACGGTATATTATAGGAGGGAACTAACAGGCTTAATTCGTATGAAGTAGAACACTAATAATGATCTCAGATCATTGCTTACATGTTGAAAAAAAAATCTTACACGCTTGCATCAGTTGAATAGGACGGCTTAAAGCTTCGCCAGAGGTGGTAGTTACGTGAAGCCTAAAAGGGTATTTTAGGCTTCATCAAATGGTTATAAACTTCTGAGATCGCTAATTACGATAATTCCGTTTTGTAAACCGAAAAAATTCAAAAGACTCCATCATTGAAACACAACAAAAGATGGATATGGTGGAGAAAACTCCACAGCAATTTAGCGATGACAGAACAAAATTATATACCAGACAAGAGATTAAGAACAAAATTCAAGAGAAAAACCTTCTGATAATTACGGGCAGCGGCTGCCATCACATTTCCAAATGCTAAGTTCGTGAGTGTCGACTTCACTGAATCCGGATCCATCTCTCCCTCTATCGGTAAGATTGAAACTATATTGAAAATTAGACTACATTATTTCAATTTCAAATGGAACTTCGAGAAAAAGCTGTGAACTATCTTGGGTGCAAATAGATCTGAAACTGGAAGACTCACCTGGGGAGTTCCGACTTCCGAGTTCGTGAAACAGTGAGGGCAGAGAGAGATGTGCTTTGCAGGGGTTCCTGGTTCCTAAAAAAAACGGGGTGGGGGTCTCTCGAAAGTGATCGCCCAAATGAAAAACGAGAGGCGTCTTGAATCAGTCTGTCTAGGAAGGGCCTAACAAAACCTGGGCCGAAAAGTCTTAACCACTACAACGACGACGTGAAGGACCAGGCCCAACCTTCCCCAACGACAGTATTTGCCAATCTTCTTTACTTGACAATTGTTTTCTTTTATCTTCTCCTCTCGTTTCTCGTTTCTCTGTTTTTTTTTTGTCATGAGAACACTGCTAATGCGATGTTTGATTTTTTAAAACTTTGGTACGTTAGAGTTAGTAAAAAAAATAAAGAGGTAAATTATTTGAGTGAATTTTTTATATTTATTTGGAGTGAAAAGTATGGCTGAACAAAACCGGACCGCGAACCTAACCGGATTTGCGGTCCGGTCCGGTCCTTTTTTTTTAAATGTGGTCTGGACCGTACCGATTTATCAAAATAAATAAAAAACGTTTTTTTTTTTATATTTTTTAATTCAAATTACAAACTTGAAAAATTTAATTTTAAGTTAAACTAAAACTCTACATTTTTATATGTATTTCCCCTTCAAAATTAACCTAAAAAAATTAATTTTTTTAAAATGTGGTCCGGACTGGACCGGACCGCATTTGGTTGGATAAGTGGTCTGGTCCGGTCCTCTATTTTAGTAGGACCGAAAATTCAGTTTACAACCCTAGTGAAAAGTGATGATTTGATGAGAAAATAAAGAATTTTAGATCCCATACGTCTCCTAAATAATACCTGTATAAATTTTCACTTCTTTTCTTTTAAACAAAACTTTTATAATAAAAAAAATTTGCTCGAAAAAAAGTAGATAAATCTATTCAAAGGCATGTGAGATTTTCATATCTAAAAAGAATTCCTTCGTTACAAGGCTCCAGAAAAGACGACAAGTTTGAGGCAGGGACAAGCAAACATCCAAATAAAAACATATCTATTTTTTTCTCAATCCTTGCAAAAAATTATGTTTTCAAAAACACAAACAAAACATAGTCAATATGATTTCTTACTCTTCATCATAATTTCCTACAATGGTCAAGAACATACAGATCGGTGACTTGCATCTCTGGCCATTCTAATCAAAACTTGAATACCACTAGCACAGACCAAAAAATCATCATCATTGACATCTATCAATATGCTTTTTCTGTAAGAGCAGTGTTAGAGCTTCAATAAGAAAAGAGACCCAGAGGCCTGATTTATCTAGATACAATTGGGTTGTTTCCAGAGTTCCAATTCTTCTACAACATGAGGATCAAGTGACCTTGGCCTGCAGTTGTTGGGAACATTTAATCAGGATCAATCATAACGGTAATTGGGAGCAAGTAAGAATTGATGAGTATCGCCTGCCCTCTCCGAACCCTTTCCCTCTCCGACGACGGGTTGCTCCTCCCGTCTTTCCCTTATCTCTCCCTCTCTCTTCTCTCCGTTTTTCCCTTGGCCTTTTGTTCCCCTTTCTCCCTTTCCGCATGCTCCTTCTTTTGGGCGTTCTTCATGGGTAGATCCTGGCGGTTTGGGGACTTTTTGGTGGCCACGCTCCGTTCGGCTGTGCTCGTTCGCTCCCGGCTCTCCTCTGACCATTCTCCCGGAGCTCGTGCACTGGCGCGTGCGGTTCCACGCGCACCCGTGGGCCCGCGTGGATCTCATGCGCCCGCCCTTCTTTTGCCTTGGTTGGGTGGTTGTGGCTTGCTGGTTCTCGGTCCAAGGGTTCTTTGCTGTGTGTTTTGTGTTTGTAGTGTTGTGTCTAATAACTTCATTTCTCTGGTTTGTGTTGAGACGGATCTCGTGGATGTTTGGTTGGTGCGGCGTGTTCATGCAGCAATGAAGCTCTCATTTTGTCCCTCCTTTTGTATGTGCTGGTGTGGATGGGTTGTCGAGGCAATGGGAGTGCGAAGCTTGCTCGCCCTTTCCTCCGGTATTGGTCACCTCCGCGTGTGGCCGAGCTTATGTCGGATTCTTGTACCCGTTTCAAAAATCTGGGTCTTTTGGCCCCCTTGTATGTAGCCTTTGTGGCTATTAGGATTCAGGCCCTTGTGGCCAGTTATTGTATGGTCTTTCGGGATGTTTAGTTTGCTGTTATGGGCTCTTTTGCCCCTGTGCTTTGTACCGACCTTGATGGCTCCTCTGAATCAGCACTGCTGTTTCTTCTCCGGTGAAATGAAATTTCATGTTACTTAGAAAAAAAATCATAACTGTAATTACCTGTCTAGCAACAAGTACAAATTTCGCAAATCACACTTACAATTGAAACTTGAAGGAGAAGATCAGACGAATTGCTCAAAAGATTTCCTCTTTCTCTTCAAGTACTCTGAAGCTCTCGATTTGGTTGAAATGGAAGAAACAAATTAAACTTGTAAGCTGAACCATAAAGGATGGTAGAGGTGAATGGGAGTTTACAGATGGAAAATGCTACTTAAGGATTAAACTTTGCCCTATCTTCGTTTCATTCAAACATGAATTTACATAACCATCCTTCAATCAATCAAATGATAAGAATTCCGTTTTCAGTTTCGGATTTATCTTAAGGACATTATGGTCAAATGATCTTAAACTGCTCGTCAAATATGAAATGACAACTATCAACGTTTATAAAAACAGGTCCACACGGTTTAACGCATTCCTCCAGATTCCAGAAGAACGGAAACTACCTCTCAACTCCGTGGTACTGGTTCCTTCCCGTGCGTGCCTTCCTGCTATGGTGACCGAAGTCTTCCTTGGCCCATCTCTTGAGACACTGAGGGGCGACTTTTGATTTTTTCAGTCTCTTCCTCTGTTTCTTGGATATTAACTAGTAACTACAATAACATTTAAACAAATAGAGACACGTTTAGGTCCTGGGTTGTCTCGAACGGCAAACGGATAAGCTTCTATACGGGTTAGAATTCTTCACCTACGTGAAACTATTGAAGAATGTTGAATTTGCTGGTCACTTGGGGTCACCACGTCATTTTACATAGCTGAGTTGTCCTTCGTAGGACAGAATTTTTCCCGTTAGCTACCGCATCTTTTCTGTCCTCTCTCTCTTTCTGTGACGCTGTACGTGAACGCCTCAGGACAGCTCTCCCTCTGTTTATTCTCTTTGCCATGCGTAGCAGAGTTAGTTATTTGGTTTTTGCTATTCTTACAGTAGTGGTAGTCTTTTCTTCTTTGTAACTGTATATATATCCTCTTTGTAAAGCTTTTTCAATACAGACAATACATACGAGAATTATCTCGTCCAACCTTCGTCTTCCTCTGCCATTTTCTTTTCACGTTCTTTTATCAAAACTTATAGAAACTTGGGTGAGAAAGACTGCAGTTGGGTGAGGGAGAAACTTGTAGCTGCCCACTGTTTCCATAGGGGGCCGAAATGGACTGGAAATGACACAATCTGTGCACACTGGCGCAACCAGGAAGAACATTTGAAAAACTGTACAGAACCATGGTGTTTCTGAAGTGCATTGGAAAGAGTAAACAAATGCTTCATGCGTTACATGAACTCTTATCTTTCCAGTATTGAGTAAATTTGTGTCGGATTAGAAAGAAAAAAGAGAGTAAATTTGTATTGATGCTTCCGTTAAGAAGATGAAGGGAACAGAAGGACATTTTTATCAAAAATTTGAGACATTTTTAAAGTTTGAATTCGAAAGATCCAAATATAAAAAAGATATAAACTTAAATTAAAATGTCATATTTCAAATTTGTATCGACCAGTGGCAACAGGGCGATATCAGTCATTTGCCAGGCCTTTTCTATCTGGGCCAGACGATTCAGCCCAAAACTTGTCTAGTCTCAAATATCCAAAACGGCACAAGCCCGCAATGATAATCTGTTCACTTGGAACTCTTGAAGAGTTGTGACTTCATTCGGGACATCCATGACATGATGGCCCAAATGCGGGACTGCAAGATTATTAAAGTTCATTGTAGTGCGAACACTAAACTGCACCATTTAGCGAGGAGACTGGCACGCTAGCCCTCTGTCTTGCAAGTTTTTAACTCTTTTGTTCCATGCATAGTCAAGAAAAGGATCCTACCCTTTTTGTTGTAATCGGGGCCAGTGGTCCGTTCTGAGGTGAATCCCCCAGGCTCACAACGTTTGATAAAACAAAAAGAACTCTTGAAGAGTTCTGAGGTGTTTATTCCCCAAACTTGTTAACAATCCGTTGTCATAATAGGTAACCCAATAGACGCTAACATTTACCAAGTTAGTTTATCATACACCTCTTAATTAACCTCTTTTCCTAAGGATTCTAATGATTCTCTTCACGTTTTCATTGCTTTTTCACCCTCTTTGCTTCTCCATCTTCACTTTGTATTAGTTCCTTCATCTTAATCTCAAAGCTTGGGGCCTTCTTACGTTGTAGGAAATTGAAAAGCTCTTCAAAAGCAACATTGGCATCATGACTCTTCGTTAGTTCCTCAGCAACCTCGGCTGGGGTGACCTCTGTGCTGTCTATTAGGGCTTCAATTTCTCCATAGAGGTGGTGGGATTGGCGATTAGTAATGCCATGGTAATTGGAGGCCCCACCCATGGCTAGTGCAATATGACATGTTGATATGCAAGTCCATTCGACCCGGACGCAGCAAGGCAGGGTCGAGCCGATCCTTGTGGTTGGTGGTGAAAATAACGATTCTCTCGTCCCCAAAGCATGACCACAAACCGTCCATGAAGTTCAATAGACCGTTGAGCGTATACTGCAAATTTTTCAAGACGGAAGCAACACAGCAGATTACCAATGAGCCTACACAACAAAATGTTTTCTTGAAAAAATTAAACTTGTGTTCTTTATTATCTTGATCATATCGGGATAAAGGAAATAATTATTATGATGAACTTTTTTTTTTTTTAAAAAAAATCTGGAATTGCTAGTATACAACAATTTTGCAAACCTTGGAGTTCTCGGCATCCTGCGCCTGCATGGTGCAAATTATGTCCTCTATCACCACTCACCAGCATAGACCGATTACTCGTTGCCAACAAAGTCCTCTTTAGATCCGAATCGTCGTAAAGACTTGACAGATCCAAATCATAGATATCAAACTTGAGGTAATTAGCCATGGCAGCGATCAAGCTCGATTTCCCCGTACCAGGCGGACAGTAAAGCAAATACCCTCTCTTCCAAGCCTTCCCTACCTTCTTTTAAAACTCATCCGGCCAGGGTTATTGTGTGAGTTTGAGATGGTGTGAGTGGTGTGAGTCGACGGTGATGATTTGTTGAGTTAGATTGGACGGTGAGATTTTGGCCAGCGCATTAATGAGCGACCCGTCATTCCTACTCAACCCGGCTCCCGCATCCCCCAAATCTCGACTCTTCCCCGCATCCCCCCCAAAATTCGAGTTGAAGTGAGCCCTAGCCTTCAGCCTTCGATCAGTTCCCACTTCGATTCAGCCTTCAGTCTTCGAGCTCCTACGGAAGAGTCCACTTCGATTCAGCCTTCAGCCTTCGACTCCTCCGGGCCACTCCACTTTTCCTTTGGTTGTTCGGCGATATTACCCAAATTTTGGCTTTGCCTTTGCGAAAGGTAAGTTTTCCGTAGGTGGTGCTCATGGCATCAGCCTCACAAATCCACGTATGTTGTTAGTTTACAACTCACTCAACAGTAGGAATCTAGGATGACTCGAATTCATACTCAAACAGTATATATTGTTCTTCAAGTATTTGGAGGTCCTGTCTCCAAATCACTACGCTAACATCCCCCAAGGAACTAATAGCCTTTATAGATAATTCTTAATTTTATTATTGGTGGGAGATCAATCACTCTCAGACAATGATAATTGTTTGATGTTAAAGTTTGGAATACAGATCTGGAATTTCCATGTCAATGATAATTGTTTGATGTTAAAGTTTGGAATACATATCTGTTATTGGCCTAAGTTTATTTATTGTGAAAACAATCCTCAGGGGTACAATTCAATGGGAGTACCGGAAGTGGTGGTACAATTCAACCCCCAGGGGTTGAGGGGAAAAATTTTGGCTAAGAAAACGAGGGTTAGAAGTTTCCCCTCCGATTTCCAGCCAGTTTCTTCGATCAGGAACAAGTGATCAATAGTGTTGGCCCACTACGAGAAAAGATGAAATAGATAAATAACAAAAGAAAAGAAAACTCAAATATTGTTTGCTAGTGCCGCATGTGTCCGACCTGGGTCACAATTCAAATTCGAAAGATTTTTTTTGTCAACGTAGATTAGGAAGGAATTCGATTCTCTTATGTGGAAGTAAAGGATTACCCAAACTATGTATTCAAGGATTACGTGTATTTTTTTCTTCTTTCCTTCTGATTATCACACGAAGATTTCATTACTATTTGATTTTTTTTAGTGATTTTTTTAAAAGTATTACAATTTTTTTCTCATATTAATCTTTTATATGCGTTGCTACGTGTTGAAAAAATTATATGCACAACAGAAAAACAAATGGGAAACAAATGAGATTTCGGTAAATCTAGCATCCTCGAATTGAATGATTGAAGTTATTTTACATGCCCCAACCATTAAAGCTTCAGAAACTCTTCCTGGTGGTGGATTAATGTTCTACGAGAGAATCACATATACTAATTTCACAACTTAAATGCTAAAATGAAACAAAATTCTAGAGAGAGAAAGAGGGGAAGGGAGAGAAACTCTCTACCTTTTTGTTGTGTTGAGAAGTGAGGGAGGAGGGGCCTTTTATAGTCTCTCCTCATCAACTTTCATGTGTCACCATGCATGGTTAGAGTGTCATGCATGAGACCAAGCATGACACTTGCATGACTCATTGTCATGCAAGAGGTTTTGTGTACTCACACATGCACGGGGTGCCCACATGAGTGTCCTTAATTGGAAACACTACGGATTGTATGACACGGGATATTAGTAACTATATTTTTCATGTTAGCTAGCTGCATATAATTTTATGGTATTAAGTAATTAAAAGAATTGTGATGTCTTCTGTTGGTTGCAAAATATATGTGACATATCTATTTAATTGAAATCATCCTGTCACCAAATTTATATATCACAACCGTTCATGAATAATGATGAGAATTTATCTAGTTAAAAAAGGGACAATAATATGTCGCGACCACGACTTTCTGTCAACGTATTTTCGACAAGTTTAATTTATTGTTGTCAGAAAATGGAATATTTAGTGTCCTCTACTCCCCGTCAAAGGAATTTTCGACATGTATAAGTGGTCAAGAAAGGGAACTTATTACGACGGAATCCACTTAGTCGATAATATTTAGCAATAGCTACATTCTGTCGATAATGATATTCATGACCAGTGTAGCTGATCAAGAAATAGAAGCTATAGCGATGAAATTCATGCGTAAACATTTGAGCAAGGTCGACCACTCATGCCAACAACAAATGTGGTTGGAAGATACCAACGGTTCTTTTTTGTGGTCATTAAAGACTTCTCTCACGAAGTTATTCTGACAGACAATCCTTACCTATGCAATTGCAACAAACTTCTTGCAACGAGTAGTTCCGTTGTCAGATGCGATTTTTCTTGTAGTGATGGTAAAACTCATTTTGTCTCTTTTATTGGAGAATCTTATAATTTTGAAAAGAACAACAACAAAAAATCTCAACTGTACAACTGTCCTTCTTGAAAGACCTTCTACAATAAAGACAATAACTTTTTGTTTCTTTATTGGGAAAAATATATTTTTTTCACCACAAATTACCATATTTTTTTTACTTTACACCTTAAACTATTCACTTTTGAGACATTTCACCATCCGACTATCAATCTTAAATACTTTGTCAAATTTAAGCCGCGTCAATTAAAATATCTTGACCTGCGAACTGACCTGATTTGAGATGAATCGACCTATTTCATTGCAGATGACCCGCGAACTGACGCAGCTAAAACAAAATCCAAATCAGCCTCTTCTTCGCACCACTCCCAGCCACCCAGCTCTATCCCAGAAGGGAATGTTGTTTTTGTTTGTGTGCAACAGGAAAGAGAAGGAATTGGGGAGGCAGCAAGCGTCTGGGTCATGCCCTTTCTGTGGAGGCAAAGTGCGAGCCTTGGATGTTGATAGGCAGTGGAACTACAGTTTTCTGCCCATCTGCGTTAAGATCAAGAGATTATTTATGCACTTTGTGTTCTAGGCGCTTGGAATTGACCTACTAGTTCAAGAATGTAGCTAGTGGGAAACAAAAAAGAGTTTTTGCTGGCTATGATTTGCATGTCTATCTTCTGATTTCATGTTGCTTTTGTTGAATGGACGAGTGATTAGAGGTCATTTGACGCTCTAATCTGTCATGTATGTGTGAATTACAGATGAAAACATCAGTGTGCATATTGTAAAAGCTAGTAAAATCTCACACTCTTTCCGCTGCAAATCTTTCATTGTTGTAACTTTCTGATTCAAGTCTTTGTTCTGCTCTTTTAAACTTCTTATTCCTTTTCTTTCTTTCTTAATTTAAGGTGCCTAGTTTGGAATATTGTTCCATTATCGTATCCTAATATCACAATAATTTACCTAGCTGCCCATGCCCCTATTAACATGAGTTTATTTTGTTGCTAGTTATCTCTGGAAATTCATAAGATGGAAATACAGAAGTTCGAAGTAATTACTGTAAGTTCTAATATCACTCATGGGCAACTTGAGTATGTAAGTAAGGTGTTCGAATAAATGGCATATAAGAAGTTGGTAGTGTTTTTGGGTTTTCTTATCACAGGAAGTGTCCATCTCGGATCGAAAAATCGATCATTCAGGAACTGACTGGTCGTTGGAATTGAGTGTACAATGGAAATGAGAAAAAACTCTTTCATTTGCTCTCGCTCTACCGAGCGCGACGAGGGAGTTGGGACGAAGCTGGGTGGCTGGTGGGAGTTGGGCGACGGCTGTGAGAAGAAGAAGACAATTCAGTTTTGAATAAAATCGCGGGTCATCTACATGGGAGCTGGGTCGGGTAATCTGGAATTCGGGTCAAGTGGGTCAAGTCTTTTAAAGCGAGGTGGCGACTTAACATCCATTGGATCATGAAGTTTATATTCTGACCTTCCATCAACATTCATCAGCACAATAATCGAACCTAGTTAAACTATACAGTTAGACAACATAAAGGTTATGTTTAGAAGGAAAAAAAAGACAACGGAAAGGTTACACGCAACGAAACCCAGTGAAACAGAGAGAAAGAAACTGAGCACTAGTCGTTATATTCACAAAAGAAACCTTCAAAGCTATTTAGTGTCCCATTCTCTAGCATGGCCACATGATCACAAGCATAAAAACAATCATAACTGCTCTGCAACCACGATGGCGAGTACATGCCCCAAGAATCCACGGAGTCCACAAATACAAATTCCATGCTCAAGCCCTCTGATTCATAACTAGTTAGTGCCCAAAATCGGCAACTCCACCATCTCACTCAACTCCTCTGACAAGTCCATGGCTGAAATCAGCAATGATAACGGCGACAACTCTGAATTGAACTTATCCATTTGGGATGCTTTGTTCGCCGCACCTGCACGTCACGTGGAGCGAGTGAGATCGACCGGGGTAGCGAGTGTGTGAGCTTCGGGAAATTGAGTATGGCGAAGCTTCCTTTGATGCTCAGGGAAGCGACGTTGTGGGCTTTTGCTGCCATTTCTGGGGTTGGGAAAGTGCCTAGCCATATTTTGGATTTCTTAGGAGGCTCGCAGATTTCAGACGCCCATTTGCCCCAATTTCTCACAAATTCATTGCTCGAGCCTCACTTTAAAGATAGGGAGCTAAGTCAGAAGTCAAAAAATTTCATTAAATGACCTGGACTATTTTACACCGTTAGATTTGTATAAAATAATCTCGGCCGTCTAGTTGGATCTTCGCACAAAATTGCCTCCGTAGTCAATTCGTTCCCTTTAACCATCCCCGTCCCGCGTACTCATCGTATGGGCAAAGCTGGCTATGCAGCTTCACAACATTTTTTTCCTCTTTAATGACATTGGCTCTGAAGATGACATACAACAGGTAAGAGTCTAACACCTTGTCTTTGAATCTCTTGTTGAAGCTAAACTCAAAGAAGTGCTGCTCGTTGAAGTCTTTGCCGACATTGGGTTCAGTGCACATGAATCGCCATCTGAGCTGGATGTCGTCGAACGTATCAACAATGTCCTCTCCCTTCTCGATGGAGACGCTGAGGTGCTTCTGCCGTTGGGTTTTGCTCAGGCGGACGCGATCGGTGGAGGGGCTAATCTTTGTCCATAGATAGACCTTTGCGGCGGGTTCAATTATTGTGCGAATCACTTTCGTGTGAAGTGATGGCTGAGATGGGTGCTTGACAATCTGATGATCGCGAACTTGACATGTCATTAAATGAATTCTCACCCATTTGAAGAGGCAACCCACCCGTGAAAATCTCGACCCGCCTGTGAGTTCCCGCCTGTTTGCTTGCCTCTTCATCGTCGAGACTAGATCTGGGCTTGTATCTTCATCATTCAAGCTTGCCTCTTCATCGTTCAAACTGAGAATACATGAACGTGGACCCTTTATGGATGTGCTGAAAGGAAAATATGGGTCCTTCAGGGATGCAGTTCAAAGTTTTTGTGAGATGCTTGAAAGTAACTCAGTCTCTTGGAATGCGCTGATCTCAGCTTATGCACAAAATGAAGATGGTGAGAGGGCTTTTATGTTGTTTGAAGAGATGATACAGTCAGGTTTCCAACCAGATTCGTTTCGCTTTCTCAGCGTCTTAACTGCTTGCAGCCACTGTGGGCTGGGTAGAATTTATAAAAATCACGAATTGGCAAAGAAAGCATTAGACCAACTTTTCAACATGGAAGAGGTTAGAGATGTTGCTCCTAATGTCAGTATGTCTAGTATCTACTTGGCAGCAGGTTAGTGGGAGAGTGTTGGGAAGGTGAAGAAGGCAACGGGGGATTGAGGAGTTAGAAAGGTCTCTGCTTACAGCTGGATTGAAAATTTGAAATCAAACATAAGATTCATGTATTCTCAGCGAATGAGAAGTCCCAGCCACAAATGAGAAAGATGAAGGCTAAGTGTGTGAGGGAAGAAGACGATCTGAACGATCTGTGCAAGAGTAACAAGAGAGGGAGAGACAAATGCTAATAACCTTCTACCAGCGGGAAGAAATCAAACTCTCTCAATCAGATGTGAATAGATCAGTTTTTGTACAATGAAAGAAAAACAAAGGATATTCTTCTAGAGATGATTTTTGGGAAGCAAGAATATTCAAAAGTGTATGTAATGAGGCTAGGGCTTAGCTAAAGGTTTGTATGTTGTTTTAGTAAGGGTATATTGGTAAAACAAGGTCATTTCAAGGTCTGAGTGCATTTCTAGAAGTTTAATTTGAAATCTGTTAAAATCCTGTCAGGCTATCCCTAGGCTAATCATACCAACTGAATAACCTTCCAACTATTCTGTAACCATTCCCAAACTTTTCCCGACGCAACCAACATCCTTCCAGAAGCTTCTACCTCATACGTTTGACTTCCACAATCTTCATAGAACAACCAAGTTGCTATTTACATTCTAAAATGAAAATTACATTTATCAAAATACTGTTTTGCCCATGGAAAATAATGTCATCTTACATAAACATTTTCAACATCTAAGTTGTAGACTTGATTCACCAAATCCAAGCAATCCCCGTCAATACACATTGGGATACCTCCAAAAGAGGCAACTACTTGGCACGCGAACCTAGCCGCCCTTGCTTCACTCTTGAGAGAACTATGACCAACTGTTGTACCAGCACAATATGCAAAATATCACCATTGCCATTTCTGCATATAGCTGCAAAGAATAACGCTCCTCTATGCACCGCTACATCATAGTTAATCTTGAGTACTCCTGGGTTAGGTGGCATTCATCTAATTGAATTCTCTCCTGACTTCTCTTCCCAGGCCATCAAATGGTCATTGTACCTCCTCCATGCAGCCCCAATCATGTGATTTGGTTCCATCTTATCCCGTTCAAGTGCACTCTGATTTCTTACAAACCAGATTACATCAAAATGGACAGCATAATTTTCTCCTACAAAAAAGTTGTTGACCCACACTGTAGTAAGGCAACTTGACGCTGCCGTCCTCCACACAGCCCCAATCATTTGATTTGGTTCCATCTTATCCCGGTCATGTGCACTCTGATTTCTTACAAACCAGAGGACATCAAAATGGACAACATAACTTTCTCGTACAAAAAAGTTGTCGACCCTCACGGTAGTAAGGCAACATGACACTGCCAAGGAGCTTTATAAGTTATGTAACATGCCAGCTAGCTTTTTGTAGAATATATGTAATTTTGCTTTTGGAGTTTATCATGAATCAACTGCACATCGGACAGTTCACCTGAATATGACTCTGTCATGGATAAGCGATAAAGCTGGAAACTCAAACTCAAAGTTTGCCCATTCTCTGGCTACATGGCAACTGATTCTTGTTCTTTTGGTTTTTTGGAAATATGTTAGTATCCCTCGACATATTTTATCTTGCGATGCGTTATTGTAATTTGCACTCTGTTGCTTTATTTAGAAAAAAAAACAAGCTCAAAGATTGGGATGGTCTAGCAAATATAACAACCATTTTATACTTGTTTTGGGGAGGGTCTACTTTATTGTGCTTTGTTAGGAATATTTTAGTTGACTTTACTTCGAGTGTAATTTTGGTATAATTCCTGAGTTGTTGAGGTTAATGAAGATTATGTGAAGAGTTGGAGACTGCAGTACAAAGAACTGGGGATTACTTCAGAAAAGTCAAGTCAGCTTGAAGTCAGATGCAAGTCAGACAGAAACGTGTATTAAAGAACGGCTGAAACAGAAATTATTTAGTCCGTTCTTAGTAAATGAATGATGTCATGCATGACCATAGAGACCCAGAACTTTCCTTTCCTAACAGAAAAACCACCCATAGCTTTTAACCCCCTTCCTTCTTCGAGAATGAGACACTTAGAAAATTTTCGGAGATTGTGTGCTGAACGTAGAACCTCTTGAAACTTTCTGATCGTGATTTTCTAAGCCTTTGTTCTTGTGTGAACTGAGATGAAGTTTTAAAAGAGAAACCCTTCTCCTTAGGAGTCTTAGTTCGATATTTCGATCACCACCGTTATTTCCTCACAAATAAATTCAAGACTTTCGGAAGTTGCTGAAAATCCTGAAAGCCCAAGTGAAGAGTTCGTGCAGTTGTTGTTGTTGCTGGTTTGCAATGGAGAATAACATTGCATGAATAGCTAGGTTAACAGAGTTAGCTTTTCGAATGGACGAGAGGTTCTCGATCCATGCATAGGAGCAGATCCGGACTGTGAGTTTTGGGTAAGAAATCAAGTGGGTTAGACTAGGATTGTGGTTAGTCTTGAGTCTAAAGATCACCTTGTATTTCGAGTTTGAAAAGCTAGTGGAATTGTTACATGGCTTAGGGGTCCGGAGAGTTTTTGTCTTTTGGAATTTGTTTCCAAGAGATTTTTTCTTCGTCACCAGATTGTGTCTTTGTGTGGTGAATGTTCTTTTAATTGTGTTCTTGTTTAAAGTACGTTCTATAACCTACAAACTACATAGTCAGATGTTCCTGAATTAAGAATCTTGGATATAGATTCTAAATATTCTAATATGATCTTGGTGTGATTATTTACATTGTTGTAAACTTGTGTACTGAACTTTCTAATTTGTTTTGGTGTAGTTTGTGCAGAAAAAGAATTGTATATTTTGAGTAGTATTAAAGTTTGAATTGCAGAACCTATTCACCCCCTCTAGGTTCGGTTGGTGTTGTATTGAGTCTTAAACAAGTCTGTTCATGCTTGTAAGCTTTTTACTTCTAAAGAATAGAGTAGGACGGCTCACCTATTGGGTGGTCCTTTTTATCGAGGCCTCACTACAGGGTAGGATACTTGTCAGGAGACATGGAGTAAAAAACAGTAGTCAAAACAGCTGCAGGGAAGACGAGTCTTGTCAAAGAAGAAGCTTAATAAAAACTGAGAAGAAATTAACTTATTGAAGCCGAGCCGAGCGGTGAAATTGGTTTCAGATCTCATTAAATGACGTGGAGATTCTGAGACCATTAGACTTGCCTTTTTAAATAACAGCCCTTGCTTTGCACAACTTTGAATTAAGCCTCTTTGCACCAAATCTTTTCCCCACAGACGACTTGTATGTTTTAGAATTTTATATAAACAATGTGCATGAGCTCTACTCATATTTAAGGGTAGTTTTAGTCCACCTATGTTGCATAAGGTTACAAAACAAGTGAACCAGTCTAATACATGGAACTGCATAATATATAGGCCTCAATGTTCTAGATATACCCTGACCTAGGGGTGGGCAAAAAACCCGTGACCCGACGACCCGAACCGGACCGACCCGTTCGGGGCGAGTTTAGGCGGGTTCGGGTTTATATGTGAAGAAAACCAAATTTTCGGGTTCGGGTATAGTAACAAACCCGTTCTATTACCCGAACACGAAACCTAATACCCTCAGCTGAGGCCGGGGTGGTCAAAAACCCGTGACCCAACGAACCGGACCGACCCGTTTCTGACTCGATCGAGGCGGGTTTAGCGGGTTCGAGTTCGGGTTTATATATGAAAAAAACCTAATTTTCGGGTTCGGGTTAAAAATTTCGAACCCGAACCCGGTTTGCCCAGCCCTACCCTGACCCAATTCTCTGCTGCAGCTAACCAAGTCCTATTTCTGACCATTTTTTCAGATTCTGGAAATGTTGGCGCTCCCCTAGAAGTTCCCGCCTTGGTCCAATTTTTTTAGATTATCGAGATAGTGGAATTAAAAATATTGTTCCTTAGAAAAGCCAAAAGGAAAACAGGAAATAGTGTTGATATTCTCCTTTTTGTGGTTAAACTGTACTGTGTAATGTGTATCTTATGGGCAAAAAGCAGATGGGAATATTTAGGAAGGTACTTAATTGCCGATCTCAAAATATTGGTTTACAAAAATATTTTAGGATATAATAAATGCAACAAAATTAATAAATAAAACATTCAAAATCTCAAAAAATATTAAATAAGCCAAAATACCTTTTATAAAGACTTCAACAAATTTTCACACTAATTTCAGTACCTTTTCAAAAAAAAAAATTTCTAACAAATCTTTAGTTTTCATAATTTTTTAATAATATCAAATCATATCCCTTTACATTTTTTACAAACTCAAAAAAAAATAATTAAATATCATGAAACTTTTCACTAACTTTTACACAAAAATTTATAAAACTTCAATCTAGGTATTTGATTGTTAAAATTTTAGGGTATGAAAATTGGTGAAAAATGAAAATAGTTTATGAAAGTTTGTGAAAAAGTGAAGAAATATAATATTTAAATGAATATTATAATAAAAATAATAATTTGATGGGGAGAAAAAGATTATTTTGTAATTTTTTTAATAATACATAAAATTTTGACACTCAAACACGAGGTAAATATTAACGATACTATCAAAAAAAATTATAAACATCATAGTATTTTTTATAAAACGAACATCTTGTTGCCTGTGTTTTTCCAAATGCTACTGGTGGTGATGCTATTTTCCATTTTACTGTGAACTTGCTATTTTGCATTCCTGCCACGTTGGTTTCGTTTTTTTTTTCTTCCTCTTTTTGACTGAAAGCGTATGCAGATGACCAACCCAGTATATCATACTCCTACTCCACAATCATTAAATGAAAAATTCTATTTTAATTGTTATATTTGAAATTTCCAGCTCAACAGGATCTCTCTATCCATCAAAATTACGTACCATATCATGGACAAAGTCTCACATCGAAACCTGGGAGGTGTTTATTTCCCAGACTCGTCAAGAATCTGATGTCTAAATTACACACTCCACAGTTTACAACTGATGGCTCATGAGCTCATCGCCTGCGATTTTGTCCCCTTGCACCGATCCTGAACCCTCTTCTCCTAAATGGATTCCCTCCAAAGGGAATCCATTCGGTCATCCAAGGGTCAATATTACTTTTCAATCTCTTCGCTTCTTCATCTTCACTCTTATCAGTTCCTTCATCTTTGATTTCATTGGCTGCATCCTTTTTACGTTTGAGGAAATTAACAAGGTCTTGAAAAGCAACATTGACATCATCACTCTTCATCAGTTCCTCGGCAACCTCGGCTGGGGTGACCTCTGTGCTGTCGATTAGGGCTTCAATTTCTCCATATAGGTGGTGGGATTGGCGATTAGTAATGCCATGGTAATTGGAGGCCAAGACTTTGAACCCACTGCTAGTGCAGTACGACATGTTGATATGCACGTCCATTCGACCCGGACGCAACAAGGCAGGGTCGAGTCGATCCTTGTGGTTGGTGGTGAACACAATGATTCGCTCGTCCCCACAGCTTGACCACAAACCATCGATGAAGTTCAATAGACCCGAGAGTGTCATCTGCAAAGAGGTTCAACAAACGAACCAATACGAAAAGGCTTATTAGATGAGCAAAAATGGGGGTACTGAGGAAGTTTTCAGAATTTCTTCCTTTGTTAGTATAAAAGGAAGAAATACCTTTGTGGCAGAAAATTGATCATATCCCTTACTTCGACCCTGCGTCTGCAAGCTGCAATCTATATCCTCAATCACCATAATAGACCGATTTGTCGAGGCCAACAAAATCTCCCTCAAGTCGTAATCCGAGTGAATACTGCTCAACTCCAAATCATAGATGTCAAAATTGAGATAATTGGCCATGGCAGCGACCAAGCTAGATTTACCCGTACCAGGCGGACCATACAGCAAATACCCTCTCTTCCAAGCCTTCCCTACCTTCTTGTAAAACTCCTTCCTACTCACGAACCTGTCCAAGTCATCAATGATGCTCTTCTTGACCTCCGGATCCATGGCCAACTTGTCGAAAGTTGCAGGATGCTCCAGATTGATCGAACCCCACATTCCCTGTCCCGGTCCTCCTCCGAAATCATCATCGCGCTGGATCTGACGGTTATACAGCTTTACAACCTTCTTTTCCTTTTTAATGGCGTTGATTCTGGACAAGACGTGCGGCAGGTAAGAGTCGAACACCTTGTCTTTGAATTTCTTGTTGAACGTTAACTCGAAACAGCGCACCTCCTTGGAGCTATGGTTCTTGGGTTCAATGCAGACGAAACGCCATCTGAGCTGGAGGTTCTCGAACTTATCGATGACCTCCTCGCCCTTCTCGATGGCGACGCAGAGGTGCTTCTGCCGTTGGGTTTTGCTCACGCAGAGGCGCTTAGTGGAGGGGTTGGTCTTGGTCTGGAGGTAGACCTCGGCGTCGTCGTAGACCTGGTTGCGGGTCATTCCACACATCTCGTTGATGACGAGGGTGAGTGTGGAGGACAAAGGGGGGAAGAGGTAGTGCAAGGCGGAGAAGAGGTAGGAGCGGAGCTGGTGAGGCACGAACTCGTTGGCGATGGACCGGACCAGCATCATGGAGGCAGCGAAGGAAGCATAGGCGGAGAACAATGTGGAGACCGTGGAGGGCATTTCTTTGGTAGAAAACATTGCTGTGGCAAACTCCACAGCTGGTTGGTTCAAGGAACTTCACGCAAATGGTACCTACTTATATATGGGTCGGATTGAGTCCTTTGCTTGTTCTCGCTAAGGGTGTTTATTTGCACCGACTGTTGCCGTTTTAACCGCTAAAATCGTCATCACTACCGGTATCATAACCGGTAAGGGCGGTTATTGTGCCTTAGCGGTGCGATGGTGGTCTCAAATATGTGATTCTATCAATTACGGTGACGGTGAAGGTTTTCACCAAAGCATCCCTACACTAGCGTTAATCACCCCTAGTTGAGACTTGACTTGTACTATTGTATATTTTAAAGTATGATTAACACCATGACACTTAAATAATTTTTAAAATTTAGGTTGTGTTTGTTTATTGAAATTGATAAAAAAAGTAAGAAACAGAGATTTAATTGAATTTTTTTATATAGTTATTATAATAAAAAAGATAATTTGATTATAAAAAAAATTCTTTTATTATTTTATGAAAAATTCATTTTTTTGTTCTTAAATTTTGTCCTTTTACAAATTAGTAACTAAGATTCAGTTTTTTAGTTTCCAGTTACTGAGTTTATACTTCTTCTTCTATTAAATTAAGAATTGTTAGGTGCCCTAACAAGAGAGTTAAACACGTCAGCCTTCGCCAAATCACCTCATTTTCCACGTCAATATCAAGTCTCGATCGTTAAAGCCCAAAACGATGCACAACATTGTAAAATACTTCCCTTCTCCTGATCTCTCATCTCTTGGCCTCTTCTTCCTCTTCGTCCCACTCTCTTTCTTCTGTGTCTCATCCTTGCTTCCTCTCTTCTGCTCTTCTTCCTCTCACCCTAATTTCTCTTTCTTCTTCTCTCCTCCTCCTCCTCTCTTCTTCTTCTTGTCAGCTCTTGTCCTCGCTCTGTTCCTTCATGTAATTGCTTGGAAGTTTCTTTTATTGCCGAGGGAACTATAAAATTGCTTATCAATGGCCACAATAATGTCTAATAATTTCTCTCTCAAATGGAATAAACTATTCGGATACACATGTACTTAAATAAATTCTAGTTAAAGAAAGATTGAAACAAAAGAGCTGTTTATTATATATATGTCTTACAGATATCTTGTATCTTCTACTTCAGATACACACCAGTGGCGGAGCCAAGGGGGGTCAAGCCGGGGCAGCTGCCCCCCTTGGTTCATATATATATATATATATTTTATATGTATTTTCCTATCTATTTTATATATATAGTTTAATGTGTTGTGGTTTATAAGTCAAGTCTTTCAACATTATGGCTTTTTTATTGTTTCTGTTCATTATATCTATTTTACTATAAAAATATATTCAATACACATATTTTCTACTTATAGAGTGTTAAAATCTGGCAATATAATCCCATTGTTTTTGGGAAAATTTATTTAGATTAGTTTGAAGTGTTGTTCAGCGGTAGAGTAGGTAGGAGAATTACATGTTGATTACTTGTCTCAAATTTCTCACATCCCATGCGTAAGAGAGAGGGAGAGAGGAGATATGGAGTTTATAAATCTTTGTTCATTTATATTTTGATTACTTAATATGTTGAACATGATAGTAACCTAGTAGACATATAAATGTTGTATATTTGAAGAGATTAGAACGTTGGTGTTTAAAGTTTTATTGTTTTTAATTTTGATTAGTGAATTGAATTGGTTGATGAATTTTCATTTTGTTTTGTTTAGATTATGGATAAGTTTTGGATAAAAAAAAGTCAGTCAATGTGGAATCGCTTAGTACTCCTACTTTTGATGCGAATATTAGTTCGAAAAGACCTTGTCTTTTATTTAGTCTGGATTATATTATTGCTGACTCAAGGTTACGTAAACTCATTGAAGAATATGATGTTGGGATTGGAGATTAAATTCGTAAAAAGTATTTGATCAAAATTCCTTATCAATCACTTGGCTTGTTGGTCATGATTTTCCTAAGAAGCAAAATGGGAAAACAATGAGGGGTTTTAGAGAGTTATGGTTCAAAACCAATAAGCAATATGAGAAAATAATGAGGGGTTTTAGAGAGCTATGATTCAAAAATTACGAGTAAGAATATTTTTTAAGGAGTTACAGTAGTGTATTTCAATATTTTTAATGTTTTTATTCATTAGTTTTCGTTATTTTAACTCTAAAACGCCTTTTGCATTAAGTAAGAAAAAAATTTGTCATTTCGCTTTAGGAGTTTGCCTCCCCTCAACTTGAGTCCTGGTTCCGCCACTGATACACACGATGGACTTTTCTAAACTGAAGAGAGATTAAAATACTAGTTAAAGAAAGATTGAAATAGTAACGATTAATTATAGTAGTAGCAATTACAACCACAGAAAATGACAATGAAAAAAAAAGAAAATAAAGGTAAGTAGACGCAGATAAAGTGGTCCTGATTCCATGGCTTATTGAGAGAAGAAGAGAGAAAGGGGAGAAGAAAAAGGAAGAGGAGAAAAAGAGAGAAGGTGATAGATAGGAGAAGAGGAAAAGAGAAGGAGAGGAAAGGGTAGTAGCTGAGGGGTATCCATCCCTGAAAAAGCTCTACAAGAGAGCTTCCACTAAGAGTAATTAAGAAAGTTTAAGAGAAAACTTGGGAAAAATGGAGGTAGAGAAAACATCTCTACCCAAAAATTAGGGAGATTGAGATTGAGACAAAGAAGATTTTTTTTTCCCTAGTACTAACTAAGTTGATTCAGACTTTTTTGGTTCCTCTTCAGCCGCTTCATCCTCGACTTGTTGAATAACCTACATAGAAAGATTTGGAAATTATTCTATCAGTTTCCATCCATGGGAGTAAATTTTAGAAGTAATAATAGGGGAAAATACACTTTGTATTCCGATTTATCGATTTCGTGAGATTGAACCTCCAATCTTTAATAATTCGTCGATATGCACCCTGGACCTTGATTTGCCATTATTTTTCACGATGAACAATGCACGTGCCGTCCACGTGACATATCCCCGTTTATGTTGTCTGCTTTACCCTTTGAAAAAAATACACTTTGCACTCTTCAATCATGAGAGTACTAACACTTTGCACCACCAACTATGAGGGTACTGAAACTTTGCACCCCATCTTTCAATTTCATGACTTTTTCAGCTATTTGCACTCCACAAGCCAATTGACAGTTAAATGAGACAGTACATATATCAAGTGACGTTGCTTACATGATTCATTGATCATGCAAATCAGGAACTTCTTTAAATCATTGTGTTTCGTTGATAAGAAGATGATTTTTAGGAAGCATATTTTTTTTTTCAAATCTGGTTATTTGTTATTATTTCTTTCCTAGTTTGTAGTTCATCGGTTGGATATTTAGAATTTGAAGCAATTCCATCTTTGACATTTTTTTTAAATAACTTTGAAGCTATTCCAATTGCTGAGAAATTATGTGTTTTGTTTCCCCTCCTCAGTTGTCGACGTGTTATTAAACAATGAGTCTTTACACGTGAAATCGAAAACTTCCGCACAAAATATTTAGATGGAAAACTATAAAAGGCAATCGGTAATTATTAACAGGATCCCCTTCGTTGAATCAAGATGTACACAAGGAAAAATGCATAGACGGACTCTCATAATTAATTGTTAATAGGCTTAACCAAAACTTACACGAAAGAACCAAAACTGGCTAGATGGCTCTAGCTATAGGCCTGGAATAAAAGAAATACTCGTTCTTAATTTAGTTTTCCCTACTTTGTTTATTTTTCTTTCGTCTTCTTTTGGGAGGCCAGGGCTCATACATATATATATATATATATATGCAGCTCCTCACGAACACGAAAAACTCCCTACATTTCAGCCTGTTTATCCTGTGGGCCTAAGGGCCTGAAAGTTGCAGATTGGAGTACTGTAACTTGCAGGCTGAAAAAAAATACGGTAAAACAGCAGCCGACCAGCCAATGGTCATTGTTAATGGTTTTGAAATATTTCTTTCTTTATTTATAATTTGGGTAGGATAAATATTTATATTTGGCTGGGTTTGCATTCGTAATATTCCTCAAAACTTTATCTCTTTCCTAATAAAATATTCTAATATAATCTCTCTCTCTACCATAAAAAAATATAAAAAATTACAAAAAATATAAAAAATTATCTCTTTCTTCACCTTTTCACTAAACCCAATACCAACACATATTCCCATACCAAAAATATTACAACACAAACACAACCTTTGTCTTTAATGTTTAACAGTTCCCAGGACGGCCTTTGGTTTTTGAAATTTTTTATGTAGTTAATGAGTCAGACTCCCTTTCTCTAAATGTTAGTTTAAAAAAAGGGACGCATGGAGTGAAAGCACTACAGGCCAGCCACCAGCTACGATACCACAGATCTCAACGTCGCCGGGAGAAAATCAGCGACTTTTGGAACCCCTTAGCTAGTACCTCTTTTCACAAGGGTAACTATATATATATATATATCAACGTCATGGGGGAGAAAATCAGCGGCTTTTGGAACCCCTTAGCTAGTACCTCTTTTCATAAGGGTAACGACACACGCATATATATATATATATATATAACGTCATCGGGAAAAATCAGCGGCTTTTGAAACTCTTTAGCTAGTACCTCTTTTCATAAGGGTAACGACACACGCATATATATCAACGTCACCTGAGAGAAAATCAGTGACTTTTGGAACCCCTTAGCTAGTACCTCTTTTCATAAGGGTATCGAACACACACACAAACACATATATGCCAAGCCTAAAAGCTAAGCAAAGCAATTCCATTATTTCCTTGCCTTGAACGGTCAACATCCATTCCAGATAAAAATGTCACAAAATTGAAAGACAGGGGTTCAAAGCGTCAATACCTCCATAGTTGGAGTGCAAAGTGTATTTTTCTCAAAAGGCAAAATGGGCATAGCAAGTATAAGTGAATCATGTAGACCGCATGTGGATATTTAACGTCATATTTAACGGCTAATTCGGCTATAGGGTGCAAATTGAAGAATTTTAGAAGTTCATGGGTTCAATGTCACAAAATCGATAAATCGGGATGCAAAATGTAAATGCCCCATAATTTAGGGGCGCAAAGTGTTCTTTTTTTTTTTAATAATTAGAGAAATTTTTACCTTCTCAAAATAGAATGATCTAGAGATTAATTATTATGATCACGAGCACACGTACAGTGAAAGTATGAGAAAAAAATAGCATTTCTCAGCAACCTAATAGGCCTCTCTCTTTTATTTTTGCTCCTTTTTTTATATTCTCTTTGACAATTATCATTTGTTTGTTTAATTTGGCAAAAAGATAATCAGCAACCTAATCACAGCTCACTGGTTGCGTTGGAAGTCATTCTGCACGAGTACATGATGTAGAATTAGTTCTGATTACACCATAATATAACCCAGCTTGGCCCCAAGTTTTCATTGACAAAGAGCACCGGCCCAATACGCTACAATAAGGTGTTTGTTTTTAAAATTTTATTATTATTATAAAATTATTTTCTCTTCATTTTTTTATTTTTTATAAATTTTTTATTCTCCCTTTACTTTTTAACGGACACAACCATCAAAATTTTGATATATGAATTATAAATGAGTGATGTGACATGATTTTGACTGTCAAATTTTATTATTATTATAAAATTATTTTATCTTCATTTTTTTTATTTTTTATAAATTTTTTATTCTCCCTTTACTTTTTAACGGACACAACCATCAAAATTTTGATATATGAATTATAAATGAGTGATGTGACATAATTTTGACTGTCAAATTTTATTATTATTATAAAATTATTTTATCTTCATTTTTTTTATTTTTTATAAATTTTTTATTCTCCCTTTACTTTTCCACGTACTCCTAAAATTTTAACAAATTTTATTTTCAAACGCCGTACGCAAGGAAGGTATTCAAACAAAAAAAAAAATGTACGCAGGGAAGGGAATATTTCTCACGTTCAGTTGTATTATTCCTAAATCCAAATTAGTACGGAGTAGGTGGAGCAATTAAAGTTAACTTACCTTATATTGGTGTAAAGGTAAGTTAACATTTTTTATGTGGTAGGGATATCTTATATCTTTCACTTCTTATACACACCATGCACTTAACTAAACTTGAAAGAACATATCTTTATGTACCTTAATTGACGTTTTATTATAATGGCATGTAGTAAGGGGGAGTATACCTTTATGACACTTTGATACATGCCTGGATCTTGATATATGTACCTTAATTGACGTTTTAGTCTCATTTATCTGCTATTTCACTAATCATATCTGTGACACTTGTCTCTAGATATTGTTTCTTGGTTAGTGTTGTGATTTTGCAGGTACATGATATTTTCAAGGATTATCCTTAGTTATGTTTTAGCATAGGGTTGAGTCTCTATGTAAATGAATTTGGTTTCGTGATCGACCAAATTCATACTTTTATTTTGGGCTGGGTTTTTGGGTAGTTTTTGTCACAAAGGATGCCAAAGGGGGAGATTAAAAGAACATATTGATTGGCATGGTTTTTATGACAAAGACATCTTGAAGATATTCTAAGAAGTTTGGACTGTGAGTGCAAAAGTGAAGCTGCTTAAAAGATGAGTAGTTTACTTCACTCAGTTTGATGTAGTTTACCTGGAGTGCGGCATCAGCAAGTGTGACTTTGTTTTCTTAGTGATTGCTTCATCCATAATCATTGTTCCTATACTATTGTGTAAATCTCCAGATCTGTTTATAGGATTGCAGAATCTTTGTTGTGTTTCATTTGTCATTTTAAATTCTGCATTTATTGTTAAAATACCTATTCACCCCCTCTAGGTTATTTTGGATCTAAAACAGTTTGTTCAAAACTGAATAGAGATTAAAATACTAGTTAGAGATAGATTGAAATAGTAACTACTAATTATAGTAGCAGCAACTACAACCAAAGAAAAGGACAACAAAAAAATAAAGAAAAGAAAGGTAAGTAGATGCCGAAAAAGTGGTCCTGATTCCATGCATGGCTTATTGAGAGACGAAGAGAGAAAGTGATAGGTATAGGAGAAGAGGAAAAGTGGAGGAGGGTAGAGAAAAGGATGAAGAACATCTCTACCCAAAAATTAGAGAGATTGAGATTGTGATTGAGAGAGAGAGAGATGTTTTTTTTCTAATACTAATTAATTACTGTTGATGTTGAGGCTGAGATCGATCGAGATTGGGTTTCATGAGACTTGATTCCGGTTGGTCTTTACCCACATCATCCTCATCATCTTTGTCCTCATCTTCTTCCTCATAATATTCTTCCTCATCTTCAGAAGGTTCAACGTCAGCATCTTGATCAATAACCTACATATATAAAAAGATTTTGAAATTATGAAAAAGGAGTAAATTGTAAGTACGAATTATGAGTAATTATAATAATTAGAGAAATTTTTACCCTGATCTCATAAACGAATGTCAACTTTTCGCCCTCCGCTCCTTGGGGATTATAGCTTGCTGAGCATTTAATGGTGTTCCATTATTCTCTGTTAATTCTAGCTTGACCAACTATGCACAACGTTGCGGAAAATTACCACCTGCGCTGCGGAGCTAGCATGACAGCCTTATAATTATTTTCTCCATTCTCAGAGAATAATGGAATTCCTATAAGAAACGGCCTCAATTCATTCGCGATATGCAAAGACTGACGAAAATCGGTGAGATATAACTTTTTTACAAATGAAATACTTTGGGTTGTATTTTCGGGGGGGAAAAAAAAGAAATACTTTGGGTTGGCTGCGGTATGTTTTCCATATTGCTGCCTATATCCCTTATCTATTCTCAGTATAAATGATATTTCAGGCAAATAGTAAAACAAATGAATCTAAAGATGTATTAGTGTTGAAAGTTGAAGTCCCACATTGCTTGACAATGTGGGCAAGTTTGTCCTTTTGGGTTATAAATAACCACTTGATGTAAGAATTTAAATATAAGTGAGTTAACACAATTAATCCAATTGGATATTCTCCTAGTGGATGTCTCACTTATCGAAGTGTAAATATTTTTATTTCTAACAATTAGTATCATCCCAGTAACAAATTAAACTTGTAACCTGAACCATAAAGGATGGTAGAGGTGAATGAGAGTTTACAGATGGAAAATGCTTCTTAAGAATTAAACTTTGCCCTATCTTCGTTTCATTCAAACATGAATTTACATAACCATCCTTCAATCAATCAAATGATAAGAAGGACATTTTTATCAAAAATTTGAGACATTTTTAAAGTTTGAATTCGAAAGATCCAAATATAAAAAAGATATAAACTTAAATTAAAATGTCATATTTCAAATTTGTATCGACCAGTGGCAACAGGGTGATATCAGTCATTTGCCAGGCCTTTTCTATCTGGGCCAGACGATTCAGCCCAAAAATTGTCTAGTCTCAAATATCCAAAACGGCACAAGCCCGCAATGATAATCTGTTCACTTGGAACTCTTGAAGAGTTGTGACTTCATTCGGGACATCCATGACATGATGGCCCAAATGCGGGACTGCAAGATTATTAAAGTTCATTGTAGTGCGAACACTAAACTGCACCATTTAGCGAGGAGACTGGCACGCTAGCCCTCTGTCTTGCAAGTTTTTAACTCTTTTGTTCCATGGATAGTCAAGAAAAGGATCCTACCCCTTTTGTTGTAATCGGGGCCAGTGGTCCGTTCTGAGGTGAATCCCCCAGGCTCACAACGTTTGATAAAACAAAAAGAACTCTTGAAGAGTTGTGAGGTGTTTATCCCCAAACTTGTTAACAATCCGTTGTCATAATAGGTAACCCAATAGACGCTAACATTTACCAAGTTGGTTTATCATACACCTCTTAATTAACCTATTTTCCTAAGGATTCTAATGATTCTCTTCACGTTTTCATTGGTTTTTCACCCTCTTTGCTTCTCCATCTTCACTTTGTATTAGTTCCTTCATCTTGATCTCAAAGCTTTGGGCCTTCTTACGTTGTAGGAAATTGAAAAGCTCTTAAAAAGCAACATTGGCATCATGACTCTTCGTTAGTTCCTCAGCAACCTCGGCTGGGGTGACCTCTGTGCCGTCTATTAGGGCTTCAATTTCTCCATAGAGGTGGTGGGATTGGCGATTAGTAATGCCATGGTAATTGGAGGCCCCACGCATGGCTAGTGCAATATGACATGTTGATATGCAAGTCCATTCGACCCGGACGCAGCAAGGCAGGGTCGAGCCGATCGTTGTGGTTGGTGGTGAACATAACGATTCTCTCGTCCCCCAAGCATGACCACAAACCGTCCATGAAGTTCAATAGACCGTTGAGCGTATACTGCAAATTTTTATAGACGGAAGCAACACAGCAGATTACCAATGAGCCTACACAACAAAATGTTTTCTTGAAAAAATTAAACTTGTGTTCTTTATTATCTTGATCATATCGGGATAAAGGAAATAATTATTATGATGAACTTTTTTTTTAAAAAAAATCTGGAATTGCTAGTGTACAGCAATTTTGCAAACCTTGGAGGAGAATGGATTCCCTCCGAAGGGGAATCCCTCCGAAGGATCACGTTCCAGCCGTCCTTCGGAGGGATTCCCCTTCGGAGGGAATCCGTCCTCAACCTTGGAGTTCTCGGCATCCTGCGCCTGCATGGTGCAATCTATGTCCTCTATCACCACTCACCAGCATAGACCGATTACTCGTTGCCAACAAAGTCCTCTTTAGATCCGAACCGTCGTAAAGACTTGACAGCTCCAAATCATAGATATCAAACTTGAGGTAATTAGCCATGGCAGCGATCAAGCTCGATTTCCCCGTACCAGGCGGACCGTAAAGCAAATACCCTTTCTTCCAAGCCTTCCCTACCTTCTTTTAAAACTCATCCCTCCTCACGAACCTGTCCAATTCATCAATGATGGCCCTCTTGAGCTCCGGATCCATGGCCAGCGTGTCGAAAGTGGCCGGATGCTCTAGATTGATCGACCCAACATCTAACATGAACTCTCAACGGTCTATTGAACTTCATTGATGCACGGAAACGAAGACTAGGATTGTTTCTGCCACATTCTCTGCAGATTTGCACTAAAAAATGTCAAAAGAAGACATGGTGATCAGTAATGGTGAAAATGAAATCTCTGCTCAACCAGACGTCACTACTGAAGGGAAAGACAGATTCTTGCGAAGATCTTAAGCATCCAAGGATTCCTGGTTGGTTTGCTGAGCATCATCGGGATTATATCTTAATTTGTTTCAATACATTTAAGAAGGGGAACTTACCTGGCCAAATTGGACAATGCTCAGCAAACCAACCAGGAATCCTTGGAAGCTTAAGATCATCGCAAGAATCTGTCTTTCCCTTCAGCAGTGACGTCTGGTTGAGCAGAGATTTCATTTTCACCAGTACTGATCATGGTCTTCTTTTGACATTTTTGAGTGCAAATCTGCAGAAATGTGGCAGAAACAATCCTAGTCTTCGTTTCCGTAAGGGTCGTTTTCACCTTAATTACTCTTTGTATCTGCCAACCTTGCTCTCGTGGTTTGCCCTTTTATAGGACATCCGGGCTCTTGAATCCTCAGATTTGGCTGTCCAGATGAGTCCAGAGCTGTCTCTCTTTGCTTCTAAATATGGACACTTGTGGTCTCTTTGGCTTCATATATATCGCTTTTTTCTTTGTCGAGTGATTTCTATGACGGAGATCGGTTATAGTGTTAAGCTTCGGTGTGTGAAGCGCTGTGAGGCAGCGACTGGGATGAAGTCCCTAGCCATCCGACGGCCACGAAAGTGCCAGCAAAAAAATGAGACAAACCGGGCCTTATCCTCACCGGTTTGATAGAAACCGGTGCAAAACCGGTTTGAATGCTAGGTCTCCGTTTATAGCCAGCTAAAATTCGAATCCCCCCCAATTTGGAAACCCCCCACCCCATTTCGAATCCCCCCCCATTTGGAAACCCACCCCCCCGCGAAACCCACCACCCCATTTCGAATCCCCCCCAATTTGGAAACCCACCCACCCCCCCGCTGCCCATCCGCTGTCGTTCCCCATTTCGAAACCCACCCACCCGCTGCCATTCCAGATCAGCACTGAAACCACCACCACCACCACCACCGATTTCATCGTGATTTCGAATCCCCCCCATTTGGAAACCCACCCCCCCGCGAAACCCACCCCCCGCTGCCGTTCCCCAGTAAGGAGCATGTGGTTGATGGGGTGGCTAATTTTATGGCTAGATGCATTATGTCAAACCCTAAAGCTCAGGTACATGGCCACTGAATCCTTTTTTTTTTTTGGGTAAATGGTAAGTGTATTGAATCTTGTTTCCTTC
Organism: Myrica gale; assembly: GCA_963930655.1. NCBI lineage: Eukaryota > Viridiplantae > Streptophyta > Magnoliopsida > Fagales > Myricaceae > Myrica > Myrica gale. The sequence continues at coordinate 23,419,873 of OZ005614.1, read as the reverse complement.
TGAAGTATGGGTTCTGTCTAACATAAGTTACTTCCTTGCAAATGCAGGATTTGACTCCAGAACAGCTGCAGAAAAGTAAGTTTGTAGTCCAATCTTTGAAAAATGCTCTTCCCTAAAATTTCTTAGCCCAAATCCTTATAATGGTTGTTTAAGTTCCTATAATTTAATCTGTTTATAATTTCTTATAGGTAATGGGTCATTGATTATATGTAATGGTTTATGATTTCTTATAGGTAATGGGTCATTGATTATATGTAATGGTTTATAATTTCTTATAGGTAATGGGTCATTGATTACAGATTTTTTTTAAATTTGTTTTCTACTAGAAAATCGATTAAAAAAAAGAACAAACAAAAAGAAAATTGACTATATAATGCAAATCTGCAAATCTCTAGCTCTTCCAAAATTAAGAAAATTTTTGGAATGTCTTTTTCATGGATTCAATCATCAGTTGGAACGTTTCATCCAACAGATTACATTAACAATATTTGCTCCAGTCGCGCACTTAATCATTGCAGTTGCAGAGCGCCTTGTAAGAAATAGTTAACAAACCCCTGATGAAGCAAAGCAGAAAGTTCCCATTCCACAATACCCATAAAGATGCAGAAATGTGATTTCTTCTTGAAAACAGTCACACAGAAGCAAAACGGTTTTGCCAATATTAAAATAAAGCAAAAGAGGCAAAATTATCAAGCACTTCATCATATAACTGCTCTCATTAACACCGTTTCTCACAAGCAACACAGTCATCGCTTCCATGCTAAGACAAAAAAATTTGTGGTATCCTCTACTCCAAAGTTACAGGGCTCAAAATTGGTTATGTACACCTAAATCTTCGCCGCAACTTACATACTTTCCGGTTCCCAAAGGGTTCCAAGACAAGAAGAATGATAAAACCTACTTCTGTAACAGGTACCCCATTTCAATGACACAATTATATTGCTTATATAAAAAAGAAAAAATATGCAATCATATTAGGCTGTAAAGGCCTTGAAGAGCATCTAAGATTACTCATGAATTGCCTAAAAGAAATCTTTAAAAATACTCCATCCCAGAAGAGTAAGTTATCTTTATGGATTTTTCCTCTTAAGATTAGATGCTGCGGCAACATCTGAATGGGCCTGACCAAATACGGACCTGCATGATACACAAGCAAAAAGTAAAATGAAGAGAGGTAAATTAGTGATAGAAATAAAGGTGTCTGAAGTGCAGTGCAAGTCTTATTTTTTCGTTTCCTTATGATGAGTACAAAAGTAACATTATCCATATGGAGGAACAACAGAATTTGATGTCCCTGTCTGCTTCACTAAACTGCCAACATAATGGAGGAACAACAGAATTTGACAGCGTACGTAACTTGAAGTTTTGCAAGTGAAACCAGCCAGTTCCTTTCTACCTAGAATAGACAGCCTCGGAAGAAACTTATACAGCCCCTACTGCCATTGTAGAAGACAACAAGTTTATGTACAAAGTAATCAAGCTAAATGGTTATAGTAAGACAATAAAAATACATCAACATTAAACAGAACCAGAACTGCAAAGAAAAGTATGAATAATGTCTACAAGTGGATTGCATCTTTTAGGTTAAACACATAATTAAATGAGTGACTTAAACCTCCCTAAGATACTTTATTGCCATCATCATCTGCTTCTGTACCATTAGTTCATACAACAGGCAAGAAAATATCAATCTAACAGAGCAAAATTTCCTCAATCATGACGAAACCAGTGTGCAGAAATACAGGGCTTCAACCATTTTATGCAAGCAAGTGCTCAGATACCTTCATAGCACAAGAGGTCTCAAAGAGACATAAATACACATGCAGTAATATATTAAATAAAAGATACATGATCTTTTACAGAAAGGGCTCAGGATTTGTTAAAGCATATAAACCTAAGCAATGTCAGATCTTAGAAAGGCATAGCCAACGACAAAACAGGACATCACCCAAATGGTATAGGAAAGTAAATTCCATTGGTGCGGAAACAAGATCCTGATAATCGCTTACAATACAATCAAAATGCCTCCAGTGCAATTAACAATATATAGAGACACATATATTGACAAAAATACTCTCTCTAGCTAGAAATTTAAGGTTTCTTATAACTATTCTCTTTTCGATCGGTTGCTATACATATCTCAATCTAGAAATTTGAGTTGCTTCCTGTACTGCATGGATGACCAGGAATCCAGTTATGAGTGATCACAGTAACATCGGAAACCATAAGACCCATTAAGGCAACAACAACATTTAGACACAAAGACGTGTATCCATTAAGGCAAGAACACAAACGACCCAACCACAGAGAAACCTTATAAACAACCCAACCACAGAGAAATTTAAAGACGAAACGAAAGGCATGAAAAAAAGTGCTTTGAAATAAAATCACGAACCCAATCACAGCATATTTCCGTCGGGATCTGGTCTCCAAAACGGGAGTAGCAGGTTCCAAATGGCCGGGAGCTTCTCCAAAACGGAGGAGCAGGTTCGAAATCCACCGGGAGCTTCGAAATCGTTGGGGTCGATGGTGGTTTCAAAATAGGGAGGAGGAGGTTTCCAAATGGGGACGGAATGGGGGGATTCGAATTCGAATCCCCAATTTGTCTTAGGTATATTTGGGGATTTTGAAAAGGGTTTGGGTTGAACCGGTTGTTAGCCAAAATCGCCTCAATAAAGTGACCCGGTTTAACCGAACTCCTCATTTATTTGCTGGCACTTTCGTAGCCGTCGGATGGCTAGGGACTTCATCCCCACCGGTGCTTCACAACGCTTCACAGCCGAACGCTTCACAGGATAACCGAACTCTCTATGACGACCCGATGGGTTAACATACTACAGTTCCCTGAAAGTTGAAAGACCAAGAAGAAGTTTCGTTGACATATCATGGCAACCTTAACCAGGAAAAAATGGGTGCAGAATGCAGATGGATCGCCAAGGAAGATTAATCTATCCATTCTTCCCATCGGGTCATAGTTGATTGAAGACTACTTCCCATAACTAGCAATCTCCAATCATTCCATGCCAGCAGTAAACAATGAATGAAGGAAAGAAATTGGAATTATTTGGACATATATGAAACTAATGAGATGCATGCATATCATGCTTTCAGCGCTGTCATCAGTGTTATGATATACTGCAATCTCTGGAATGGGAATGTGCTCATGATTTTCGCTGGTCTTGCCAAAATTGTACACGAACTGTCCGTATTAGAGCTTATTGCCATCACTGGCGCCTCAGATAAATTCAAAACCTCTTAATTAGAACTTATCTCCATAATCTATAATTTTTTTGTCAATGTAGATTAGGAAGGAATTCGATTATCTTGTGTGGAAGTAAAGGATTACCCAAACTGTGTATTCAAGGATTACGTGTATTCTTTTTTTTTTCTTCTTTCCTTCTGATGATCACACGAAAGATTTCATTACTATTTGATTTTTTATTTATTTTAGTGATTTTTTTTAAAAAGTATTACAAATTTTTTTTCTCATATTAATCTTTTATATGCGTTGCTAAGTATTGAAAAAATTATATGCACAACAGAAAAACAAATGAGATTTCGGTAAATCTAGTATCCTCGAAATTGAATGATTGAAGTTATTTTACATGCCCCAACTGTTAAAGCTTCAGAAACTCTTCCTTGTGCTGGATTGTTCTACGAGAGAATCACATATACTAATTTCACAACTTAAATGCTCAAATGAAACAAAATTCTAGAGAGAGAGAGGGGAAGGGAGAGAAACTCTACCTTTTTGTTGTGTTGAGAAGTGAGGGAGGAGGGGCCTTTTATAGTCTCTCCTCATCAACTTTCATGTGTCACCATGCATGGCTAGAGTGTCATGCATGAGACCAAGCATAACACTTGCATGACTCATTGTCATGCAAGAGGCTTTGTGTGCTCACACATGCATGGGTGCCCTTAATTGGAAACACTACCGATTGTATGACACGGGATATTAGTAACTATATTTTTCATGTTAGCTAGCTGCATATAATTTTATGGTATTAAGTAAAAGAATTGTGATGTCTTCTGTTGGTTGCAAAATATATATGACATATCTATTTAATTGAAATCATCCTGTCACCAAATTTATATATCACAACCGTTCATGAATAATGATGAGAATTTATCTAGTTAAACAAGGGACAATAATATGTCGCGACCACGACGTTCTGTCAACGTATTTTCGACAAGTTTAATTTATTGTTGTCAGAAAATGGAATATTTAGTTACCTCTACTTCCCGTCAAAGGAATTTTCGACAAGTATAAGTGGTCAAGAAAGGGAACTTATTACGACGGAATCCACTTAGTCGATAATATTTAGCAATAGCTACATTCTGTCGATAATGATATTCATGACCAGTATAGCTGATCAAGAAATAGAAGCTATAGCGATGAAATTCATGCGTAAACATTTGAGCAAGGTCGACCACTCATGCCAACAACAAATGTGGTTGGAAGATACCAACGGTTCTTTTTTGTGGTCATTAAAGACTTCTCTCACGAAGTTATTCTGACAGACAATCCTTACCTGTGCAATTGCAACAAACTTCTTGCAACGAGATTTATCACTTCTTGCAACGAGTAGTTCCGTTGCCAGATGCGATTTTTCTTGTAGTGATGGTAAAACTCATATTGTCTCTTTTATTGGAGAATCTTATAATTTTAAAAAGAACAACAACAAAAAATCTCAATTGTACAACTGCCCTTCTTGAAAGACCTTCTACAATAAATACAATAACTTTCTGTTTCTTTATTGGGAAAAATATATTTTTTCACCACAAATTACCATATTTTTTTTACTTTACACCTCAAACTATTCACTTTTGAGACATTGCACCATCCGACTATCAATCTTAAATATTTTGTCAAATTTAAGCCGCGTCAATTAAAATATCTTGATCTGCGAACTGACCTGATTTGAGATGAACCGACCTGTTTCATTACAGATGACCCGCAAACTGACGCAGCTAAAACAAAATCCAAATCAGCCTCTTCTTCGTACCACTCCCAACCACCCAGCTCTATCCCAGAAGGGAATGTTGTTTTTGTTTGTGTGCAACAGGAAAGAGAAGGAATTGGGGAGGCCGCAAACGTCTGGGTCATGCCCTTTCTGTGGAGGCAAAGTGCGAGCCTTGGATGTTGATAGGCAGTGGAACTACAGTTTTTTTCCCATCTGCGTTAAGATCAAGAGATTATTTATGCACTTTGTGTTCTAGGCGCTTGGAATTGACCTACTAGTTCAAGAATGTAGCTAGTGGGAAACAAAACAGAGTTTTTGCTGGCTATGATTTGTCTATCTTCTTATTTCATATTGCTTTTGTTGAATGGGCGAGTGATTAGAGGTCATTTGACGCTCTAATCTGTCATGTATGTGTGAATTACAGATGAAAACATCAGTGTGCATATTGTAAAAGCTAGTAAAATCTCACTCTTTCTGCTGCAAATCTTTCATTGTTGTAACTTTCTGATTCAAGTCTTTGTTCTGCTCTTTTAAACTTCTTATTCCTTTTCTTTCTTTCTTAATTTAAGGTGCCTAGTTTGGAATATTGTTCCATTATCGTATCCTAATATCACAATAATTTACCTAGCTGCCCATGCCCCTATTGACATGAGTTTATTTTGTTGCTAGTTATCTCTGGAAATTCATAAGATGGAAATACATAAGTTCGAAGTAATTACTGTAAGTTCTAATATCACTCATGGGCAACTTGAGTATGTAAGTAAGGTGTTCGAATAAATGGCAGATAAGAAGTTGGTAGTGTTTTCGGGTTTTCTTACCACAAGAAGTGTCCGTCTCGGATCAAAAAATCGATCATTCATGAACTGATTGGTCGTTGGAATTGGGTGTACAATGGAAACGAGAAAAAACTCTTTCATTTGCTCTCGCTCCACCGAGCGCGACGAGGGAGTTGGGACGGAGTTGGGTGGCTGGTGGGAGTTGGGCGACGACTATGAGAAGAAGAAGACAATTCAGTTTTGAATAAAATCGCGGGTCATCTACATGGGAGCTGGGTCGGGTAATCTGGAATTCGGGTCAAGTCTTTTAAAGTGAAGTGGCGACTTAACATCCATTGGATCATGAAGTTTATATTTTGACCTTCCATCAACATTCATCAGCACAATAATCGAACCTAGTTAAACTATACAGTTAGACAACATAAAGGTTATGTTTAGAAAAAAAAGACAACGAAAAGGTTACACGCAACGAAACCCAGTGAAACAAAGAGAAAGAAACTGAGCACTAGTCGTTATATTCACAAAAGAAACCTTCAAAGCTATTTAGTGCCCCATTCTCTGGCATGGCCACATGATCACAAGCATAAAAACAATCATAACTGCTCTGCAACCACGGTGGCGAGTACATGCCCCAAGAATCCACGGAGTCCACAAATACAAATTCCATGCTCAAGCCCTCTGATTCATAACTAGCTAGTGCCCAAAATCGGCAACTCCACAATCTCACTCAACTCCTCTGACAAGTCCATGGCTGAAATCTGCAATGATAACGACGAAGACCTTTGATGCTCAGGGAAGCTACCTTTGATGCTCAGGGTAGCGAGTGTGTGAGCTTCGGGAAATTGAGTATGGCGAAGCTTCCTTTGATGCTCAGGGAAGCGACGTTGCGGGCTCTTGCTGCCATTTCTGGGGTTGGGAAAGTGCCTAGCCATATTTTGGATTTCTTAGGAGGCTCGCAGATTTCAGACGCCCATTTGCCCCAATTTCTCACAAATTCATTGCTCGAGCCTCACGTTAAAGATAGGGAGCTAAGTCAGAAGTCAAAAAATTTCATTAAATGACCTGGACTATTTTACACCGTTAGATTTGTATAAAATAATCTCGGCCGTCTAGTCGGATCTTCGCACAAAATTGCCTCCGTAGTCAATTCATTCCCTTTAACCATCCCTGTCCTGCGTACTCATCGTATGGGCAAAGCTGGCTATGCAGCTTCACAACATTTTTTTCCTCTCTAATGACATTGGCTCTGAAGATGACATACAACAAGTAGGAGTCTAACACCTTGTCTTTGAATCTCTTGTTGAAGCTAAGCTCAAAGAAGTGCTGCTCGTTGAAGTCTTTGCCGACATTGGGTTCAGTGCACATGAACCGCCATCTGAGCTGGATGTCGTCGAACGTATCAACAATGTCCTCTCCTTTCTCGATGGAGACGCTGAGGTGCTTCTGCCGTTGGGTTTTGCTCACGCGGACGCGATCGGTGGAGGGGCTGATCTTTGTCCATAGATAAACCTTGGCGGCCAGTTCAATTATTGTGCGAATCACTTTCGTGTGAAGTGACGGCTGAGATGGGTGCTTGACGATCTGATGGTCGCGAACTTGACATGTCATTAAATGAATTCTCACCCATTTGAAGAGGCAACCCACCTGTGAAAATCTCGACCCTTTTGTGAGTTCCCACCTGTTTGCTTGCCTCTTCATCATCGAGGCTAGATCTGGGCTTGTATCTTCATCATTCAAGCTTGCCTCTTCATCGTTCAAACTGAGAATACATGAACGTGGACTCTTCATGGATGTGCTGAAAGGAAAATATGGGTCCTTCAGGGATGCAGTTCAAAGTTTTTGTGAGATGCTTGAAAGTAACTCAGTCTCTTGGAATGCGCTGATCTCAGCTTATGCACAGAATGACGATGGTGAGAGGGCTCTTATGTTGTTTGAAGAGATGATACAGTCAGGTTTCCAACCAGATTCGTTTCGCTTTCTCAGCGTCTTAACTGCTTGCAGCCACTGTGGGCTTGGGTAGAATTTATAAAAATCACGAATTGGCAAAGAAAGCATTAGACCAACTTTTCAACATGGAAGAGGTTGGAGATGTTGCTCCTAATGTCAGTATGTCTAGTATCTACTTGGCAGCAGGTCAGTGGGAGAGTGTTGGGAAGGTGAAGAAGGCAACGGGGGATTGAGGAGTTAGAAAGGTCTCTACTTACAGCTGGATTGAAAATTTGAAATCAAACATAAGATTCATGTATTCTCAGCGAATGAAAAGTCTCACCCACAAATGAGAAAGATGAAGGCTAAGTGTGTGAGGGAAGAAGACGATCTGAGCGATTTGTGCATGAGTAACAAGAGAGGGAAGAGAGGGAGAGACGAATGCTAATAACCTTCTACCAGCGGGAAGAAATCGAACTCTCTCAATCAGATGTGAATAGATCAGTTTTTGCACAATGAGAGAAAAACAAAGGATATTCTTCTAGAGATGATTTTTGGGAAGCAAGAATATTCAAAAGTGTATGTTATGAGGTTAGGGCTTAGGTAAAGGTTTGTATGTTGTTTTAGTAAGGGTATATTGATAAAACAAGGTCATTTCAAGGTCTGAGTGCATTTCTAGAAGTTTAATTTGAAATCTGTTAAAATCCTGTCAGCTAACCCTAGGCTAATCATACCAACTGAATAACCTTCCAACTATTCTGTAACCATTCCCAAACTTTTCTCGACGCAACCAACATCCTTCCAGAAGCTTCTACCGCATACATTTGACTTCCACAATCTTCATAGAACAACCAAGTTGCTATTTACATTCTAAAATGAAAATTACATTTATCAAAATACTGTTTTGCCCATGGAAAATAATGTCATCTTACATAAACATTTTCAACATCTAAGTTGTAGACTTGATTCACCAAATCCAGGCAATCCCCGTCAATACACATTGGGATACCTCCAAAAGAGGCAACTACTTGGCACGCGAACCTAGCCGCCCTTGCTTCACTCTTGAGAGAGCTATGACCAATTGTTGTACCAGCACGAGCCTGCAAAATATCACCATTGCCATTTCTGCATATAGCTGCAAAGAATAACGCTCCTCTATGCACCGCTACATCATAGTTAATCTTGAGTACTCCTGGGTTAGGTGGCATTCATCTAATTGAATTCTCTCCTGAATTCTCTTCCCAGGCCATCAAATGGTCATTGTACCTCTTCCACCCAGCCCCAATCATGTGATTTGGTTCCATCTTATCCCGTTCATGTGCACTCTGATTTCTTACAAACCAGATTACATCAAAATGGACAACATAATTTTCTCGTACAAAAAAAGTTGTTGACCCACACTGTAGTAAGGCAACTTGACGCTGCCGTCCTCCACACAGCCCCAATCATCTTATTTGGTTCCATCTTATCCCGGTCATGTGCACTCTGATTTCTTACAAACCAGATTACATCAAAATGAACAGCATATCTTTCTCGTACAAAAAAGTTGTGGACCCTCACGGTAGTAAGGCAACATGACACTGCCAAGGAGCTTCATGAGTTACGTAACATGCCAACTAGCTTTTTATAAGTATCTTTTGTAGAATATATGTAATTTTGCTTTTGGAGTTTATCATGAATCAACTACACACCGGATAGTTCAACCGAATATGACTTTGTCATGGATAAGCGATAAAGCTAGAAACTCAAACTCAAAGTTTGCCCATTATCTGGCTACATGGCGGCTGATTCTTGTTCTTTTGGTTTTTTGGAAATATGTTAGTATCCCTCGACATATTTTATCTTGCGATGCGTTATTGTAATTTGCACTCTGTTGCTTTATTTAGAAAAAAAAACAAGCTCAAAGATTGGGTTGGTCTAGCAAATACAACAGCCGTTTTATACTTGTTTTGAGGAGGGTCTACTTTATTGTGCTTTGTTAGGAATATTTTAGTTGACTTTACTTCGAGTGTAATTTTGGTATAATTCCTGAGTTGTTGCGATTAATGAAGATTATGTGAAGAGTTGGAGACTGCAGTACAAAGAACTGGGGATTACTTCAGAAAAGTCAAGTCAGCTTGAAGTCAGACAGAAACGCGTATTAAAGAACGGTTGAAACAGAAATTAGTTAGTCCGTTCTTAGTAAATGAATGACGTCATGTATGACCATAGAGACCCAGAACTTTCCTTTCCTAACAGAAAAACCACCCGTAGCTTTTAACCCCCTTCATTCTTCGAGAATGAGACACTTAGAAAATTTCCGGAGATTGTGTGCTGAACGTAGAACCTCTTGAAACTTCCTGATCGTGATTTTATAAGCCTTTGTTCTTGTATGAACTGAGATGAAGTTTTAAAAGAGAAACTCTTCTCCTTAGGAATCTTAGTTCAATATTTTGATCACCACCGTTATTTCCTCACAAAGAAATTCAAGACTTTCGGAGGTTGCTGAAAATCTTGAAGGCCCAAGTGAAGAGTTCGTGCAGTTGTTGTTGTTGCTGGTTTGCAATGGAGAATGTCAAGGCATGAATAGCTAGGTTAACAGAGTTAGCTTTTCGAATGGACGAGAGGTTCTCGATCCCTGCATAGGAGCAGATCCGGACTGTGAGTTTCGGGTAAGAAATCAAGTGGGTTAGACTAGGATTGTTGTTAGTCTTGAGTCTAAAGATCACCTTGTATTTCGAGTTTGAAAAGCTAGTGGAATTGTTACATGACCTAGGGGCCCGGAGAGTTTTTGTCTTTTGGAATTTGTTTCCAAGAGATTTTCTCTTCGTCACTAGATTATGTCTTTGTGTGGTGAATGTTCTTTTAATTGTGTTCTTGTTTAAAGTACGTTCTATAACCTACAAACTCCATAGTCAGATGTTCCTGAATTAAGAATCTTGGATATAGATTCTAAATATTTTAATCTGATCTTGGTGTGATTATTTACATTGTTGTAAACTTGTGTACTGAACTTTCAAATTTGTTTTGGTGTAGTTTGTGCAGAAAAAGAATTGTATATTTTGAATAGTATTAAAGTTTGAATTGCAGAACCTATTCACCCCCTTCTAGGTTCGGTTGGTGTTGTATTGAGTCTTAAACAAATCTGTTCATGCTTGTAAGCTTTTTACTTCTAAAGAATAGAGTAGGAGAGCTCACCTATTGGGTGGTCCTTTTTATCGAGGCCTCACTACAAGGTAGGATACTTGTCAGGAGACATGGAGTAAAAAACGGCAGTCAAAAAAGCTGCGGGGAAGACAAGTCTGGTCGGAGAAGAAGCTTAATAAAAACTGAGAAGAAATTAACTTATTGAAGTCGAGCCGAGCGGTGAAATTGGTTTCAGATCTCATTAAATGACGTGGAGATTCTGAGATCATTAGACTTGCCTTTTTAAAACAGTCCTTGCTTTGCACAACTTTGAATTATGCCTCTTTGCACCAAATCTTTTCCCCACAGACGACTTGTATGTTTTAGAATTTTATATAAACAATGTGCATGAGCTCTACTCATATTTAAGGGAAGTTTTAGTCCACCTGTGTTGCTTAAGGTTACAAAACAAGTGAACCAGTCTAATACATGGAACTGCATAATATATAGGCCTCAATGTTCTAGATATACCCTGACCTAGGGGTGGGCAAAAAACTCGTGACCCGACGACCCGAACCGGACCGACCCGTTCGGGCCTCGGGGTGAGTTTAGGCGGGTTCAGGTTTATATGTGAAGAAAACCGAATTTTCGGGTTCGGGTATAGTAACAAACCCGACCTATTACCCGAACCCGAAACCTAATGCCCTCAGCTGAGGCCGGGGTGGACAAAAACCCGTGACCCGACGATCTGAACCGGACCGACCCGTTTCTGACTCGATCGGGGCGGGTTTAGCAGGTTCGAGTTCGGGTTTATATATGAAAGGGTTAATGACTTTTTTCGTCCTTAGGTTTTGACCCCTTTACAAATTTTGTCCTTGGGTTTCTCATTTATCACACGTAGTCCTTGGGTTTCATGGTTTTGTCAAAATAGTTCTTCCGTCCTCTTCCGTCAACGAATTGCCCAATCAACTAACGGCCTACATGTCATCACCAATCAGTCAGTGACACGTGTCATTTTTAAATGTCACGTCACTTTTTTTGCCACGTCAGAAAAAATAAAAAATTTTAAAAAAATAATAATTTCGTCAAACTTAAAAAAAAAAAAAAAAAATCCTCCCTGGAAGGGTTGACCGGAGCCACCAGCCTCCCTTTGCTGGGTGGCTCCCGGCCTCCCTTTCCTTTTATACAGGCTTCTTTCTTCACAAACACAAATTAATCAAGGAAAGTCCAATAGCTTTTAGTCTTTTACGCGTCGACTACCCTTCCAAATGTTTAGACTCAATTCGGAAAGCCGGCCGCCAGTTTTGCCCTTAACTCCTTGCGCAAGATTTTCCCAGATGGGGACTTGGGAATCGCATCGATGAAACATACACGGCTTATTCTCTTATAAAACACCACCTGCACCCACCGTAAAATTTATATCATGAGCTCAGGTTAATAATTTTTCTGTAAATTTTCATTTTGATCTTTTTCATGAGAAAACAACAAATTTATGGCCTTTTAAGAGTTAAAAGAATTTATTTTCATGTTATCAAACTAATTAAGACCCACACAATGGAATCTGCCCTTTTGATATTCTTCCGTCTACCAGCAAACATTCTAAAGAAGTCCATGGGAAGCAAAGTTTGCAATAATGTGTCAAAGATTGATGGGAGTATACACAAATTAAAGGGATTGAAGATCAAAAAGTCAGCTGTTTAGAGACAAACTGCTTAATTTGATCCTCGATGAGCCACCAGCCTCCCCTAAAGAAGGGCCACCCAGCAAAGGGAGGCTGGTGGCTCCGGTCACTCCTTCCAGGGAGAACTCTTTTTTTTTTTTTTTTTTAATTTGACGAAATTATATTTTTTTAAAATTTTTGTTTTTTCTGATGTGGCAAAAAAAAGTGACGTGGCATTTAAAAAGGACACGTGTCACTGACTGATTGGTGATGACGTGTAGGCCGTTAGTTGACTGGGCAATTCGTTGACGGAAGAGGACGGAATGACCATTTTGACAAAACCATGAAACCCAAGGACTACGTGTGATAAATAAGAAAACCCAAGAACGAAATTGGTAAAAGGGTCAAAACCTAAGGACGAAAAAAGTCACTAACTCTATATGAAAAAAACCTAATTTTCGGGTTCGGGTTAAAAATTTCGAACCCGAACTCGGTTTGCCCAGCCCTATCCTGACCTAAGTTTCTGCTGCAGCTAAGCAAGTCCTATTTCTGACCATTTTTTTTCAGATTCTGGAAATGTTGGCGCTCCCCAAGAAGTTCCCGCCTTGGTCCAATTTTTTTAGATTATGGAGATAGTGGAATTAAAAATATTGTTCCTTAGAAAAGCCAAAAGGAAAACAGGAAATAGTTTTGATATTCTCCTTTTTGTGGTTAAACTGTACTGTGTAATGTGTATCTTATGGGCAAAAACAGATGGGAATTAGGAAGGTACTTAATTGCCGATCTCAAAATATTGGTTTACAAAAATATTTTAGGATATAATAAATGCAACAAAATTTATAAATAAAACATTCAAAATCTCAAAAAATATTAAATAAGCCCCAATACCTTTTATAAAGACTTCAACAAATTTTCACACTAATTTCAGTACCTTTTAAAAAAAATTTCTAACAAATCTTTAGTTTTCATAATTTTTTCATAATATCAAATCATATCTCTTCACATTTTTTACAAACTAAAAAAAAAAATTAAATATCATGAAACTTTTCACTAACTTTTACACAAAAATTTATAAAACTTCAATCTAGGTATTTGATTGTTAAAATTTTAGGGTATGAAAATTGGTGAAAAAATGAAAATAGTTTATGAAAGTTTGTGAAAAAGTGAAGAAATATAATATTTAAATGAATATTATAATAAAAATAATAATTTGATGGGGAGAAAAAGATTATTTTGTAATTTTTTTAATAATACATAAAATTTTGACACTCAAACACGAGGTAAATATTAACGATACTATCAAAAAAAAATTATAAACATCATAGTATTTTTTATAAAACGAACATCTTGTTGCCTGTGTTTTTCCAAATGCTACTGGTGGTGATGCTATTTTCCATTTTACTGTGAACTTGCTATTTTGCATTCCTGCCACGTTGGTTTCGTTTTTTTTTTTCTTTCTCTTTTTGACTGAAAGCGTATGCAGATGACCAACCCAGTATATCATACTCCTACTCCACAATCATTAAATGATAAATTCTATTTTAATTGTTATATTTGAAATTTCCAGCTCAACAGGATCTCTCTATCCATCAAAATTACGTACCATATCATGGACAAAGTCTCACATCGAAACCTGGGAGGTGTTTATTTCCCAGACTCGTCAAGAATCTGATGTCTAAATTACACACTCCACAGTTTACAACTGATGGCTCATGAGCTCATCGCCTGCGATTTTGTCCCCTTGCACCGATCCTGAACCCTCTTCTCCTAAATGGATTCCCTCCATTCGGTCATCCAAGGGTCAATATTACTTTTCAATCTCTTCGCTTCTTCATCTTCACTCCTTATCAGTTCCTTCATCTTTGATTTCATTGGCTGCATCCTTTTTACGTTTGAGGAAATTAACAAGGTCTTGAAAAGCAACATTGACATCATCACTCTTCATCAGTTCCTCGGCAACCTCGGCTGGGGTGACCTCTGTGCTGTCTATTAGGGCTTCAATTTCTCCATATAGGTGGTGGGATTGGCGATTAGTAATGCCATGGTAATTGGAGGCCAAGACTTTGAACCCACTGCTAGTGCAGTACGACATGTTGATATGCACGTCCATTCGACCCGGACGCAACAAGGCAGGGTCGAGTCGATCCTTGTGTTGGTGGTGAACACAATGATTCGCTCGTCCCCACAGCTTGACCACAAACCATCGATGAAGTTCAATAGACCCGAGAGTGTCATCTGCAAAGAGGTTCAACAAACGAACCAATACGAAAGGCTTATTAGATGAGCAAAAATAGGGGTACTGAGGAAGTTTTCAGAATTTCTTCCTTTGTTAGTATAAAAGGAAGAAATACCTTTGTGGCAGAAAATTGATCATATCCCTTACTTCGACCCTGCGTCTGCAAGCTGCAATCTATATCCTCAATCACCATAATAGACCGATTTGTCGAGGCCAACAAAATCTCCCTCAAGTCGTAATCCGAGTGAATACTGCTCAACTCCAAATCATAGATGTCAAAATTGAGATAATTGGCCATGGCAGCGACCAAGCTAGATTTACCCGTACCAGGCGGACCATACAGCAAATACCCTCTCTTCCAAGCCTTCCCCACCTTCTTGTAAAACTCCTTCCTACTCACGAACCTGTCCAAGTCATCAATGATGCTCTTCTTGAGCTCCGGATCCATGGCCAACTTGTCGAAAGTTGCAGGATGCTCCAGATTGATCGAACCCCACATTCCCCGTCCCGGTCCTCCTCCGAAATCATCATTGCGGTGGATCTTACGGTTATACAGCTTTACAACCTTCTTTTCCTCTTTAATGGCGTCGACTCTGGAAAAGACGTGCGGCAGGTAAGAGTCGAACACCTTGTCTTTGAATTTCTTGTTGAACGTTAACTCGAAACAGCGCACCTCCTTGAACGTTAACTCGAAACAGCGCACTCGAAAGAACGTTCTTGGGTTCAATGCAGACGAAACGCCATCTGAGCTGGAGGTTCTCGAACTTATCGATGACCTCCTCTCCCTTCTCGATGGCGACGCAGAGGTGCTTCTGCCGTTGGGTTTTGCTCACGCGGAGGCGCTTAGTGGAGGGGCTGATCTTGGTCTGGAGGTAGACCTCGGCGTCGTCGTAGACCTGGTTGCGGGTCATTCCACACATCTCTTTGATGACGAGGGTGAGTGTGGAGGACAAAGGGGGGAAGAGGTAGTGCAAGGCGGAGAAGAGGTAGGAGCGGAGCTGGTGAGGCACGAACTCGTTGGCGATGGACCGGACCAGCATCATGGAGGCAGCGAAGGAAGCATAGGTGGAGAACAATGTGGAGACCGTGGAGGGCATTTCTTTGGTAGAAAACATTGCTGCGGCAAACTCCACAGCTGGTTGGTTCAAGAAACTTCACGCAAATGGTACCTACTTATATATGGGTCGGATTGAGTCCTATGCTTGTTCTCGCTAAGGGTGTTTATTTGCACCGGCGGTTGCCGTTTTAACCGCTAAAATCATCATCACTACCGGTATCATAACCGGTAAGGGCGTTTATTGTGCCTTAGCGGTGCGATGGTGGTCTCAAATATGTGATTCCATCAATTACGGTGACGGTGAAGGTTTTCACCAAAGCATCCCTACACTACCGTTAATCACCCCTAGTTGAGACTTGACTTGTACCATTGTATATTTTAAAGTATGATTAACACCATGACACTTAAATAATTTTTAAAATTTAGGTTGTGTTTGTTTATTGAAATTGATAAAAAAGTAAGAAACATAGATTTAATTGATTTTTTATATATATTTATTATAATAAAAAAGATAATTTGATTATAAAAAAAATTCTTTTTTTGTTCTTAAATTTTGTCCTTTTACAAATTAGTAACTAAGATTCAGTTTTTTAGTTTCCAGTTACTGAGTTTATACTTCTTCTTCTATTAAATTAAGAATTGTTAGGTGCCCTAACAAGAGAGTTAAACACGTCAGCCTTCGCCAAATCACCTCATTTTCCACGTCAATATCAAGTCTCGATCGTTAAAGCCCAAAACGATGCACAACATTGTAAAATACTTCCCTTCTCCTGATCTCTCATCTCTTGGCCTCTTCTTCCTCTTCGTCCCACTCTCTTTCTTCTGTGTCTCATCCTTGCTTCCTCTCTTCTGCTCTTCTTCCTCTCACCCTAATTTCTCTTTCTTCTTCTCTCCTCCTCCTCTCTTCTTCTTCTTGTCAGCTCTTGCCCTCGCTCTGTTCCTTCATGTAATTGCTTGGAAGTTTCTTTTATTGCCGAGGGAACTATAAAATCGCTTATCAATGGCCACAATAATGTCTAATAATTTCTCTCTCAAAGGGAATAAACTATTTGGATACACATGTACTTAAATAAATTATAGTTAAAGAAAGATTGAAACAAAAGAGCTGTTTATTATATATATGTCTTACAGATATCTTGTATCTTCTACTTCAGATACACACGATGCACTTTTCTAAACTGAAGAGAGATTAAAATACTAGTTAAAGAAAGATTGAAATAGTAACGATTAATTATAGTAGTAGCAATTACAATCACAGAAAAGGACAATGAAGAAAAAAGAAAATAAAGGTAAGTAGACGCAGATAAAGTGGTCCTGATTTATGGCTTATTGAGAGAAGAAGAGAGAAAGGGGAGAAGAAAAATGAAGAGGAGAAAAAGAGAGAAGGTGATAGATAGGAGAAGAGGAAAAGAGAAGGAGAGGAAAGGGTAGTAGCTGAGGGGTATCCATCCCTGAAAAAGCTCTACAAGAGAGCTTCCACTAAGAGTAATTAAGAAAGTTTAAGAGAAAACTTGGGAAAAATGGAGGTAGAGAAAACATATCTACCCAAAAATTAGGGAGATTGAGATTGAGATTGAGACAGAAGATTTTTTTTTTCCTAGTACTAACTAAGTTGATTCAGACTTTTTTGGTTCCTCTTCAGCCACTTCATCCTCGACTTGTTGAATAACCTACATAGAAAGATTTGGAAATTATTCTATCAGTTTCCATCCATGGGAGTAAATTGTAGAAGTAATAATAGGGGAAAATACACTTTGTATTCCGATTTATCGATTTCGTGAGATTGAACCTCCAATCTTTAATAATTCGTCGATTTGCACCCTGGACCTTGATTTGCCATTATTTTTCACGATGAACAATGCACGTGCCGTCCACGTGACATATCCCCGTTTATGTTGTCTGTTTTACCCTTTGAAAAAAATACACTTTGCACTCTTCAATCATGAGAGTACTAACACTTTGCACCACCAACTATGAGGGTACTGAAACTTTGCACCCCATCTTTCAATTTCATGACTTTTTCAGTTATTTGCACTCCACAAGCCAATTGACAGTTAAATGAGACAGTACATATATCAAGTGACGTTGCTTACATGATTCATTGATTATGCAAATCAGGAACTTCTTTAAATCATTGTGTTTCGTTGATAAGAAGATGATTTTTAGGAAGCATATTTTTTTTTTCAAATCTGGTTATTTGTTATTATTTCTTTCCTAGTTTGTAGTTCATCGGTTGGATATTTAGAATTTGAAGCAATTCCATCTTTGACATTTTTTTTAAATAACTTTGAAGCTATTCCAATTGCTGAGAAATTATGTGTTTTGTTTTCCCTCCTCAGTTGTCGACGTGTTATTAAACAACGAGTCTTTACACGTGAAATCGAAAACTTCCGCACAAAATATTTAGATGGAAAACTATAAAAGGCAATCGGTAATTATTAACAGGATCCCCTTCGTTGAATCAAGATGTACACAAGGAAAAATGCATAGACGGACTCTCATAATTAATTGTTAATAGGCTTAACCAAAACTTACACGAAAGAACCAAACTGGCTAGATGGCTCTAGCTACAGGCCTGGAATAAAAGAAATACTCGTTCTTAATTTAGTTTTCCCTACTTTGTTTATTTTTCTTTCGTCTTCTTTTGGGAGGTCAGGGCTCATATAATATATATATATATATATATATGCAGCTCCTCACGAACACGAAAAACTCCCTACATTTCAGCCTGTGGGCCTAAGGGCCTGAAAGTTGCAGATTGGAGTACTGTAACTTGCAGGCTGAAAAAAATACGGTAAAACAGCAGCCGACCAGCCAATGGTCATTGTTAATGGTTTTGAAATATTTCTTTCTTTATTTATAATTTGGGTAGGATAAAATTTTGTCTTTAATGTTTAACAGTTCCCAGAGTCCGACGGCCTTTGGTTTTTGAAATTTTTTACGTAGTTAATGAGTCAGACTCCCTTTCTCTAAATGTTAGTTTAAAAAAAGGGACGCATGGAGTGAAAGCACTACAGGCCAGCCACCAGCTACGATACCACAGATCTCAACGTCACCGGGAGAAAATCAGCGACTTTTGAAACCCCTTAGCTAGTACCTCTTTTCACAAGGGTAACTATATATATATATATATCAACGTTATGGGGAGAAAATCAGCGGCTTTTGGAACCGCTTAGCTAGTACCTCTTTTCATAAAGGTAACGACACGCATATATATATAACGTCACCGGGAGAAAATCAGCGGCTTTTGGAACTCCTTAGCTAGTACCTCTTTTCATAAGGGTAACGACACACGCATATATATATATATCAACGTCACCGGGAGAAAATCAACGGCTTTTGGAATTCCTTAGCTAGTACCTCTTGTCATAAGGGTAACGACACACGCATACATATCAACGTCACCTGAGAGAAAATCAGTGACTTTTGGAACCCCTTAGCTAGTACCTCTTTTCATAAGGGTATCGAACACACACACAAACACATATATGCCAAGCCTAAAAGCTAACCAAAGCAATTCCATTATTTTCTTGCCTTGAACCGTAAACATCCATTCCAGATAAAAATGTCAAAAAATTGAAAGACAGAGGTGCAAAGTGTCAATACCTCTATAGTTGGAGTGCAAAGTGTATTTTTCTCAAAAGAAAAAATGGGCATAGCAAGTATAAGTGAATCATGTAGACCGCATGTGGATATTTGACGTCATATTTAACGGCTAATTTGGCTATGGGGTGCAAATTGAAGAATTTTAAAAATTCATGGGCTCAATGTCACAAAATCGATAAATCGGGATGCAAAATGTAAATGCCACATAATTCAGGGGAGCAAAGTGTTCTTTTTTTTAATAATTAGAAAAATTTTTACCTTCTCAAAATAGAATGTCAACTTTTCGCCATCCTCTCCTCGGGGATTATAGCTTGCTGAGAATTTAATGGCGTCCCCCATTCGAAAATCATTAGCACGCACAATTCTTTGCCAGCTTTTCTGGTTAATTATAATTGGACCCTTAAGGTTCCTGAAAAATTACCACCTCAGCTGCGCAGCATGACAGACATTGATCGATATGATTCACGTACGCAAGTAGGAAAACATATGATCTAGAGATTAATTATTATGATCACGAGCACACGTACAGTGAAAGTATGAGAAAAAATAGCATTTCTCAGCAACCTAACAGGCCTCTCTCTTTTATTTTTGCTCCTTTTTTTAATATTCTCTTTGAAAATTATCATTTGTTTGTTTAATTTGGCAAAAAGATAATCAGCAACCTAATCACAGCTCACTGGTTGCGTTGGAAGTCATTCTGCACGAGTGCATGATGTAGAATTAGTTCTGATTACACCATAATATAACCCAGCTTGGCCCCAAGTTTTCATTGACAAAGAGCACCGGCCCAATACGCTGTTTGTTTTTAAAATTTTATTATTATTATAAAATTATTTTCTCTTCATTTTTTTATTTTTTATTCTCCCTTTACTTTTTAACGGACACAATCATCAAAATTTTGATATATGAATTATAAATGAGTGATGTGACATAATTTTGACTGTCAAATTTTATTTCAGAGCATAAATTGATTGATTTTGAGATTTAATGTGTCAAAGATAATAGTTGAGACTCTGTTTAAGATTGCTCTAATAATTTAAGAGCGAAAAGTGACTTTTATTTCTCAACGAGATCATAAACTTTCGGATACATATATATATTTAAATAAAATCAAGTTCAAGAAAGATTGTAAACTCTTCGGATACACACATGCACTTGAATAAACGCTAGTAAAAGAAAGATCGAAAGAAAAGAGGTGTTTATTAGATATGTGGTAGGGATATCTTATATCTTTCACTTCTTATACACACGATGCACTTAACTAAACTGAATAGAGATTAAAATACTAGTTAGAGATAGATTGAAATAGTAACGATTAATTATAGTAGCAGCAACTACAACCAAAGAAGAGGACAACAAAAAAAGAAAGAAAAGAAAGGTAAGTAGATGCCGAAAAAGTGGTCCTGATTCCATGCATGGCTTATTGAGAGACGAAGAGAGAAAGTGATAGGTATAGGAGACGAGGAAAAGTGGAGGAGGGTAGAGAAAAGGATGAAGAACATCTCTACCCAAAAATTAGAGAGATTGAGATTGTGATTGAGAGAGAGAGAGAGAGAAATGTTTTTTTTCTAATACTAATTAATTACTGTTGATGTTGAGGCTGAGATCGATCGAGATTGGGTTTCATGAAACTTGATTCCGGTTGGTCTTTACCCACATCATCCTCATCATCTTTGTCCTCATCTTCTTCCTCATAATATTCTTCCTCATCTTCAGAAGGTTCAACGTCAGCATCTTGATCAATAACCTACATAAAAAGATTTTGAAATTATGAAAAAGGAGTAAATTGTAAGTACGAATTATAAGTTATAATAATTAGAGAAATTTTTACCCTGATCTCATAAACGAATGTCAACTTTTCGCCCTCCGCTCCTTGGGGATTATAGCTTGCTGAGCATTTAATGGTGTTCCATTATTCTCTGTTAATTCTAGCTTGACCAACTATGCACGACGTTGCGGAAAATTACCACCTGCGCTGCGGAGCTAGCATGACAGCCTTATAATTATTTTCTCCATTCTCAGAGAATAATGGAATTCCTATAAGAAACGGCCTCAATTCATTCGCGATATGCAAAGACTGACGAAAATCAGTGAGATATAACTTTTTGACAAATGAAATACTTTGGGTTGTATTTTCGGGGGGGGGGGGGGGGGGAAGAAATACTTTGGGTTGGCTGCGGTATGTTTTCTTTATCTATTCTCAGTATAAATGATATTTCACGCAAGTAGTAAAACAAATGAATCTAAAGATTAATTAGTGTTGAAAGTTGAAGTCCCACATTGCTTGGCAATGTGGGCAAGTTTGTTCTTTTGGGTTATAAATAACCCCCTTATGTAAGAATTTAAATATAAGTGAGTTAACACAATTAATCCAATTGGGTATTCCCGTAAAGGATGTCTCACTTATCAAAGTGTAAATATTTTTATTTCTAACAATTAGTATCATCCCAGTAGCTAAAGTAGCACTAGTCCTGTGATTTTGGTCTACCAATGTGCCCACACTGAAAGTATATAGGAGAGAAAGTAGAATTAATTGTCATGCTAATTTACAACACTCTATGTAAACATTTCGTGACCAGGAACAAACACTATGAACATACTCCAGTACCCATGATATCGTCTTCCAGAAAACACTACAACAAAACTGATTTTTTTTTTTTGTGAGAGGATATGGACACCATATTCGGAGATATGCGTTTTAAAAGCATTCTAACTGAAAAAAGGGATAATTGTGGCGTTTAATTTTTTATTTTCATTCAAATCTCATAAGTGATATCATTTTAAAGTAAAGAGTACATTTTAAAAAAATTAAAAATTAAAAAGAAAAATAGTCCCAAAAGAGAGACCATGCATCTTCCAACACTACTCGTATATTGGCCTTACAAAAGAGAGCAACGGAAGAACCAAAGATTTAAGACCCGAACCTCTATTTATGGACCGAAACAAATAGTGGCTAATTGGGTCTATGACGGTAAACCAAAACTGGGCCTGGCCTTCATGGCCGAGAATGGTCAGTTAAAATCTTCACCGTTTATATATGATTGGTTTTAAGCCCACTCATCCTATATACGATATGATTAATCTACAACATATCTAGAGATTATTATGAGATTAATAACTAATATATTTAGAAAAATTATATATTTAAAATAAAAAAACATCAAGGTTTTTTACACTACAAGAAATTTGGGATATCCAGTGACAACAATCTTATGATCACATAAAAATACAATTCGCAACCACTATATATGTTTTTGTCAAAATCCACTATATATTCGTTTGAGGGCATGGGTAGTTCTATAGAAGCGTGTTCTGGTGGAAACTATGGGGTTTTATTTCTCATTTTACAGTAAGCTCGCCTGTGCTACTTTATACTTCGAATCCCTTGGATCTGACACATTTAAAGATTAATCTGGGCTTTGATGCATTGAGAAGCGTTTATTCTACTTGAAGAAAGCTTTTATATTTGAAACGAGCGAGTAAATTCTGCACCATCCATGTGTGTGTTATTGATCTGTGCATGTGCGGGTTGGTCATTGTAGAATTGTAGGGAGCTTAAATTGGTAGATCTTTAGAGGTTATGCTCGAATCAAATTTGAAACCTGTGCTTGAATTGCCCTGGAATTATTGTTGACTAAAACTCTTTCGCGTATCAACCGGCTGAGCGACGAAGGACTGGGCTGGGCGTTGAAGAAGAGCTGCTTCAGATTCAATCCCCAAATAAAGAGATTGAACATTAGCGGGTCAGCCATGCGAAACGGGTCGGTATCCTTAAAAACCGGGTCGGGCACGTGTTGTTTTATTTTAAATGACGTTGCACAACACGAACCGTTGGATTGTGAAGAAGCAATCTTGACCGTTGCTCATAATTGCTCAGGATATTTCAGCTCATGACAAAACCGAACCCCGTAGAAAAGATGGAAGGAGACAAAAAGCAATGGGCTATCGGGCCATTCAATCTGGTGAGGATGCCCGAGAAGAAGAGTTCAACTGGACGTCACAAGTGCTTGGAGTGGCTGGACAAGCAGGCACCAAACTCTGTTATATACGTGTCTTTTGGGACGACAACTGCCATGGAAGATGAGCAAATAAAGGAGCTAACAATTGGGTTAGAAAGAAGTGAGCAAAAGTTCATCTGGGTGTTGAGAGATGCTGATATAGGGGATGTCTTCAATGGGGAGGTCAGAAAACCTGAGATAGGGGAATGGTGGTGAGAGATTGGGCTCCTCAGTGGAAATCCTAAGCCACCCATCGACTGGTGGGTTCATGAGTCACTGTGGATGGAACTCTTCCATGGAGAGCATCACCATGGAGGTGCCAATAGCAGTGTGGCCAATGGCCTCAGACCAGCCAATGAACGCTGTGTTGATAACAAAACTACTCAAAGTTGGTATCATCGTAAAGGACTGGTCGCGCAGGGATCAGATAGTGATGTCAACCACGGTAGAAAATGCAGTGAAAATATTGATGGCATCGAAAGAAGGGGATGTGATAAGGAAAAGGGCAGTGGATTTGGGAGGTGCTGTCAGGGGTTCCATGGATAAAGGTGGAGTTTCACGCATGGAGTTGGATTCTTTCGTTGCTCGTATCACTAGGTAGAGATTCTTGGAGATCACTACATAGTGAAAGCAAAAAAAGTAACGATCGCCTGAAATAGAGAAGTCACAACGGGGCCTTTAGATCGGCCGAACTAGAGACATTTACCGCATTAAAAAAGAGAGGCTCGTATAAGTCCTAAAATGTACGTTACTATGTTTTGTTTGATCTGTGCCTGAATTAGCCAAGGACTCATTTCCTTCTCTTATTTAAAGAAATGTTGCATGCTTTTATATATGATGCATAAAATGGTGTTTGCATCCAGTAATTCAAAAATTATGGTCTTATAAAATAACTAAATTAAATAATCTCTTTTTATTAAAAATATATATAAAAAAAAATTCAATCAAATCATATCTCTTTTTATTTTTTGGTCAACTCCAATAACCAAAATTTTTCAAATGGTAATGTAGGGATGGACACAACCGCCCCAAAAGGTCAAAAGAATTTTGGAATAGCAATTTTGGTCATAAAAAACATAGAAATTTGTCATGCTAATTTGCAACACCCTATGTAAACATATCGTGACCAGGAACAAACACGATGAACATGATACTCCTCCACCCATGATATCATCTTCCAGAAAACACTAACAAATTAAACTGATTTTTTTGTGAGAGGATATAGACCATATTCGGAGATTTGCGTTTAAAAAGCGCTCCTGTGGAAATTTCATTCTTTCCATATAACAGTTCTGGAAAGTTTTAATTTGTTGAAGGATTAATGATTGTCACCAAATATGAGATCGTACCTATTAATTATTTATTTATATTTCTAACTCTCCACCGTCCCTCACTGTGTGGATTGGACTCTTTCACAATATATAGTTGGTCTTGCAATATTTAATTAAAATAAGATTAAATACATAATCAAATTTCAAATTTAAGATCTTCACTCTAAATGACCACATGAAAATCAATATATTTTTCCATATGAAAACATAATTAGTTGGAATATTTAATTAAAATGAGATTAAATACATAATTAAATTTCAAATTTAGGACCTTGACTCTATATGACCACGTGAAAATCAATATTTTTCCCATATGAAAACATAACTTGTTGGAAAAACTTAAAACTGTTACAAAGAGCTTAACTATTTATTTATATTTCTAACACCTACTAAAAATAGAGTTGTCATAGCTAAAATTAAGGTAACCATAAATAATCATTTAATCCCTTTGGATTAACATTTTCAATGGGAAGTAATTAGAACTAATTAGAACTAGTGTAACTTTCGCTCGAAATTAAGTTCTAGATCAAAATAACAGACTCCTTTGCTGTTCATTTGACATATATATGGCCAAATGGGTCAAATTAAATCTAAAAATTAAAGCAACCGCAACAAAAATTGCAGTTCCTTAGCGGCCATATATATGGATTTTTGCTAAAAAGTATCCCTGTAATACTACGAACAAGAATTGATTATTCTGAGTTATTATCCCTCGGAATAATCTAATTGCTACTCTTTTGGTCGTTCTCTACTTTGGCATCTGTCACTCTCTCAACCTTTTGTGCAATTTGGCTCTCCTTATCTGCTCCTCCTGTTTCAGTACTTCTCTTTTTGGCCTCAGCAGCTTCCTCGTGTTCTTTCTTTTTCACCTGGAGGAACTGGATCAATCCTTTGAGCACAATGTCTGGGTCATCGTTCTTGATGAGTTGCTCAGCTACTTCAGCCGGGGTAATTGGGGTAGCTTCGATGGACTCCACAATCTCCTTAAACACCAGTTCATGATCATCCTTTATCCCGAGATAATTCTCAGCAAGAACCCTAAATCCGCATGGGGTGCAGTAGGACATGTGAACGTGGACGTCCATGCGCCCAGGCCGCAATAACGCCGGGTCGAGCTTTTCTTTGTGGTTGGTGGTGAACACGATGATCCGCTCGTCGCCACAACTCGACCAAAGCCCATCAATGAAATTTAGCAGTCCGGACAACGTCACCTGTAGCAGCAGGAAAAATTACGAGCAGAACAGAAACTGTTCAAGCTTATATGTTTCTCTAGGGGTACGAATTCCAAGGATAGGGATACGAATTGCAGGGATTCTCGTCCGAAATTCAGGGGTGTTTTTGTTATTCAAGCGGGGAAAAGGACATGTAGAAAAAAAAAAGCGGAGAAAAGGACAAATAAGCCTGGTCTATGAAAACCCTGAAGATTTGATAGAACAGCAACCAGACCAATTCACGAGGCCAGAAGCTAGTGGTGTTCAATGCATCGTACTGCAAATGTCTCGTAGACTGCAGGTGCTAGCATCCAAGGTCCATGATGAAAAAGTGAAAGGCATTCTCTCTCTCATCAAAATGTTGATTTACTTTTAAGTTTACGAGAATAACATTGCGTATGGGAATAAAATTTAAAAATAGTTAAAAATATAAAAAGAATAAAAAATTAATAAATAAAAAAATTTGTGTGAAAAAAGTAAAATAAGTTTGTAAAAAAAATTAAGAGAAAAAAAGAATTATAACGATGATAAAATTTTGATTTGTCAAATGAATTCCTCTGATGTGAGAATTTTTGTTTACAACAAAAGGTTAGCAGTGTCAGACAAAGTCATGTTTTAGTCCTAATAAGTTGAGTATAAAATTTTAGATTTATTAATAAAAAATTTATCATATAATTTTTTATTATTATAATATTTATTAAAAATCTTTTTTCTCTTAACTTTTTCACCGACTCCAATAATATATATTTATTTTATAATATTTTTTAAATCTTAATACCCAAAATTTTCACCATCAAACATACCCAAAATCAAAATTTTAATTTATGAAAAGTTGATAAAAAATTAAAAATAATAGTTTGAGTGAAAATTAATGTTTATAATATTAAAATAAATAATTTGAGTAAAAGAATGAAAATAATTTAATCAAAATTTTGAAATGCAAGTTACACCTGATCACCCGGCAACTGGTACCCAACTGCCAACACCATGCAGACAAGAGTGCCTGTGCCTAGCTAGATCAAGCCTCTGTACAATCGGTCAAGTTTTCCATTTATGACGACGCATATATGTTCGTATATACCCAGAAGAGGACCAACTGAACCGGTGGACATGACAACTGAAAGCCAAGCCTTTCACGCCACCTCGAAGGAGGATCATTTTCCCACCGCCCATAAAGTGCAACTACCGGACATTAGCCAAATCGCATTGCTTTGATTTCAGATTCTGTCGCGCAATAGGTCGGAGGTCATTGTCCCTGTCTATATGCTGCTCACTCATTTGTACTCAGGGTGAGCAAATCATCCGGTTTCCACCGGAAATTTCGGTTCCGGTATCGGAATACCGGTACCGGTTCTGATCTATTCCAGTACTGGAACCGGAACCTATTTTATGAAAATTTCGGAACCGGAACCGGAATCGGAATTTCCGGCGGAAATACCGAAATTTTCCGGTTCCGGTATTTTTAAAAAAATTAATAATTTTTTAGTATAGTTTAGTTTATTTGAGACAAAATGTAGTGATGTATTTTTTTTCCTTTGATGTCTTGATGATCATGATATGTTTAAAAACCATATTATGAAATTGATGCAACATGAGAAAAAATAAAAAATAAAAAAGCTCAATTTCGGCCCAAAATGCTTAAAAAAATATTTTGGGCCAAAGTAAAACTGGGCCTTTTAGGCCCAGTTATGGAACCGGAATAGAAATTTCTATTCCGGTGAGTACCGGAACCGGAATGGCTCATTCCGGTTCCATCCGTTCCGGTACTCACCCTTAATTGGTACTCGTTTTTTCCCATATCTTATCAACAGAGAATTGTCTAAAGTTATGCTCGTTGAAAATGTTTTTTAATCCGAACATAATTTTTTTACATTAAAAATATTTTCTTTACTAAAATTTTCTATGTAATTATTAATCTCAATTTTTATATAAAAAACAAACAACTAAAAAAATATATTTTTTCACCACTAACAAATACTAATATATATATCTCAAAAACGTTTATTGGATATTAAGCTATTGTCTAGACTAATAGTTGAGAGGTCATTATCTATATGCTCCACATACCAAGTTGGAGTCATGTGAGTACAAGACACATTATCCAACAGAGTAGCTCCTCCAGTGGTTTAGACGTTAAATGTTTTCAAATACTCGGACAAGCCTAGCTGGGTAGCTACCTGCTTAGCGGGACCAAGCTAATCTGTGGCATGTGCCTGATGTTTCACAACTGCTCTACCATTATTCTAATGTGGGAAAAAATCCCATGCAAAAGAGATGACCTAAGCTAGCTTGGAAGGTGAAACGATGATTGAACCAGGATCTATGCAGGGAGATCATCACATCAGAGTGCATTTTTCCTCGTTGGCCATTACACAAAAGGGAAAATATATATATATACTACTACTATTTAACAGCACGTTCAATCTATAGAATTGACATTCCGGGCAGGGACCATTGAAGATCAAGAGACCACAACACAGTAGCAATTACCAAGACTCATCCTAATGAAAGTGCTGCAAATTTGACGAATAAATCACAGTTAATTTCTAGTAGTCACCTAATTAGACTCCCCTAAACCCATCCGAGAGGGAAGAAAACGCAAGAAAGAATAGGACAATGCTGTCGAATAAGGGATTAATCCAAGCTCTAAAGGGACTTTAGAAGCTAAAAGTTATCTAAGTGAGGGAAACTTTAATAATTATGTCACTTTTGTTCCTTTCTATTTGTTTTTTTGGGCTGCTCCTCCTAAAATCTTTCACCGTTGATTTAGGATTAACTCACTTTATCTTTATTGCCCAACTTTTTAGAGGCTTTTAGATTAAGACAAAAAACATATGCTAGATTCGACCAACAAGAGAAATTGAAAATTCAAAAAAGGCTAAAAGCAAACAAATCAAGCAGATTAGAAAAATCAAACCTGCTTCTGTTGGTGGTTGCGTGGAGATGGTCCCAACGACTCTGCTGCTCGATCATGGAACTCGATGGTACAATCAATATCCTCCACCACAAGAATAGAACGGTTCGCCATTGCAATGAGAACTCTCCTCAGCTCCGAGTTGCTCTGAATCTCCGTAAGCTCCAAATCATAGATGTCAAAATTCAGATAATTCGCCATTGCAGCAATCAAGCTCGATTTCCCAGTACCCGGCGGACCATACAGCAAGTACCCTCTCTTCCAAGCCTTTCCAACCTTCCTGTAATAATCCTTCCTCTTCACGAACCTTTCAAGATCTGTGAGAATGAAGTCCTTGATCTCCGAGTCCATAGCCAGCGTGTCAAACGTCGCGGGGTGGTCAAGGTTCGTGGATGTCCACACGTCCGCTAAATTTGCGAACATGACGTCAGGGTTTACGGTGAAGATCTTCAAAGTCCTGAGCTCTTGCTTCATGGACTTGGCTTCCTTCACAATGTAGGGCAAATAAGACTTCAACACCATGTCCTTGTGCTTCTTGTGGAAAGTAAGTTGGAAGGACCGGACCTCGGAACGCAACGTAGAGTTGAGGTCGCGAGGGTTGTGGAAGCTCTTGGACTCAACTTGGCGACAGTACAAAATCCAATTGAACTTAACTCCATCAAAGACGTCGGCGATTTCTTCGTTTCTTTCCATGGTGACAGTAAACTTGTGCTCTTTCTCGGACTTGCTGACCTTGAGTCTGCGCGTGTTGGGCGTAATTTTGCTGCCCAAGTAAATCTCCGCGGCCTCGTAGATTTGGTTGTTGACGAGGCCGTCGAACTCGTCGATGACCATTGTGAGCTGTGACGAGAAGCGGCTGAAGAAGCCCCGGATGCCAGAGAAGAGGACATCTTGGAATTCATGGGGCAAGAAGTCTTGCGCTATTGACCTAGCAAGCATCATAGTGGCGGCGACGGAGGCTGCTGTTGAGAGAAAGGTCTTTGCCGTGGCTAGCTTGCTTTCCGCAGATGAAGAGCTCGCCATGTTTCTGTGCCTAGCTAGCTCGTGTGGAGATGATGATTCTGTGCTTGTTTTATGGTAAAGACTGTTTTTTCCTGGGTCAAATGCAGAGAAACAATGGGCGGAATTATTAGTCCAAGTTTTGGAGCCTATAGGGGTTGGTTAAATCTAAAGCAAGACTCCAGAGAATGAGTAATGAGAAACAGCCTCGTTTCTTCCTCCCTGAGTCGCTAGTCTAACTCTTTGACTGTATAGACTTTGAAAGCTTCACCTTGGTCGATCTCACTTGGGATTATATGCAAAAGCACGCTGCACAAAGTATATTGCTATCAGATGATATAGACCACAGAAGGTGGTCTTACGTCTTGATATAAAAATATAGACTAAGATCATGATTCATGACCAACAATTCTGCAAAATTTTATAGTAATTTGTCCGGGTCATGGGTCAGAAAAATCAACAAATAGGAGTATAGGGCCTTTGAAAAAATATCATAAAGTATTAATTTGGAATAAAAAATAATTAAGATATATCTTTTAGCAGAAAATCAACAAACAGGAATATAGAGCCTTTGAAAAAACATATCATAAAGTATTATTTGGAATAAAGAAATAATTAAGATATATCTTTTAGCAGGGGAGTAGAATCTGCACCTCACAATTTCAATTTTTTTATGAGCTGGACGGGCTTTCCCCACTGATATGAGGATGTTGTAGCAAGAATCACATGTTCAAGCATGCATGTTGGACCAAAAGCTAGCTGGTTAATTAAATAGGGATCAGGCGGGGGCTAGATATTGGATAATTAAAGCGTGTAAATACCATCATTAAAAGGTATTTAAATAATAAAATAATAAACCTAGCTATAGTATTAACAATCTTTTATAAAATAGTGGCTCTTTAATAATGATATAAAGATTATATTTAAATCTTTACAAAAAGAGAGATCAAATACTATCCCACGTACAACACCCAATATAAATGTTTTCTAGAAATAAAAAAAAAATAAGAATAAATACACAAGTTTCAAATAATGGCCAATTAATTGCTCGTGTCACAAAGACAATCACAACAGCATCCGCTGTGTGCTCAAGCTGTAAAGTTGCATGTTCAAATTTGTCCAGCAAGGCACCCGTTTGGAGCATTCTGATCCCCAAACTTTGCAAGCCTCTACAAGTTTGTTTGTTAGAATATATTAATATTAGCAGCAAAAGCATTAAGTTAATCCATTTTTGGGGACGAAGGGGAAAAGAATATTCATGTTGTTCAACAGAGAACAATGAAAGAGACACAACAAAGTAGAATAAGTCATCTCACATTCCTGCTGCACAAGTCACTGTAAAGTAGAATAATAGCTCCACAAGACTGCAGCCATTGGTGCCTACGGGCGTGCCAGACACAGGGAATGGAACTTGGGGACTAACAATAGATTATTTTCTATTGTTAGTGGACTGAATAATGAGAACAAAAGAAGTATTTTTTTTTCTAGAGCAAAAAATTTAAGGATTAAAATTTTGAGTTCGAAAACCATGTAAAACTTGGGGACTAAAAAAGATTTTTCCTTTTAATATAAAAAAATTCAATTTCGACGACGAAATAATATATTTAAAAGTTTTAAAAATAAGTTTTGAATGAGCTACACGCTTTCGAGGATGGCTGCTTGACTTCTCGGCAAACGACTTGAGCGCTGGTGATCCGGGATTTTTTCCTCTCGAGGATGAAGCTTTTCTACATCGATTCAAATTTGAGCCAGTTACGTGTTGCAATCGATGTCATAGCTTCCAATAAAAGGCATTTCTTTGGTTCCAATAAAAGACTTTTCAGCTTAGATTCTTAGAATTCATTAAGGCCCATTTCCTTACCTGTGTTTTTTTTGACTGAAATGCGCACCTGCATTTTCCATTCCATAGAAAGACTTATACACGACTGTTCCATCTTTCTATGCCACAAAGAGATTGCTTTGAAATTACAAGTTTGATTATTGTCAGACGTTGATTTTTGATCAACTGGTGGGGGCATCACGTGGACTGCAAGGAGCTTTTGTTGGCCAACTTCTGGTCAATGCCGATGGGGCGTCTCAAAGAAATTATGGCTGCGTTTGCAAAGCTAATTTTCCCTAAAATTTTATCTCTTTTCTAATAAAAAACTCCAATATAATCTCTCTCTCCCATAAAAAAATATAAAAAATTACCTCTCTCTTCACATTTTCACTAAACCCAATACCAACACATATTCTCATACCAAAAATATTACAACACAAACACAAAAGCCTATTTCAAAGCCTTTATTATGCCTGATAAAATTTAATTACTAAGTACTAAATAACATACTAACCCTAAACTACTACAAAAAGTTCATCATGAGTTCATGAAAACCTTCCTCTAAGAGAAGAAAAAGAAAACTGCACTAGCACTCTCATCAATCTCAGAGCACAGAGCACAGAGGAGTTTGATGCATCCAAACAAGACAGATGAAGCAGATGTGAGAGCCCAACAGTTGTTTGGATAGGTCAATCTCAGAGCACAGAGGAGTTTGACGTATCCCATTCCTGTTTCTTCCAGAATTTGTCTGAAATTGCCATCAAAGAGCCCAACAGTTGGAAAATTTTGCACACCGCAGAATCCAATGGACTCCACCTGCTTTAGGAAGTAATCCATTCTGCGAAAAGGATCAGTACCACATTCTCCAGCAAGAACCGGCACCTTGTTCACCACCTATACATTCTCGTAAGCACTACGTCAGTTAGAAATGTTGGAAAAGGGGAGGAAATTGAGTTAACGTAACTGGTCTGGTCTTTCCACGTTTTCAAGTCATATTCGCCCCCACAAAGTATATAGTATGTCATACAACAGTAATATATTAGAATAAATAAGTGGAATCCAACACAATTGAAACAGAAGTACAAAAGATTTTTTTAACAGTATCAACCAACTTCTCAGAGAAATCACATGTTGTTCGACAAGAGGGCTACAATGTTCCAACTCATTCCAGTTCAGCAAACAATGAGGTCCATTTTCTTCTCATTTACCTTTCATTCTCTCCCTGGCTCCCACTGGTTTCTTTGCTCACCCTTTTCTTCACAAAGGGAAGGAAAAAGAAAAAGAAAAAGGGAATTTATAGCATTTCAAATTGAGATAAGGCTCTTTCGTGACTAGCAAAACCACAGTGAACACTACTCCCCTTAGAGAAATCCAAACTGTCAGGCAGAAATAATGCATTATGAAGAAAAAGAAAATTTAATAGTTTCGAACAGAAGCAACAAGGATGCGTAACAAGAAGAAAAACACAAGTTGGAACAGATGATGGATGGAAAACTAGTTAAGAATGACAGTTTGGAGTAAGGCTGGAATTATTTACGCACCGCTTTCTGTGATCTCGGCATCCATCAATATCATTTTCCTCACAGAAAATGCTTGAATTCTCTTTTTCCCTTACATAAATTGTTTTATGAGTTTTTCACAAGAGACTTCTGTCAAGGAATGATTTGACTTTAGTCCATTGCAAATCAAAATCAACTAAAACTCGGTGGCTGCTTCAATTTTGAAGCAGGCATTCTGTCTCACAGGACAGGAGGGTGAAAATGGTGGCTTACAGTGCAAAAGTGGGGCTGCTGTTTGGTGGGATTGATTGCAGAAAAGTAGGCAGTGTCACGGCAAGGCACCGATCAAAATATGGAGGGAGGTCTTCCTGTTTCCTATGGGTAGGTTTCTACCCCCTGGACTATGAGTAATATCACTTCCAGATTTACCAGAATTGCCAGCTAGGAGGTAATTCTGGTTTAGAATGTACTGCTGAATTTCCTATAGTGCCGGCACATGTATGAAATTGATTTACACTGGACAGCACAATATATGAATGAGTAAAAGCTTAAACAAAGTGCCTCAAAAGCCACAACAATCAATCCTGGAAAACCACTCGGAAAATCTCAAGTGATATAAGCAAGCGTATTACATACTCAATTGTTAACAGATCCATCCCTAAAACACACTACTTCCTGGTGTTCGATCCAATTGACTGGACTTTTTGGCATTGATTTATCCTTATCTTTTTTTTTGAAACATTAAAAGAATCAGAAAACTTTAGAGGAGAAAGAACTAAAAAGTACACGGTGACCCTCCACTCTCAGTTCTTTTCACGCATTAACATGCCAAATAGTGGGTCCCTCAATGATTTCTCCAATCAAAGTTTCGAACATTGTGTTTGAAAACAGGCTAACAGTAGTATAAAACAACATGAATTTAATAATGATTTCCGAAAGTAGCTTCACAGAAACAAACATGAGCATTTTCAATGACAACACCACGCCTTTGGGTACTTATGCTGCTCTTGTTAGATAGCATATGATTTCAAGTGGTGAAAATACTACCTGGTCTTGCATCTGGGA
Organism: Myrica gale; assembly: GCA_963930655.1. Taxonomy (NCBI): domain Eukaryota; kingdom Viridiplantae; phylum Streptophyta; class Magnoliopsida; order Fagales; family Myricaceae; genus Myrica; species Myrica gale. Next base: position 23,385,707 of record OZ005614.1, on the reverse strand, counting down.
AATTTTGCACTGTAGGGAATTGCCCCAAGCAACGACGAACTCATAATGGAAAGGTGGTCTTTATTGGGATCAGAAATAGCAACTTGCAAAGAACTGGTATCGTTAGTTTTGTCTCTACTAATTTCTAGGAATGAGTCAACCAATGCATTTGCAAACTCAGAGTCATTGACATGACAAGGATACACCTTCACCTACAAAAAGATGCACAACTTTAAGGTAAATGCATGGATATACCCATAAAACCCAAGTAAGAGAGAAGCTTGGAATGTGGCACACAAAATAGTCACAGAACAATAATGACACCTGCCGATCTTCATTTGTCTGAATAAGTCTTTGTAGTTCATTGATAAAAGTCGCGGTGGCCTCAGGATCATGAAATGGTTTCCCAGGTGCATCCAAAGCAGAGATGCCCTTTTGTGGCAGGCAAACACAGACTTTTGATGATGACTTGTTCAGTTTATTTGCAATAAAGTCAGCAAACTTTTTGTTCTCATCTACAGTAGTTCTCATGAGTGAAATCTGAAGATGGCAGATATTTTTTTCTATTAGAAAATTACTATTGCATAACAAATGATATTCAATTGGGCAGAACAACAACACAACAAGGATCAAAGAGAAAAACAAGCATTTAGACGTATCACCTGCTTATTATGTTCATAAATCTCTCTCCTGAAAATTTGACGGGATGGTATCTTTGGCTCCAAAGTTAACCATGTCTAAGGCTCCCACACTGAGGACTAAAGGAATCCTCTTCTCTATGATGGCATCGAAGCGGGAACTATCACAAGCCATCATGCCTCCATCTACATAATCTGCAACTTCTGTGGTTGTGATGTCCAGGGCCCCCTAAGCAAAATTTGAAGAAAAAAGATTGAGCCGTGCAAGGGAGAAGCCATTAGCATAAAAGAAGCAAATATAGTTAAACAAATGGTACGGAACACAATGATCTGTCTGTGCCAATTTGACCCACAGCAAACACTGGGACAGATGAACAAGGAAAGGATAAAAGAATCCAAAAGTATCCAGTACTAACAGTCTACGATATGGAGAGCTAAAGGATTTCTTGTTGGTTGTAAGCCACTATAACCCGAGGAGAGGGTAAAGGAAAATTTGCAAATTTATCATGAGCAGTTAAGTACCCTACACCAACTGAAGAAAATAGATACAAATAACACAACTACATTTACTAGCTTAAGCGATTGATTTTGAACTTGTTACTGTAAGACAGTTTTGAGTCATGTACACATGAATCCTATTCTAACATTCATCAACTCAACATAGAATTTAATACTGAACTTCAATCCATAAAAACTTTTTGGTTAGTGTTTTCCTCCTACCAAACATGGAAGAAGGTTCAAGTCTGTCTATACTCAACTTCCAATTTCCAAAGACAGAGAAAAGCTCAAGTTTCTTTTAATAGAGCATCTATCTTGGTAGATTTCAAGAGTTGTTTCCAATGCAAATGGATTGGAGATACAAAGATACCTGTATAAAACCCTCTCTAACCAGAGACTCCATAGCCCTGCCACCTACACCAGTGGCATGAAAAACTAAGGTTTCATAACCTTCTCTATGCAATCTTTCCTTTACAGCATTCACACATGGAGTTGTATAACCCCAAACATGGTCATACCAACTGTATGTTTTTCATCAGCGCTAGAAATATCTGTGGCTCTCTCGAGCCTTCCAATCACCATTCCAGCAAACGCAGCTCCAGCATTTGATAACACAGCCCTACTTACACTGTTAATCCCACATATATCTACTATAGAAGGGAACAATATCAAGTCCGAAGTCCCAATATAGGGTTCAGTTTGACCACTAGCTATTGTTGACACAATGACCTTTGGCATTCCAACTGCAAGAAGTCTTAAGGCAGATGATATAAGAGATGTCCCTCCACTGCCTCCAATACCAATGGCTCCAGCAAGAACATGATCATCATGAGCTTTTGTAAGGTAATGTTCAAGACCTTTACTCATTATAGCAAGAGCTTCACCCCTGTCATCTGGAAGCACTGTTGGGACTTCAAAATAGCAAGATAGAACATCCTTTCTTGACACAAACATAAAACCCTCCAAACTCTGAGTCTCCTTCTGACCACATGAAACATCTACAACAGCCACTTGTACCTGTCATTTCAACTAGATAAGCTACGGCTTGACTTGAACTACGATGTCATAAATACCACAAACTAGAAATGCACTCAAATTTGAAGATCACACTTGTAGAATGTTGGTTGATGAAACTTTAACCACCTACACTTAGGACTAGAATACCACACTCCAGTCGATTTGAACTCATATCTTCCAAAAAAAATTCAACTCAGACATAAAGACCAGCATAAGTAAATCTTGTACCTAGAAATGAAAGCACATGGAACATAGTAGCAATCTGATCACATTAAACTTAGGAACCAATACAGATATGGTCAGATTTATGATGAGTATAGTACAACTTACTAAACCACGTTTGGACTTGAGTAGTGAACATTGACCACTTGATAGGTATATGAAGTTTTGTGCTTTAAATTAATGTTATAACATTAGTATGCTTTGCACTCGGAGATTTATTTACCTAGGAGAATTCAGGTTGAACTCCAAGGTATAGATTCTTAGATACACCATTAAGTAAAGAGAAAAAAAGAAAAAAAAAAAAAGACTTGCGGAATCAGATCACTTGATAAATTAACCAAAGCTAAATTCATAATAAATGTCAAAGCTATTTATCTCTGAATCAATTACAGACTAGCCAGAAAACACTCCCAGAACCACTTCACACTCAGAATGAAGTTTTGGTGGAATCAGAACAAACAAACAAACAGCAGTCAAACATTAAGTGTCCAATGTAACTTAAACATGTCTATGTCTCGCAATGTGCGTGTGTGTGCACCGAGATTAGTGAAGGATGTATACCTTTAGAGAAGAACTCTGGGAGAATTTGTTGAGATTGGATTGGACCGACTCGGCCAGGAACTGGAGCTCCTAGAGCTTCGTATCGGCGGTTCCGATACAGAAAACTCGGAGCGTTTTATCGACGATCGTCATTTTGGCTCGGAAAGTTGGAGAACAGATTTCGGAGTTGGTGAAAGAAAACTTCAAGTTACTATTCTCGCAAAGCCGTCTCGTTAACATACATCCGATCTGAAAAAGGGATTTAGACAATACTTTTTTTAAAAAAAAAGCATTTAGACCATATATTTAACACTCATTTAAAATGATACGGTTTGGTGCAGAAGAAAATTATAATTCGGTTAAAAAATTTTAGAGATCCTCGTCCCAGTTCCTTCCGGTCTTACTGTACCCAGTAACCCCTTCCGGCAAAAACCAGTAGCCCCTTCTTGCAAAGGTTATGTCAATAATCGTTACGTCAATCATTATCCCCAAGAACTTAAAATAATTGAGCCTCAGTTTGTTGGAAATCCTTGCCCCAATAATTTCCCTCTTTACTGAAACAGGGTACCTCTCCCTCAAACTCACACAGCCCCCAGCTGCACAAAACAAAGAGACAAAGATAGATGGATCGATCTTCTCAAGGACTCCACGTGAATGGATGAACGGGAGAAACAAGTTATGCAAACAACTCCTTAGTTCAGGTGAACTCAGCAACCCCCCTCCCACTAATGTTTTGCAAACTTCAAGCAGGTTACAGATGACTCTCCATTAATTCTCCAAACTTAATTTCATGTAAAAAAAAGGTTATGCCCTGAATTTTGAGATCTTTGTTTTTACTTTGGGCAGCGGAAAGTATTATCTATATGACCATGCCCATCATAGAGGAAGCCATCACCAGTATTTACTGCAGCACCTCGCCAAGTAGCCTAACCATCGCAGACTTTGGTTGTGCTTCTGGACCAAACACTTAGTTCGTCGTTTCTGAAATCATCAAGATAATGGAAAAGCTTCGCCAAGAACTAGGCCATCACTCGCCTGAATATCAAGTTTTCTTGAACGACCTTCCAGGGAACGACTTCAATTCAATTTTAAAGTCATTGCCAAACTTCCAGAGAGAACTGAGTTATCAACTTGGGGCTGGGGCTGGGCCACGTTTCTTCTCAGGAGTTCCTGGTACTTTCTACGGCAGGCTTTTTCCGAGCAAGAGTCTGCATTTTGTCCATTGGCTATCTCAGGTGACTTTATTCATCTGATGACAAGATGTATGTATACACTTTTGGACATCATTCTTCAAGATGCATTAATAAGTATTGCTGGTACTATTCATGATCAGGTTCCTGGGAAGTTAGAGAGCAACAAAGGGAACATTTACATGGCAAGCACAAGCCCACCGGATGTCCTAAGAGCATAGCACGCTTCAATGTTTTTGAAGTGTCGTGCAGAGCCGCAGAGGAGTTGGTGGCAGGGGGGCGAATGGTTTTAACGATTCTGGGAAGAAGAAGCGAAGATCCATCCAGCAAAGAGTGTTGTCACATTTGGGATCTTTTGGCTATGGCACTCAATGATATGGTCTCCAAGGTAAGTTCCTTCATGGTACCAACTAGAAAGTAACAACTATCTCACTTTCGCATAAACTCTGTCGTGCTAAAGCATATATATATATATTACATATCCCAGGGACTCATAGCAGAAGAAAAAATGGATTCCTTAAACGTTCCAATTTATAATCCATCTCCAACAGAAGTGAAATCTGAAGTTATGAAGGAAGGGTCTTTCTCCATTGATCGGCTTAAAGTTTCTGAAATACAGCTACTCGGGTACGACGTTGCAATTCTGACGAGAGCTACAGTTGAACCCATGCTTGTTCGTCAATTCGGAGATGCTATCATTGAGGAGGTTTTCAGCAGATAAAGGAAATTCTTTCCGATTGCATTCCTATGGAGACGCCTCGGTTTTTTAATGTGACCATTTCCACAACAAAGAGAGGATGATGATCATGATCCATCTATTTTATCACTGCTTACAGGATTTGTTGTGGTTGACTCTCAGTACCTATATCACAAAAAAAAAATGAAGTTGTGAAAAGGTGTTGTAATTTGTGTATGAGATTGTGATGTTTGGTTATAAAAAATTTTGATTTTTTTTTGTAAAAATTTGAAAATATATCCAATCATCTTCTTAATTGGGAAGTACTGACTTTGACGAGCATGCCAACGACATGTTATTCTTGCTTATAATTTTTTAACAAGAAGCCAGACAATCTTCCTTTGGTTCTTATATACTGTATAGTGAACCACCCAAAGGGGGAAAAAAGAGTGTTTTGGCATTTCGAAAAGTCTCATGTCTTCGTAACATATCGAAAGTGAGATTAACATCTATCCATGAAAACAAAATGCACGTGTCAACAGGTACTAAACGACACAAATATAACTGCAACGTTGAATTGTGGGAAATAGGGCATGATCGATTGGGCTCGTGCCCTAGCGTTTGCTTACGCACGGGATGGGGCAGCTAGCTAGGGTATGTGTTCTTGGGCCTTTTGGCCAGCTTCTTAAAACCCACCCTAGGTTACAAAATATAATATAAGCGATTAATACAATATTATTGTTATTGAATGTACTTTTGGGTCACTTAGAAAAAAAAAATGTACTTTTGGGTCAGCTGAGATTTCATATTTTACTTAAAACTCTGCAGGTTTACTTCTTAATAAAAAATTTCCCCAATATCTACGCTAGTACATTGAATTTGCATCCAGAAAGAGCAACGGACAAAGAAAAGCAGAAAAAACTCTCGTATTTAGATAATTTAAGTATGGCGTATTGAGAATATATCATGTGTTGTCTTACGTCAGGTAGATTTGATTATTTGAATTATATTTTTTAACATTTTTTCTCGTGTGTACTAGACTCTTATTAATTATTAGGCCCAACACATGTAATATTAATTGAATTGTGGTGCTGAAGTACGAAGTCATATGTCGAAATCAAGATCACCTTGACTCTATACTATATGACTCTATCACTTTTAAAAGTTTAAGCTAATAGAAATATGTGTATTTGTTTGATTATTTGAATTATATTTTCTAACATTTTATGTCCTAATTTCAGTTGATATTTTTACCTTAATTGAACCATTGACTAATTTTATTAACGAGATTCAATAATTTTTTGACAAAATTAAAACCTTTGCTAGAACCTATTAGGATTGAAGCTTTAGGACCAAACATTTCCCTTATATTGCACTTATCAAATTTTTAGAATGTAATCACTTGTTAATTAATTTTTGTCTGATATAATATTCAGTAACTTGAAATTAGGAAGGCCTTCATTTAAAAAAGAGAAATTATATTTACTCAAATTGATTTTTGACGTGATTTTGAAAAATTCCTTGGGTTTCTAAAAAAATCTTTAAAACTCACTAGGTTTTGCCGGTTAGTATAATAGACGATTTAGCCTAACTCCATTAGAGTGATTTAATAGAATTTTTTTTACCCAATCACAACTCACCACGTGCCTTCTTCCAATTTCTCTTTCAGTTTTTGCCTTAGGAGCTAATGCATGTGTACATTGAGCACACCATTAGCCTTCTTCCCTTTTCTTTCCCATATAAATATATTTAGTGTTCATACTTCCATGTATTAAAATAAAATTTGTAAATAAAACCTTTATTTTAAGTATAATTTTAATTTCAAATATATATTTCTTGATAGATATCTATCACCTTCATGATTACTGTTCTCCTACGGCCACAAATTATGATTAATGTCTGTATGGACAGTTTAATTTCAAGTATTTTAATTTATTGTGATTTATATTAATTTACTATAATTCAAAATTAATATTCTTGTAATATATATCTTAATCATGTGATATTGACTCGTTTGCATCATCTAATTCATAGACCCAATATTTATGACACTTGGCAAGTCTGATTAATTGGGTGAAAAAAAAAGTTTTGTAAATTACTCTAACGAAGTTGGGCTAATTCTGACAATGAATAAAAGTTCTGTACTAATTCTGACAAAGCTGAGTGAGTTTAATTTTCTTTAAAAAAAAACAGTGAGTTTTTTAAAATCCCATTAAAATTTAGTAAGCTAGCTAGTGAAGAAAATATAACCCGACAGACGATGCATTGCACAAACACCAGTTTGAGGAGTTTCTTCTACGTTTAGATCAGACGTTTAAGCATGAAATATCCACCTTCAATATGACAGTTCCCCTGCATTATGGCAGAAGAACCAATAGACGTTATTTCTTATTATACATGCACTTGCAACATATATCAGATACAAGTGATCCGTGAGTTGAGATCCAGGGCCGGCCCGGGTTTGTGTCTACATTTCGTTTGTACCGCAGATCATCGAGATGTTAATTTGCAGGGAGAGCCGTAAAAAATCAAGAAATTAATGTTTGTATTCATCTCTCGTCTCTGATTATTTCTGTTGGATTAATTGCGTCTATTTTGCTTCCAACCCCAAGTCTCTGATCTCTATCTAGTCTATCTACCAACACTTTGTCCTCGTATTCAGCTCCCCGTTGAAACCACACGACTCTTTATTTTCCCCGTTTAAAACTAGACACGCCTTAATCCCATGTTAAACACTAGCTAAATGACAAAGATGTACTATTGGCTCATATTAAGCGTGGGAAACAACATAATTGGAATATGTTTGACTACTGAGACACCCCTCATATGAGAGAATAGGTTTTTTTCTTGTTGTTACTTGAGCTTGGCCCACTTTTGTATAGTTATTGAAAATCAATACACTTACAAGTTTTTTTTTAAAAAAAAACATAATTGGCGTACGTTTGGCTGGGCGATAAACACTAGCTAGACGACAGATCAGATGTACGAGTGGTTCATATTATAGCGTTTACGCATGGGAAATAACATAATTGGAATATGTTTGACTACTGAGATACCTCTCATATGAGAGAATAGGTTTTTTCTTGTTGTTACATGAGCTTGGCCCACTTTTGTATAGTTATTGAAAATCAATACACTTACAAGTTTTTTTTTTAAAAAAAACATAATTGTCGTACGTTTGGCTGGACAATAAACACTGGCTCGATGACAGATCAAATATACAAGTGATTCATATTATAGCGTTTACGTGTGAGAAACAACATAATTGGAATATGTTTGACTACTGAGATACCCCTCATATGAGAGAATATGTTTTTTTCTTATTGTTACCTGAGTTTGGCCTACTTTTGTATAGTTCTTGAAAATCAATACACTTGGCCAATTAAAAAAACAACATAATTAGTGTACGTTTGGCTACGCAATAAACACTGGTTCGACGACAAATCAGATATACGAATGGTTGATATTATAATGTTTACTCGTTAGAAACAACATAATTAGAATATACTTGACAACCGATATACCCCTCATATGAGAGAATAAGTTTTTTTCTTGTTGTTACCTGAGTTTGACCCACTTCTGTATTGTTCTTGAAAATCAATACACTTACCGGTTTTAAAAAAAAAAACATAATTGGCGTACGTTTCGTTGCGTGATAAATACTGGCTCGATCACATATCAGATGTACGAGTGGTTGATATCGTTTCGTCAGCTGGCTAGCTTGTTGGTTTGTGACTGATGCAACGTGGCAAACGACATATGGCATACGTTTGCCTGCACATGCAGTACATGATGATCTGTTATAAACAAGTGATCGTCACTCTTCCCTTTTTTATTTTTTGTGGTTGAGTTTGGAAGAAGGGCACTATATGGTTGGTGGACACTGTCAAACGATCAGCAGTGATGACATTTATAATGGCCTCGGACCCGTTTAGCAAGCGAAAGTAATGGTGTCCAACAAATGAGTCAGTGATCTGTCGGGGCCACGCGTGGACTGGGTCTGCGGATATTATATTGGAAGTTCGGAACCATCCAACTAAGCTCGTTGTCTAAATTACTTTGAAAGAAGAAAATTCAAGTCCCTGCGACAGAAACCTAGTCACCTAGTCCAAATATATTACCTAGCATCTAAATATATGGGTTTTCAGTTCCAGCGCCTCTCTCTCTCTCTTTACACAAGATTTTCTTTCGGATGTCTCTAGTTTGTTAAATTTGCGTGGATCAGCAAGTACTAAATTTCGGACACTTCCATACCTGAGTTCCACTAACAGATCATCATAAGCAATTTGAATTTGAATTCGATCTTCCTTGATCACTAAAATAAAAGACGTTTGCGATATATCCTAACTATTGGAAAGGGGAGAATCATTGTCCCATGCATGCAGCCATGCACATGGCTTTGGTTTGGTCCCACGTCGTCTCCATATGCTGTAAGCTCAAAGACTTGCCCCATCAGGAGCATCAAACCCAACAGTCATTCGATTAAGTACAGCCAACAACAGTGACGTTCTAATTATTTAACAAGTACTAGCTGGAGGTAAAAGAGTTAAATCCAAGTACTTTTTTTTTTCGGCGGAAGTCTTTCTTTAATCTCTATAGTACAGCCAGCAAAAGGGTTGTTTAGCAAGTGGAGTAAAAACAAAGAGTTTAGTTTTTCCAATTTCTTATCTGGCGGAACTCTTTCTTAAGAATTTTTGGGAAACTATACACATGGATGTTGCTTTACGCGTTTTCTTGTCCGTCTTTTTTTTTTAATTCCGTTAATTACCTCATGGCGGGCGCTCTCAGTTTTTCCTCTCACCTAATTACCTCTTGTCAGCAATTGCAGGGCACGTCAATCGATTCTCATCAATAGACGCTAACCTTAATCGATCAGGCCCCTCCAGGAAATTAAAAAAAAATAACAAGCTGAGGGTCTTGTAGCCTGTACGTAGTTCTTGAGAGAAAGGTCTATAAATAGGTGCACGCATTGCTCCTTGATCAACACAATCAGCTCAAACTCACAAAACCACCCAGCTTCACAAAAGAGAGATCGATAGAGCGATGGAAGTTGTTCAAGTGCTCCACATGAATGGAGGAATTGGAGAAACGAGTTACGCAAACAACTCCCTGGTTCAGGTAAACTCAGCATTCACCCCCTCCCACCAAAGTTTGCAAACTTCGTGCAGGATATAGCTAGAGAGATGATTCTTCAACTTAATTGATTGTTCCAGTCAGGCCATGATACCATGCAAAAAATGGGTCAAAAATGTCTTTGATGTGTCCCATTTTATTTGTTATAAGTTGAGGCACAAGATTTTTGTTGGCTTGATTTCAATTCTGCTAAAAAGTGGCCAGAAACCTCACGACCCAAAATGTGTGAGTTGGAAGTAGGTACATGCTCTTCATAATTGTGATTTTATATTTAAAAATTTATAATTCTTTATTACATTTACGTATTATGTAGCTCCTACAACATTTCCCGTTGCCCTTATAAAGTATGGAATGGTACGAGTCTTACACGTGTTATATAGACTTATTACAGTATTTTTTGTTGTTTTTATAAAATATCTAATTATACGAAGTCGTACGGTATTCAATATTTCTTTTATCTTTCTCTTTATTCACCTTTCGCATTTGGGCAGCAAAAAGTAATATCTATGACCAAGCCCATCAGAGAGGAGGCTATCACTGACCTCTACTGCCTCACCTCGCCAAGGAGCCTCGTGATAGCAGACTTGGGTTGTTCTTCAGGACCAAACACTTGGTTCGTTGTTTCCGAACTCATCAAGGTAGTGGACAAGCTTCGCGAGGAACTATCCCGTCAATCACCCGAATACCAAGTGTTCTTGAATGACCTTCCAGGGAACGATTTCAATACCATTTTCAAGTCACTGCCAAGCTTCCAGAAGAAATTGAGTTACGAACTTGGGACTGGCGCTGGTCCCTGTTTCTTCTCGGGAGTTCCGGGTTCATTCTATGGCAGGCTTTTTCAGAGCAAGAGTCTGCATTTTGTCCATTCTTCTTACAGCCTCCAATGGCTATCTCAGGTAATTACTTATTCTTGATGTCCACGAAAAAACAGAGAAAATTTTAATGGCATATTAAATGTTTGGAGATTTAGAATTCAATCAAAATAATAAATGGATCGAGCGATTTTATTTTCAACTATTAATAATAGCTTCGGCTTTTCATCTATGTTTGGTACGTCCATGCATATCAAATATTAATGGCATATTAAATGTTTGCAAATCAAAATTTTATAGAAGTTTGAAAATGTTGTAAAAAATTGAAGTGAATTAGAATTTTAATAGATTCTGAGAGAAAATAGTGAAAAAATAGAATTTTATGAGTCGAAGAAAAAATAAAATTTTACTAATTGGTAAAAAAGTGAAAAGATGGATGATTTGAGTACTCATATAGATGCTCTTCCAATTAAGGCCTAATTTGCACTGCAACAAGTCGTGGTTCATTACATAATCAATTCATTTTTTCCTAGGTGAACCAATTCATTTTTTTGCAACTAAGTGTCAGTTTCCATGACAAATCAACTGACTAAATATTGCCTTAACAAGTCTCTAAGTAATTTTTTTGATGTGTACCACTGTTTATTTGAGGCAATGAATTTTCCCTGAAAAAGTTGATCTAATATTTGGGGCATCTATGTGGTGACAAATGGCCAAGTAGTTAAACCATTGATATTATATATGTTGTTCATCAGGTTCCTGAACTGCAGGAGAGCAACAAAGGGAACATTTACATGGCAAGCACAAGCCCACAGGCTGTCATAGGGGCTTACTACGCGCAATTTCAAAGGGATTTTTCAACGTTTCTGAGGTGTCGTGCAGAGGAGTTGGTGGCAGGAGGGCGAATGGTTTTAACATTTCTGGGGCGAAGAAGCGAAAACCCAACCAGCAAAGAGTGTTGTTACATTTGGGAACTCCTGGCTACGGCACTCAACGATATGGTCTCCGAGGTAACATTCACTACTAGTTTCTCTGTCATGTGTGGTGATATGATGTGCATTAGGAACTCGATCACTACAGAATACGGAAAAAAAACCCTGTTAGGAAGTAGGATTAAGGAATAAGCTTTCTCGAATTTGCAGTAAAACCTCATGATCGTGTGCTGAAATATAAGTTGTATGTATTAATATAGGGACTCATAGAAGAAGAAAAAATGGATTCCTTCAATATTCCTCAATACACGCCATCGCCAACAGAAGTGAGATTGGAAGTTCTGAAAGAAGGATCTTTCTCCATTGCTCGCCTGGAGGTTTCTGAAGTCAACTGGAGTGCTTATAATAGCGAGTTCAGCTCAGCTGATGCGTTCTGCGATGGTGGATATAATGTGGCACAGTGCATGAGAGCTGTGGCTGAACCTTTTCTTGTTAGTCACTTTGGAAATGCAATCATTGAGGAGGTCTTCCGTAGGTACAGGGAAATTCTTTCTGACCGCATTTCTAAAGATAACACTCAGTTTATCAATGTGACCATTTCTATGGCAAAAAGAGGATGATCATGAGCTAGAAATTGATCTACAGCCTCAATAAAGGAAATAATAATTAAAATAAAGAAGAAGAAGAAGAAGAAGAAGAAGAAGAAGTGCGCCCTTGGTACTTGTAGAATCTTCCAGAGTCAGTGTCATCTCATCTTATGAATTACTTATCTGAGATATAGTGGTGTATAATAATGATGTGGTGCTGTATTTAAGTTTCATGTTTCAATCCCGAAGGTTGCAAATAAATTGTTTTCTAGTGGGTTTTTATGAAATAAAATTATGTTTGTAATTTGGGTTTGATGACTCCAAGTGACTACAAGTGCTCCATTTTTTTTAGCAATTTAGCATGAATAAAGTTGAAAAAACAAGAACAAATAGGGAACTAATTGTGATGTGCAAGCTGCTCGTTTTTCGACGGCATGTAATTCCTTGGGACCCGAAGGCCAAAAGTGAGGAAAAATAAAAAAGACAAAAACAAGAGCAGAAATCGTCTGAATTAACAAAGATTCTGAGAACCTAATCCAGAATACATGCAATATACGTATCCCTTTGCATTATAATCAGCCTGAATCCCTGATCATAGCTAGGATGAGTATCAGGCCGGTTCAAGTCATCCAAATGGACATTTATTGCTGCAGAACATCCCATAAATAAATTAGATGTGGTAAAATACGAATTGCAATGAACTTGAACATTACTTGTCCGTCGTGCCCTGTTTACTTCTGGTCTGTAAGACTCTCATCCTTCCAGAAAGAGACGTAATTAAATTTCCTTGAGTTTGTTCATGTCCAGGTACTGCATTACCACATGTTTAATCACAAACCATATTGCTAATCACGCTCTCTCTCTCTCTCCCAAAAAATGTAATTTGTCCCTATTTTTCAGGTCATAGAGAAATGTAAAATTGGCTGACAATGTCGTCGTAGTAGGGAATAGTACTCAACTTAATTATAAGCAAAGAGGGGGAAATGCCCAAAAAATGGAAAACTAATTTACATATTTTGGCCATACTAGTCGGACCTATAAAAATAAGTTGGACCGGTACAACTGGGTGAAGAAAAAAAAAGGGAGTTGGGCGCCCACCAGGCCAGAACCGTGAGGAGCCAAGCCGAGCCATGGGTCCAGGCTTTCATTAATTAACGTGACGCTCGATTAATTTGCAATAGTTCATCTAGAGCTTCCATTCGAACGTCTTTGTCGGGATAGAACCCGACTCTCTAAAAGTGACCAGCACAGAGAATTTATGGTGTAGGTAGAGTTTTCATTTTTTTTTTTCAAACTATACTATGCAACATGCATCTTGAGATTCGAGGTTGCTTATCGCTTGGACAATATTTAACCAATATGCATGGGTGTTAAAAGCTAAGATATATATTGGTACGTAGAATTGATCCTAGATCCTATACTACTAATCAATGAAGGTTGATAGCTCTTCTTCTCGAGATGCTCATGATTCAATAACTTCACTGCCCTCTAAAAATCAACCTCAAATCAGCGGCACTTTTGTTTTCTCAAAATACCTCATCTCATTAAAATAAAACCATTAAGTCAAAACTGAGTTCAAATCACAGAAAGCAATAAAAGGAGGAACAACCGAACTATCAATGAAACCAAAACGATTAGAACGTGCTGCTTACTGGGCAACCAGATGAGCTTGCTGATTCAAGCGCCTAGGAACCCAATGAAGCGCCCAAGCAGATTGGCCTTTGAAAGCTGCCCGAAGAGAGAGAACCAAGTCTTCTATTTTCCAACAAGGAGGACAAAGGGTTTGAGAAATGTCCGAGCATAACAGCTTCAATTTGGATTCGAAGATCACACGTAACCATCGCTTAGAAAGAGCAAGTTCCACAACTCGGGAAGCAGTCATCGCTTCCCTCACAAGAGGGTCCATAGCCCGAATTCGCTCCATGTACACCGTACAGAGAGAGCTAGAGGAATCTCGATAAGAGACAACTATGTACGATCCATCATGACGTACAACTATGTCAAAGTTGATCTTCAACCAACTTGATCCCGGAGGATACCAGGATTCAACAAAAGCAGAGAAATGAGAAGTCCAAGCGAGGTAGTGTTCAAAAAACCGACGCAAAAGGGAAGACTTGAGATCATCAAGAACAACTGGGGTACCCTCATGCAAGGCACGATTACGAGCAAACCACAATTCATCCAAAATGGGGGTTGTGTTAAGGATAAAGGAAGGCAAAGAACTAGAATGAAGCTCAACATCCGCATGAAGAAGGAAATGAATCCAGCCAGCAAGATTGGTCGAATATATGCGATAAATATCCCAAGGCCAAACAGAGGTGGACCATAAAGCACTGGCTACTTGGTAATCGTGAAAGACATGCAAAATGGTTTCTGCATAATCCCCACAGAGACAACAGAGACAATTTGGTTCCGCTTGAGGATTGACAACACGGAAGTTAGGAGCTCTAATCGGGATGGTCTCTGCAACAACCTTCCAAAGGAGAAGCTTCAAACGGTCCTGAATCTGGATTTTCCAAAGGGATGACCAATCAAAATCCAGCGTATGAGAAGGAAAAGAACGACGAGCAGCCTGGTCCACTAACATTGCCTCCTTGACAGAGAATTTGCCATGTGGATCAGTAGACCAAAAAATAGAATCCTAAGCATGGTTCTGAGGAGGAGCTAGAGACAAGATATTAACCATAGTATTGGGAGAAAATAAAGACTGCAAGAGACAAATATTACAAGAGCCAGAAAATTCGTCCACCAACTGACTCACGTACTACACCTAACTAGTCTCAAATGCAAAAGGAAGCCACTCAAGCCTAAAGGCTTCATTTAAAGGAATCCAAGGGTTAAATCGAATATCCAGAGAAGAACAATTGCGAGGAATAAAAAAAACCTGAGAGCAAAAATCAACACAAATCTTGCAAAGCTCTTGTCAGACAAGGGACACACCAATCTTCAAAAGAAGAATAAAGGAAAATCATCGAAGGAAAATATTTAGCCCTTAACACGTCCACCCAAGGAGCCGAAGGAGAGGAAATAATTTTACAACTTAGTTTCAGTAAAAAAAGCTCGGTTAATCTCTCTCATTTTCCAAATACCTAAACCACCAAAGGACTTCGGCTAACAAATAGCATTCCAAGCTTTGTGAGAATAATTGTGAGCCTTATGATCCGGAAACCCCACCAGAAATCTTTAAGCAACCTATCCATTGTTGAACACCAACCCACAAGAAGCATAAAAGACTGCATGAAATATTGGGGAAGAGTTGTAGCCACCAATTTAATCAAAGTGTTCATTCCCGCTTGGGATAACGTCTTGCACTTTCAGCTATACAATTTTGAAGCCACACGGCCCTTGAGAAGCTCAAAGTGAGAAGATTTAGCTCTCCCGAAAAAGAATGAAAGTCATAAATACTTGCTATCCCACTTGATAACAGAAAGTTGGAGATCATTGCAAAGGGCAGTCACTACTTCGGGATGAGTATTAGGACTATAATAAAGCGCTAATTTAAGCTTATTCACCTTCTAACCAGACCAGCGACAATAAGCGGATAAACATTCATCCGTGACTAATAAATGAGAAACTGGAGGAGAGTCCTAGCCGCCTTAGTACCATGAAAAATCCAATATGTTCCATTTTCTGAAAAAGGCGAGAGAAAGGCTCAACAGCTAATATAAATAAAAATGGAGATAGGGGGTCACCTTGCCTCATACCCCTACCCGGCTGCATCTTATCCACTGGAGACCCATTCATCAACAAGGAATAAGAGATTGTCAATATGCACTAGTGTATAAGTTGAATCCACAGGGGAGAGAATCCAAAACACTTAAGAACGTGGAGGATATATTTCCACTCCAATCTATCGTATGCTTGAGCCATGTTGAGCTTAACTACCATTAACCCGGACTTTCCAGATTTATGATTCATTGAATGAAAAACTTCCACAGCAGCAATAGAATTATCCTGGATAGCACAACTAGGAACAAAAGCGGATTGAGAAGAAGAAATCAACTGAGATAGCAAAGATTTAAGCCTGTTAGCCAAAAGTTTTGAAATGATCTTGTAACAGAAGTTACAAAGACCTATGGGTCGAAACTGATTGATCTGAGTGAGATTGTTAACCTTGGGCAGAAGTGCCACAAAGCTAAAATTAAGTTCCTTCAACAAAAAGCCTGAAGAGAAAAAATTTCTGATCAGATAACACACGTCCTTGCCTCCAACTGACCAAAACTTCTTAAAAAAAGAAGTCGTGAAGCCGTCATGACCCGACGCTTTAGTTGCTCCCAATTGCATCACAATACGGAGAATCTCAGCATCAGTTGGAACTCCACAAAGCAAACGGTTTTCAGCCACTAAAATAATCGAGTGAATAAACTCTTCGATTTCAATAGCCAAATTAGGATTCTCATAACTATACAAAGAGTCGAAATGCAAGAAAAGCAAATTATGGATAATAGTAGGATCAGAACACCAACTATCCTTAAATAAATGAATATCATTCTAAATTTGTTCCTCCTGCTTCATGATTTGTTGAAGCCCGGTATGCACATGTAACAAAGAAGCATCAACCGAATCTGAAGATGGTTGCTTTTTGAAAAAATAAACTTCTTGCAGGTGAAGCTTCTTGATAACATTTGAAAGAAAAACAATAGTATTTTTATTCCAGCGTCGCAGAGCCTTCTGCGTAGAT
Source organism: Myrica gale (assembly GCA_963930655.1). Taxonomy (NCBI): domain Eukaryota; kingdom Viridiplantae; phylum Streptophyta; class Magnoliopsida; order Fagales; family Myricaceae; genus Myrica; species Myrica gale. Next base: position 23,368,802 of record OZ005614.1, on the reverse strand, counting down.
AAGAGTATACGCATCAACTGGAAAGCCAAGAGCCACCCAAAGGAGAAACCCACGCACTCTGGACTTTCCCACAGGAAGGTTCATGAAGCCAAAATTGCTCAAACCGAAAAGGTTTAGGCCCAAAAAAAGAACGGCCATAAGGATGGAAAAGGTTTGGGCCCCAATGAAGATCTACATGGAGAAACAGAGCAGTCCACGCTGCATTGGCAAAACCTTTATCGAGACATTCCTTAATCCGCCTAGAGCCATGAAGACTGTTGCACCAAGTGAAAGGAGCCCCAGAGAATCCCATATCAACAAGGCCATGATGCAACTGCAACTGATAAAGGTCATCAGAAGACAAAGAGGTAAAGATTTCGACCACTCTGTTTCTCATGAGGAGCCATAACTGTATTATAGTCACCTAAAATCACCCAAGCACAATCAAAACGATCACCAAGCTGTGAAATTAATGGCCAAAAAGCTTCCTTCTAGTCATTTCCGGAAGACAATAAATGAGAGATAAAGCTCAAGCTTGAAGTGGAGGATCATCCTTAATCAGAAGATGAATAATATTCTGGTGCAATAGAGTAAGATCAAATTCAACCCCTTGACGCTAGGCAAAAGACATTCCACCACTCAACCCAACAACAGGAGAAGAAAGATATAATTGAAAACCGACACGAGAAAGGAAGGTATGAGCATTACCAACCTTAGTTTCAACTAGACAGATAGCATTGGGATTATCCTATCTAATCAGGGCCCGTAAGGAACGAAGTGCTATTGGGCGGGCTTACCCCCGAAAATTTGAGAAAATTAGTCTCATTGGAGCCCTGGGGGCATGACAACATCCGCCTCCTCAACCGGAAAAAATGGCGATTTCAATTCCGAGATCGAATACGAGACCATCGAAACTTCCTGCCGCCTTAACCTGAAACCTCGATGTAAACTCCTACCACGACCCTTTCCAGACCGTCCACGAACAACCCCTCACCCGGAAGCCAAAGGTGATTCAGCGTCAAGCATTTCAGAAAAATCCTCATAAGGCAAATATGCATGGGATTGTAGACTCGTAGGCAAGGTCCGAATACGTTTGTTGTCACAAGGTAACCATGTCATAGACCATTTTACCTCCTGTTGGGACATGAGTACCCAAAAAGACAAGGGGGTCATGGGCCGCATAGAAATAGGGGACCCAAAAAACCCAGGTATCAGAAGCATCAAGTTCGACAATAGTAAGCGAAGAATGGAGAGCCTCCTCAAGAGAGACAGTCTTGGCCAACGGACCAAAATCAAAAGGATCAAAGAAGCACACATCAAGGCCCTGTTCAAAACTAATGGTTCGTTGTAAATTGATGTGAAAGTCACAGTGTTCAGCCCAAGCATCAACATCAGACATTTCCTAAATGTTTTACTGTCTCAGGAGTAAGGGTGACTGAGAGAATCTTCAAGGGGGACAGATGTCACTGCTCACAGTACTGCCAACAGGAGGATAGGACCCACCAAATCAGGCGAGGATATCTGATGCAAAAATGGTGATGCCACAGCTATCACCTCAAACAGGGCAGAGGACGGCTGCATGTCAGAAAGGACAATAGAGGGACAGGAAATCCCCCGAGGAAAATTCTGATGGGACGTAACAGGGACCATCCTATCCCATGTCACCGAACCATGCACTACTGAAAATGTCGGTGATGCTTCACAAACTCCCAATGGCTCACGCGACGAGTCTCCTCTTCTAGAGGAAGGTGAAGAAGACAAAACACCCAGAGAAGAATAAGCACTCCGAATAGGATTGGAAAATAGAGATACAGTGGAATGAGGAGAGCTTTAAGACTTCTTAGAGTCGAGGACAGTAGCTTTAAGATGCAAAAGAGCATTTTTTTCTCAAAAGGTATGAAGCAATACTCAGAGTCAAGATAAGACCTTGAGTCTCTTGGATTATTTTCCTTCATATAAGGTGAACGTACCAACCAGACTCACATATTATCCTCTCCATATAACATATTTTTTAAATAAAAAAAACTCTTACAACATACAATACCATTACTAAAGTAAAAATAATTGGATCACTTCACCTTTGGAAACGGAGATTCGATTCTAGCCAGACTGTAAGACTTCAAACATAACAGGATGCACGGTCTGAATTGCCCCTCCCAGATTCAACGCCTCACCGACGACCACGTCAATTAATGAGGCATGGCCTACGCCAGCTCGGCTTGGCTCTTTACTGGCCATACCACTAAAATTAACTCTTGATCAGTGCTCCGACCAGTACGGCATGAACACCCTTTTAAATCTCCAGGTTTGGGGATTTGAAAAGTGAGGAATTTGAGAGAATTTAGAATTTAGGGTTCAAAATAGAGGGATTTAGGAAAAAAAACGAAATACGGGACGTTCTTACCGTACCAGTCAGAGCACTAGTCATGAGTTAATTTTAATAGTCTGGGCGATACAAGTCTAGAGATGAAAAGGGGGAGGCCCGGCTACTCGTGGCCGGCTCTGTGAAGAGCCGAATCTAGCCGGTGCTAGCCAAACCTCATTAATTGATGTGGCCGTACATGAGGCGTTGTCTATAGGAGTAGCGATTGAAACCATGCGTCTTATTGTGTCTGTAGCCATACTGTCTGGCTGGAATCCGAACCCTCGGAAAGTACTTCCAGCTTCAATTTGCAAGTTTTCTAGGCATATAATTATTCATCACCAAATTATGTGGCCACTTTCCAAGTTCCTTCTCCAAAAATAACTGCTAGCTCCCTGCAGTGTTTTCTGATGTTTGACACGCTAGCTAGTGGAAGGCTTTTGAACATTAAAGACAAAACAGTAGCAAGCAACATGATTGCCAAGAGCATTATAAGGGAAGAAGCAAAAGCTGGCAAAAGCAAGCAATGGGAAATCATAGGCCTTGTTGGTAAAATCCAGTAGCTAGATCCGCTAGCTTTGGGCAAAGATTGTGGCTTTTTCTCCTTTAGTTTCTCAATTGTTCTCCTCTTTGTGCGGTGCACATGCCCACACTGGTTGAAATCAACAAACCCAAAAGGTCTAACAGTCTCTTCGTTTCCGTAAGTTTGTCACCCTCCTACTTATAATAATTTTGAAAAGACGGCCTTTTCCTCTTCTGATACAGTGCAATTTGCACGGCCTGCTTCATATCGCTTGCGGAACTCAAACCCCGACCTCCCCTTTTGCAGAGTGCTAGCTAGGTGGTATCACTTTGAGGACACCGACAATACTTGTTCATGTATTTCTTTGATTTTGCCTACGTGACCACACTTGCAATTTTAAGCTTTTGGAAAATGAACCCAACAGCACATTAAAACTTTTCTACCAAATATTTCTATGATCTATAGGGAAGTTCTTTTCCTTAAAATCCTGAGTTACTGTATTACTACCAGATGAGGAAATGCACTTATGTTTTCAGCTGTAGATGTAAATACCAGGGGCCGCTCCAAGTATATGCAGCTACTGTCTACGGTCCACAAATTAAAGAGGCTATCAATATATAATTTATTTTTTAATAAGTATATTTAATGATAAGACCTCAAAAACTTGAAGCTATTGATTTATACAGATTTTAAGTTAATTTTTATCCTCCTATTAAATCTCCAAAGAAACATGGACTCATGTTCACTTTTTGTAGTTGTTTATAAAGTCTACTTAATTAAAGCCGATTAATCCGATAAAGTCTCTTATTTAAATATATTAATTACCAATTTATTCAAAGGAAGTGTCTATTTAATCAACCCTATAAAGTTGTGCCAATTGATTAAAAATAGAGACGTCCTATAAAACTATAAAATCTCCTCAATTAAAGGAGATTAGCATTTCCTCCATTGTTGGCCGTTTAACCTCACCTAAAGTTAGTTCTCCTATAAAATCTACTATAAAATGTTTACTAGATACCATGAAGTTATTGCACACTTCTAACAATATTAGTTCTTCAACCCTTGTCCTCTGAAAATTGAGTATTGCCCTAGTATATGGCACTCATTATGTATAGATCTCACATCAGAAAAATGAAAGTGGATATTCTTTCACAAGGCAGTTTTTTTAAGAAACATTATAGTAAGTAGCATATTTATATATGGACAAAAATCAAATTGGATTATATAACTTTTAATCTATTTTCTTACTGCTTATAAGTTTTAAAAGACATCATCAATTATCGTCATTAGTTCAATTTGGCCGTTAAACTACACAAAAATGACATAAATGTTCTTCTAAGATAAAATTACTAAAACCATTGAATTTTTTTTAAAAGAAAGATATATAAAAAATTAATATTTTTTAAATAGAAATATATAGAAAATTTATTTTATTTTTATTTTTATAATTTTTCTTGAATGGGTATTTTGGTTTAATCCACACCACCTTCCTTCGATTTAACGGCTAAATTGAACGGAGGATGATGATTGATGACTTTTAAAAATTATAAGGCATAAAAAAAGTTAATTAAAAGTTCTAAGCTTCAATTTGATTTTTATGTATAGATATAAGGTGTACTATGATGTTTCCTATTTTTTTAAACATAGTACTTGATGTAAGTATGCTCTTTTTTCTATAAGCAGTTGATGTGATGGCATGGGGTCAGAGAGATAAGCAGGATTTGAAAATATGGCTTGCTCCTCCAGATGGTTTCTTCAAGATCAACACTGATGCAACGATTAGGGATTCGTTTGTTGCTTTGGCTTGTATTTGGCATAATCATCTTGGCTCTACTATTTGGGCATGGTAAGAGATCTTTCCTTGCATGTCTCCTCTCAAGGCTGAGACGCTGGCCATTCGAATGGCAGCTGGTGAGGCAAAGGCGAGGGGTTTGTCTAATGTGATGTTTGAGAGTGATTGCCTTCCTGCTATAGAAGGTATCTGTGATCCTCCTTGTCCTATGATGAGGATGTTGATTGTTGTCTTGAAGCCATTCGTGATATGGCGATTGGGTACCCATTGTGGATCTTTTCTAAAGTTTCACGCCAAGCGAACGCTTATGCAGATCATTTGGCTAAGTGGGTTGCGGTTAGGAGGTCTTTCAATTATATTGGTTTACCTTTATTACCTGCCTTTTTGCTTAAGCACTCTGTTCTATTTGATCCACCTTGAGAAGGGGTGGTTTTTATTTTATTGAAGCATCTTTGTTTAGAAATAAAAAAGTACCTATCTATGAAGAGTCATGTATTTAGTTGGTTTTACAAGAATGTGAAGTATGCGTTTTTTACTAATTACCATTGGCTCCATTAGTCCCGCTTTTAGCTAATGACATTGCATTTTTTGAGTTAGAGCCGTATAGAAAAATTTATTACACTCATTAGACATTTGTGTATCTGTGTTTAGATAGATCTGATCTAGTTGAGAAACACACTACAACAACAAACTCTAAATAGTTGAACTGACTACTCAACCCCATATAGTACTAGTGTTTGATCCATTTGTTACAATTAGAACCAAATTAGGGCCGGTGGCTACGTTCATGCATATAGACCGAAAACAAGGACATGCTTGTTGCTCTCACCCCCACCCCCGTCCCATCCACACACTAGAGATATGGCCCTTCCACGATAAAAGCCTGGGTCCATATATCAGACGAACAATCCCTCCATGGACATCTGTCCGGCAACTTTTACCGCTTTAACCAAGGAGATCGATGGACACGAAGAATCTCAATCTTTCAACAGAATCCAGACTGATTTGATAAACTCAAAAGTGGCTTTTTCCCATGGAGTAGGTAGTGGGGAAATTGAGATCACAAGAAGAGGTATATAGATAAGATCAAGCGTCCCATTCCACCGATCGAAGCCGAACTGAGATATTGTTTGATCTGTAAACTCAAAGTTGCTTTCGATACTAGCAAGAAAAACGAAACAAAACTGTTAGGGGAATATCTTTTAAGTAAGGGTACTGCATATTGAGGAAGACTTGTGCAGCAATAGATATAGATTATTCTATTGATCACCTTACTTAGAGATGTCTGTTTTTCTCGGGTTATTAACCTGACTTTTACAGAGCTCTAAGACAATTTGTCACGAAAATCCATGTTGTCTCCTATCATAGTCAATCATAATAACACCTGTATAGTAGATAAAAGTCTAAAAGATTCTCTACATTAGGTATCTGTTAAGACAACCTTAAACCAAAATACTTAAATCGATACATATACACACACGTGTTTTAAGTAAAGTTGTTGTATAACTTTGAATCAAAAGGATTTGATCTTTGAAATTTTTTACTAAAGCATAGATATTAAGATTAGTCCTAATATATTTATAGTAAATCTTATAAATCAAAGTTAAAGGTTGGCTTACTTCTAACATTTCATAACTTAAAATTTTAATGTTCAAGGTTAAGACTTTTAAAAGATATTTGTCACTTCAACTTACGTTAAAATTGAAAAAAAAAATCAAAATAGATGGGACAAATATATATTGATTAGTCACATGAACACTCATATCCTAAAATCCAATCAAATGGGATCACCTCAGGAACCACATGCATCAGAAGTCTCCAAGTCCAAGTGAAGTTGTTTCCACCTAGCGATGATCTCAAAGTCAGACACCGAAAATGGCCGACAAGAAACTTTACTAAGAATTTCATCGAAGTGTGCCATAATTAGCAGGGCGTGTAAATGAATGACATCATCCCGTCTAATTGATCGATTCAAACGCTTTAAAGGAGTTGATGCTTTGATGCATGCAGAGTGATTAGTCTCACAATCAGATGGGGTACTTGAAAATACACGAGTACTACACCAAAGAAACAAAATCTAAGCGAAACAAATTAAGAAATGGAATTATTTGCACTTAATTTAAATATATATAATAAAGAACACAAGAAGTTCCATATTCCTGATCTTTTTTTGTTTTGTTTCATCCATGCAGCTTCCAGCAGTAATTTCCAAGGGATCAATCTAAGTGTCCATGCTATAGATAATTTTCAATCTATGACCACGCTTAAACAAGCCAAAACTTCACTGTTCGAGCTTGCAGTGCTCAAGGTCAACCATAGGGCTGTGCATCGGCGGTGACGGTGGCGGTTATGCCCCCCACCGCCACCGCCACCGCCTTAGGCGGTGTCCCCGAAACCCCAACCGCCCCCGGAACCGGTTACACCGGTGACCAGTGCCTAACGGTGCCGGTTATACCGGAGCCGGTTATGCCGGAGCCGGTGGCGATTAACCGGCCAAGTGAGTGTGTGAGAGAGAGAGAGAGAGTTCTCTCTGGGCTTGGGTGGTTCTCCTTCTGTTGCTACAACCACAGGAAGAGCCTGACCTGCGGGTATAAGAAGGTGAGGCATGGCCTGAAGGCTGAAGGGAAATAATAGGTCTCGCAGAAATAGGTCGCTACATTCGATGCCATATTCATCGGTCGCATCTGAGGAGACTGTAGGTGTGAAGGGGAATAGTATGGTTTAGCAGATGTTATTTGCGGTGCTTTTATCCCCTACTCACCCAGGCTATGACTCTTTTCGCAGACGCACGACAGTCATGCAGGCGAGCAGAGGAGAGAATGTATTTTGACACAAATCACTCCCACAAATTAACCGCAACAGGCTTGAAAATAAGGGTAGTGTAGTCATTTATCATATTTTTAAAAAATCATGCATTCACGTTGGGCTCCTACAGGTCTGAAGGATTTCAAAGTCAGAAAGGCTTGTCCTCTTTTCATACAGAATTACACTATTGTCTTTCGAAATGGTGAGAGTCAGAATGCGGTGCGGGAGGCAGAGCGGTGGTGGCGGTGAACCGCCCAGCGGTGGGCGGTTTCACCGCCACCGCCATTTTCACCGCTACCCGGTGAAAATGGCAACCGGGACCGCCCCCGCTACTATGCGGGGAGCGGTGACCGGTGCCGGTACCGGCACACCGCCGATACCGGTGAACAGCCCTAGTCAACCAGCAGTGCGTAAGTTTGCAGTCCAACATCACGGTTCATTCACGGCCACGACATTGTAGTTATTATTACACTGGAAGCCATTAATGCATTCTGGACAACCATGATAACAAATATATGAATAAAAAAAAGAGTAGAACCGAAAAAGTAAGAACTACACCATTGAAATTTTCTTTAAAAAGTCGGCCAACACGCCACCCAAGTTCAAGACACAGACAGGGGCGGACCCAGGCCCGGGCGAACCTGGGCGGCCGCCAGGGGTCCACCCCTGAAAAAAAAAAGTTCATATATATATATTTTTATTTTTTTAAATAAGTTGGCCTGGGCCGCCCTGGTTGGCCCAGGCCAACATAAGCCAAGCCTGGTAGTTTGAAATGCGAACTGGGCCTGATCCTCAGGCCCAGGCCGCATTTTATTTTGGTTCAAAACACAGGGGCGAAACGACGTCGTTTCCCCCTGTGTTTTGAACAAAAAAAAACCCCTTCCCCTGCGAATTCTCGGTTCCCTTCTCCCCTCTCAGCCCTCGTTCTTCCCTCTCAGCCCTCAAGCTCTCTCTCTTCACTCTTCAGCCTTCAGGCTTCAGCTCACCGCCGGCGCCGGCGGCACTGGTAAAAATTCAATTTTCTATAGCATTCATTTTTAATTTCATTCCAGAGACGCCGCTTTTTTGTATTCATTTAGATTTTTTTTTCTTTTCTTTTGGCTGAGAACTGAGAAGCCCTTGTTGATCCGAAAATTTGATTCGCTGCGATTATTTAGCGTGAAATCTGTTTGGTTGGTAAGGAAACGAAGGAAAAGTGGGGAAAGATGAACTTTGAATTGTATGTTCGAAAATTTTGTTGCGGTGTCTTCTAAAACACTGAAATACTGTACTGCACCTTAACTGAGCATGCACTAATTTTTTTTTTGCAACATTTTCTAGCCAAAAAAATGCAACGAGATTACTTTTTGGATACTTTGCGGATGCTTTGATTTCTCATTACCATTTCTGACCTGATAATTTAATTTCGTAAAATTAGTATGAACTAAATGTTGTAGCTCTTAAGTACTGTTATGCATTTGGTCATTTTCTTTTCCTTCAATTTATCTGCAACCAAACGGTACACTATCATTTTCAGAGAAAGGTTCAATAACCAGCCGAACTATTATTAATAGATGATCAACTAAAAGTAGCATTACAAACTGGGAATTTGAAATGAAAATTTTAGGAAAAAAATGTAAAGCAGTTGCCATTATATTTTTTTCTCCGATAGTAATTCATAGGTAGATTAAACTCCTGGGTCTAGGAAAAGGGGAACTCGCATTATATTTTTTTCTCCGATAGTAATTCATAGACTTAATGTAATAGATACAAGATATCAGAAATTGTTAACTTATTGTTCTCTATGTGGATTTGTGTAGTGAAGATCAAAATCCATTGCTGGAAGCACATTTGAACTTTGCTAATATACTTGCTTATTTGCTGGAAGGACATTTGCGGTATGTAATCTCCTTTCTTTAAATTTTTTTTTCATTTCTTGCTTAACTCTAGTTTGGATTGTGAAGGAAACCGGAGGAAAGGATTCTATTTGTGTAGTAGTTTTTAGGTTGGATTGTGATGCTGTTGAGCCTAGGACAACCTTAGTTGAACCCAATCTTGTTTGCTATTATTCTTAATTGTTCAAATGTTGATATTTGGTGTCATCACTATTTTATTATTGAAATATCTTGTTTGTCATGGAAATTTAACATTGAATTAGTATGATTGAGAATTGTATGATTAATTTGGATAAATTGATGAGTTTGGGAAATTTCTTTGAATTTTGTTTTGTTTAGATAATGGAAAGGTTTTATCCAAGAAAGCTACACAACGTTGAGTCATCTACTCCTAACGTCGCTACTAGTTCTGAAATGGAAACTAGTTTGAAAAGACCCTGCATTGAGTTTAGTCCGGATGATATTATTGTTGATCCAGGGTTACGTAAACCCATCGAAGAATATGATGTTGGATTAAGGATCAAGTTCATAGGGAATACTTAATTAAAGGTCCTTGTCAACCACGTGGCCACAATTTTCCTAAGAAGAAATATGGGAAAGATAAGAGGGGTTTTAGGGAGTTATGGTTTAAAGATTATCCATGGTTGGAATATAGTGTATCGAAGGATGCCGCGTATTGTTTGTGGTGTTATTTGTTTCGGCGACCTAGAGGGAAAAGGTCTGGGGGAGGTGTGTTTACTTCTCTGGGATTTTGCAACTGGAAAAATGCAATCCAGGTTTTTGCTGAGCATGTTGGTGCACATGATATTGCTCACAATGAAGCTAGAATGCAATGTGAAGCATTCGAAAATCAGCGACAAAGTGTAACGCACATGTTATCCGCACATGGGCATGATATAGAGAATGCTTATCACGTTCGCTTAACAACGATTTTAGATTGCATTCGGTTTCTTTTGGTGCAAGGATTGGCTTTTCGTGGTCATGACGAGTTCGAGGGTTCATTGAGAAAAGAAAATTTTCTTGAACTTTTGGAATGATATGGTAAGCGTGATGAAAAAGTTGCTAAGACAATTAATAGTAATGCTCCTGGAAACAATCAAATGACTTCTCCAAAAACTCAGAAGGAATTGGTGAATGCTTGTGCAGCGGAGACCACACTTGTCATTAGTAAAGATATTGGGGATAGTTTTTTTTTCTATTATGGTTGATGAGTCTCGTGATAATTCAGTGAAGGAGCAAATGGCAGTGGTTTTGAGATATGTGAACAGACATGGACATGTGATTGAAAGGTTTCTTGGTGTGGAACATGTTCCTGATACTTGCTCCCAGTCTTTGAAAGATGTTATACACAAATTGTTTGCAAGACATGAGTTGTCAATTTCCAAATTGAGAGGTCAAGGGTATAATGGGGCCTCAAACATGCGAGACTAGTTCAATGGGTTGAAGTCGCTCATTTTGAGGGATAATCCTTCCGCTACTTATATTCATTGTTTTGCTCACCAACTTCAATTGACAGTTGTGGCTATTGCAAAGAATAATTTTCAAGTTGGGGATTTTTTTAATTACACTTCTTTGATTGTGACTATGGTCGGAGATTCTTGTAAAAGGAAAGATAATCTTCGGCAAAGTCAACATGAGAAGATAGTGGAGAAGTTGGAAAATGGAGAGATTTCTAGTGGAAAGGGTAAAAATCAAGAAACTAGTCTCGCACGACCAGGTGATAGTCGTTGATTACTATATCTCGTTTCAATACTTTAGACCATTTAGTCTTTCTTTATTTATTTATTGGTTTTTAATTCTCATAACATTGTAGGTGACACTCTTTGGGGTTCATACTACATCACAATACTGCGTCTCTTCACTATGTGGTCAGCCGTGTTGGACGTTCTTGAAAACATAAATGAGGATGGTACTTGCCCAGAACAAAGAGTCATGGCTAGAAGCTTGATGGATAAGATGCAAAGTTATGAATTTGCATTCACTATGCATTTGTTGAAGAAAATAATGGGAATTACAAATGATTTGTCACAGGCCTTATAGTGAAAGGATCAAGATATTGTTAATGCTATGAGTTTGGTTGGAGTTGTGAGGGAACGGTTGCAAGAGTTGAGGGAGGAAGGATGAGATAAATTTTTGGAAGAAGTCAAAACATTTTGTCTGAATAATTTTATCAATGTGCCCAATATGGAAGACATTATACCAACTCGCGGTCGTTCGAGGCGTGGAGGGCAGACGATTACTTATTTGCATTATTTTCGTGTGGAAGTCTTTTGTCAGGTTATTGATTTGATTGCTCAGGAGATGAATAATCGTTTCACAGAAACAAGTATGGAGTTACTTCTTTGCATAGCATGTCTTGATCCAAGGGACTCATTCTCAGCATTTGATCTTGATAGATTATGTCGTCTTGCTGAATTTTACCCGGAAGATTTCTCAACAATTGATTGTGTGGTACTTAGAGATCAACTTGACACCTACATTAGAGATGTTAGAAGAACTAATGTTTTCTCTGGGCTTAAAGATATTGAAGCTCTTGCTGTGAAGATGGTTGAGACCAGAAAGAATATTTTGTATACATTGGTTTATCGTCTTATTACGTTGGCATTGGTCTTACCGGTTACGACTGCAACCGTTGAGAGAGTCTTCTCTGCGATGAAAATTATCAAGACTGATTTGCGTAATAGGATGGGAGATGATTGGATGAATGATTGCATGGTTGTGTACATCGAGCGGGAAATTTTTGAAACTATTGAGAACGAAGTCATTTTGCAACGTTTTCAGAAGATGCACAACCTAGAATCCAATTACCCCCTCTCAGTCGTAGTACATAGTACGTTATGTGTAATTCAATATTTTTAATGTTTTTAGTCTTTAATGTTTTGATATTGTAACTCTAAGACAATTTTTTACATTACGTATGAAAAAAAAATTTTAGTCATTTTGCTTTAAAAGTTCGCCCGGGTTGGTTTTCATTCCTAGTTCCGCCACTGGCTCGTAAGTCATATGTTAAAAACGTTTTTTCTTTTCCTTGGTCTAATTACAAAGGGAGAAGTTGAGAAAGAAAAGCTGGATTCTTATTATGTTCATTTCTATGCACCATCGAAGAAGGAAATAGAAGAGCAAGTGAGAATGGAAGGCTCTTTTAGTCTAGATCGGCTCGAGATGTTTGAAGTAGAGAGGGATACTGACGCCGGACAGACTAGGCTAAAACAAAAGCTAATTTGCGACCAGGGAAACATAGAATTTCGAACCCAAAGAATTCAGAAATACTCTAGATTTAATAAAATTCGTAATAATTAGGAATTAATCGCAATAACCCACAAGCCGGGTTAAAATAGTTGAAATTCGACCCTTAATAGAATTTTACCAAAAACAGCAAAATCCTAAAAGTCTTACCAAAACGAAATACGGAAAGAAATTAAACGATTGCCAAAAATCTGGCCCAAATCGGGTTCAAAATTATTTCCTAATCGACAAAAAGGAAATTACCATAAATAGCAAAAATTAACTAAAAATAGATATTCAAAAAGGAAATCAACGGATTTAGGGCTCGAAACGATGTGCACCGAGCGTAGCTGGTGTTTATGATGTGCGCGCCGAAAAGCTTTCCGAATTGGGGTCACAGGCGCGAATCGGATACTTGTAGCTAAAGTTATGGCCAAAATATCGACACGTGCACAAAAACTGCTCCAATCAGGTTAAATCACGATTTCTTGCTATTTTTGTGCTGATTTGACTCAGATCCCCCTGCATCATGGAACTTGAACCCATACTTACAATAATGATCGAGATGGCACCCAAGATAAAAATCTTATCTAAATTCCAAGTATGCATACTATTTGATTAAGTCAAGATGCTGCTTCTCGCTAACATAAACTTCTTTGCAAATATGAATTATGAGGCTCGACCATACATGACAGCAGCATGGCTGCAACTCCGAAGGCAAGTAGGTCAACAGGTTTCTGCAAACACCATAAACTTGCAATCCACAAGGATCTAATGGAAAACAAAATCACAGGACAAACACTCGACAACATGCTTGCATCCCCTCGCACTGAAAATAGCATGGATTTTTTTATTTTTATCTTCACACTCGAAAAGACTTTCAATTAACTCAGAAACTCTTCAAAGGAAAATACACACATCAGTGACTTTGCGTGATAACCACTCACTTGCAGTTTCCAGAAACTCATATTATTCTGCAACTACACTACTTGATGCAGGGGTATCCGAGTCAAATCAGTGCAAAAATGGCAAGAAATCGCGATTTAGCCTGATTGGGGCAGTTTTCGTGCACGTGTCGGTATTTTGGCCATAACTTTGGCTACAAATGTTCGATTCGCGCCCGTGACCCCAATTCGGAAAGCTCTTTTCGGCGCGCACGTCATAGCCACCCAACGCTCGGTGCACATCGTTTCGAGCCCTAAATCCGTTGATTTCCTTTTCGAATATCTATTTTTAGTTAATTTTTGCTATTTATGGTACTTTCCTTTTTGTCGATTAGGAAATAATTTTGAACCCGATTTAGGCCAGATTTTTGGCAATCGTTTGATTTCTTTCCTTGTTTCGTTTTGGTAAGACTTTTAGGGTTTTGGTAAAATTCTATTAAGGGTCGAATTTCAGCTATTTTAACCTGGCTTGTGGGTTATTGCGATTCATTCCTGATTATTACGAATTTAATTGAATCCAGAGTGTTTCTGAATTCTTTGGGTCGAAATTCTCTATTTCCCTTCTCGCAAATTGTCTTTTGTTTAGCCTACAGAATAATTGCTATTCTGTCCGGCGTCACTAGTGTAGTCTTCCCTGCTATAAGACCTATGCGATTTGCAAAGGAAATGACACTGAGCATCAGCAGTTTCCAAATCATCTAACTTTCATGATTACAGTTAAATTTAGCATCACGCACATGCCTGGAGACATCCGTAGACTTCCATGAACTGTGACGAACTGTAGCATTGATATATAAACAACAATCACATTCTCCATGTTCCCGTCACACTTTCTTTTTGTAGATCCTTGATCATCAATAAAGCCATCACATGGGGAATTTGCACATAATAAACCAGGTAATTCCGCTGTCAATAATCTGAGTAACTGCCAGGATTTCAACTCCAATGCTTTAAGCTGTTGATCATCTGTAGCCTTTATTTCTAACCAAGTTCCTACACTAAATGATCCAGGACTAGGGGATAACATCTTGGATGGCACTTCTACATATTAAAACAATGGAGAGCATAATGAAGAGCATAAGTTAACGGCCAACTCTCTAAGTGCCTCTGCTCCCCTTCTGTCCCTTTCATTTGTACAGAAACCTTGGAAAGGACAACCAGATTATTGAGTATGCATACAAACGGCACTAACATCTAAATTTTAATGAAGAGTTAACATGCAACAAACGAATTGATAAAACAACATTTGTGACGTAAAGCATAAAATATAACTTCCACACGGATAATAAGTAATGAATGTCTCCATCATTCAAGTAGCTTTCCCTTTCATACTCATTTCATCTTTGTTTCTGCATATTCTTTCCCAGACTTTCTTTCCTGATTGCAACCAATCCAAAGAGAGAGGGAGAGATAACCTGTAAATGAATCGAAACTACCCGAAATGAGTACACCAACATTGTTCTTGGGAATTGGCACACCAAATAGAAGAGCTAACGTTGGTGCGATGTCAATTTGGGTACTACATTCAGAGCTGAATTATGAAAAGATTCTACAATCTTGCATGGAAATTGTCTTTTATAAAACCACAAATCTGCTCTGCAAAAACAAGCAAAGGAAACTCTTAAATGAGGCATATAGTCTGAGCTACCTGGTAAACTGTATCAAGAGTGTCTGTTGCATGATCAGAGATGTCATTTCTCAGTCCAATGAACAGAGCTAGGGAGTCAGTTTCTTTGTATGAAGAACCCCCATGCTTACCATTGTCTGTCATGCCATGGTCACTTACAACCACCTAAGTTCCAAAAACAAGATAACAGAGCAATCTAAGATAATTACCCTTCTTGAATGAGTTTTATCGCTAGAACAGCAAAACAGAAGTTCTTTTTCTTATCAAGAAACATGCAAAACAGAATGAGTGACCGGGTACGTATCAAAATGAAGCAATAAATACAAACCAGAAGGACATAGCAGCATGGTTCCACACAAAAGGAAGGCGAATGTAGCCAAAAATTGGTGATGGTAACAACATAGTAACGATCCCAATCAGTCAGCATATTATCTATCAATGTGTCCTTTACATTATTGGGGACTTTATATTCTCCCCATCCTACTAAGACCTTCTCTTTATTTCTCCTCCAAGCAATTGACCTCATCAACGCTTCAAGTGTGAAGTCTTTTGTAAACAAATAAACAATGCTCTCCAAGTATGAAGTTTTTTGTAAACAAACAAAGCTCCAACTATGAAGACACACAAATAAACCTTTGAGCATTTGTCCTCCAAGAATGCCCTAAAAATCATAATTTTATCTTCCATGGGTTAAAGAGACACTATGAAATATAGGCAAAAAATAGTGTTTAAAAAGTTCGCAGTGTAAGAGTGGAAAGACAATTGTGTATAGATCCATTCTTTTTGTCCCCAAAAGTTTAAACTACGAGAAAGTCGGGCAAACAATTTATCTCAAACACACAAACTACACTAACATTTTGCAAACAGATTTTCATAAAATACAGAAACCAAAAATCTACAGAAAAAAGAAGCTAGCAACAAAGAAACATTTTCAAATTTTAAAAATTGCCAACAGCAGGACCCCTTATTAACTATGAAGTACCTCGTAAAGCGCTTAAGCCGGTCCGGAGGCAGATCGCTCCGACTCTGGTTCCGGACCGAGTTTACAGATGAAATTGCTAAAAATATCAGAAATAATATGTACACAGCTTGTTCTCGCTTCCGGACTCTTATTCGGACTTAGCGGAAGCGAACTTAAGTGAAGCAGAAGCCGAAATTCCGATAATATTTTGAGTCATATTTTTAGCCCATTTAAGTCTTATTTATTAAAAATAAAGATATTATTCATTTATCAAACATCATATGCATACAATTTTACAAACAATTTCAACAAAAATCATATGCATCGAACAAAATCGACATACAAATATGAGAGAGACAGAAAGACAGAGAGAGAGAGAGAGAGAGAGAGCAGCGGAGGTTTGAAAGGGTCCCCAGTGAAGACCTTGGCCTGGACTACCACAAGGAGGAGGATAGCATGTGAAATGCGGCGCCAATGATACTCATAGGCGCCTTTGACACCCCCACAGCATGCGCGGCAGGAGCACCTGACACGCCCACAGCGCGCGCAGCCGAGGCACTACAAACAGGCCATGACATCAGCATGTGCGAGCTAGGCACACCAGCACCACTGACAAGTCATGGCAGCCCAGCGATGCCCACGTCCAGCAAGCAAGTCAGCCAGCCGCAGGCATACCATAGCAAGCTCATGGCCACCACATGGCCTTGTCATGACTTAGCACCACAGCAGGACCTTGGCCCCCAGCCAAGCTAAGCAGCAGCAGATGACGAAGAGTGGCTACCCACAGCAGCAGATGACTAAGAGTGGCTACCCACAGCAGCCACCGCCGGCGGCGAAGCACCATCACCCTTAGCGGTGACCGGACGGGAAGTGACAAGCATGACCATGGGAGTCGGAGGAGCACGGCGGCGGCGGACGGCAGAAAGATCTGCATCTTCAGATATTGTCTTCAATTATGGTATGGATTGAATAAATCCAATCTTCTAGAATTATGATGTTTCTAGAAGATTTTCTTTCCTTTTGAGTTTTGATGTTTTAGGAATGTATCATCAAATCTCCTTGATTCTAGGAATTGTTTCCTTAGAATCTTGAAGATTTGATTTGATTCGGTTAGGGTTTTGTAAGCTCCTGAGAAGGCCTATATAAGCACTCCTCAGGAGCATTAGAAAGCATTTCGTCATAAAGTTTAGTATTGAGAGCTAGAAAGCTTTCTGAGTGTGGTCAGGCATAGACACGTTTATGCCAGTAGACTTGGAGGCTAATAACCTCTTGAGTTAGGCGTGCTTAGGCTAATAACCCTTGTACGAGTGCTCTTGTGTTCTTGTGGTTCGAAGGACTAATAATCCTTAGACCACGTTCTTCGTAATAAGAGTGAGGTATTCTTCATTTGTTGTGTGTTGGATCCTAAATTCTACGCTCGTGTATTACTAGAAACGGTTCGGGAGGATCGATTACGGTGTTGGAGCGGATCGCGTGGAGGAGTTGGTGATTGTTGTGGAGTCCTTGACCGGGGACCCTAACAGGTTAGCCGTTGACGTGCAGCGCTAGAGAAGACAGAGCTCAGACAGAGAGAGAGAACAAAGAGAGAGCAGAGTGAGTCACAAAGGAAAGGGGAGGGTTATGGTTTTTTTAAAAAAACTAAACGACATCATTTTAATATTAATTAAAAAATAAACCGAACCAATTTTCCGTTGAACCGACAGGAACTTTCACTTCCGGTTCCTCCAAGAAAGCTCCAAAATCAACTCTGGTCCCGATTCCTAGAAGCTACGGACCTCATTTTCCTGGAACCGGTGACAGAACCAAAGCCGGAGATCCGCTGGTGATTGCAGTTTTCAAATGCAAAAAGATTTAGTTGGCCAGGCAAAAAGCACATAATAAATTACACGACGCCGTATTGTTTGGATGAACTTGCCAAAATGATATAAACACAGGCCTCGAGTGAATGGGCATTGAAAAAAACTGAAAAATTCACGACACATCCTGCATTCATGACCTCACATCTCTCAAAACTCCCCCCTTCTCAATCTCCCCGACTAGATCCCTCAATGATGGAACTTTCATGGCCAAAGTTCTGTACAGTCTGGAAAAACGTGCTCGAGTTCCATCTGCGGTCCTTGCGAGGGAAAGCAGGCTTAGAGCCTCAGGGAGCTGGGAGAAAACTTGTTTGATCTCTTCCAAGCTCATGTTTTCTAAAACGGTTGGTCTCGGAACCACCCTCACTATCTCACCACCTTTAGGTTCCTGAACCCGAGCATCGGCTTTTATAACCAGTTCTGAATTCGAGTTCGCACCACACTTGATTATAAATGGGGTTGTCGAGCCGGTGTTGAACTGCAAGACATTCCACTGAGCCACGTCGATCTCAGTAGCAGGCCCCGAATCTGTTGATGCTTTGCGAGTTTGTGATGTCTCTTGAAGGTAGTAATCCTCTTCAGGGATTGACTGCAGCAAGAAGGGAAAATTGGAATAACAGACTACGAATGGAGAAAATAATTATCAAAGTACATAAAGTGCAGACTTGGACAAAAGCCTGATGCAACCAACAGAGACAGAGCCTCTGACTGCTCCAACTCTCAGAAGCTCCTTTTAACATCAAGATAAATACTATTCCACATCTCTTTGTACGATAATGAGCTCATTTTCAAACTAAAGTCCATATTGTTTCTTCCACCATGTTTCATTCCGCACAGATTTGTAATTACTCAATTTTGCCTCTTCCACCAATTGAATTTGCTTTGTTCCGGACCTATTACGTAACTTGAGATGACAGCAAATAGAAGTAGATGAGCTCATTTTGACTTTTTTCTTTCTGGTCCAAGACACGTGAAAAGGAAAAAGAAATGAACATTGATGTGAATTGGAAATATGCTGCTTTCTTAAACATAATAGTTTTGATAAACTTATCCGGCCAACTTTTTCTGAAAGCTAGCCGAGTCTGCCTGTAAGCGTAAACTAACGGGGAAATCTACCACAATCATGTGCGTCCTCTACCCAACAGACAAGGAAATAAGCACTAAATATAATATTTACTACTTAAAATGTAAAAGTTTTATATACCTCAACTAGACGGCAAGCATCAGCAATATTCCTCTAAGCACATGGATGATCAATATCAAGGAGTGAAGGCATCCGTCCCATAAGTTCATCTAAAGCTGCAAGCATTGTTTTCTTCTTACTTTTGCTCAAGGTGCCAGAAGACTGCCTCATCACATCCTGGTCAATATATGTTTATGATGTTTCTATTCCATCCCACAAGACAAGCCATCAAGTAGCAAGAAACTAGTTGTGAGTAAGGTAAAAACCTTGATTTGCTTCATTATGACATCAAGAGAAATGAAAGATGCTAATCGTGCGTCTTCAGCTGCACTAGAAGGATTCTGAATTGGCGAACCACCATCTTCCAATGTTAATAAGGCTATATCACCTCTCATTTGTTGCAAAATCTGATCATAAATCCCACAAAATATGACATCAGATTATGCCCATCAGAGAACTAAATTCAAGAACAAGATATAGTTGAAGAATTAGAAAACATTTTCATCATGGCACAGAATACAGATATAGCAACCGAAAGACAAGGATGGCAGCCATAGCCCATCCACAGAAGCCTGCTTACTAAACCCTCCAGCCAATCAACTATTTAGACTAGATAAACAGCCAAGGACAGTCACAATTTCCGTAAGCATAGATGAAGAATAGCAAAAGACAATGAGTCCAACAACATGAGCAGCTGAGGACAGAAATCTCTTGATTTAAAAAGTGCAATTACATGAACCCTGTTGATCCATTGAAGACTTGAAACAAAATCCACTCGAAAAATTGAAGTGGGGATATAATTAGAACCACAGAACCGGATTTCAACTTTCCCAAGGCATACAAAAATCACCTAAAAGAATTTGGGAATTAACGTTGTTTGGCTCTTCTACTAGCCAAATATACACAGCCATTAATAAACACCAAAATCTGAAAATCAGAGACTAAGAAGCACTAGTCAAAACACAAAAAGACACTTAAGACACTTCATAGACGATTTTCTTCGGTTTAATCTAAATGCTAAAATAGAATTTAAGCCATATGTACTATCTGGTATTTCTAATTCCTTTCTGATGCAAAAACTTTTCATTTTATCCAAATATAACAAGTCCAGAAAAGCCCCATAATACCAGTAGTAAACTGGACATCGATAAAAATAAAAATAATAGGTCGAGAAAAAAAATCACTAGTAATCTGGATACTGAGAAAACATATACATATGGAAGTTTTAATTTCAGGGGATACTGTAACTAAGAAAAGGTAGTTATAAGACATTGACATAGATGCGCAAGAAGATGACCTTTAAATAACTATAACTACCTTTCTTCTTTTGTGATCAACTGATTCCAGAGCTGAACGCAGCTTAGCTACTTGTGCCGCATCTTCTGCCTCTTCTGTTGCCAATGTGCCGGCAATATCCTGATACCATAATGAAATCATAGGCACAAGACCAGTCAGTTATGAAGTCAAGACAATCGAGAGAGTGGAAAACTAGAAAACCTTCATAAATAAAGAAGAACGAGACGAATAAATGAGTATATGTCAATCGCAGTACATCATGGAAAGGTTCATAGATGATATTTGCAAAAGAGATGAAGAAGATATGAACATAAGCAGTGGACGAGACACCAAGCAGTTGTTGCAGACATCTAGTGTCAGATTCCACTTCCAGGAGGGAAAGAGAGGCAAAAAGAAGATGCAGAATGAGGGTCCAGAGTATCTGCATAAACGTTATCTATCAAGCCAACCTACCCGCATGCAGATGGGTGCAAATATCATCCCGCTTGACTGATAGCATATTAACACTATCGCAAGGAAGTGCTAAAAAAGTATAGGTCCCACCTACAACTCTAACATACCTTCAAGTGCTGCAATTGTGAAGTGTAGACCCGCTTTGCATAGTCAAATAAAAGCTGTCCCAGAGCATCTGTACTGGGAGGCAGAGCAGCACCAAGTCCAGCCATTCAACCATCCATTATTGCAGTTGAAAGAAGCTCTAACTGACTAGTTGTCCCCCCTGATGTATCGTCTCCAATAACAGACAGAAACTCAAAGTTCTCCGCCAGCCAGGATCTAATTTGCCGCTGCAGCTCTCCTGCTGGAGTATGGACAAAGAGAGCAGCAAGGGGTCTGTTTCCAATTGCAAAACTTTTGGCTTCCTCTTGTATCTCCCTAAGCTTTCCCCCAGTTACCTGCTGCCTCCAACTATCCTGCACATATGACAGTTTAGTCTTACATAACAAACTTACATGAACCACCAGGAACATGAAGAACTATCGTAGATCATAACTGTTATAGGACAAGTTTTCAGCATGCATGGGTTATGCCTAGGAGGGTGGTTGATGTGTTGCAGGGTTGGAAAAAGAAGTTTCGCGACCCGATAGCTTTGGCAGTGTGGAAGGTGATTCTTTCATGTATGTGGTGGACCCTTGTGGAGGGAGAGGAACAATAGATGTTTCGAAGACTCGGAGTTGTCAGTGGAGTGCTTGAGGGGTTTTTTGTTGCAATCCCTGTTTCTTTGGGCTAATGCAGTGTTGGGTTGTCCTTTTTCGGGTTATCCAGATTTTCTTAGCTCTTTAGCTAGTATGGCTTAGGTATTTTCAGTATAGTCTCTTGTACTGTTAACACTTATTTTCATTTATCTTTTTTTCAATAAAGCTCATCTTACTAATCAAAAAAAAATTCAGCATGCATGCATGTATGCCGCTCACATTGGGCGGCGGGGGACCGGAAAAAATAAGCATATGAATCAAAACCTGATCAATTCCTCGGATTTTTAACACAACTGATGAGAATTTTGACTTCTTTTCCGGTTTTAGGTTCACTTTAAAGCCTTGGATCTGCTCATCAACATAAGGCACAGGAGATCTTCCTGGGCTGCTACCCCTGCTGGAACTCCGACTGCGTCCACTACTAGCCTTTTCTAGAAAACACTCAACAGCAGAAACCTGAAAACCAAAAGAATGGATACACACTACAAAATAAAAGCCAGAAGAGGAAAAAGGAAAATACTTCGATGGAAGATAAAAAAAAAAAAAACTAAACTAAAGCTTCATCACCTTGATGGACTGGAGTTCTGGAGACCTAGCAAGCAGAGATCTGATATACAAAATTCTTACACAGGAAACGTGCATTGTATCCATTACCCTCTTCGGTTCCATTTTACGGATAAAAGAGAAAACAGCATCTCTAATTTCAGCAAGTATTTCATGCTCTCTAGAGGCACCTGCTTTTATTACTGCCGCCAAAACCTGCCATATTGCAATTGGAAAGTTATTCTTTAAATCTTTGTGTGGATATAAGGACTCGTGGTAAGAACATATGGCATGAAACTCCCACTATTCAAGGAACAAAAGAACACTCCAACAGGGATACATTATTTTTAAATCACCACTTCCCTCAAAAGCTTAAATGGAAAGAAGTCAATTTAATCATTCGACCACATTCTAATAATTATGAACAGAGGACAGACAAACTCATGACACATCTCTTTCATTATTCTACAATTATTATTTCAATCCTGGACATTCATTGTTTAACATACAACTCGCCCACAGAAATTTATGAAAACCGGAGAGCAAGGTGATGCATTGCCTAATTACAAAAGCTGATGCCCTGTGTAAGAACCTATTAACGCCTTTCTTTCACACACGTTTAACCTGATCCATTGTTGAATATCACCAAGGAAGTTACAGCAACTTCATTTAAAAGATAAATACTGCTACTGAATATTAAGGAACTTGATATGTAATGGTTGTGAAGACTGAGATGCCATTCTCATCTTACTCCCCTAGGGTAACATAAATAGGTAAAGTGGTGATGAGGGCCCTTCTTACCCACTTTAAGATTTAATCAAAATGTGATAGTAACTAATCCAGATAGGTCAACAGAAAGAATAAATGAGCATACCAGCATCAAAAGCTTGTTTGCTCCATCTGAAATGGCAGCAAGGTTGTCCTGTTGCTCAGGATCAAAATCATTCAAGGCAGCAGTAAGATACTCTCCAGCTGGAGTTTTTTTAGCTTTTTCAGAGCCCACTTTCACCAAAGCAACTGTGCCATCAGTCTTATCTGTTGCCAATGGCGAAGGGATGACATCCATAGAGCGTTCCTTATTATTGTTATTATTATCGATCCTGCTAAGAAACAATGAAAGAGAAGTTCAATAACAAGAAACTGAAGTTAAGAGTAACGGTAACAATACAGTAAGAACTATCAGTTTAGAAGTGAAAGTATACCTCCCTTGTTCCCGAGGCTGAACATTCAGTGATCCACTGGATAAAGGACTTGATGCCTGAAAAGAAATTCAAAGAAATTTAAAATGCGGAAAAAGGAACACATGACCAGAACAAATGTGCATTCTTTTTCTTTATCAAATTGGTGAAACAAATCCATATCCACTGCAGTGCATTGTAACCCCAAAAAGAGAACTATTATGAAAGAAAAATCCATACATAACAAACTTGGAAGAGCAACAGGAAGACAGAAAGTTTAAACCACATACAATAACCAATAGTTTGCCAAAACTTTGCTTTTTCTGTATACAGATATCTCTAGTGCAGCACCATTCCAACAACAAACACACTGTTGTCCATTTGGAATGTATGGAAGGAGGGATTCTGCACTTTGTCCCATTGGTGGCAATCACCGAGAAGGTGACACCCTATCCATATCTTACAACTCTTGAGATCTAGAAGTAAAAAAAATTTGTTCGAAAAAAATCCTAGTGATTGTTTAAAGGTAACTAAGACTAACTCACCAACTTAAACCCAAGTTTCAACTGAAACATTCTAGTCTCAATTGAAGAATTAATTATCCAAAAATTTCTTAATATTCCAATGTGGCATAGTGGTTAGTTTTCATCAGCTGAAATAGACGGAGTTCCTACTCAGAACTGCCACTCAACCATTTTTAGGCCTCTTTAATAGGCCTGCCTCTTCGATTTTGCACTGTATGCCATCAAAGCAGCAAAGTTGTGTGAGCCAAATTCCAAGGGAAGAAGAGAACGCATATATAACTCTAAGCATCAGGCTTGGATATTTCTAGTTATACAGTTGTTCCAATCTGAGAGGGAGAGAATCTACCTCAGCCGAACCAAGAGAAGATGCTTTTCTGTTAATCTATCAAATAATTTCTCATTCTCTTCATGCAATCTCTGCAACAAACAGCATATAAATCAGGCTATCAGCATATAGTAAAACTAAAGGGACACAATTGTGTAAGTTTTCAGTGACAGGAAATTTTTTTTATGAATAACTTCTAATATTATTAGAGAAAAAGAAGAATAGAAGAAAGAGAGTGAGAACAGTACAAAGGCTGTACGTAACTCACTCAAATCATACAAATAAAGTAGCTAACAAAATCAACAAAATTTAAAAAAGGCCCCCCGTGACAGCAGTAGCCCAAAAGTAAAGGGAAAGTAAAAACATGTCCTTCAACTGAGTCAAAGAAGTAGCAGAATCCTCAAAGCAACAGTGATTGCGCTCTCGCCACAAACAACACCAAATACAGAAAGGAATCATCTTCCAAATCACTTTAGCCAATGGATCCTCAAAAATCCGACTCCAACATTGCAAAACATCCCCCACCCTTATAGGCATAACCCACGAAAGCTGAAAGATACAGAGAACAAAATCCCACAATCCTTTCGCCACCGAGCAATGAAGAAGCAAATGTTCAACAGATTCTGCAGCTCATCTGCATAAATAGCACCAATCAATCATACAAAGACCCCTTCGACGTAAATTATCAATTGTCAGAATTCTGCCATGCACCGCTTCCCACACAAAAAACGCAACCTTCGTGGGGACTTTGGACCTCCACACCACACGCCAAGGAAACAAAACCGAGCAAACACCACGAAGAAAAGCATAAAAAGATTTAACAGTGAAACCACCCTCTTTAGATCCCAACCAAACCATCTTATCAGAACCCCCTCTCCTAACCACATTTGCATAAAGAGTGCTGAAAAAAGACATAAACTCCTCAAACTCTCAATCATTAGCACATCTTGTAAACTGAACATTCCACCCCAAACTGTTAGATCCAACTTCCATGCAATCAACCACCCGAGCAAGAGGGAACTGAGATAAAGAAAAAACAGTGGGGAAAGAAATAGAAAGGGGTGTATCCCCACACCAACGATCATTCCAAAAACTAATATTATGCCCGGAACCCACCTCATAACAAATATGCTCAGAAAAAGCATCCCACCCCTTAGAAATATGTTTCCACAAGCTGACACCATATGAGCCACGCACGTACCTCGTACACCAACCACCATCCTGAACACCATATTTAGCCACAATAATCCTCCTCCAAAAACTATCCCTCTCATTAGCAAACCGCCATAACCATTTGCCCAACAATGCTTGATTAAAAAGCAATAACCTCCTCAAACCCAAACCCACATGTTCCACTGGAGAACACACCGTGTCCCACTTGAGAAGATGAAATTTGTGAACATTCTCATTGCGGCCCCACAAGAAATCACGTTGCAATTTCTACAAACGTTTAGCAACTACAACTGGAAGAGGAAAAAGAGAGAAAATACGTCGGGAGGCTAGAAAGAGTAGATTTAATCAAAGTGATCCTACCACCCTTGGATAAATACATTCTCTTCCACCCCGCCAACCTTCGAGCCATCCTCTCCAAAATACCATCCCAAACATGAAGACTTTTATAGCTAGCACCCAAAGGAAGTCCCAAATACGTCATAGGCAGAGAAGAAAATCGACAACCCAAAATTCTCGCCAACTCATTGACATTACCAACCCTACCAATAGGGATAACCTCAGATTTTGAAAGATTCACCTTTAACCCCGAAACTGCCTCAAAACACAGAAGCATACAACGTAAACTCCGAAACTGGTCAAGCTCCGGACTTTCAGTGACAGGAAAAATGGATTAAAATTAAGTCATTGGCACAAAAAACGTGCAGATTGTTAAGTACAACAGACCTCAATCAGTGCATCACGTTTTCTGAGTTCCTCTTCAAGCTTCTTTGTCACTGTCACTGTCACTGCCGAAGAATCTATGCCATCCCCTGGTGCCTTGGAAGATAACACTCCAGGCCCTTCTGAGCCAGATGTTGACCTGGCTTCAGTAGAATGAAGAGCTTCATTGAGTTGCAGTTCAATGCTTTTCATTTTGGCCTACATCATATAGGTGATGATTAGATAATGCTTAAGAAACATAAACATTAAAGACAAAATTTCCTGATTATAATAACAGATACGAGATCTGAATTTCTTGTGCCAATCACATTTCATCATAAACCAATTCACTTATATGGACTGAAAGCAAAAAAGTCGAATATAACCTGCATGCCCGTTCAAACTAACTAAGGATGAGAAAGCAAAGCACCAAAGTAGCCCAGAAACAACTTAAAAAGTTAAAAACATCCGTCCACATAATACAACGGTGACTTAAAACATTACAAACAGTTTACTTAGAAAAAAAAGACTTAAATCAATACAAATATACATCAGTAAAAGACCAACAACCAAAATTGCACCTGAGTTTTCTCTTAAGAGAAACACAAGAAATCCAGAGCCTGGCCTTTTGTGACAAAGGGAGCAAATCATGGTCAATTGGCGTTGTACGTGCATGAAAGGTGGCTAGACAGTAATAATTCGTAGTTGATTCCTATTCTTTCAGCTAAATTAGAAAAAACACTAACTTGAGTAACTCATATGCACACACCTGTTGATTTTTGGGCTTCTTAATCGAAGTCCTTGCACTGAGAGATGTTGCAGTCTTGGAAGCTAACTAATTAATTGTTTCCATTTTTCTCACAAGAGCACGAGAAATGCAAATCAAACAAAATAGATAACCAAAAACCAAAAAACAAATGAATACTATCTGAAATATTAAATTTAAATTTTCCCAAACTCCCCCCAATCCAACTGATAGAAAGAGTTTCATGAGGCTTAAATAACACCATTAAGGCATGAACCACTGGTAAAGAATAGGATGCAAGGAATCTTCGAGTAGCATAACTCCTATAAATTACAACCCCTATACTTCATTAATATATAGTCATGCATAAACCAACACAAGATCTGATATTTAGAAAAGAAATTCGAACATAGTGCACGAAAACTTCCACTAGAGACCGTTTAAGTCTACCATAGATGAGAAAAACCTTCATACTACCCTGCATATATCAAAATAAGATAACAAATTTGACAATGGCCCCTGGACCAATTGACATCTCCTCCCACATAAGTTAAGAGTCTACTGGTGAAGTTGCAATCTCACTCCGGTGAAAGTGCATGAGTTGTGTACTTACAGTTAAAAAGAAAAAAGCAGAGAGAGAGAAGAGAGAGAAAGAGAGAGAGAGAGAGACAATTGGACCAACCTGCAAAGTCTGAATTGTCAACTCTTGCTGTTGTATCTGCGTGTTTTGTTCTTGCTCCAACTGCAATAGTTGAGCAACTTGATTTCTAAGCTGAGCATTTTGCTCCTTTTCAATCTTATATTTATCCGCCAGCAAGATATTCTCTGACTGCATCATATATGAGAATAAAACAGCTTACTCACATGATGCTCGATCTTGACCGTAGAAGAACAGTTAAATACACAGACAATTTTTAAACCTATCCCTCACAAAACCTTCGGTGAAACAACAGACTGCATCATATATGAGAATAAAACAGCTTACACACATGATGCTCGATCTTGACAGTAGAAGAACAGTTAATACACACACAATTTTTAAACCTATCCCTCACAAAACCTTCGGTGAAACAACACAATAAATAGGGGCGAAGGACAGCAGGGAGTTTACGTTCTCTACAGGGATTACGCCAATGATGTCGTTCTACCGTCGTGTTTCCATCGAAGATAAGGTTTTTACGTTCTCTACGCGCCTTAATGGCATTTCGTCGTTAACATAATAGAATAAACGATCGCAGAATACGATTTCTCTTGGTCGCTACGGGGTTGTATGGTTGTCGAATATGCTGGGCAGGTTGATAGGGGCGAAGGACAGCAGGGAGTTTTCAGAGAAGTTTAATGAGTCTTCTCGTTCATTTTTGGCCCAAAGATGCTCGAATCAGCCAGGCAGGTGTGTGGCGGTGGTGGAGTATGGGGAAGGACGTAAGCATTAGGGCTGTTCAGTGCCACCGAAAAATTCCGGTGGCACCGGCACCGGGAACCGGGTTCCTCCCCTGCACGCATTTCGTATCGACAGCTACATGTTTCTCCCAACTGTGGCGGGGCCATTTTGTTGTCCTTTGGCAGCAGGTGTAGGTTCTATTTCCTGCTACTTCCACAGTGTGAGAGAGGTGGGCCTGGTGGGCCATTCCGCCTGTCCTAAGTTGGGTCAAGACTAGGGGTGAACACAACCGGACCACAGACCGGACCGGACCGGAAAACCGGACCAGATTTGCCGTCCGGTCCGGTCCAGTCCTTTTTCTTAAAATGCGGTCCGGTCCTCCTTTTTAATAAATACGGTCCAGACCGGACCGGACCGCATTTATTAAAAAATATATTTTTTTTAACAATTTTTAATACAAATTATAAACATAAAACGTTTAATTTTAATTTAAACTAAAACTTAACATTTTTATATACACTTCCCCTTTGAAATTAACCTAAAAAAAAATTAAAAAAATAAAAATTGAAAAAAAAATTAAAACCGGTCCAGACCACTTAAGTGCTCCGGACTGGACCGCATTTAGTGAAACCGGACCGGACCGGACCGCATTCCGGTTTTTCAGCCCTAGTCAAGACGGACATGTAGTTCTAAATCAACTACTTTCTTTATAACACATACATACTTATCAAATAAGAAATACCGTACCCATACATTAATACTTTCGTTAGGTAACAGTAGGGTTGTTCTTTGCTTAAATATGGTTTCTAATAGTCTAATATGCTTAAATATGGTTTCTAATATGCTCAAAAATGCTCAAAATATTTTTGCTTAAATATGCTTAAATCTTTGCTTAAATAATATTTTCATTTTTATAAATTAGTTAGAGTTTATATTTTTTATGTGCGTAATATGTTAAAAAAATGGCTCAATATGAATGTAGGATTACCGGAAACCGCCACCGCTAAGGGCCGGTTTTTGCCCTTAACGATGTAGGTGTATGTGTCATTTTTTTAAAAACCGGCATATCCGGTGTAGATGACGGTTTTGGCCAAAACCGGCACCTACACCGGGGTTGAACAGCCCTAGTAGGCATGACGCAGTTATGATTCCAGAAGGCAAACTCTGTGAGGGCTGGCGTTCTCTACAGAATATGTGCGAAGAGCTTATCCTTGCCCTTGGTGATCGGCATCGGCAAGATAATAATTCTAATATTCTAATATGCTTAAATATGGTTTCTAATATTCTAATATGCTCAAAAATGCTCAAAATATTTTTGCTTAAATATGCTTAAATCTTTGCTTAAATAATATTTTCATTTTTATAAATTAGTTAAGAGTTTATATTTTTTATGTGCGTAATATGTTAAAAAAATGGCTCAATATGAATGTAGGATTACCGGAAACCGCCACCGCTAAGGGCCGGTTTTTGCCCTTAACGATGTAGGTGTATGTGTCATTTTTTTAAAAACCGGCATATCCGGT
Organism: Myrica gale; assembly: GCA_963930655.1. Classification (NCBI taxonomy): domain Eukaryota; kingdom Viridiplantae; phylum Streptophyta; class Magnoliopsida; order Fagales; family Myricaceae; genus Myrica; species Myrica gale. The sequence goes on along the minus strand of OZ005614.1, from coordinate 23,339,091 downwards.
GTAGATGACGGTTTTGGCCAAAACCGGCACCTACACCGGGGTTGAACAGCCCTAGTAGGCATGACGCAGTTATGATTCCAGAAGGCAAACTCTGTGAGGGCTGGCGTTCTCTACAGAATATGTGCGAAGAGCTTATCCTTGCCCTTGGTGATCGGCATCGGCAAGATAATAAGGTGTCTGTAGCAGAAGTTCGCACCGGCGTGTCCTTTGCTAAGGTGGTGGAATCTGGTGTGCCAGAGAGGGAGGTTGGCGTCGGCATGCAATTTCAAAGGCTAAAAAGGCAGCGTGTAATGGGTTTTCCTAGGAGTCGTCAGTTGGAAAGTCTCCTTTGTCGGATGCCTCTACAGACTCTGTGTGGGAGCATTTAATGAGGTTGAAAAAGGACCTGGACTGTCTTATTGGGCTGGTGGCCCATGAGTCTAAACAAGGGGCCCCGCCAGATTTGTTGTGGACGTTGGCTCAGTTCCTAGGTTGGGCCCGAAACAAGTCTGTGAAGATGTCAATGGAGCTTTGTTTGGGAGGCCACGCATGGTAGGATCTTAACTATTGACAATCTTCGCCAAAGGGGATTGATTATTGTTGATTGGTGTTTCTTGTGCCGGAGTGGTGGTGAATCTATTCATCATGTTTTGCAGCATTGTCCTTATGTGAGTGGGTTGTGGTCCTATGTTCTCCATATTGTAGATTTTCAATGGGTTATGCCAGAAAATGTGGAAGCTGTTCTGTGTTGTTGGAAGAGAAGGCTTATAAATCCTTTCACGAAGGCCATTTGGAGGATGATCCCTCATTGTATTTGGTGGTGCTTATGGAGGGAACGGAATAGTAGATGTTTTGATGGTGTTTCTTTGTCTTTGGATAGGTTGCAGGGTGCTTTTTGTCTTGTCCTTTTTCTTTTGGTGAACTCAGTGCTTGGTTCCCCTTTTGTTGATTTTGTTGATTTCCTTAGTTTTCTTTCTTGTTTGGATTAGTGTTTTCAGTATAGTCCTTTGTACTGTTTTCTATAATTTTAATGAGATTTAGCTTGTTTATTAAAAAAAAGATAGATAAAAAACTTCTTGAACAAGCAATCTAACAAACGAGAGAGATGATTTAAGCTGCACACTATTGAGCAAAAAATAGTACAGAAAGTTTTTTTTTTTTGATAAGTAAGAAATATTATTAACGAAAGAGGGAAACACCAGTACAAAGATTGTACTGACAAATTACAACATACAAACAAAAAAGCTAAAGAAATCCTGAAAATCAAGAAAAGGGCCCCTCAACAACGGATTTGCCCAAAGAAACAAAGTAAACAAGAAATCCCCCTGCAAACGGACAATGGACACCGAAGAACCCTCAAAACACCGTCTATTCCTCTCCTTCCAAAGGCTCCACCATATACACGGAGGAATCATCCTCCAAATAGTCTTAGCCCAAGGATCCTTAAGCTTTCGCCCCCAACAGATCAAAACATCCCCAACCCGCTCCGGCATGACCCAATGAAGATTGAGAAGGTAGAAGACATGCTGCCACAGACCTCTCGCAATCGGACAATGGAGTAACACATGGTTAATAGACTCGCCATCACTCCTACATAAGTAACACCAATCAATCACATAAAGCCCACGACGCCTCAAATTATCAGAAGTCAAAATTCTACCATGCGTGGCCTCCCAAACAAAGAAGGAGACTCTTAGTGGTACTTTAGAATTCCAGATACACCGCCAAGGGAAGGACACAGCTCTACCACCATCAAGCAAAACATAGAAGGATTTAACAGAAAAACTTCCATCCTTGCCACCCACCCAACACAACTTGTCCTCATCGCCTCGATGCAAATGTAATGCATAAAGGGTGGAGAAAAAAGACGAAAATTCTTCCATCTCCCAATCATTTGCATGTCGTAAGAACTGAACATTCCAAACAACCGTGCTACCGACATAATCCAAACAATCCACCACCAGTCCATCTGGATCCAAAGAAAGGGAGAACACTATAGGAAAAGAGCACCTCAACGGGCGATCCCCACACCACACATCATGCCAGAACCTCGTCCTTTGCCCATTCCCCACCGTCACCCGAGTATGCATTCTGAACGTCTCCCACCCTTTACTAATATGCTTCCAGAGAGAAACCCCATAAGACCCATGAGGAGGTAAAGAGCACCACTCCCCCTCAATGGCCCCGTACTTCTCCATAATAACATTCCGCCACATACGATCTCTCTCAGTTGCAAATCTCCATAACCATTTACCTAACAAAGCTTTATTGAACGAGAGGAGACCTCTTATGCCCAAACCACCGCAATCCATAGGAGAACATACGGCCTTCCAATTAAGAAGATGAAACTTGTGAACCGCACCATCACTACCCCACAAGAAATCTCTTTGCAGCTTCTCCATTCTAGTAGCTACCTTGTGCGGGAGGGGAAAGAGAGAGAGAAAATACGTAGGAAGGCACGCAAGAGTAGACTTAATCAAAGTAACGCGACCTCCCTTAGATAAGTACATACGCTTCCACCCAGCCAACCGTCTTTCCATCCGTTCCAAGATCTATCCGAACATGTAACTTTACCGATTATTCAATGCCCCTAAGTACCATCCAAGCATAAGAAGTACACCCATATTACATGACACACACCACAAAATAAACAGCATGTGTACTTAGTATCTTAACCATCCTATACTTGTAGAGAACATGAAAAGGATTGGATGAGAGTCAAATAGTTCACAGTGAGTCTTGATGCTAATTGGTGAACAGGGTTCAGGGATGTTGTTGAACTACACATTTTTTACAGTGGGGAATGGTAGCAGAGTTCGTTTCTGACATGACTCTGTTGGGAACAAGACCCATTTGAGAATGTACATAGCAATCCACTTGTGGTCTGAGGATGAGGACACTACAGCAGCAACTTACATAAGTTGGTCTGCAGGATTGGAGCATATGCAAAAGGAATGAGGAGTATACAAATCATGTATTGCTTGTTTTATGTAGGGCTTCTGCAAGTATCAGTTGCACTAGCTTTTGTGCTTTTCAGTAAACTTTGTATGCCTAGTTTTAATGTGGGTGTATGAACTAAGCAGTATACTATTCGACTTGGGACCCATTTACGCAAACATATAAGACTCAAATCACAAAAGAGCATTTTCACTTCTTAAAAGTCCCTGCATATTGTCACCTGCCAGAAAACCTAACCCAATTAGTATGCAGACCCTCCACCAAATAACTACTACTTTTCATCAAATAGAGTGAAAGGGCAAAATGTCAAAACTCCAGGTGAACATCTATTAATTAGAGAAATGGAAAACTCTTAACAAGCTGAGCTACAAAACCTTTAAATCTGACAGCAGTGTAAAAGAAACTTTCCACGCTTTCTGAACTTCATTGAAGAGTAGGACAGACTGATCATTTGCATCTTTAAGAGCTTGTTTTAGTCCCAGAACCTCTTGTTTCAGATCTTGGGTCTCTTTCTCCTTCTCATACAACTCTTTCCGTGCATCGTTTGCCTACAATATTACACGTCAGATAAGAAAATAAATAGCAATTATGCTTTCTTTTCTCACATTAAGAACTTCATAGTTATGCTTAAATAAATGCCACCCAAACGTAACTTGCCAAGTACAGGGTGCCAAAATGTACTGATTCATCATGTTTTGTGGATTCAACAACCTTATTTTGGGGTGAAAATGAATCTCGAATCAGCTCCTAACATAAACTGTAAACGAGCCGCTTTTCTATGATCATCTTCACAAGAGATTTCTGTGTAGCATTCTCCTAAGTATGGAGTTTTTTTTTCCCAAAGAAAGGTAATAATAAATTAATTTTGTAGGACTCCCAACAAGTTAATTTGGGTTAACTTGGGTAAATTACTCCACTCAAAACAGTAAATGAACAGCTGCTCCATTTTTTCCAAAAAGTTCTCTTTTCTAGTATTCTTCTCTTAGGCATAGAGTCCTTGCCACAGAAGAACTCTAAAGATTTCATTCAGTGATCAATAGGAATTCATGCCACATCTACTGTCCAAAACCAGCTGTCATCACCAAAAGGCGGATTATCTTCAGTACATCAGAAGTACTGCTGTGAAGTCGCTCTAGGAAGTAATTCTCAAGTTGTTGAAAAGCAAAGCATAAGCTTATCAACTATGGAACTTACGACATCTCTCCATTTCTTAATTGTATCTCGATTTCCAAGGCTTAGCACAGCATTTCGGGCTCTGGCAGAGAAATTCAGAGATGAGAGTGTCTCAGACAAATTCTTTACAGTTGGACACACGTTAACAATCATCAAAGTTTTTGAACTTCCACCTGCAGAAGGAAATAAAATTCCAAAATCAACAAGAAATGATTTATCAATTAATTATAATTTAAGAAACATACTTCCAAGCAAGAACTCTGCCAAAGACCAAAGAATAAAATTAATTACATTCCAGATCAGTACATAGAATGAAGAAAGACAAGAAAAAAAGGCCATCATGGTACACTTACATGATTAAGGATGTGAATCTTAAAGCAGACTAGTCAGAAAATAATACGAACATAATGTCAATGTCCACAATATGTAATAAAAGGCTTTCGAATAGTTGCATTGACAAAGTTCTTCGGTGATCAAGTCACTGTACGCGTACACTCTAAGGGAGGGCTAGAGTATGTTTGCTATTTGCTAATTGTCGTACTAGAAAAAATACGAGTTTCTTTAACATACTCTTGGAAACCCTTGGATGTTCCAAAGATGAATAGGGCTACTGGGATTGGCTGACATAAATATTTATGGTCCAATCACATATGATATCTCCAGACGTGTTTTTGTCACTGTCCCTCAATTAAAACAACAACACTGTAGCCAATAGGAGCGTATACCAGTGTAGAATAGTGAAAAGTTTGCAGCTGTTAGCACTACCCACAAGTTACTTGTCTTACTCTTACAACTCTTAAGTCATAATAACCACAACCCTACTTCACACATACAAGGACAATCCAATACCTATTGAATCTCCAAGTATCTGTGTAAGTAATGAATTTTCGTAAGGAACAACATCCTTCTTTGAAGTTAAAGACGACAAAACATCACCTAACCTGCATGTGCAAGAGAAAACACAGTAAGAAGAGAATGAAGGAATGATGACAATCCCGCATGCCTAGATTTTAGCTACTGTGATTTTTACAAATGAAATGGATGGAAAATATACTCTCCAGCAGAACACCCCCCCCCCCCAAAACACACACGGGGGAGGGAACCAAGGACAATTCAACAATAGCCAAAAATGAAACCGTGGACAACAAACTACAGGAAATATATATAAAAACATGTATACACTCTATGTGGTTACCAGTCGTTGCAATTCCATTTTGTTGTGACCCAATTTTTTTCCATTCAAATTAGCATTAATGTATGTCAGTCCAACCAATGGGAAGTGCAATGACCAGTAGTCCCATGCAAAATGTGCCAGACGAGCAAGCAGTTAGTCCAGATTCAGAGATTCTCACATCGTAAAAATGGGATTAGTTACATGACATACGCTGAAAGTGACTTCATAACATGCAGCAGGCCCGTCACGTGCTCCCCACTATCATCTTCCCCAATTGAACCTTCACTTCCAGCCAAATCTACAAGAGAGAGCTTGTTGTACAAATTCTCTCCAGTAATCATATTTTTTTGATATATATGTATTACGATGATCCTGACAAGGAGACAAGAAATGCACATAGATGAATAAGAGTAAAATACAGATACATTTTTTTGATAAGCAAGTAAAATACAGATACATATAGTTGACATATATATACAAAAATAAATAAATAAATAAAAACTGGAAACTTTGACTACATCATATTTTTCCTCATCTGAAACTGTCAAGTTATATCATTCTTTGAAACAAACAACAGGTTTAACTTTTGGGATAACTCATATAAAGTTTAAAATTTCTTAAACTCCCTCACTTAGTTATGTGGGATATGAGGGTGTTAGAGATGGTTGATTCTTTCATCGGTTCTTACTCTGTTTCGGTTGTCTTCAAGAACATTGTGGATGGGGTGCAATGGTTATTTTCAGGAGTTTATGGTCCTAATGATGATGGAAGGAGGAGTTTGTTGTGGGACAAGTTGACGGGGATTGGTATTGGGGGTGACTTTAATGTCATTCGATTCCCTAGTGAACACTCAAGTGGAGGAGGGTTGGGGAGTGCCATGATGGAGTTTTTAGATATTATCTCGGAGGCTAGTTTATTGGATATTTCGTTATCAAGGGGTGTTTTCACATGGTCTAATAATAGGGCTTCTTTGTCGTGGTCAAGGATTGAATGTTTTTTGGTTAGCCCCAGTTGGGAGACCTTGTTCCCTGAGGCTATTCAAAAGAGGTTGCCTCGTTTGTACTCGACCACTTTCCCATTTTATTGGAAGATGGTAAGGTCGGAGGAGGGGGCGGCCATTCCGCTTTGAGAACATGTGGCTGAAGGAGACCGGCTTTGTTGACCACGTTAAAGAGTGGTGGGTTTCGTTCGAGTTCACGGGCTCTCCTAGCTTTGTTCTTGATTCGAAGTTGAAGGCTTTGAAAAATATCCTTAAAGTTTGGAATCAAGAAGTTTTCGGGGTTGTTAACTTTAGAAAGTCTTCTTTGAGCTGTTGTCGCTTGACTCTTTGGATGAGGGGGGTTTGTTGGAGGAGAGCGGGAGTGAGAGAAGGTTGGAAGTGTTAAGGGAGCTGGATCACTTGATCGAGATGGAGGAGATTAGTTGGAGACAAAAGTTGAGATATCTTTGGCTCAAAGACGGGGATAGGTGCACAAAATTATTTAATCGCATGGCCAACTCAAATAGAAGGGTTAATCCGATAACTTGTCTAGAGGTGGAGGGGGAAAGGGTTGAGGATCCAGTGGTTATTCTGGAGAAAATTGTTGAGTACTATGGCTCATTGTACAAGGAGCCTTTCTCTTGGAGGCCATCATTGGATGGTTTGGAGTTTGCCTCCATTTCGGAGGAAGAAGCGAGTTGGCTTGAAAGGCCTTTTGATGAGGATGAGGCACGGGGGTGGTTCATAGCCTCAATGGGGATAAGCTTCGGGCCCAGATGCTTTGGCCTTATGGAAGATGATCTCAACTTGTATTTTTTGAAGTTTGTGGAGGGAAAGAAATGGTAGATGTTTTGATGATAGGGCGCTGTCTTTGGATGGTTTGAAGGGCTCTATGCTGCTTTCTCTTTTTCTCTGGGCTAATTCAGTGTTAAGGAGCCCTTTACGGGTTTCCCGGATTTTCTGAGTTTTTTAGCTCGTATGCTCTAGGTGTCAGCATAGTCTCTTGTATTGTTGCCACTTTCTTTTTATTTTCAATAAAGTTTCTTACTTGTCAAAAAAAAAAAAAAGTAGCAAATATATCCTGGTTCCAGTTTCAAGAACAGGTCCAACTTCTATTACCTCCTACAACTTTGGTACTCGCTTTTGGATTGCGGAGTCAACAAAAAGGATCTACAATTTGACACCCTACTTAGCCATCAATAGGGCAAAGAGAGAAACCGAAACAAATAGGCTAGAATTGACACCTCTTATCTCAATGACACCAAAGGGATAGAATAAACAGAATTTGGACGTTTATGGAATAAAATGATCTAGAGCTGCTTTGAGGTTCCCTAGGAACTGAGGTATGGAACAGGGCCAATCATTTTACTGTGATGGTTATCTCCATTTCACACAAATCAATGCAAATTTGCACATTTCCTTCTTTTCTTTTTACCTAACCAAACTGTAAACCAACATAAAAAGTGCAAACAAGTGCAGCTCTTAAGAAATCATTGTCGAAGCATTCAATCAGATGTGAAGAGCAGGTTGTAAACTTAAAACTGATTTACCAAAAATTCTTAAAGACTACAAGAACTTCCTAGACAATGGACATTGGTTGCTATAGAGAACAAACCATACTGAAGAGGCCAGTTTAGGAATGACTACAACATATCTGAACTTATTGTCAGTCTTCAACATGAAACTTGATAGTCTTAAGAACAGTAATGTCACAGGACTCCACAAGGAAGAACAGCTGCCTTACTTTTACTCTTCCACATTTTCTTAACCAAAATCATGTTAGCTCAAAGCATAACAACATTCTCATGAACAACAAGTATAAAATTCAAACTAGCCTCACTAAGGGCATCATAAACTAAACTTTCTTGATCACAGAGCTAAGAGCGTACAGGTGGGAAACATTGAACTTTGATGAATCGGTTCCCCTGCTCTGAAAAGCAGCCTTCAAAACTCTCGAGAATTCCACTGGGTTATCAACCTTTTCTTGCACAACTTCTATAAAAGACTCCGGCGATCCCATTCGGACCTTTTGTAAACTGCCCCCTGATTCAAAAAGCAAATCCCTAACCTAAAGAGAATGAAATTGGTCTGGATCAAAATATGAGAATGGTGCTGTCAAAACTGTCATCGTACAAAAGTTTTGCAACAGATAAGTGATGGAAGTAAACTAACCTGTTCATTGTAGAGCTCAAAAACTGTAACTGAGAATTTGAATTGTGAGGTGGAAGTTGAATCTGAGTTGGCTAGATCAAATAATTCCTCAAAACAGCGAGCATATAAACCACGATCATGACTAGGTCCTTCCTAAAAGAATGCAAAAGAACATTAGACATCCACTACCCATATCCTTCTAATGTTTTATTTCTTTGGGAAGAGAAGGGGGGTTGCCGAGGAGGGAGACAGAGAGAGGCGAATCCAATATGCAAAGACCGGAGTCAAAGTCAGATGGTGCAAACCCTGACTGGAGTCAAGTAACCCTGACTCAACTAAACCTTAATTCTAACTTACTGGAGTCAGCTACACGGATCCTTCTCTGCAGCTTGGTCCTACCTAGGGCCATATCCTCATTTACCTCTGTTCCCTAGTAAACCCTTTTATGTTACAAAAAAATTCAAGATGTAGAGCTCTCTAAGCTCACAATCAGAGTTGCCCCAACTTGGAAGCCCCTCAAGTCAACTTTCAAGGTAGCAAATTCTTATGCATGTATCAATCTGTATGTAAATGACATAGAGGAAGCATCACACACATTAAGGGAGAGATCACGCATGAACAAGTGCATATATGTATACATATATTTTTTTTTATAAGTGTATACATATATATATATATATATATATTAAATATATTAGCCACAGAGAGAGAGAGAGAGACAACCATAGTGTATGTTTTTCCTGAGTGGGTTTGGCCATAAGCAAATATAGAAACATTATATCCATCCAAAGCTGACTGCATCAGTGGCTGAACATCCCCAAACAGTTCAACTGCATACAAAATCCCAAAGAAACTAAACAACATACCCAAACACAACTAGAGTATGGACCAATATAAAATAACTTCACACAGTAAAACCAGGACGCAATAATTGAGAAAGAAACTCAAAGACTCAATTTATGCTCACCTTGTCCAACATGGGGTCCATAAACTCTGTCAAATTCAAAATCCTTCTTGGGGTTCGAAATGGCATCATCACTGGTATTAACACGGATAGTGCACTCATCAGGAAATTCAACAACAGAACGACCTTCATCTTCAAATAATGGTCTTGTACGACAAAATACTTTTATGTTTCCTGAATAAAGAAATCAACTTTTTAATGACAGTGAAATAACTTTTCAAAAAGCATGCATGTATATACCTGAGTGCAGGGGTGTGTGTTCCTGTGAAAGGGGTGGGGGAGAGAGAGAGAGAGAGACTTTATAAAATAGAAACCTCACAGAAGAGTACCTTTGGCTGTCAACAAGTCGTTAAACAACCTTCTCTTCTCATTGATGAGTGGAGAAATTCTAGCCTCAGTTTCAAGGGCAACTTGATCTGATATTTATATCATCAACAAGGAAATCAATATTGGAAACCTTACAAATATAAGATTGTTTGAGGCATATCAAAACTTCAAATGCATGACTTTCACAAATTAACTATCCTAGAGACAAAATGAGGTACACATAATGTTTAAGGTGGTTGTACGGAATATCAACCCCCATAACCCATATCACAAATATTACTCAATTATGATCTTAAAAAGGACTCTCGCACTACCCATTGTATATATATCAGATGAAATACTTAAGCCCCTGAACACGGGGAAAAAAAGGCTCCGCTAAATTGCTAAATTTTGTAACATCGGCATCCAACCAAAAGGCAGAGTACAAAGCCTTACTCAGTTTACAGGTCTTCTCAGCAAGAACGCCTAAATAACGAGTAACTCGATCAAGTTTTGCATTAGAGTATTCCTGTAGCTCACTTGCTTCTTGTCTCAACTCCAAGTAATCTTCTCTTACAAACTACAAAATATGAGACATGGTTGTAAACTAGAACATCTAACAACTTACAGCATGTGAAAACCACCACCTAAACTCAATAAGCAAATAGAACGACATCAGGATTTCCAAGTATACAAGATCTAAAGACTTCTTCATTTACATTGAAAATGAATTAAGATTTAGAGAAAGTATAATGGATTCAACATATAAAGTGCTGTATTGTAATTCTAGCCCACAGCAAAGGCAAAAGGACTTGCCAAGTACAGAAAAACCTGCACCCCATTAAAAGATTTGGGAAAGAGGAACATCCATCAGGAACCTCTTTTCTGCATGTGTTAGCATCTGAATTTATTACTAGCATCATTGTTTTGTGACCTTACTACCTATGTGGAAGCTATGAGAAAAGGCCATCCTACTTATCAATTGTTTTTGTATAATCAAGCTTGTATCTTACACCGGCATTAAGTCATAGAAGGACATGCACTGACTCACCAATCTCCAAGCAAAAACAAAAAACTAGCCTTACCGAGATATGCAAAGCAAGGTCCTGATACCTGACGTACAACACTGCAAAACTCAGCAGTAAATACTATGGGCTAAAGTTCTATTTAAGGCCTCAACTCTTCGACTCATTGTTCTGACAAACGGAACTGAAATTCCAGCATTTCCCAGCCCACTCCACCGTTTACAAGCCCAACGCTTTAAACTAATTGTCATACATGTGATCTACCGACCACCACCATATTTCCTTCTAAATGAGAGCATTTTATTTTATCCTACTTGTAACGGGAGCAACGACACATTTGTTGAAGTAGCTAAACTTAACAGCAACCATTTAAGCGCTATCATATCACTAATTAAGTACTCAAATTCAAAAACTGGAAATAAAGTTGAAAGATTAGAGAATGTTAAAAATAATGTAGAAGCTGCAGACCTTAACTTTGTCCTTCAGTCGCTGGACCTTGGAGGCCAGCGAGTGCTTGGACAACTCCGAATGTGACAGGACCGATGCAGAGGAGATCGAGTACCTCCGGACTAACGGTCCACCAGGTCTCTGATCGTCTTGCTCAAGCGACGACGTCGACGTCGTCTTCCTCGGCTCGAACCCGCTCACCTCCCAGTTCCACCGGTTCCTCTGCTCCCCCATTCAGGCCCCTTAGCTCCCTCGGATTTTTGCACGAAATTTGAACGGGAGAGCTCCAAAATGCCCTTTCAATCCGAAAGCCTCCTTTTCATTCCTGGTTGCAAAGCACTCTCTTGTCCGTTGTCCCTCCTCCTTTTGGCTGTATAAATTAACATGGAGGGAGGGGGTTTGGTTTGCAGAGAATTCTATAGCCAGATATGGGGTAAGACGGCGTCGTTTCCAAATACTTGAACAGTAATCGGCTTTGTAGCACTCTAAGTACATTTGCGCGCGGTTTTCGCTCTCTTAAAGTCATTCCGTTTGTGGCCGGTGGGGGTTCAGATTAGGCGGACCACGTGAACGCGCTCGTGAAATTTGGGCTGTCAACGTGTTCTGTATTCATAGGCTGTCTTTGCTTCGGCTCTGTCCTACCGCGAGCTTGTATGGGCGGGCCCAACCCAAACCCGCCCCACAGATTTGAATTCGGCAGTGAGTTCAGTATCCGGAAAAAAGTTATATTTTCTTGGGCTGAAAATCTTACGTGCTCTTCTTGGGCCCAGAATGCGAGTTGACGGGTTTGGTCTTAACAGTGCAATAAACATGCCCACCCGTTGTCCAGTGCTTGGCATAAATTGGGGTGTTATGTATAATTTGGGCCCAATTGTCCAGTGTTTGGTATTATTCATGGGCCACCAAGCCCAGAGCTCGAAAAATCCACCCGTTACTGATAATGATGTTATATGTACATCTTGTTTAAACATTTTTTAACCTTTGGGCCCACCTAGGCACGCTTTCACATATTTGCATGACCCATTTACCCTTTTTCTTTTTTACTGGCGATCCGTAGAATTGCAGTCTTTTTTCTGTTACTAGACGGTCGAGTCGACATTTTTTTTTTTAATGAGTAGAAAAAAAAAGACATTTTTTTTTAATGAAAAAACAGCATATAATATATTGAGGACTACGAAACACACGAACCAAATCAAAGAAAGACAATACAGACATATTTATACGAAGAGAAAAACAGACGGACAAAGAAACTAATATCTGGAAAACAGGACGATAAAAACCAGAAGATAAACCGCAAGTCACGGAGGTTTCGTTCCATTGAATTTCCAGAGACCACGCTGAAGAAGATAGACCTCGATTATTCTCGAAGACTTGACTTTCGAATATTGTGGTGATTCTTGACAACATCACTTTATTTCTTATCCTCGATTATTCTTAAAGACTTGACTTTCGAATATTATGGTGATTCTTAACAACATCACCTCCCTTCTTATTTTCTTCAACGCTCTGAAAAATAGAAAGGACGCCTTGATAAATTCCTAAGCCCATCACGGAAGAATCAAGGGTAGATGATTCGAGGAATAAGCATGAGAATGAACAATAGAGGTATTCAGAAATAACGTGTGACAATGAGGGTTCACTAAGCCGCGATCAAGTCTTTCACGTATGTTAGCACCACCAATACGCTCATTATTTCAGGTATAAGGATTGCCATTAAATCCCAATTCAATCAAACATTGAGTAAAATTGTATGGGACTATAATTGGAAGAAGACCCAACCGATCTACCACCACGTTTTTCAGATTGTGAGCATATAGAATTGAAATCACCCACCACAAGTCACAGTTCAATAATAATATCAGCAAGAGCAGTGGCGGAAGGAGGGGGTGCGATGGGTATCGGCCGATACCCATCGCACCCCCCAAAAAAAAATTTACATTTAGGTTTTTTTTTCTTTTTCTTTATAAATTAGCTAGGTCCGATACCCATTAAATCCAGGCCAAATAGACTTAATGGGTATCGGATCTAAAATATTTTTTTCTATACATTGATTTTGCTCCTAGTGCTACATAATAATTAAGACAAATATACAGTTATTATAATTTTTTGTTTTGCATTGATTACAAATTCTTCAACCGAGGGGTAACTTCATGTCATCTTGCTAAATTTATGTTAGTAAAAAATTATTTACTCTTTGCTCCTAATTTTTCATAATCAAGATCACTTCATTTTTTTCTCCCTATGTTGATTTGTTTCTTCATTTTTATTAGAGATCTCGAAAAATGCTGTGTTTGTTTAGGATTCTTGTATAGGTCAAACCAAAGTTCTGATCACTTTTAGGATATGTTTATCTAAGTAACTCTTTTACTAAATCTTGCTTATATTGTAAATTTTATTTTTATTATTCAGAGCATGGTTTGTCATCAATTGTTGCTTTGTGTGTGTAAGTTGTTTTGAAGAATGTGAATATCTTTAAATTTCAAATCCATAGAACCTAGAAAAAATAAATTACAAATGCATCCCAAGTAACCTTTTGTCAAAAGAAAAAAGAGGAAAAAAAAAGACAGATTCCAGTTGTGGTAGTAACAAAAAACGTAAGAAAGACAACTCCTAATGACATCAAGACCTCAACCATCAAAATTATCTGTAATTTGTTCTAAAATTTTAGAATTAAGTAGATAATTAACTTAAATTAGATCATCAAAAGTGATTTGTGTAATAGGATGAGAGATAACTGAATGAATGGTTGCATGTTAGTGTACATTGAGTAAGAAGTTTTTAAAACTATTGAGAACGAATCAATTTTGCAACATTTTCAGAAGATGCAAACTCGTAGGATCTAATTGTCACCTCTCAGTCGCAGTATATATTACGGTACATGTATTCCAATATTTTTAATGCTTTTAGTATTTAATTTTCGACATTATAACTCTAAAACAATGACGTAGAAAAAAAAAACTCTATAATGTTTTGCATTACGAATTTTTTTTTTTGTTATTTCGCCTTTAAAGTTCGACACCCATGGATTTTAATCCTGGTTCCGCCACTGAGCAAGAGCTGACATATTATGCCAAAACCTTCGTCTCTCAGATAAGCGGGTCGGGCCATAAATTAGAGAAAGAACAAAAGATTGTCAAGAAAGATCTGGATATCCCAACATAGATACTATATTATGATCATAACCCAAAAGTTGTACATGGATATTCAGGCACCACAAAAGAAACAAACCATCTATAGTACTCACAGGTGGGATAGCAAAATACAAGTCAAACCGATTAGCAAGTCGACATCACTAGGTTACATTTGTTTCTAACCATTCACAAAATATATTCAGAATTCAAATATAAACAATAATATATTTTACACAATCTCCAATAACTTTTTATTTTTTTATTAACATAAATTTTATGTTTCTATACTTTTTCCCATAACTACAATATTTTTTTATTAAACAATTACATCAAATAATTTATCTCTTCACTTTACATAAACATCAATAAAATACTATTTAACATAAATATTCACAACTTCTCTAAAATCATACATTTTACTCAAACCGAACATATCCTAGAAAACTCACAAAAGCAAAAGCTTAAGCAAAAAGAAAGTTAATATACTGAATCCGACGATCGACCTCAAACTCTTAGGTGCTGTTTGGTTAAAAAGTATTTTCAAGATTTTTTTAAATCTTCACAATACAAAAAATTATACAATCAAACATCATTTTAAAAATCACGTAAAAATAACTTATAACACGCATACCAATAAAATTAATATCACCTCAAAATCCTTAAAATACAATGAATCCTAAAAAAAAAAACACAGCAACCGAACAACCTAGTGAACCCTTACGTGTTATATCAATCATCCAACCACTTCACTTTCGGAAAACTGCAGTCAGCACTGACTTTGACTGCTCCAGTAATTTATTGTCGTAGGGCTCTTTCTCTCTACGGTTCGAAGTACTGCTATTGTCATCTCCTCCTCCGTCTTCCCTCTCGTCACTGTCATCTTCCTTCTTTACCCGGGGGGAGATCCGAAGCACCCGAACTTCAGCAGATCCTGGTCCTCTTTCCCCAAGCTTTGCTGACCTGAACACTGATGTTTCACTGTCAGGTTTATGGGTTTTTTCCGGGAGATTTTATACTCTATAAACTCTACGGTTCGAACTGTTATTGTCATCTCCTCCGTCTTCCCTCTCGTCACTGTCATCTTCCTTCTTTCCCCAAGCTTTGCTGCCATGACGATTCACTGTCAGGTTTATGGGTTTTTCCGGGAGATTTTCTACTCTTTAAACTTTACGGTTCGAACTGTTATTGTCATCTCCTCCGTCTTCCCTCTCGTCACTGTCATCCCTTCTTTCCCCAAGCTTTGCTGCCCTGATGATTCACTGTCAGGTTTATGGGTTTTTCCGGGAGATTTTCTACTCTTTAAATATTTAAATATTCCTTCTTTTTGCTAACGGCGACCCAACAACGATCCATGCTTCTCTCTCGCGTGGATTATACGAACGCAATGATGTTAGATTCTAACGGCGAGGCATTTATATTAATTGCTGTTATGTCGGGGAACAGTGAAGGGCAAGGCTGTATCTGTACGGAATGCGATGCTCCCGATAAGATTTTGCAGCGAAAGGCCTTGCATTTGTTTCTGTTCGCAGTGCTGCCTCTCACTTTTATGTTATTCATATTAATGGCCATAGTAATTTATCTCGAAAAAAGATTTTATTAAATAAATAGCACAAAATTATGCAAATTTACTTTCATAAGATATTAACTGCTTATATTTTTAAGAGAACAATTTAATACAAAATCTGAAGTATCTTATGTAATGTTTGTTTAAAGTTATTAACTCTCAGACTAATGTTACACCTAATTAAGAAATGGTCTATTTGAATAAGGTTAAGTGTTTGAGAATAAATCTTTCTAGTTAATTAATAATAACACAAAATTGTTCGAAAGAAACTAGCTAGCACAATATTGAATGCCAAACGAAGTACGGATTTGTATAGTCTTCTCGAGATTTGTCTCTAATATTAAGATCTTGCAGTGCTTTCAAACTGAATCAGATTCTCGTTCAAACTCAGTGTGCATGACACACTTGAAATTTCTCTTATTACCCAAAAAAAGATAATGAGTTTTGCTGGGTCTTTTTTTGTTGTGGCTGGACAAAGTCCTAGAATGTCTCGAGATATTTCTTTACTTATTTTAATTCATACGTGATCTGCTCACGGGTTCAATGAGTCCTACATATGAAAAAAAAACAAATATATGAAGAATTCAAGATGGACCCCTACATAATCAATATCGGAAATATTTGACAGTCCCCCAAAACTTATTTTTGCATTGATGAAGGTTATATCGAGAACAAAATGCATGGCATAGGAACCTCCATGCCGATAAATGTTAATTGAAGAACACGAGGAGCAGCTACATCTTGATTCGAAAAGGGTAAGTCAAATATTTTATTTAGGAAGGCACAATTGCTTTAAAGTATATGAAGGCGGTACGAATGACAGAGTAAGAACCAAAGTTTATGGTAGCTTTAGCAAGCTTCGAATATTGCTGAAACTTTGGACCACCAAAAGTTCCCGTAGAATGTTTCTCATGTCATGTGTTGAAAAAGCATCCGTAGTTATAAAACCTACAAAAAAGATGAAGATGAGACTGAAACCCACTCCCTTACAAAGGGTCTGAAGGGCTAGATTCGATTCAACTCGGAATGTACGTGTTTCATATTCCACACCTATATCCTTCCTTAAAGGATGACTCGTATCAGGGTGGACCTTGAGCATCGGGTGTCTATCGTACGAATTAATGTTCTACAAAAATTTGTTTCTCTCTTTTAAAAGGAAAAGCTTGAGAAGCCCTCAATTTATCCATATTCCACTCCGGTCCTTCTTCCACATCATTCCTGTTAAAAATTCCTCAACCTTTTCACAGCAAAAAAAGCCAACGAGGTGAAAAAAGAGCCAAGACCCTTGCTTCACCAGAAAAAGGCCCGTTGGTATTCTCACTCGGGAACATTAATTCGTTCTATCCGACTCTCTCTCCACTTTTGGTGACTTTTCACAGTTTAGTTATGTTCGTTTTCACCGTTTTTTCAGGATTCTAAGTATATTCACAATTCTACCACCGAACATATTCAGAATTTAAACACAAAAATCAATACATTTTACACAATCTCTAACAACTTTTTAATTTTTTATTCAACATAAATTTTATCTTTCTATACTTTTTCACATAACTCCAATACTTTTTTATTAAACAATTACTTCAAATCATTTCTCTCTCCACTTTACACAAACACCAATAAAACACTATTCAACATAAAAATTCACAATTTCTCTAAAATCTTACATTTTCTCTCAAAACGAACATCACTGGGACTCTTCCAAACCGAACACCAACCCCAAACTGGTAAGTGTAAGTAAGCAATATAAAATTTTGCTCACGACCAATCCGCCACTCCACGGTCTTCACCTTCTTCTGCAAGTTCCAGGCTCTACAATTGGTGGAATTTTCTAGCACTCCCTGTCTGGATCTGAGATTGGTCTCTGTATCTTTTTTCTCTAACTAGGATTTGTGCTAAGATTCTTGGGTAAATTTGGCAAAATGCCGCCATATTTTGCAGCAGGCCTGTCCCTCTCTTAGGCTTCGCTTTTGCCTCACACAAGCTCTATATATAGCAACCACCTTTGCCTTTAGTGGTGGGTTTTGCTGATTATATTCTGGTTTATTCCGTGCCTCGAAACTGAAAAGAAGTAGATTCTCACTTCTTCTTTCTTCTTTCCTTTTTTTTTTTGGATAAGTTAACAAGAAGAAGATTCTTTACCGTAAAGCTCTCTTCTTATCGATCTAGGTGAAAGGTGGAGGGGGAGAACAGAAGAAGAACAAAATAAAAAATGGCGAGGGAGAAGATTCAGATCAAGAAGATTGATAACGCTACGGCGAGGCAAGTCACTTTCTCGAAGCGGCGAAGAGGGCTTTTCAAGAAAGCCGAGGAGCTATCTGTGCTTTGTGATGCCGATGTTGCTCTTATTATATTTTCTTCTACTGGAAAGCTCTTCGAATACTCCAGCTCAAGGTCTGTAAATCTCTTCTCTATGCACACCCTTTCTTCTATGGTCCACTGTAAATTAATGGGATTTGCCGGGATCCATACATACGAAGTTGGCGCTTTGATCTTCAACACAGTTCATAGTTTTAGGCTACCACTTTTGTTTAACCGTTTCTTGCTGAAATCATGGAAAGCAAGAGAAGTAAGAAGCTCCCGTCAATGGAAGAAATAAAGCTGCGGTTGTTGCCAAAAAAAGGAAGTAAATTAAAATGTTGGATGTCGTACTTGTATGAGTTATTAATGGCATGTAGTGTGAGAATTGATGGAATGCAATGTTTTTCACTGGTACTATTCGAAACTAGTTATCACTGTTTTTGCTGGATAGGCTCCAGACTATGTATTTCGGTGCAGCGGAGTAGCCATGACAGCCTTGACAGGATGGGGCCGGTAGCAGCGTAGCTCGATCTTTTCTGTCTAGCTTGTGGTACATTTTGCTTTTGATCATAATGGGTTCTTGAAACAGTTTGATTTTGAAATGCAACTTGATGGAATCTTGGGAGGCTTTCATGGAAATTTAAGTACAAGAAAGGTCTCGCCCTAGCAGCGGCTTCTTTTTTCCTAATCCATCGTGTTCCCTTCCCTAGCTGCGACATGTATGTGGTTTTGAGAGGCTTTCATAAAATATCAAGAGTTAGAAAAAAAAGTCTCAACTCTACTGACATCCAAATCCCCCGCCCCCTCAAAAAAGAGGGGCTTTCATCATCGTTGTGCTGCCAGTTTAATGGGTGTATTTCTGCTGCTAAGCTTAGTTATCTTCTCTCATGACATGATCTTGTGTAGTTGGTTAGAAGATTGTTTATGTTTTGCTTTTGATTTGTTTGTCTGTCTCCTTCCTTCTGGGAGGAGCATGGTCATGTCCTTACTTAGCTGAGCGAGGCAAGAGTTTTGAGAACCAGGGAGCAACGTTATGTTATGAACAGATATGGAACAAGAAAGTTTTAGTTATCCATGTGCACAAGGAATCATGCATCTTTCTGACAAGCACCAGCAAAATTTAATTTGCTTCCAAATAAACTGGAGGATGCTGTATATTCAAAGACAGAATTACATGGGGGCCTCAAGGGTCACGAGGCGCAGGGAGCTGGTGATGTATAGTTATCTTTGTTTCCTTGCGAGCGGCTTTTAGAGAGTGCCCGTGGGCTACGGTAATGTCGGTGAAGAAAAGGTTGTAGGAGTTTCAGTACATACTAATTAAAGCACAGCTTACATCTCTATCAAAAAAAAAAAAGCACAGCTTAGATATCAGTGGTTCGAGCAGTTACCAATGTAAAATAAGTTAAAAATTAGTATGATATCGGGCGCGCATTCATTTGTCGTTGTGCTTCTTTTCTTGTGTCTGTTGTCCAAACAAGAATAAAGTGACTCCAAGGCAATTGTGGAGCTAATCAATGTGCAACATTCTCTTATGGGTGATCCGTACATCACCCAGACCCAGAGGAGCAGTCCGATGGACAAAGTTGTCACCCACGACCATGCTGTTGTGCCAAAACATTAGCATATCGACACGACTAGGTTTGTCAGGAATTAGATGTATTCCTTATGTTTCTTATTGACTTGGTTAAGAGTGTTGGGCTAGAAGTTTACTTCCTCCCTATTCAAAGTTTATGGTTTTTTCATAAGTTTCTCTTTGTATTTTTCCTTATAAATAGAAGCTTATGTTATAGGAGAAAAGTGGGACGTGAGAGCGTGAACATTGGGCATAGAGAGAGAAAGAGAGAGAGAGGGTGGTGTGACTATTGTATTGGGCGGGTAGAGTGATTTTCTTAAGCATTCTTAATAAAATTGCTTTGGGGCGGACGTAGGCCGGATTGAGGCCGAACCACGTAATTCTTGGTGTTAATTTCTTTTAATTTTCGTGCCGCTTTTCCCAACAAGGAGACGCTGGCTCTTCGACCACTATCCGTTAAGGAATGGTCCATGAAATAAAATAACTTATTGACACACAATTACTGTAGCAAGGTTGTAGTGCTCTTATATCAACCTCTATGTTCATGAGAAAGATTCATGTGGGTCTATGGCTCGTGCATTAAGATATCATTCGTGTTCTTAAAAGCATTGAACTTCTCTTGTGCTGCAACTTGTTATTGGTGTAGAAGTTGAGAGCCTAGAAACTCTTGATACCAACTGCACTTGTAAAAGAGAGCTGTGAAACCAATTCATCTGTTTTTTTTGCCCTTACTCAGTTTTACCGTCCTTTGTACTTTTGATTTTGTTAATGTTTTGAGGTGGTTTTGTGTTGTGCAAACAGTTCTTTGTTATTGATCCTCTCTTGTTAATTTCTTAGATTTGCGTTCCTTTGGCTGAATTAATAAACTGTAGCACAATGGAGAAGGTTTGGTTCCATTGTCGACAGTTACTCCTAGTGTTATAGATCAAGGTAGCCATAATTTTTTGGACATTGGGAATAAAAGTTCATTTCGTTTGTCTCTGACATCATAGGATTTTGTGTGGGCAAGCAAGCCAAAATATGGCTTGTCGTAATTGTGACCTTTCTACTTGTTATTTTATGTATGAGGAATGCATGCATGTCCTCTTTGGAGGCCTTGGCCGACTAAACTCATGACGTCTTAACCTGTATAGTTTCTGAACGGGGAGTCGATTTTTGAGGAGCTTCATCGATTTTTATTGGCTCAGTTTTATGTCCTGTCATGGCCCATTTCCCAGTTTGGCTTCTCGTGTTGTTGATGTCTTACTTTAGGTTCACTTGTTGCATATCAAGATTCTCTAAACACTGTTATGATTTTCAGTCATTTTTGAATGATATGACACCACGAGTATAATTAATAGTTGTTTTGTTTGCTTTTTGGGTTCTTGTCATATTCAATGAATTCAGCTGATGATCATCAAATTCCTGCAATCTAATCCATATGTTTTTGACATCTTAGAAAGATTTTTGTTTTTCATAAATTACTTTTGCTTATGAGACTGGGAAGTAATATAAATACATTCAAGATTGTCTTTCCTTTTGTTGATTAGCAATTAATTATGGAAAGGATTAGTGAACCCAATGGTACCAATTAATTATTGAGGCATACTAGTCATTTTTAATGAACGGAAAATTAGTTTTACACAGTTAGGTATGTATGCATGTATATCATTATATATATTAATATATCTTCTGAGATTACACAGTTAGGTATGTATGTATGTATATCATTATATATATTAATATGTCTTCTGAGAGTTTAGCTTGTGAGCTCCTGACAAGTGACTATAGCAATTAATTTGCACTATTTTTGTGCTTTTGAAGTATGAAAGAGATACTAGAGAGACATAATTTGCACTCCAAGAACCTTGACGAACTGGATCAACCATCTCTTGAGCTGCAGGTCAGTAATTAGTTCATTTGTATTTATGTATCCATTCGTTTTTGAGTCTCTTGGTATATAAGTTCTCTCTCCTGGTTGCTCAGAAAGCTCCTGTTTAATTAATCTCATTTTTTTGCTGAAATGCTTTATTGTGATAAAATTGGTAAAAGTAGGCTACCACAATTAGGGTAACCGACTCTCAGCGTATTCTACTGGGAGATGAATCCAAGAGTTCCCTCTTATAACATTGGTGAGGTACTCATTGAAATTCGCTGCTTTGCTGAATGTTGCAGCTAATAATTTATTTCCCTATTCTTTTATCATCATGAGATTTCTAAGAGATGAATAGTCATCTTATTTTTTTTTCATCAACTACAATGTAAACCATATACTTGTCAGTGAAGACATTTGATTTACAATATTATTTGATTTTCCCCCGTTTTATATGCTAAACTAATAAGTTAATGTGCATTGTAGCTAGTGGAGAACAGCAACTACTCCAGATTGAGCAAGGAAATCGCAGAGAAAAGCCATCAACTGAGGTATGAGCCTTTAATGATAAAACTAGGAAATAATGGTTTATACGTGGATACTGAGACACTATGCCTCCTAAAATAGGCAGATGAGAGGAGAGGAGCTACAGGGATTAAATATAGAAGAATTGCAACAGCTAGAGAAGTCACTTGAAGCTGGATTGAGCCGGGTGATTGAAAAAAAAGTCTCTGTGCATTTCCGTTTGTCAGTTTTAGGTACAATCATTGGCTTGGTCCTAGCTTGCATCGGTATCTAATAGAACTATTTATTGATTTCAGAGTGAGAAGATTATGGTAGAGATAAATGACCTTCAAACAAAGGTTAGAAACTAAACTTGCCCCTACTGTTAGACCAATCGAGGACTTCTATTATTTATAAATGAAAAGAAATAAGTTGTTTGTTTTTCTCTTCAACTGCATATTTGTTCTTTCAGCATTGCTCATTTCTTTCCCTTTCTTTTGTTTCTTCAAATGGTATGTTATTCTTCTGTAATTTAACAGAAAAAATAGCTCTTGCCAAGTGGGTGTTGTGCATATTCGTGACTGCCCGAGCACAAAGAACACTTTATTACAGTCTTCATCACTTCACAATCACATTTTTACCTCACATATACATCATTGGGAAAAAGTTGAGCTGTGAACAAAAAGGTTAACTAGATGGTGAGAGTGAATAGCGTAATGCGTGGATTGCTGACTTGTATGTTCATACAATGGTTTTCCATGTTTTGTGGTCTGATTAGTTCTTGCACTTTTTTTTTTAATGGTGAACTTGTGCACAAGTTATACCGAGCTTCAGGGTGGCTACCAGTTTTAGAGTACTCTGACATTTGGTAACCAAGTTAACCATTTAATACTTCTTTGCACAAGTTATACCGAGCTTCAGGGTGGCTACCAGTTTTAGAGTACTCTGACATTTGGTAACCAAGTTAACCATTTAATACTTCTTTGACATTTATTCATGCATATGAACAAGAGCAATTCTGTTTGGATTTCAACACTAGCAAAAATGAATTTGTAAATCATGCAGGGGATGCAACTGATGGAAGAGAATGAGATATTACGGCAGCAAGTATAAGTTTTCTCTCTATCCATCTCTCTCAGTCCCTCGTGTAAGCCTTATACTCTTATCTAATAGAAACTGCTTTATTTGACTGAAGGTGGCAGAGATACCAAATGGCCGAAGGCACGTTGGGGCTGATTCAGAGAACGTGATTAATGAGGAAGGTCAGTCGTCAGAGTCCGTCACAAACGTCTGCAACTCCACTGGTGCCCCCCCTCATGACTATGAGAGCTCAGACACTTCCCTCAAATTGGGGTGAGTTTTGAACTAATCACATTCAATGCCTGCATAGAAGCATGGACAGGAACGGGCTCATTCTCAATCTACATTGAGTCTAGGCCGGCTATACTTTTGGAATGTGACATACAAATGGAGAAAGTTTCGGCAATGATTTGGAAATTTGACCATTTTACATATACTTGAATCATCACCTTACATTGTTGAGTTCATGTGTGTATATATATATATATATATTCATGTGAAATTTAGTGCCAGAGTTTGGTTCTGAAATTGGCCACGCAGAGAACTTCTATTGTAGCAGGTATGCTTGTGTCTTGTGATCTGCACTAAGTCTGAGAATAGAAACCTCTCCCTTCTTTATAGAGGAATCTGCTGGCCTGGAAGTGTCACTAATGAACAGAGCCTATAAAGCAGCTTTTCTTAACCAAAAATTAAACCAGTGTTTACCCTTCCGTTGGAAACCACTCCCATTAAGATGATCAAGTAAATTGTCTTTTTTGAGTCCCAAGATAAATTGCATCCTTTTACTTATAAAAAAAAAAAAGATAAATTGCATCCTTAAATTACTGACCACAACTAGTCATTCTTTGTCTACATAGCAGCCTTGGGTGACTTTTAGGAAATTATTTTACTGTGCAAATGCTCCAGCATGCCTACTGTAATGAGATGCACTTACGTTTTGCAGGCTACCCTATGCTGGCTGAGGGAGGAAGGACTCACGGAGGAGCTAAATTGAAAGGAGGGGGGAGGGGAAAGCTCAACTACGGTGGTATGGGTCCATTTGACATGTAGCAATGGTACAAAAATATGACCCATGCTGCGTTATTGGTACTTAAATTGAGTACCCTGTTAGTCAAGACAATGAAAACTGTGCCGATTCATTGTTCAGTACATTTGCTTGTGAAAGCTAGTGACTACGCAAGAGTGGCTCTCTAAGTCTCTCTCTGCTTGATGTATGGTATAAGAAATCTGTACCTGGTCTTTGTACAACTGTAAACGATTAGATTATTTTGTTATAAATATGAGTTGAAGAACAATGAGGGAAAGCTCCCGAGGTGGAGAGATTTAGGGAGGAAATCCCCCAGCTGCACCCCATAGCCAAGCTAATGAACAGGTAAATCAACGGCTCTTCAGAGTGTCTAATTCGTTGTCCTTTATAGCGTGTTTTTGAGGTTCTTAATCCTTGATTTTATTAATGAAAGCTGCTACGATTAACAAAAAAAAAATCAACGACTCAGTAAAGAACATATTATGTCAACATTGACTTGTTAGCCTCCTTTCTCTAGAGACTATTTATTAATCATGAGAATATGCTCAATAGTCTTTTAACAAATTAATGCACAAGATCCTCTAGTAAGGGGACCAAAAATTACATTGAATCTTTATTTTTTTCATATAGTCATAACAGCTCATCTTATTAATTAATTTAATTTTTTTTTTAAATCTCAATTACACCATCTAGAAGGCTAGTTAGATCTTCTATAAAGGTGACCGGCAACCAACAAAATATTAAAAGGCTAAACAATTACACAACCCAGACGAGCTGCAACGATTCATGATGGACGGAAAGCAATAAATATTAATTCTAAAGGGCGGATAGGAGGCTTCTCAAGGTGTCTCAAAAATTTTCTCACCACAAGCAATTAAGTTCTATTGGGTTACTTAGAAATTGTAACACTCCGATATCGAATTCTAAACACCAGCAGGCAAACCTTCTTTTCCTGGATTTAATTTGATAATGTTCGAGACAAAATACTACAAAGGACAGCTTTTTAACGAATTTCACAATTGAAAGGTTCTCATAAACAATGAGAATGAAATAAAAATACTTGGATGCCACTCTACTCCTTTTTGGATTTTGAGAGAGCTTTCTTCCTCTGCCCGAGCATATAGCTGTACATGTGAGGACTGCCTGCAACATATCATGCCAATTTGTCGATCAAACATTGAAAATAAGAAGTAGCCAACTAGACATATAAGGTATTATCTCTCAAAGAAGAATGCTTAAGTCATGCCTGGGACATAGATTCCGAGGGCAAGAATTGCGCAATAGAAGTAATCAAAAGAGAAGTTCCATTTGTTTGGCATCCTTATACAGTACTTTTCGGATGCCTGCATTCATTCAGGGAACACGTTCTTAACAAATAATTAATTGAAACTGCAAGCTATTTTTTGAAACAAAATGATATTCAAAGCATGGGGCAAGCTACAAGATAACAAACACACACTTATCAAAAAAAGATAACAAACAGTATTCGCAAGCGTCGAGGGCAGAGAGCAGAAGATGAGTATTAAACAATCTACCACGCTTGGATTCCCCAGCCCCACTACACTTCTTTCCCATGAGGACAATTTTGTTTTTTAAATGTTTGGAAATGTTGTGTATAAGGTATTAAAACAAATGACAGAGATTAAGAATTCAGGACATTTAACAAATGACATAGCTTCCTCCCCCCAACCCCCAACTTCTTGTCTTTTTCTGTCTCTGCATTTGATCAATATTCTTATAGACGAGCATCAGAGCAGTTTACCACCAAGAGAAACTTGCTATCTGAACAAAAATCACCGTGAGGCAAGGGCTGTATCGGGTAAAAGGATATTTCGATAACCTAAATTATTCAATGAATAGTTTGGCGCTCCAAACCACTGTTGCAGCACTTTGTAGCATTTAGCCAATGTGCAACAAACAAAGCTCCACTATGACAACTTCATGAGTATAAACTTCAACATGCTGACTTGAATTTGGGGTACACATAAAGTGATTCAGTAAGATGTACAAAGTTCTGCAAAAGTATAGGTTCTATCGAATCTGTTACCTTGATGTATTGCAGCGCAACATATATTAGCCCAACTTCACTGGTGATGCCACTTGGATACAACACCAAAAAGGTACTATACCTGCATTGCACTTGTAATATTAATGAAAGAAACCCATCATTCTCATTCTAGCAAGTGGGCACAGATTACATAGTCTATACCTGAGCCACAAGAGCCATGAAGGTGCAAAACCAAGCGCTTCCTTCATCCCAAAGAATGAATACCGGATAAGCTGCAGTACCAAAACAACACGATTATAACCAATATCAGGCTGCAGCATATATCAATTAGAAGTTAAGAACTGATTCAGCAGAAAAGCTCGTGTTCTTCTATCTTCTCATTCTGGTCGATAAGGTGTGCCTTGACATACAACAGGGTTGACATCTCACACATTTCTTAGCTATATAAATACAATCTACAGTAACAGATTGCAGTATCTTCATACCAAATCACCATAGCTTTCTCTTCAATTCAATATGATAACCACAAATGCATGATTCATTAAGTGAAATGTGCTAGCCGAGTAATTAGACATGCTACGAGCAAAGATCATATAGCCTAGTTGAGTGCAGTTAGAAGAAACTCTGACCCTCTGCAGATTGTTCTGTAATATTTTAGAATTTGCTGCTGACTCTTTATACGTACTTGAAGAAAACAATATGCTGAAAATGAGAAATACACACTTACAGAGTGCTAATCTAAGTTATTTTTTTCATATACGTGGTGCTCATGCAGTCCGAACCACATTTTCACCACTCCCATGAGTGGTAACAGTTTGGAATCGAAAATGCAGTTGCCATAACTAGCAAGTAAAACAGAAAATCATGTAACACTTGCCTCCGTGATGGACCAGCTGATCACTAGGGAGGTCACAAGTATGTGACTCTGAACCTGCGAATCATGTTCTTCGTTCCGTTACATAGAGGTTTCCGTAGGAAAATACAAAAAATTGTATTAATTTGACATGTGGGTATTACGTAAAAACATCATTGATTGAAACCTGAGAGAAACTCCACAAGATGCCCCATGTCAAATACAACCTCGATCCTATCTGTGGCAGCGTCGCTGATATCGGAGATCTCACCAGACCTTCGAAAGAATTGTGATTAAGAAACAGAAAGCAGTATTTCTCGTCTAAAACAAAACGTGTACATTACGGAACAAAGAAGATTACTCACCTACTAGACCATGAAGAATCTGTAAGACAAAAATTAAAGTTGAAGATTAGAAAGACAACAAGAAAACATGAGGTATACACTTGAACTAATTCACTTTAGAACCGGACGGATCTGGAGCTTCGATTTGATTGTTTTAGAGGGAAACAAAGATGTAGAAAATAAATTTCTCCAGACACAAATTACATTCCAGGAAACAGTTCTCCACAGGTGGGTATTAGTACCTCCAAGACGGCTGCAGTTTGCGCAAGCTGAAGCGGCCGTTCGACCGTTTTGTAGACCTGTTCGTGGCCTCCCTCCCTCAGCGTCTTCACCGCAAGGTACAGTACTTGAAACCTAATACACAGCCAAACAAATCACTGCAGACTAAATTTATGTTTATGGAAAGACTTGGTCTATAAAAGAGTGAGGCGGGAGAGATCTGGCGGGGAACATATTGAATACCATCCGAGGAAGACGGTCCAATTGTAAAGAGTGAGATATAGGCGCCTGAGGAGCGACAAAAATGCAGCCATTGGAGAAAGCAGAGGGACAGGGAGACAGAGATAAAGAGATAGAGAGGTGGTCTACGCAAAACAAGCCTAGGAGGAACAGAGCTTTGAACGACTCAAATAACTAAGAGAGATTTATGGAGGTGGGGAAGAAGTAAGATGGTGTAGGTGAGTAGTTCAACGACAGGGTGATCTCAGAACTCCGAATTCATAAATGTTTTGGTCTTTCGTCGTGCTCTCCTGTTACAACTTCCCAACCCGGCAACCCCCAACACTCCGCCAAACAAAAATTTCCAACTCCCAACTCTCAACGAATTTGTGGACCAAGAAATAGTGGGAATGAAAGATGCGTTAATGAGAGTCAGAAGTTGCGACGATGAGTCCTCGACTTGTTTCGGTTATTTCGTAACGAGAACGGAATCCGTTACAAAGCCTTTTGTAGGCTCGATTTATTTAAATTCGCATTAAGATCTCTGTAATTTGTGACACATCCTCATATTGTCCTCCCTTTTTTTTCTTCTATTTGAGTCGATCTTGAATTCAAACAGATTTTGCTAGTAAGAGACTTGTATAGTTTGTCCTAAGTTTTAGACATTCTAAAAAGAACAAAACCTAAATTTAACCCAAGTCCAAGGAGAAAAAAAAAACATGAAGAAATATCAAGGGTTAAAATACACTTTGCAAATTGCACAATTCAACTATAAGGTTTTTTGATACTTTATATCTTAATATATTATTTTGTCACATTATACTCATCAACTATTAATTTTAGACATTTTGCACATTCTCTTAAATTTTTTATTTAATTTTAATAGAAAATAATTTTTAACGTATGGAATAACAATTTTGTCCCCATATTTTTTTTTGCAGCAAACATTTTATGAAGGTAGAATCGTAATTTTAGAGACCAATAAATAAATTTCGATGGAAAATTTAAATAAAGAATGCAAAGTGTTTGAAATCAATAGTTAATGGGTACAATGTGACGAAAATAATATATAGGGAGTGCAAAGTGTCAAGACCCCTAAAGTCAGAGGGTGCAAAATGTATTTATCCCAAATATCAATTATCCATACTTTTGGCTTTTACTCTAACACTTTGCATACTTTTGACAAAGTGTATTTATCTCCTAAAGTCAGAGGGTGCAAAGTGTATTTATCCCAAATATCAATTATCCATACTTTTGGCAACAGGTCGGACACCGAACTTATGAGAACCTGAAGACTATAAGGCCGAATATGGCATTATTGGGCCAAATCTTCCTGAATAAAAGCATTAGTTGGTCTGATTTCCAGCATGTCATTGAAGATGTGAGGCTGCCTTCTGCATAACATGATTGCTTAAGCAACTATTGTTTGTTGCAAACTGGCTTGTAATTTATTGGTAAATAAGTCACCACCGGTGTATCTCGTATTCGTAGTCCCGTTCATGTATTCATCTTTGTACAAGTTTTCGATGTTTGATGGATGGGGGGTGATATTGAGTATGAGATTGTCATTTGTCAATTCGTTCTGAATGATTGAGGTTGATGGCCAGCACTTTCAGACGTGGAGCATGATAGTGTTTTCTCAGCTTACCATTTCAGTTCTTCTACAAAGCCGTATATAAGTCATACTTATTCTCTTCTCGTACTTGTCTTCGAGTATCATAGCCTGGTTGAGGGAGTTGATCGAGAGTACTGAGAAAATCTGCATGACGGGTAATTTAGCCCTTTGGATAGGTACCAGAATTTCCTCTTGGATGTCCCCCCCCCCCCCCCCCCCCCCCCTTCCCTCCTTTTCTGATCTCTCAAGGAGTTACATAAATTGAAGTGCCCATAGGATCAAAACAACAAAAAAACAAGCAAAAAAAAACTACTGCTATCTAGTTCTAACCAAAATTAAACCAACATTTGATGGGCAGACACAATTCTGGGATTTGCAGAACTTGGAAATACAGAACCCACATTAGGAAAAGAATGCATTCCTGGCTGTTACAAATCTGAAAGCATAGTACATTTCTGTTCGATTTATTGCTCAATAATAATGACTAATGCTGCAATTACCATGACGATTTGGGAAGAAAACAGAAAAACAGAATATACATCGTATGCCAGCTTTTAAAAAAACAGCTTTGGTGGCGTAAGCCCGGAGTAAAGTTAACAAAAGCAGGAGCAAGAACTCACATCTTCAGCGATCAACCCAATGCATCTCACTGAGTGCCAGATGTCGAACTCGGAGCAGTAGGAACCTCACCATCTTTCTTATCCTTCTCAGGAATAGAAGTCCCATTGCCATTCAGGCTTGCAGCCATTTCCTTTCCTTCCCCATGACTTGCAGGGGTAGCCATTCCCTCATCAATAGGAAGGGTTCTTTTTGAGCCCTCCAAAGCAACACCAAGTACTATATTATCTTCCAAGATAGGCCTTGATGTTGGTGGGTGCCCAACTGGTGATGGCATCCTTTCACCTTCCAGCCTAGATCGAGTGGTTGGCAATCCTCCTGATTTGTCAACCCTACTTTCTGATGAAGAAACCAATGGAATGTTAGACTTCTGCATAACATTGCCAGAACTTGAACTCTTAGGTTGCTTGCCACCATATATCTTTTGGGTCGTATTATCAGACACTGAAGGCACCACTTTGGCGTTAGACTTAGAATCAGTCTTGGAGACAGGTTTTGATGCTGGTTTCACTACTGTATTTACACCCTCTTTTGGATCCAGTAGAGATGCTGCTGCAACCTTGGGGTCCTCCTTGGAGTCAGAATTAGGTGTCTCTCCAATCTTAGCATCTGCCTTGGTGTCAGAAGTAGGTTTATCTCTGGCCTTGTACTCAGGACCTGATGTTGCATCACCCTTGGTGTCAGGTGTAGTTCGTGCAGTGGACTTACTGTCTTGTTCTCCAGTTGCACGAACCGAACGATTTTGAGTTCTTGTTTTATCCTCTCCATTAATTTTGTAGGCTGGTTCAATCATTAGCAACGGACGGTTAGATGCCACTCCGCCATGGCTATATATCGTCTCTGAAAATGGTATGCTATCCGAGTCTGCATCACTATATATTTTCTGCATGGTACGGATTGGTGTGGCAAGCCTAGCCCGGTGATGGCTGATGACTCTAAGCAGATCCAACAGTATAGCTTCCTGTTTTGCCAAAGTTAAACTTAGGACATATTCGTTTTCAGAATATTTGTAGAATGTTGAATGTTTTAAGAATTTTTAGGTGATGTTAAAGTCGTATTGGAATGCGTGTAAAAGTTGTTAAAAAAGGATTGTTGTTTGTAAAAAAAGTAATAAAGTGTTGTATTGGAATATGTGTGTTTTGTGATATTTGAATTGTAAAAAAAATAGGATGCAAATCCTAAAAAAATTTAGGACTCGAACATGCCCTTAAATGAGGTCACTCCTCTTACAGTAAGTTTGAATAAGTTGGATGATATGACTGAAACTCATTTGCCTGGCAGAAAAGACAGTAAAGCCTGTAACCTAAGAATCAACCAAACACCAGGATAAATAAATATCTGCCAAAGCAACATAAGCAATTCCTTTCAAATAGAAAAAATTTCACGAAAGCAATTTTGTGATTCATCAACATTTATAGGTACTAGCTGTGGAAGGGAATGACAAAGGGACAAATAGATGCATTGTGTTGGACAGAGCAATCACAGGATCATAATTAACAAAACAAAAAAACTACACAGGATCACAGGAATGTAGATATAGTATGTCTGCTAATCTGACTTAAGACACCATTGGTGCATTAAGACTTGTGTATGAGAGACCATTGGAAATATTGCATAAAGTAACTGAATGAATGAGATCCATTTGGAAAGAAAGAAGTATCCACAGTGGTTTGCATCGAGTGTTGTGAGCATAAAAATGTCATATGCTTAAAAGCTCCCTCTCTCGTTTAATATGTCCAAATCCATGGGGAATATCGTTTAATATGCTTAAAAGTTTACCAATCTTTTCGCTAAGGCTATTTGGAGAATGATACCACATTGTATTTGGTATTGTCTTTTGAGGGAGCGTAACAGTAGGATGTTTTGAAGATTGTTCTGTCTTTGGAGAGGATGCAGGTTGTTCTGTTGTCTTCCCTTTTCTTTTGGGTTAACTTGGTGCGTGGGTGCCTTTTGTCGATTTCCTTAGTTTTCTTGCTTGTTTGGATTAGTTATTTCGGTATTAGTCTTTTGTACTATTTTCACTTTTTCTAATGAGATTGGCTTACTTATAAAAAAAAAAGGCATATGGGCTGCAGGTGCCCCAGGCCACTTGTATCACACATCATTACCAATTTACCCACATCTCATGCGTCCGGCCCAACTTTTGAACTCTTAAACTGGGGACACGTTGTAATGCAAACCAAGTACCATTATGAGCTAAAGTTCATTGATAACAGACAAAAAGGACAGGCAGGGTTGTGAAAGGGAATGAGGGAGGGGTTTTTTTTGGGACAGAGAAAGAGGGGAGGAAAAAAGGGGGGGGGGACTGCAAACGAAATGTGTGAATGCTAACATGCTTATATGATGGACCCAGCCACATATCATGCAAAGAAGGCCAAATTCTCAATAGCTCAAGCAGTGCTGCCGATAAGTTCTCTTACCTTAACACACAGATACTCTTCATGATGGGAAGTCTTCACAAAACAGGATACCAAGATCTGCAAATAAAACAGAAAATATAAAGTACCAAATATGGAAATATACATTTACGTGCATGAAGCTAATACTCGAGCGTTTTAAAGTTGAAAACCGTCGCTGAACATCTACTTTTTTGTCAGGCCAAAAAACACTCATCAACAATGTCGTCGCTGCTTCCCTCCCCCATTATCACTCCCACCATGGCACCGTCACTGCCACCGCCGTCTTCTACATTTTCATATTGGTGTGACCAAATACTGGATAATTGTTCTTAGGGTACCAACCAAACACTAGAAAATATATCACTTTTCTCAAATATATCTCCAAAGGGAAGTTAAAATATTTCATGTCGAAATACCTGCTGTTAATTAAAAACCTTGACAGATAACCTAAATATATATCCACGAAGAGCATTTTTATTTTTAAACTATCATGATAAATTGAAAAGAGAATCCAAAAGAAACAGAGCTACAATTACTTTATAAAACTTTTCATTGAAGTAACTGTCAAGGTTGCTGTCTGTTTTTGTTTTATTTCCCTTTATTCACATCAAAATCCAATGGTTGCAACATGACTTCAAAATCCCCTAGTAACAATAAAAAAAGGACGGAAAAATTTAGTTCACACAATACAACACAAACGCCATTCCATTACTAATGAAACCTAAACTTACAAAACAAAGAATCATACACAAGGACTACCCAAACACTTCAATTACTATGACAGTGTTAAAGATGTGGTTACTCAGAACATAATAAAGAGTTCAAACACTGCATAAAATTATCAACTTGCAGATTTAACTTGGATGTTTAGCACTAACCAAAAGAGCCTGATTTTCAGCATTAACGTTCTCCAGAAACACTCTTCTGTGCAACCTCTGCTGCTCCACTTGAGGATTCTTGGCCAAAACTTTTCGCATATCAGCGACAATATTCTGCATAGATAGAGCAGACAAACCAATTACTCAAGAGGAAAATCAAATTGAAATTTAATTGCAGAAAAATCTCACATATGAAAGGCTAGATAATCTGACTCCTCACATTAATTTTATTGACATCTAAGTGGCTAATGGCTAGGTGTGTTTTGATCCGCCAATGAGTCTTTTGACTGAGATTCCTCACAACATTCACTGTGAACTTGTGATTTGGAATGTGAACTGCTTCACGATCTTCGCCTCTAACAATTGTTGGTGACCACCACCCCACATGCTGAAGGGAATAGAAATAATCAAAATCCAAAGAAGAGAACCCTCTGAACAAAATATGCTGTTTCAACTCAAAGATGTTAAGCTACTCCATAATTTCTATGTACTCATCAATAATGGAAAACAATATAATCTGTACATAGGATATTATCTATCTTTTTCTCCTTTTTATTGTAGTCACTTTTCTTTCGAGTACATGTTCAATGTTCGACTACAAACCTCAACAGTACCAGAAACTTCATAGCCTTCAATCTTTGTCTGAATCCATTCGTTCATGACAAAAGGTCGAGTTGCATGAATCATAGCACTTGAAAGGAAATTTGTGAATATCTAGATAGAAAAAACAAACAGATATCAAAATTAGCAACAAAGAGGTTAACGCTGGTAATAATTAATTATAACCAACAAAAAGGAAAAAGAACTCAGTCAAAGATTAGGGTTGCACCTCACGGCCGGCAAGAGTCAACAAGACAGTCCCTAGACCTCCAGCAGTCAGCCATTTCTGGGTAGAGAAACCCAGCAACTCCACGAACAATGAAACAGCCGCAACCCATACTGCAGAGTATACAGCTTTCCCTGCAAATTGGAATCCCATCTGCCGAAAGAGATGTAATTTTAATTGTAGCGTTTGTGCATACATCAGTAATCATAAAAAGAAATAACTACATCCTCAAGCAGTAGAAAAAAAAATGTGAAATGACATGTAGTAAATATTCTGGGAGGGTCTCGCTTCCTATGTTTGTAAACCAGGACATAAAGGAACTCAAAATACGCTCATCTATAAACTGATATTCAACTGCAATATGACCTTGAAGACATGTAATCAACATATTTTTCATTTACGTATGGTTTGTGTGATGGACAGTGCCACAACAGTTTGAAGCACAAAGAGTTGATCTCATAGCACCTAAGGTACAGTAAAGCTAATGCACTGCTGATTTAACATGTCATTACAATTTATAAAGCACATTGCTGACATTTCTCTGCTCATCTGCGATGCTAAGGGAAAAAAACACTCCTATCTCTAGGGACACAATCATATGACATGTACTAGAAGTAAATCTCTGAAGTATAAAGGTAAACTCAGGCAGCTTAAATTTCAGATGCTTAATCAATCAAGTTCACCGGCCAACTAACAAAGTTTGGCCCTTTAGTGTAGGGCTGTATATGTAACGCCCCCAGAAATTATAAGACCCGACTTCACCCACTAAGGCACCAATGTGGGACTTCTTATAGAGCTCCTTTCTCATTATATCTTCTTTCTCACTCCACATGGAATTTGGGGTAATACAATCTCCTCCCTTAAACCATCGATGTCCTAGTCAAGACCTACCAAGCCCACATTGATCATTGCAAGGCCCATATGTTACCATTTGAAATGCCCCAAGGAAGTGTTAGCCATATCTATACTTAACTTCAAAACGACTAAACAATTTTGCTTTTAGGAAGTTCTTTGGAGTCATTATAAGACTTAGTTCGACCTAATAAGGTCCCATTGTGCAATTTGAGTCTTATACAACTCATTGTTCATTTTGTCTCCTCTCTCTCTCCATAGGGGATTCGGAGTATCACAATAGTACTACTCTATTTGATCACATTACCTTAGCAATAAGTTTTATCATTGAGCATTGACACTTACATTTCTTGTGTCATTAGAGTCACTAGCCTCAATGAAGAATTTCTGTGCTTGTTGAATCACACTGCATAAAAAGCAACATATCATGGGGTTCAGTTTAACGGAAACTTTCAGTAAACAGTCTAAATGGAGATCACCATTCATATTGCCAGAAGTGCTAATGATTGTCAGCTCCAGTTAAGCAGCAATGATAAGTAAAATGACAGAAGTTGATGTAATTTTTCAAAGAGTATATTAAAAGAAAGCAACGAAACGCGAACTGCTACACTAGTATATATTCAATTAATGGTGCTTGCATTTCCCTATTCACCTTTTATAATTCCCAATAACCCCAACTGTTGTTCAATGGTCTAAGGTCGGTGACAATATCATCAGGGCTTATACGAACAAAACTGTAGAAAATAGACTCACCTTGATAAACAATACGCAACGGCAAGCACAGTTGACAATGATCTTATAAAATTCAAAAGGCGTTGCTTAACAACCTGGCTAGCTTCAGTGGGTAGAACAATTGGATCTAGCGCTCTGCAAGAAACTGAACTGTGATCAGAAATCTAGAAAGTAAATTCTGTATTCAACAATAAGTGTAAAACTCTTCAAGTTCAACAAGATACTGATCGATTTACCTGCAAATTAGTGCTGATCCAGTCCATAGCAGCATAGGTTGAAGATATGAGGTCATGACATAATATGTACTACTCTTTTTCCAACTACTATCGTTCTTCTGCAGCACATATTAAAATATTCAACAATAAAAACAGAGCAGCAACTCAATTTGGAAACAGAAGAGAACAGAAACTCAAATAGTGCACATACATGCAGAAGAATGTTTCTGCTCTGACGCAAAAGCGGCCCAATACCCCATACAGCAAAAATAATCATACCAACTGCTGGAATCAGCTTAAATACAAGAGGACTATTTTCTAAAACCTTATACGACCTGCATAGTACAAAATTAGGTGGTTACTGTAGATACCAGAACACATGATACAATAGAAACATGAAACATTGGGGATGAAAACAGCTCATTTCACCAATTCATTTTTTACTTTAGGGCAAGGATTTCACAAGTTCATGATGGAAGGAATAATATGCACTACCCTATACAGAGCAGGTAACATTATCTCATAAAAAATGTTAGACACTCGAAAATAAGACTGCGTTCAAACTCGATATGCATCTTGCTTTTCATACTTTGGCTTAAATGGTTGAATAGTTCCTTTCATGTCTACATCATTGGGAGAGGACCATATATCTTCGTGAAAAACCCCAATTAACAAACACTAGAAATCAGAAAAAAGACATAATCCACAACCTAGAAGGGCTAAAAATAGAGATACAACTGTGTAAAATTTCTACCTTCAGAGTGGTCTAAACTTACGGGTTACGAAATTCAGAGGAAGCAACCACTAAACCAGTTTAATTAGCTATTAATGACATACTAATTACAGAAGGTAACAAGTAATTGCATTCAACTGTTCCTCTTATAATTACTGAATGGAAGTTTGGTGATTGTACGAAACTACCTTGTCAATGCCATGGCAGCTATTTTCATACTAGGGAGTTCAAATGGTTGGCCTGGTCTCAGAAAAGAATGGCACTTTAGAGCATTGCATCTTTTAGGTAAAAAATGTATTGGCCTGTAAGCCCTGTCCAAATGGCGAAAGCTCCAAGATTCCTGACGGTGAAACTGACAGAAAAGATATACTTATATCAGTTTGTTTCATACAAATGAGAGTTTCATCCATGCTAATAACATCAACAAAAGCTAGGAAAATATTTTTAAGGGTGGAAAAGCAACAACGAGCACAGACTCATAACTTCAAATTTAGAGTGAAAAAATAGACCATTTTGACTTGTAAAAGATGAATTTCGATTTTATTTTACCACATACTCGTTCAAGATACCATACATCAAGCCAGACAAAACAGAAAGGACGCAACAAAGTACAACAACTTCAAAACTGGAAATCAAGACAGGGAGACTAACCAACTAATTCATCAACAAGGTGCTAAAATGTACGTAAAATAACGGTATGTAGCAGTCGTCTCCAAACCAAATGCCATCAATAAATTAGTGTTTCTCATAACAGAGAGCAGCAGTAACAATTGAAAATGATGAAATTGACGTAGGAATTTCACTGGTACCATAGGAGAAGACGCGGAAGAAGTATAGCAATCAATGTTAGCATGTGATCAAAATGGCTGCCACACGTTGGTCACAAAAATTCCGAAAATAATACCCGCTGAGAAAAATCAAGCATCCAACAAATTAACAAGTAAAGTCGTGTCATTGATGCTGAATATCTCTACATGCTTCAACATACTTCAGGTTGTCAGTAAAAAATTGTGCTAGACAAAAATCATACCGACATCCATGATGAAAGAGCAGAACTTAACAAATGCAAACTGCCTTGTCCACATGCACGCTATACAACAAACAAATAATGTCAGAAGGGACATAAACAAAATCAATGAACACAAAAGTGAATCTCAAGATACAAAAAATTAGGTACCTTGTGTTGTTTATTGCAACCCTGGTTCCTGCAGAGTCCCAATTCACGGGAAAATTGCAGAGAACCAGCTACAGCCATTGTTGGGTTGAAACTGATAGGTCAGAAGGCACGGCTAGCCAAGATCACAAAACTACTTGTTTCCTGTTAACCTCTAGACCACCAATCGATATTGATCAAAGGACAGTAATCTAGATGGACTTTGAGAACCTCACAACTCAAGAACCTGTTACGGCAAGCAAAAAGTTTCTGTCAGCATTAAAAGGTCAAAGATTACAAACCCAGCTGAACCCCAAACTCTCCTGACTGGCGTTTATCCACCCAAAAAACAAAAAAAAGGAAAATAATCAGTACTATGACGTTGAAGAATCAACATGGAAGCACCCAACAGTAGGATAAAATTGTCCTAAAAATGGAGGAACCACCGCATTAATTGCATCAATTCTGGAATTAAGGAACTAAATTTTGTGAGGACATAAGAAAGGAAAAAAACCACAACAACGACAAGAAGTCAAGAAATGCACTTAAAACCCCTAGAAATGCAAATTGTTGAATGCATTGCTCATAATGCACTTAAAAACCCTAGAAATGAAAATTCTTGAATGCATTGCTCATCATACAAATACAAAAACAAAATTTTCTTTATTCAGGAAAACACGGCCTTCCTGAATAAATAAACTCTGGGTGGCAAGGTTATGGGAATATAGTTCTTTCCGAATTATAATCTTCACAAGAGCAAAAAAAAAAAGGCATGGTGCCAATTCGTCATTCAAAAAACAAAAAAGGCAAAGTAGCAGGAAAACGGCGCCAAAAAGGGCATAAAAAAAACAAACCAGGAAGAGAAACGAAAAACAGAACCGTCTTCATACTCATAAGAGATAGAACAGAAGCTAGACAGATTACTCGTACAACAGATTTACAACTTTTTTTTTAAAAAAAAAATTTACAATTGTCGCAAAAGATTTCTATTTGGTGGACAACAAGTAAATAACGACTTTTCAAATTGAGAAAATTACCTCCTCACAAAGAAAAATCGGAAATCCGAGACTTTGGGGCTTGCACAATTTCGATTTCGATTCTGGTTCTTTTTTCTTTTTATTTTCTGTTTCTTTGGTACGGTGGTGGAAAGAAGAAAAAAGGTCACTCATCCCCGTTGTGACAGATATAGGCGCGAGGAAGGATTTTTTTTGCCCTCTCTCCCTCGGCTACGCAGACCGCAGAAGCGAGAATATTCGCCAAAGGATGTCCATTTTCTGCCACGTGGCGTATTTGTTCTTGACGGTCCACCACGTGCTCCGTTGTTCATTTTGGACCACTGTTTCTGGTCGCGTTTTATTGTGTTTATCTGGGTGTTAAAATTTTAAGGTATTGAATTTGGTGAAAAAGTTAAGATATATGTAATTTTTAATATTTATTATAGTGAAAAGTAATAATGTGATGGTAAGAGATGAATTATATTATAATTTTTTATTGTGTTAAAATTTTAGAATGACTAAAATTTTAGTTCACAAACGCACAATTGTGCATGGGCATCAGAGATGGTTTGGCCCCAAAATTTAGACTTGCACGTAAATCTATGCATACGTGAGTTCTTGAAAGAACATCATGAAGTATGTTGAAGGTGCAAATAGTTTTTGTACTGGATGAGAATATCTGAGTGAGGAGTAGGGTTGCACAGAATCAGACTACACATTGGACCAGATCAGATTTGTAGTTTTAGTGGTCCAAATTCGGTCGAATCCGATCCAAGCCTTTTGAGATTCAGTTCGTATTGGATTTATTAATTTAAATAATAAATATATTTTTAATACAAACTTTAAACTTAAAAAAATAAAAATTTTAGGTTAAAACTGAGTTTCGACGCCCTCCCTAATCCCTTTCGGCCTTCCCTTAGAAATTTAGTCCTCATTTTCTCTAGATTTACAAAAAAAATCCGATCCGGACCATTTATAAATAGTCCGGTCCTTCATTTTAGGCGCAACCGGAAATCCGGTCCGGTTGTGAGGGGCATTCTTCAAGGAATCATGGTATTCTCGTGGTCTTCCGCCAATGGTTGACCTGATTTCAAAGTTCGAAGAAATATTCCCTTGTTATTTCTCAAGAAACAGGTGAAAGAACAAACGATGACCAGCTTTCTTTGGACATTCAAGACAGATAAGAACCCTACTTTTTCAGGGGGGGGAAAAGGGTCCGGTTTCCTATCTGCAGAAGAAATTGCTGAAGTTAATGCTTTTCAACTTCCTTTGCAGACCCCTTGTATGAAGACTATTAGCACGTCCCGCTGAAGTAAGTAGCTAGTTGAGAAATAGATCAAGTTCATGTTGTTCAACTTCCTTTGCGAACGAGGAGAAATAGGAACTCCCATGAAGTAATATTAGCTGAGAAAATGAAGCTTACAGTTCGGACAAAGAAAACACAGGCTACATTTTGTCATCTATCCCATATTTTGCGTTACAACAGTTCTATAATAGTGGTAGCATTTAAATTATGAAAACTCGAGAGAATTGGTGTTTAAAACTGTTATTGGCATCTTTTGTGTCATCAACATCCATAATATTAATACCCAATCCCTTGACAGGTATTTGTCTAGTTGAAGCTCCACTTGGGATGACTTTCTATACCCCAACAAAGAAGAATTATTAGTAATAAATTCAACAATCGTGTAGTGAATGCAGCTTCTGTTAATGTTACAAGCTAACATTCTGATCCATGGAATAAATAAATCTGAATGTGGGGTAAATTGTCACCTGGCAGAAACATGAGGCTTATACATGAATACATCAGTCATATACAAGCTCAAAGGAATCCACGCTGAAAGCCTGATGAAACATGTCTACGAGGAAGACATACTGGTGGTACAAACTGTATTATACATGTCTTATTTTGAAACTAAAGGTTGCGCTCTCGAAATGGTGGTCTTGCATCGGAAATAGCTTCACATTTCTTTGTCGCCAGAGAAGGATGGATATTCAAGTTCTCTTTCACAGAATGAAAGAGCACATCGTCATCCTCCAAAACTATCCCTGAGCCATTGTTGTCAAAAGACTGCACCACGCTGCTCAAAACAGCCATCAGTTTTGAGTCTGCAGCTGTGAGCTCACTGATGCCATCGTCCAACCCTGCAATAAAACTCATCAAGTTTTCCCTATCTGACAACAATTTAGTGACATCTTCGAGTAAACTTCTCTTTTCGCTCTTTAGCTCGTTAACCAAGGCATCTGAAGTTCTCAGCTTTGTTTGCATTTGAATAGTTAAATTCTCCATTTCCGATTGTTTTGCTTCCAGTTGAGATTCAATTTCCACTGCCTGCAGTCTTGAATAGCATAGGGATTTTTCCTGCAATTCCAGTTTCTGCTGTATATTATGGATATCATCTTCAAGTTCCGTGATCATCAACTTCTTCTCTTCAACTTCTAGTACAGCCAGAATCTTAGCTGCGACAATGCTCTCCCAAGCTTCATGGACCAGATTAATCACAGCCTGCTTCTCAGCTAGCTGTGAAGAAAATGAGATCATTGAGCTATTAAACTTCTGTTCCAAAGACTTTACAAGCTGCCTGAGATCATCTATTCTCTTGTTGCTATCTTCCAGAGTGTGGATAAGTTTCTCTTTCTCATGCTCAGATGTTCTCTCAGCGACAATTTGGGAAAGCACAGCACTCTCGAATTCTCTTCTTAGTGATTCTTGCTCCAGCCACACAACCTCTGTCTCAAGTTGCTCTAAAATCTTGTCCTTCTCTCTCATTGTCTGGAAAAAGCTTGCTTTCTCTGAATCAGAGGACAACGGAGTCTTCCTTCTTGCCAAACTAGTAGCTTCCGTTTCCCTTGTTTTAAGCTCTTGCTCCAGTGTGACAATCTGTTGCTGGAGATCTTCTATTCGTCTTTCTCTCTGTTTTAACATCTCCATAAGGCCATTTTTTTCTTGCTTGATTGTTAACTCAACATCTACTTCTGAGAGAAGAGAAGCTTCCAGCTCTTTCCGCACCATATGAATTTCTTCAAGATCAACTTTTAATCTTTCGGCAATTGATATCCACATCTGCAATTCAAATTCGAATTCATTTGTTTCACAGAATTTCTCCTCATATTCAACATTTGCTCTTTCTAAGGCATCACAAACTTCTATAAATTTTTCCTGCGAGCTGCTTTCCATCTGCAGAATTTTCTCTTCCAAGAGAAGTTGACACCTGGAAGATTCCTCAAGCATGTCCTTGTATCTCTCAAGTTCTGTCTGCATTAGAGTCTGCTGCTGGTCAATGATTTCCAGGCACTCAATTCTCCTTGATAAAGATTCCGTCTTCTTGCGTTCTTCTACAATATCTGTCTGGGCTTTGCCCAGAGCAGCGCTCTTCACCTCCAGCTCCTTCATCAGCGAAGAAACATTCTCCTCTCTCTGCTTCACGTGCACATCCAGTTCAGCCTTTTCTTTTGCAAGCTTAGATTGAGCCTCTGAAAGAGCAGCATTCCTCATCTCCAGCTGTTTCACCAGCGAAGAAACATTATCCTCTCTCTGCTTAGCATGCGCATCCATTTCAACCTTTTCTTTTGCAAGCTTCGATTGTGCCTCCAAAAGAGTAGCATTCCTCGCCTCCAGCTGCTTCACCAGCAAAGAAAAATCCTCCTCTTTCTGCTTCACATGTGCATCCAGTTCAGCTTTTTCTTTTGTAAGCTTCGATTGAGCTTCCAAAAGAGTGGCATTCTTCACCTCCAGCTGCTTCACCAGCGAAGAAGCATTCTCCTCTCTTCGATTACCATGCGCATCCAGTTCAACCTTTTCTTTTGCAAGCTTCGATTGTGCTTCCAAAAGAGCAGCATTCTCCGCCTCCAGCTGCTTCACCAGCAAAGAAACATCCTCCTCTCTCTGCTTCGCATGTGCATCCAGTACAACCTTTTCTTTTGCAAGCTTCAATTGTGCCTCCGAAAGAGCAGCATTCTTTACCTCCACTTGCTTCACCTGCAAAGAAACATTCTCCTCTCTCTGCTTAGCATGCGCATCCAGTTCAACCTTTTCTTTTGCAAGCTTCGATTGTGCCTCCAAAAGAACAGCATTCCTCGCCTCCAGCTGCTTCACCAGCAAAGAAAAATCCTCCTCTTTCTGCTTCACATGTGCATCCAGTTCAGCTTTTTCTTTTGTAAGCTTCGATTGAGCTTCCAAAAGAGCAGCATTCCTCATCTCCAGCTGCTTCACCAGCGAAGAAACATTCTCCTCTCTCTGCTTAGCATGCGCATCAAGTTCAACCTTTTCTTTTGCAAGCTTCGATTGTGCCTCCAAAAGAGCAGCATTCCTCACCTCCATCTGCTTCACCAGCAAAGAAACGTTCTCCTCTCTCTGCTTCGCATGTGCATCCAGTTCAGCCTTTTCTTTTGCAAGTTTTGATTGAGTGTCCAAAAGAGCAGCATTCTTCACCTCCATCTGCTTCACCAGCAAAGAAACATGCTCCTCTCTCTGCTTACCATGCGCATCCAATTCAGTTTTTTCTTTTGCAAGCATTGATTGAGCCTCCAAAAGAGCAGCATTTCTCGCCTCCAACTGCTTCACCAGCAAAGAAACATCCTCCTTTCTCTGCTTCGCATGCTCATCCAGTACAGCCTTTTCTTTTGCAAGCTTCAGTTGTGCCTCCGAAAGAGCAGCATTCTTTACCTCCACTTGCTTCACCTGCAAAGAAACATTCTCCTCTCTCTGTTTTGCATGGGCATCCAGTTCAGCATTGTCTCTTGCAAGCTTCGATTGCGCCTCAGAAAGTGCAGCATTGTTCACCTCCAGCTGCTTCATCACCAAAGAAAAATTCTCCTCTCTCTGTTCAGCATGGGCATCCATTGCAGCCTTTTCATTTGTAAGCTTCAATTGCGCCTCAGAAATTCCCAGTTTTAACACCAGTAACATCACAGAAAGCTCTTCATTTTGCAACTTCAACTGCATAGCTAAAGATTCACAGCCTTCCAGTTCCATCCTAAGCCCTTGTATTGCAATATCTTTGTTCTCCAACTCAAACTGACAGTCATTCAGGTCTCCTGCTATTTTTTCCAGTTGAGAGCTCCATTCTGCTTCTTTAGCCCTAAGATTTGCACTACATTCTCTGTGAATGTGTTCCAGACTTTTAAGCTTGTTTCTCAGCTTTGCCAGAGAAGATGAAGAACCTGATTCTTGTATTCCAGCTTCTTGGAGTTCTCTGAGGGATATTCGCAACTCTTGCTTTTCTTGCTCTAGTTTCCCAGCTTGATATTTCATTTCTTTAAACATTGACTCTTTTGTGCCCAATGAATGTCTAAGAGCTGAAATTTCTTTGTCCCTCTGAGCAGTCAAGCATTCCAGCAATGATTTTGATTCCTGGCACTCCACAAAAGTATTCTCAAACCGTGTCTGGAATTCAGAAACTTGAACTTGCAGATACTTTCTCCGGCTCTCTTCATGGGCCAGGGCTTGGTTGCACATTTGTAACCTATTTTTCAGATCTTCTGAGATTCTGGTTTGAGAATCTAAGCTGGTCTGTAGTGAACAAACCTCATCATGCAATGTAGATCTCTCCTGCTCCCATTCCTTCTTACTGGCCTTGAACTGATCTCGTAGTTTTTCATGTGCTTCTTTCAGGTGCGTAAATTGCTCCTTTTTCCACTTTATCTGATCTTCAAGCTTCCTCTTCTCCTCGTCTAAATTAAGCATCATATCATCTCTCTCTTGCAGTTCTTTAGATGCTTTAGACCTTTTCTCTGCTTCCAAACACTTATTCTGTGAAACTGACAGACACCCCTTGAGGCCCTCAATCTCCTCTCTTTATGCACAAATGTTTTGCTCTTGAACCATGATCTTCTCATTTGCATCTTCT
The DNA here is from genome assembly GCA_963930655.1 of Myrica gale. Taxonomy (NCBI): domain Eukaryota; kingdom Viridiplantae; phylum Streptophyta; class Magnoliopsida; order Fagales; family Myricaceae; genus Myrica; species Myrica gale. Next base: position 23,294,398 of record OZ005614.1, on the reverse strand, counting down.
AAAGCCAACACCAAATCTCTGTTTTCTTTTTCCCATTTAAGGGACTTCTCTTCACAATCAACCCGAAGCCTTTCATTTGCAGCACTCAGATGTTTAATGATAGACTCTTTTTCACTCAAAATGCCTTTTAGCTCATCACATATTTGCTTTGCCTCAGAGATTTCTTCTGCCTTTCCATTTAGTTCTTGAGATTGCTTCTCAATTTTCAGACTTGCTTCCTGCCATTTAATGAGCTGCTCATTGTGGGCTTTCTTCAAGTTCTCACATAATTCTGCTTTGCTTTGGTATTCTGCCCTGAGCTTCTCAATCTTGGCTTTAGCTTCATCTAGCTCTTCATGAACCTTGTCCATTTTCTTTCTTTCCCCACCCACAAAATTCAGAAACATGCCTGTTTGCAAAGTGAAACACAAACTAGCAAAATGAGTTGAAGTGGAGAAAGTACCACTAGGTACATACAGAAGCATGTTATATAACCAAAAGAAACAACATCTAGTTAAATTATATTTAAGCATCAGAATTCCGGCTATTGTAAAAAGTTCAGAAGTTATAAAAGGTTAAAATAATCCCTAATCTTATTATGAGCTTTTATATGGTAGGATACTGGATACTGTTTAGCAAATATCCCTCCTAAAGTTTATTTGAGGGTCCCAAACTGGTATTGCGTCCACCCAGAATCCTCAAGTTTATCATATTATTTCCATGATAATCCTGCATCGTGCCTTACTAAGGTTATGTTTGTATTGTAAAATTTTTGGTATTGGGTTTAGTGAAAAAGTGAAGAGAGGTAATTTTTTATATTTTTTGTAGTGAAAAGTTATGATTTGATAGGAGAGAGAGATTATATTGTAGTATTTTATTGTGAGTTGGTGAAATATTTTGTGAAATATTGTTAACAAACGCACCCTAAATGCAAAAGAATATAATCTGACACTTCTATAGAAATGCTTAAAAGAAAAGGAAACTTTTATACAAATGCAGCTCAAGTGCCATAGTATAGAATGAAAAGCATACTTTAGTCAGCGAGAGGTGGACAGACTAAACTAATTTGCTCCTTCTAGTTTAAACATAATTCTCAAATTTTCTTTCCCAGGATTTTCCTTAATAACTTGTGAAATATTCATCAACTTCCAAAGAAGAACCCGGAATAGGTGCAATCACATTTTTGTTGCTCTAACCGAAACTTCTGTCATTGAGTGAAGTTTGGAATGAGGAAGGATGTTTGCTGGAAAATATGTCTTTCAGTATGGAAAGAAAGAACTTGAAAAAATGGTAGCTTCTGCATCCGTGAGAGACATGTAAATGATTGTACTGAATAGACTCCAAACGGAAAAGCAGGCAAAAAAACTTTCTCGGCAAATCTTTGGAGAAACAAATATCAGTCTGCTTATTTTGGAACTCAGTACTGAGCACCGATTTTGGAATTTCTTTCGTAGTGACAACCTGCACAGTTTGAAAATTTACAAACCATGCTTGGTTGCTGAGAAAATGGGGGAGAACCGGAATGAAACCAACGTTTTGGATCTTCATATGCTCATCTTCAGGTACCAGAAAACAATGAGTAAACGCCTTCACTTGACTGACTAAGTACAAACTAACGAACAAAGTATACCAATTTGAAACTAAAGCTTCCTTCACGTAAAGCAAATAATCCAAAGACTTAGAATTTCTTAGGCGTATAAATTACCACAAGAAAATCCCTAAAACCTTCAGGGGCAGTAACCCAAATCAATATTTACCCCAAACTCATCATAAATTAATATAACAAACCAATGCTTGGTTACCATATAAAGAAAAAAACGTAGGAAAAGTAAAGTGGTCGCTGCGGGTAGAATGAAATTCCAAGAATTATATTATTTTCCTGAGATTTCTCCTTAAACCAAACGAGTTTCAAGAAAAACAACGGGGCAACCAGAAGAATACCTGGTCCAGAGATTAAAGACTCAGCATGAAGAATTGATGCGGGCTGATTCCGGATGCATTTTCTGATTCTTGTTGGAGAAAAAGAGAAAGAGAGTGAAGCGGAAAAAAGAAGACAGAAATGAGACAGTGGTTACGGAAGGAGCCGTTAAGAGAAGGGGCTTTTTGGATTTGAAATTGTGCTCCACGAGGCCTGAGACGAGATAGCGTTAGTCATTGACGGCGTTAGTCTCGGATCCTTCGTCAACGACCCTCTTGTTTAAAAAGTTGGGGGAAATAAAGAACAAGAACTAGCCGTTAGGGTTCGACCCTTGGGTTGGGCCAAATTGAATCTTGGTTTAAAATCTGAGCCCAAATCGAGTATTGGTTTGGGCCAAATTGAATCTGGTTTAAAATCTGAGCCCAAATGTGGTAAACTTGGGTTGGGCTCTCAAGCGGTAATTTGTGTGTTAAACAAATAAATTAGGCACTTTGTTGCCACTTGCCGTGAGCTATGGCTCAACTAGGGCTCTTCAGTGCCACCGGTTCTCAAGTACCGAGAAATCGAGTTTTTCTTTTAACAAAACGATTCATTTTGTCTGAAATTCTCCCTCCCCCATTTCTATTTTCTTCGTGTTTCACAGACCCCCGATTCCCTAGTCTCCTTCGGACCTCCCGAAAGCTTTTTTCTCATCCCACCCCGTGCCTCTCTCTCCCTCCCCTCCCTCTCCTACTGACCATCACGCCTCTTGTCGCCGACCACAGCTTCTTCATTTTCTCTCTTCCTTCACCCGTCAATCTCTCGTCTCCTCTGCCACATCTCTCTCAAGGGTTGAGATTCGTTTAGGTATGTTGTTAAAAATCAATGGATTGATTAAGTTTAATTTGTTTTATTGAAAATATTAGGACATATATTATTGCTGAAACATTTTCCTATTGTTTGTTATTTTTAGGGTTTGTAATTTAATAAATTTTGGAAAGTTTAATATCATTAATAACCTAATTGGAAAACTTTGCGTTTTCTGAATTTTATACGCTCTCTCTTCCTATCAGACTATCAGTAAGGTGTAGAATCGGAGGAGAGCATGAATCTGCTCCCACAGCCGTGGACTAATTTCAAAGGAAAATGTGGGGAGGCTTCAATTGTAAACCAATAAGAAGTTTTGGAGTGTAAAAAGCAAGATTTTCGACTCTTCAGCAATCTAATATAATATTCTAAAAAAATGTTACTTCTGTAATTACTTTAGATTATAATTCTATATGCATGTTAATTGATTCGTAGTATGTAAAATTTTTAATTATTTTTATAAGTGCTATCGTATTGTTAATTGATGTTTAAATTATCATGATTATATATATAAAAAAAATAAGACGACCAACTGCATACTTGATTAGTTTATTCTTTTTATCTCCTTTAGACTTTATTAATTATTGTATATAGCCTAATAAATAGTAAGGGAACAAGGCCTACCTAACATTATGTCGATATTTTCTGCTACTGTTGCATTTGTTTAGTTCTTCAATTATGAGATTATGCTATATGCTATCTTGATTGCATTCAATATGTTCCCCTTTGGAGAAAGCTTAAAGATGTTTCTACATGTGCTTGACTGTTGTCTCATTTTGTTGTTTGTATGTTTGTACGTTTTGTTGTTTGTTAGTGCTTTGATTGTTAATTTTTAGGTGATTTTTATTTACAGATGGACGCTCCACTACAATCACAGTCACCTGCAGCCACATGTGGTAGTGCTACTGCTATGTTGTCATCAGTATTGTGTCCGGTTGTTGGATCCACTTCTGATTCTGAGATAGTTGAGTCAATGGCTAGAGGTGATGTACATGGACGACCACCACGACCTGAACCCAAAAAAAGGAAAAACTCGAACCCTTCTGATGAATGGTTATACTACACCAAGGAGAAGGATAAGTTGAAGCATCTGATTCGAACAAATGGGTATAGAGTGTCTTTTACCACATACACTTGGACATCAATTTAAAATTTTAATTATATGTGTGTGGTTGGACACTTCATCGATGTTAATTGGACCTTGCAGAAGAGAATTTTGTTTTTAAGAGGGTGGAAGATCATAGGGGGCTAGTATTGCTAAGGAAATAAAAAGTTGTATGAATGATTGACGGATACAAAAGATCCTTACAATAACAGTTGACAATGCATCATCTAATGACACTGTCATTGACCATTTAAAGAGGAAACAATTCCAAAAAGATACTCTAGATGTAGGGAGGATTGTTTGTGGCCATGAATTCCTACACTTGAGATGTTGTGCACATATTTTGAATTTGATTGTGTCTGAGGGGTTGAAAGATATTGATAAGTCAATTTCTAAGGTTCGGAATATGATTAAGTATGTTAAGTTATCACCTCAAAGGTTAGACAAGTTTAAAGAATGTGTGCAGATTAAAGAGATTACATTTACTCAATTTTTGACTCTTGATATTACCACTCGTTGGAACTCAATTTATTTGATGTTGGATGTGGCTTTGAAGTAGCAGGAGGCATTTGAGTTGATGTTGGATGAGGATGAACACTTTATATTGTATTTGGGAGAAGAGGGGCATGAGATGAGAGGATTAGGCCCCCCATACTCGATGATTGGGAGCACATCCGTCACTTTGTAAAATTCTTGAAGTTATTTTATGAAGTAACAATAAGAATGTCGGGATCAAATGTATCTACAACTAATGTCTACTTGGAGGAGTTGACTAAGATACATAAGCATTTGGATAAGTATTCTTCAAGTAATGATACTTTGCTTAAGGAGATGACATCCCGCATGAAAACGAAGTACAAGTATTGCGGTGATTTGATGATAGTGAATAAACTTTTATTTGTTGTAGTGTTACTTGATCCAATAAACAAGATGATTGTGCTGAATTATTGGTTTAAGAAAGTACTGAGAGAAGGCTACTTTAGAACGGTTGTTTGCGGATATAATAATGGTAGTGTCGGGGAGGTGGCTGACAATGATTGTGTGACTTTGGAGGATAACGAGAATTGAAATGAGTTTGATCTTGTAAAGACTGGTAGCCAAATTTCAGACCCCAAATCTAAGGTGGAGAGGTATTTTTTTAAAAAAGAAAAGAAAAATAAATAGTAGGAAAATAAGAATGTAAGTAATGGATGTATTGGATTGGGGAGAGAAGAAGATTGCATATTTGACGTTGTTGGGTGATTCGTTTATTCTATTCAACTTTCATGAAAGCTACTTTACTCGGCTTGCTATTTTTTTACATGTATATATTTATTTACTCTCTAAACTAAATGGTTCGCTTTTAAAAACATAATAAAGAATATTATAGGGTTTACATTTCCAAATAATTGAATATTATATGGTACATATCTTGTATTTAATTTTCTTTAAATTGAACCATCCAATTCAATCAGAATATTAGAAACGATCTAAATATATGTAATGTATCTTATGCGGTGTCAATATTAGGTGCCTATTATGGCCAAGAAAATATCCTTAGCATTTATAAATGTATCCTATTAATAGGTAACGAATTTTGGTTACCAACATTAATATTCAATATCTATCTGGTCTTGCATAAAAATTGGAGAAATCGATAATATTTATCTCATTGATTTTTGTTCCATTAACGAGAGAGCACTATCTATAGAGTAGACATGATGACTTTGTTCATGAACGGTGCTATTTACATTCCATGCCGAAAGGCCAAAAAAAGGGATGAGAAAATACGAAAAAGGATCTGGAAAAGGGCAACATGGAGACTGAAAAGAAGGATGAAGGAATTTTCTTCGCTTCGGATTTTTTCCAAATCCAACGCACCAGTTGGACACCTGTACCGTTCTCTCAATATTCGCTTCTTCCTTGTCCTTCAAGCATGTGGAAAATGAAAAAGGATAAGATTATCAAAGACCTTGACAGAGAAACAATTCAGTCTCCGACGGACTCTCCGTTCAATATTCCGTAGAATCTGCTTCACGTTATGGCCCGGAACAGTACGACGATGACTGCAAATCATTTTCCGCGAAGGAAAACAATTGACATTTACTAGACAGGATATGGATAAGGACACGTACAGTTACCTTCTCTTCTGCAATGACTATAACAGCATGAGAGTTATGTAGTCAGTTCAAATGTTTGAAGCTTGTCATTAGCTCCCAGACCGGTCAGTATATGTTTTTGAGTTAAGTTCGTCAAAACCCGAAGTACAAACCCCGATGCACAAAACCTATTTATGTCTTTCTCCTCTCTCTCTCTCTCTGTTGTACGAGGATCTCATGGAAGTGGGGTATTACTCTACTAATACTGCAAAGGAAGGTGGTGATAAAAGTCCCCCCCCCCCCCCCACTAGGATGATTCTGTAGCAGGACAAATACATGAAGTTGCAAAGCAGTCAATCAGAGAGAGGCTCGCACCAAAAATGTCACCTTTTATATTTGCTAAGCTCTAACATTTTAGGACCTTAACAGGGTTTCTATTTCCACCACTTGTATGATCTGAGTGTAGGACCAGACGCTGCTCAATTAAGGGTATGATGAATTCCCAGACGAAACTATCCCAAAAGTAAAAGGGAGGGTATGGTTTTTTTTATAGTGTGAAGGTAGGGCAAGGGATTTGACAACTTTAGATTAGGAGGAGCACAAGCCTGGCCTAAAATGTCAAAAAAAAAAAAAAAAAGTTTTGGTGGAAGTATGTTAATGTATTCATGAAAAGTTTTGAGCATTGTTGATTTGAAATAATTCAAGTTACAAGGTGAGTTCGAGCGTCTAGAATTCGTCGTAGCACTTTCAGTTCAGTTAGTATATTTCTTAATTAAGTTGGTCTGTTGAATTTCAATACACAAATTAAGTATAACAAATTTTCTTTATTAATTAAAAATAATAATAATAATTTAAGAGATCTCCTATTTGCACATACCTCTTCATTCCCACTTCCTTTATAGTAAAACACATGAACAATGATAAAATCATACATGAAGAACATCGGTTACTGTGCTAAGCACTATTATGCTGAGCGACGGCTGAGATTAAAAGTTGGAGATCCAAAAACTATAGTTAAACACATCATTTAAAACATTCAAAATATTTTAATTGATGTGGCGCGATTTGAGCCCTTGAATTTTGAAGCTTTTAATCTCAGCTCTCGCTCAGCATGCTCAGCACAATAACCAGACTAAAAACAAGAGTTTAATCAAGGAAAAAAAAACTCTTTCATGATCTCGACCAAACTTGAGCTCCAAAAGGCACTAGAAGTTTGCTTTTAAGTACACTAATTATGATCAAGTCTAAAACCAGAAAAAGAATAAGAATATCAAGAATCCATTAAGACATGAATTCTTTTGAAAGAAGGCCAATGACATGAACATCCTGATATCAAAGCAGAGGCTGGTATGGACCTCAATAATTCAACACTTTTTTTTTTTCAAATGCCATTAATAAATCACCTCCAAAGGGCTAACTCTACCGTAGAAAAAAAAGGGCTAACTCTACTCTACCTATGATTTTTTAAAAAAAAAAATTTAAAGCCATGGATTAACCGCATATACACGCAATGATTGGTCTAGAAAGAGTCACGCCAGCAAATTTGGACGGTAGTGATCCCACTTGTTAACGAATCAACTTTGGATGTTTGGTCCTTGATTTTAATGGTTTGAAATTTAACTGCTATCCAATGATTGAGGGTCATAGTTTGCAGCGGGTTCCAATCTTAACCGTTCGCTTCACTTCGAAAATATCCAAAAGTTGATGGAAACGAAAAGATATATACAACAAAACAAATAAAAATTCAAAAACAAAGTCTTATAAGATAGAAGTCTAAGGCTATATTTGAATCGTGAAATTTTGAAGATGTTAAAATTTTAAAGTATTAAATATGATAAAAAGTGAAGAAAGATGATTTTTAATATTTATTATGATATAAGATTAAAGTTATATTTGAGTTATAAAATTTTAAAGGGATTAAAATTTTAAAGTATTAAATATGATGAAAAAATTATATTAAAATTCTTTATTGGGTTAAAATTTCAGAAATCGTAAAAATTTGTTTAACAAAGACCGAAGGAGGAGCTCCCGTTAGTTGGCTCTGCAGTGGAGAGAGAGGGAGAGAAAGAAGGAAAAGAGGGAGGGGAGGAAGCAGTTGAAGAGAGGGGGGGGATATCTGTAGGTTTTTGTAACTCATTTTTGCCTGTGATCTCACCGATCTTCCAATTTTCAACTGTCGCCGGCGAAATTTTTGCTTCTTCCCGGTCATTTTACCTGCTGATATAGCCAAAGGTCTTCGTTTTTCCGGTGAAAAGTTCGGATTTTGCGGTGATATTAGGTACTAGTTGAAATCACCATTTTGTCCTCAAGGTCGTCTTTTTTAAGTCTTCTTCTTGACTATAATTTTTCTTTTGCTGAAAATTACGTCCGAGCAAAACCTGGTCTCACGCTGATCTTGAACTTCACTTCGTGTTGATTGAAGTTTTGGATAAAATGCGTTTATTGGTTCAATAAATTTTGTTTCTTACTGTTTAGTTCCAAGATTTCAGCTTCGTATTATTTTGTTCATCGAAGTACTTCGTCTTTTGGGGGAAGGTAATTTTGGTTGGTCCACTGATATTTTTGGAGATTGATTTAGTGGGAGTTTCATTTTCTGGGGTTTCCATTTATGGAAAGTATTTGCTGACTTGATTGGGAAGAAGGGTCATGATCTAGGCTAAATTCGGGCGAATTGATCTATTTTCGTGTTTTTCACGTGACTCTTCGATTCTGATGATAGTTATTGTGGTATAGAGATAGAAAGATGGACACTTCTGCACCCGTTTAATCATGCTTTTGTTTTGTGGCGCTTCGGATTTTGTGAATCAGTGTCTGAGATTAATCTGTTTGTTCATCGAATTGAACTATTCCTTCCTTCATTTCATCTATATTCATTGGGAAATTTGATCATTGCCTAATATAGTGGTCACTGCAACACATAGGTACCAGTTCCGATTCTTTGTGCTCCCAATTCTTCCCTACTCTTCATTGTCTCACAAGACATTGCAATCAAAGAGAACTTGTCCATTCATCATTTTTTTTTCAGTTCTCTAGCGAGACTAAATTCAGTTCCTTGGATTTTTTTTTTCATCTCTGCTTTTCATATGACTCGTCAATTCTGATGATAACTATTGTGCTATATAGGGGAAAGATTGAAACTTTTCCACCCATTCAATCGTGCTTCGTTAGTGTAGCTTCAGCTTTTCCCCATGTCATTGATCAAGACTAATGGCTCTGTTGGGTTGATGTAAACCACTTCTTCTTTTGTACGGTCTACATGTATTGAGGAATTTGATCGCTGCGTAACAGAGTGGATACTGCAACAGGCTGGCACCACTTCCTATTCTTTTTGCTCCCAATTGTCTGTGGTTCCTCCTCGTTTTACCAAAAAAACTTGCATCAAAGAGATCGTTACTAATCCGTAGGTCTTTTACGTTTCTCGCAACATCTGGGTTTAACCTATGGCGGTTTCTTTCACCCGTTTTTCTTGGCGGTTGTGGACTGGGAAAGAGAAAGAACCTGTTTCAAATGGATCTTCCCTGAATTCTTCATTTGATTGGGGATTTGGTCTGAGGGAGCCTGAGACTGTAAAGTTTCCTTCTGTAAAGGGGACCAAGATTGCCCCGCCGCAAAGGAAGGTTAAGAAGTGGCAGAGTAGGGAAGAGAGGAGAGTTGACCGGGAGTTTGATGCAGAGGTGGTGCCATCTGATGGGGTTTGTTTGTCGGGCTCTGAATCCGATGACCCGGACTGGTCCATTGGATGGTTTGAACCTCATGGACCTGATTTTGATAGTGATGATGATATAGCAGTTCTGGTTCCTAGCTATAGACCTGGTTGCAAGAAGGTGGTGGAGGGCTCAAATAACCAGCTTTTCAGTGGCATAAAGAACCTCTCAAACGAGTTCTCTCCTGGTAAGTTCTGTTGCCTTTGCTTTGGTTTTACCTTTTGCCGCTTTTCTTCCACTTCGTTTGTTGTGCTCATATGGTGCACTGATTGAATTCCAACAAGAGGTTAAAATTGACCTCCTCCCGTATTTTAGAGTGCACAATTCCACTCATTTTATTACACCTTACTTCTAATGACATCAGAACAGTGAGTGCAGGTTTATACAGCAGTGGTATGCTTCGGTTTTAGAACAAGATAAATCTAACCTTTGGAGACCTCCATCATCTGGGGTACACAAATTGGGGGCTGCTAAATGCAGATCATCAGCTTTTTTGGACCCTGTAGTTTTGGGAGATTCATTTTCTTAAGAGAAATGAGAGATATATATAAGAACAACCCAAATTAAACTGTTAACCAGAAGTTGCATAATTCACTTTATGCAATCTCACTACTCCTTATAACACTGAGGATGCGATCATTAATTTAAGTGGTTATCTGCTTTTATTTAAGCTCTCTACATGGTCCTGGACTGCTGCTACCCATTAGTGGCATGCTTTTCGAATAGCCATAAAATTATGCAGTGTGATGATTTTTTTAATATAGCTTTTTAAATTCTAGTTCATGGTTCCTGGCATGTTAAATTGGTTAAAGATGTCATTCTTTTTCTGTTTCACTTGTTAAATGAGTTGAATCCTAATCTCCAAGGCTAATGAACTAGGATTCCTTTTGCTTTGTTGTTCGAAAATTTATTTTGTAATTCGTTGATCTTAATTTCTTGTTTTCCCATCCCATTTTTTCCTTGAATTTTATATTCAAATGGTTCCAATCTGATTGCATTTCATTAACGAGTGACTGCCTCATGTCACCCATACTGAGCTTATCACTGCAATTTCTTTGATTATGCAGAGGGCATGGCACAGTGGCTTTCTTCTCTTTAGAACTTCAGATATAGAATATCATTCTCAGAGTGGCCCTTCTTGAGCTCTTCAATTTATGATGATTTGAAGAACGAGATCTTTTAGAGTACCAAAAATTGTAAAAAAAAGACGTATTACATAAAGGATCCGGTTAGACTTTACATCAGCAATGAAGTAGAAGTGCAGATTAACTTTCTGTTGAACTTGACTATTAATTATCCAGCGAAGCAAACAGAAGACCCGTGTGTGTGGACGGAAGAAGACGCCTACAGATTGTGTCCGGGGCATGTCGTGTTCTGTTGTTCATCCTTCCATTGGATAGGATGCAAGGAGAATCATGAGATATAATTTATACTCTTTACTCTAGATACTGCTTCTGTGAATATAGGAATATGTTTTATGCTTTAGCTCGGTACTACTGTAAATAATTTGCTCTTTTCTTAGTGAATCAAGGGCCACACTGTTCAAATTTTATTGCTTCCTTCTTCTGTACATGATGGTGTTTTTTGTTCCTCTCCTCGTCATTTTTCCGGCCTTGAAGATTGTTGTCTTGGTTTTCCACGCTCCTCTTCCCTTGCTATACTCTTTTCATGACTTTGTTTCCTTGAACTGTAGACATGTACTGTGCTCCTGCCAAATTTATAGGTCTCGTCTTTTATTTTTTTTCCTAAGCAAACGTGAAAATTCATTTCACTGGAAAGATTATATCAATGCTGCATACAAACAAACCTCCGCGGTCGGTTACACTAAACAGGGGCTGAAAATCCATAACAGCAATTGCAACGGCTTCAAAGGCTTAGATCCAGATGGTCATAAAGACCTCATACAGATAGGCCGAAAGACCTATAGATTTGAAACCAGTGACGATCGTCGAAGGAGATGGTGGGCAAGCATTGAGCTCCTACTTCCCCGAACACTTGTCCAAAACAGCACCACCATAAGAGAGGAAAACGCGAAGATACAAAGATTGTCAACCAGTCAATGCACAAGAGAACCAACAGTATCAAACATATTCCTAGCTGCAGGGAGACGCCTCAACCATGAGGAAAGATCCTCATTTCCACAAAAAATCGGAGAAATAAAATTATTTAAAACCACACGGACAAAACACAACACACAACAAAGAAACCCGTGACATAGAAAATGTCATCTAGGACTCATTGTCGACGAAAACAACCACAAACAAACCAAACAACACAAAAAGGGTGGGCGCGTGTGGATCTACACGCGCCACCGCACCAACTCTGGAAGGGTGAGTAGAGGATCGTCTAGACCTGAGAGGCCCTGCTGTGCAGAACGTGGCCACTAAAAAACCTCTCAAGCGCCTAGATCTAGTCATGAGGCAAAACCAAAAGAAAGAGCATACAGATAATGGAGGGGAGGAGAAGACCTGCCAGGGGAAACAAAAAGGGGAGGGAGGGAGGGAGAAGGGAGAGACTAGAGGTTATGTTCGTTTTGAGTAAAAATGTAGGATTTTAGAGAAATTGTGAATATTTATGTTGAATAGTGTTTTACTGGTGTTTGTGTAACGTGGAGAGAGAAATGATTTGATGTAATTGTTTAATAAAAAAATATTGGAGTTATGTGAAAAAGTATAGAGAGAAAATTTATGTTGAATAAAAAATTAAAAAGTTATTGGAGATTGTGTAAAATGTATTGGTGTTTATGTTTGAATTCTGAATATGTTCGGTGGTAGTAGTGCGAATATACTCAAAATCCTGAAAAAAACTGTGAAAACGAACTATCCCATTGAAAGGGGGTCAGAAGAGGGAGAATGGAGGTTCTAGAGAGAGGGCAGACACACTCTCTCTATAACAACGCAGGAGACGATAGGTCTCGCGTCTTCTCAATGCCTTAAAACATATACGCACACAAAAAGACTCCTTGGCCCTACGCTCAGAAAACAAGTAAGAAAGGCTTTAGTCTGATCCTTGTTCACAGTAGTGAAAGTGTGTACAGTGGAGTGGGACACGATCGGCTTCTCCTGCTTTAGATATCTATCTCTGAGCAAGTTTGGTGCTCTGGGTGCCGATCACATATTTTCTTGTTCTCCTGTTTTGAGACACTAATGAATGTGGGATCATTTCTTTCCGTCTTCCCAATTGTAAGGCCCGCAAATTGGACAAGGGATCCAAAAATTGGTCATTATATTGGTTGATAACCTTGCAGTAGTAGATGCTTAACTTTGCACTGATGCAGTCATTGCCCCCCAAGTGGCCACATCTGGCCTCTGTTGTTTGTACTCTTAATAGTGATTTGATCGCTTAAAATGTAATTTTTAGGCCACAAAAGAAAGCCATAATAGCTTCTGTGTCCATTTCCTTATTTTGGTGTCATAATGCTTTATGGCCTGCCCTGGGCTTGGTCCCCCCCAATCCCTCCGGAGTCTGTCATGCCTAGCTCTCTCTCTCTCTCACACACACAGGCATCCTTGGACGCACATAAGATGCTGTGGAAGACTGTCATAGGTAGCAAGTTGATGATTGTACGATGTTGGTTCTTTACAAATTATATAACGTGTTTCAATGGGGATGTTTCGATGGTGCTCTTTTTGAAGTCTCTGTTTTTAGAACAGCTGATACCTCAATGATTCAGAAGATTCCGACATCTCTTGTCTTCATTGTTGAATTCAAGAAATCTGGGTGACAGTCAGTTGCTCATTTTCACAACCCCCTCTCTTTTTTTCTTTTTTTAAGTAGAACCACTTGATTGACAACATTTTCTATCCCATTATTTTTAATGTGAGGAGTTTTTTTTTTCTAGGTCATGTTCCAAAGAAGAATCGATATAAAGGTCAGACGATAAACACCGGTGGGATCCAAAGACGGACCGGATAAAACCGCTATATGCTCCATGCAAAGCAGTGGGAGCGACGGCCGGACTAGGTAGACATATCTACCAGGACCTTTACATGCTAGTAAAGAAAGCACCACAGCCCGGTACAGAAAGCTCATGCAAGGGAAGAAAAGATCCAACAAGGGATTGGACAAAGCTCACGCAGGAGCCGGACCAAAAAAAACACCAAAACAAAATACATAAAGCAACAAACAGAACAACAACCAACAAAAACCAAACAAATACCAAAAATAGACAGAAACCAGCACCACCGCCAGCAAACGAGCAGAGAGGCCGAGCCACTGCCATCGCAAGGAGAAGCAGCAGTGCGTGTAGACCACGCGCCACCAGAACGCCTCCAGAAAAAAAAAAGAAGTAAAATCACATAAACTAATGAGATTTGCTGCCAATGTTTTCCATTCTCCAATTGAGGATTTGGTTTAACTTTAGTTGAGTAATGCTGCCTCCAATCTTTATGCAATACCATTTTAACAAGGATTAAGAAAGTATTACAAGATTATTATAATTTTTTATACGAGGAGATTGTCGTACTGAGTGAGCCCACTAACGTACAGACTCGCAGTCCGCTCCGTAAGTCACTGGTATGGTTAGGAATCGAATATAAAATCGTGCACACACCATTTCAGGTGCACCCTAATCATCAAGCTATTTAGATGAATTTTGAAAATCTTCTTAACAACTGGAGCTTGAAATCCATAGATCCCTAGATACACAAACCCAATCCACAAAACCAATCCAAAAAACCAGTTTTAGTTTTTAACAACTGGAGTTTGAAATCCATAGATCCCTAGATACAACCATAAATAGAAAGAAAAATGTTTCCTGCCAGAGACCCACTTGTTATTTCTATTGAAACAAGAAGAACACCTGAAACTAGGGCTGAAAACCGGAAATGCGGTCCGGTTTTCGGACCGCAATCCGGTCCGGACCGCATTTACGGTTGTGTTATATTTAAAGACCGGACCGGACCACTTATAAGTGGTCCGGTCCGGTTTTAAGTGGTCCAGACCGGATTTAATTTAAAAAAAAATTTTAAAAAAATTTCGAACGTGCAGTCTACCGCGCAGTGTTTTTTAAAAAAAAAATATTTTTTTTAAATTTCGAACGGCATGCGCAGTGCCTACTGCGCAGAGCAGTAGGCACTGCAGCCTACTCTGCAGTGATTTTTTTAAAAAAAAATATATTTTTTAAATTTCGAACGGCATCAGTAGGCACTACAGCCTACTTTGCAGTGATTTTTTTAAAATTTCGAACGGCATGCGCTGTGCCTACTGCTCTGCGCAGTAGGCACTGCAGCCTACTGTGCATTGATTTTTTTTTTAAAAAAATATATATATATTTTAAAAAATTTCGAACGGCATGCGCAGTGCAGAGAATCTGAGAAAGAGTAATATTGTTTAAATAATTAAAAAATAAAAAAATATTAAATGCGGTCCGGTCCGGTCCGGACCACATTTAAAAAATTCATGACCCGGACAGGACCGGATAAATCTGGTCCGGACAGGACCGCATTTGAAAAATTAAAACCGGACCGCAAATCCGGTCCGGTTTTGTTCAGCCCTACCTGAAACATATCTGCTCTTGCAAAAAATAAAAATCGAACCACTAATGCAAAGCCTTCATTTTCCTAAATGGTTTAGACTATTCAAAGAAATAAAAGGAAACCCAACCCAATTAACGGCTAAGATCATGGAAGGAGGTTACGCAAATATAGAACAAAAGATTATGTTGGCGCATCCCAGCCCTTCTAAAGGATATCGGTCCTTGATTTCGACGTCCGATGAACATAGAGGAATCTACCCAACTGCACCGAAAGTCGGACTGCAAAAGGAAGTTGCTGAAGGGGTTCACCTTATCGACGCTCTCAGAACCTGAGTTTATCCTTAAACGAGGATTTAAGATCCATATATTTGTGCACTCACCCCTACTTTTTGTAGAGACTCATTCGTCCCTTTAATGGCTTTTTCCTGAACATTAATGGGGTAAATTGGGTTCGTGGACTAGTGGGTCAAAACGTACCGGATTTGACCATACGTTAATTAGAATGGAATGGGTGCAGGTTGATCCTTTCGCGTGGGCGGGATGTCACGTGCAGGTTAAGTGTGACGAAAAACGTCTCATTTAACACTAAAATTGGGTCAAAAATCCAATTGAAACGCGAGAAGTATATTAAGGTGTGTGATTGTAACGAATTCGAGTGTAGGGAGTATTTGAGATTGTGTTTAAGTTTGTGGGAGATGTCTCTAGGTTTTAAAACTATAAATTATAGCCTTTTAGTTTTAGGCTTTTTAGGGGGAAAAAAATCCTCCTGTATAGCCAACTAGGGCTATGCATGAACAGTGACAGTGGATAGCACCAACTAGGGCTATGCATAAGCGGTGATAGTGGTTTACGTCCAAAAATAAACACCACATCGGCACCGATAAAAGAGAAAATTGGTATCTAACTGTGGCGGTAGCAGTTATCGTCACCCATAGTGCTAAATCAACAAATTTCAAAAAAAATCCAAAAATTGCGAGCAAAATAATCAATACCAAATCGCACAAAAATGGCAACCAACTTGCACAATTTGAAACATTTCCAAATCGCAATAAACCAAAAAAAAAGATAATAAATAGCAATTTCACAAAAATGACAGCCAAATCTCACCCAAATGGCAACCAAATCAAACAAATTCGAAAACTGTAGGTTTAAACATTTCCAAATCTAAACCAAATTGCCAAAAAAACAAAAATTCCAAAATTACAATAAAAAATAATCATAACCCAAATCGCAATTAACTCACAACCAAATCGTGAGAAATTCCAAATCACAATAAACTAAAAAAATTCCTAAAAATGCAGCCAAAATAATCAATTACAACATATATATCAAATCCAACAAAAAGAGAGAGATTTGACGAGGAGAGCAACTGGGGAGAGAGAGAGAGTTGTAGATGCGTTGGAGAATGGGAAGTGGCACATAGCATGATAGCAGAGAGAGAGAGAGAATAAGAGAAAATCAAAGAATGAAATCAAGAGAGAGAGGTGGAAAAGGTTAGAGTTAGGATGAATTAATAAACGAAAAGTCGTCGTTTCTCATTAATCAGTTATTATAAAAAAAAAGGAATTTGGCATATTAGTCCCTGGGTTTATACTCCGTTGGCAAATAGATCCTTGGGTTTCAAATTTCAAAATTTTAGTCTTTGAGTTTTCGTTGTTTGACGAAATGGTCCTTCCGTTAGTTTGTCGTTCATATGCTTAACGGATTTGAAGCGGTTGACCGAATATATGTGTAAAAAGTGAGCAGTCGATAGCGGACGACCGGTACAAATTTGCTGACGTGTAGCGGTCGATGCTTCAAATCCGTTAAGTATATGGATGACAGACTAACGGAAGAACCATTTCGTCAAACAACGAAAACCCAATGATTAAAATTTTGAAATTTGAAACTCAATGACCCATTTGCCAAAAGAGTATAAACTTAAGGACCAAGTTGTCAAATTTCCTAAAAAAACTATAAATAAAAATCAAAAGTGGTGAAACCGTCACGCGGTGGCAATATCCTCGCTAAATGAGGATATTTTTTATCGGTACAAGTGTCGTTGGGCATTGGTGACCGGTATACGATACCGATTAACTGACATACCGTGGATACCAGATCTTGGGATGTTTGAGGGTGAAAATTTTGGGTATTAGGGTTTGGGAAATATTATAAAGTAAAGAAATGTTATGGGGGTTGGTGAAAAAGTGAAGAGAGAGAAGATTTTTAATAAATATTATAATAATAAAAAATCATGTGAAGAATTTTTTAGTATTAAACCCAAATATTTAGCCCCAATTATTTGGGGCTCAAACATTCAGGTCTATAACCAAAGAAATGTCTATTTTAGTAAAAAAATCAACTTAGCTTCCCACGTGATGCTCTGATGAAAATCGTATTGAAATGTAGGACTGAAATTTTGAGTTTTAAAACTTAGTGGCTTACTATGAAAACCGTAATTCAGGGACTAAAAATGAATTTTTTTTTTCATCAATTAAACAGAAAATGAGCATATTAAACAAATACTAGACTAAGAGCAAAAACTCACTAGTGCATAAAAAGCTATGAATAGTTACCACTAGAAACTAAATTAAATAATACGTGGGAGTATCAAACATGGACTTAATAAATATACGTAATTAAAATATAATTTGTGGAAATACTAATAAACCTGATATAACGAGAAGAAAGCCTATTGAAAAGCCCATCTGGCGGTGTGGGTAATTTGTTAATAAGGAACTTGCTTGCCACCTTATAAGTCTAGTGAAAATGTAACCTCATCATCCGTAGCTTCGTTGGGAATGAAAAAAATAATAATTATTGGTTGTGTTTGTGTTAAGATTTTTGGAGATGTTAAAATTTTAAGGTATTGAATTTAGTGAAAAAGTGAAGAGAGATGATTTTTAATATTTATTATAGTGAAAAGTAACGATGTGATGGAGAAAGAGATTATATTATAATTTTTTGGGATAAATGCAAAATTGGTCCCTGTGCTATTCGCAAAAATCGATTTAGTCCTTGTGATTTGAAAAACATCGATTTAGTCCTTATGATTTCAAAAAGTGATAAAATCAGTCCCTGATGGAGGATCAATAACAAACGAAAATAGAATCACAGGGATTGTAGATTTCTTGTTTGTTTGTACAAGTAGATGTTATTTCTTTACGAGATTGTAAGATTGGCCGAAACAACGTTCGAGAGGTCGTTCCTACAAAACACGATAAAAGGCTATAAAATCTCCTATATAACGTGTACGTGTGCCTGAAATTGAACCATAATGATATAGGATCTCACCTACTCATAGATCATGATTTTCTCTAGTTTGATGGGTATCATTATAGATAATGATTTTCTCTAATTTACTTTTGGCATTGGATAGTTCAATTTAAAGAGAAATATATCATATGAATGTACAATATTCAATATTAGATGTATTAATTATCTGATTATGTAGATCAAAAGAGATATATCATATAAACTTATAACATTCAATGTTACCTGTATTAATTATCAAATAGTGTAAATCTTATAACATTCAATACATGATGTGGTTGCTCACTTGGACCAACGTTTCTCAGTATGCATAAATGGGGTCGGTGATCTACAGCCAAAGTCAAAATTACCAAACAGACTGACTGTGTTTGATTTGTAAAATTTTAACATTTTAGAATTTTAACATAATAAAATAATTATAATATAATCTCTCCTCTCATTAAATTATTATTTTTCACTCTAAAAAATATTTAAAAAATCATTCAAAGTAACTCTCTTTACTTTTTATTATTTTTAATATCTTAAAATTTTAATACTCAAACACGTGAATTAGCTTGTTGCTGGTTTATTTCGGCATCGCACCGTTATTTGATCAAAATTAGATGCGCAGAAGCAAAGGCGCTTTGAGATCTGGGGTCAGTGATCCGAAAGGCTTACTTGTTCAACTTTTGCACGGACATACAATAAAAAGAATAAAGTTTGGCTCAAAGCAAAAATAAAGGAGATGTGTCCTCTGTTCTGTCAGAGCCAACCCGGCAACTCGAGGCTACGGCACGTTGGAGTAACTCAATGGATGGCCTATGGGCCTTTTGTTCAATAGTTTTTGGAGAAGAAAGTTTCAAACAATATCCCAGGCGAAGTTTGCTCCCCTCCATTATCTCATCACTTGAAACATAGAAAGGTTTAGCATATTCCTCCTTCTCACACGTTCTTTCTCAAAATGTGTGCTTCTTTGTTTTTGGGTCTTTGACCATCTTGTACATTTCATTTTATTCATCTAAAGCTACTCTAATGGCTTCCATGTCTTCTCTCATGGCATAGGGAGAGAGACAGATACAAAGAGATATACCTTGCACCCTTTTGGTTGAAGAGAGAGCCTATTTCCCAAAGATCCAGGAAACCACAAAAATCTATAATAAATATGTTACAAAGAGCTGCAAGCAACGCTTATTCATGGTGGTGGGCAAGCCACATCAGGACCAAGCAATCAAAATGGCTGGAGCAAAACCTTCAAGGTACATCTTCTTTCTTTCTTTCTTTCTTTCTGTTCTTTAAATACCGTAGACCAACCAAGCAGGGTATTGAATTCTTGCATACGATGGAAAATGCTATCCGGAATGAGAAGGGTTGGATTTTTTAGCGTTGGCTTATTGCATCTATATTCAGAAATTACTGCCATACTCATAATGCAGCATGCTTAAATTTTTAATAGTTTAGCTGCAACTATAGATTAGGAGAGGTTAATAGAATCAGAATGCACTTGAATGTGAGGCAGTTGGAGTTTTGTGGGTAGTTTGGCATTACCTTTGAAGAATTTTTGGTTTAAATTTGTATCGGATCCATCTATTTTCATGAGTGAAACTCTGCAAGATGAAATTTAAGGTTATTGTATGGAATCATCTCACAAAAAGCCTTGCTTTCCACTTGACGGATTGGCATTTAATTGTGGGTTTCCTTTTATTTTGGGGTAAACAGCCTTTCCCTCTATTTTGGGGTATTCAGGCACACTCTAAATAGACGTTCTAGTCATAAGATTTGAATCTAAGTTCAATGTACCTCAGCTTTGATTCAATCTGGATCTCCAACTTTTGGCTTGAAGTGTGGGCATTTTTCCAATCATTTCCTTTTTTCCAACTTCTAAACATTCTTATGTCATTCTATGTTCTGAAATCTCAATCACTCCCTATGTATTTTCCTTGGAAAACTTGATTTTACTGTTGTTGTTGTTGTCTTTGCTGTTGTTTTCTTTGTCCTGGGTCATTGCAATTCTATGAAACTCAGACAAAGCGTGAAGTTTTCACACTTGCTTGTTATTCCTTCTTATCCATGTGAACAAACTGTTTTAGACCCAAATAACCTAGAGATGGATCTAACACCATGAGAAAAAATGAAACATTTTTCATAGGAATTTGTGTTTAGATGCAGTATTAGGGTTTTGTTGAAGTCGCAATAGCACCTGATATAGATGTAGATATTGAAACACCTTCATCTGCATGTAAACCATTTTGACGTTCATAGAATCTAAGTGGATCTTTGTGCCTCATAAGCCAGTAAAATTTTTATGTGAGTTGCAGATATGGAGGAAAAGGTATGCAGTGTGCTTAAACTCATCGAAGAGGATGGAGACTCCTTTGCCAAGAGAGCAGAAATGTACTACAAAAAGAGGCCAGAGCTCATACACTTTGTGGAAGAATCATACCGAGGTTACCGAGCTTTAGCTGAACGGTACGACCACATATCAACAGAGCTACAAAATGCCAACAACACCATTGCTTCAGTCTTCCCAGAACAGGTCCAATTTGCATTGGATGAAGAAGATGAAGAAGGTGCAACTAGATTTCCAAAAAAGCCTCCAGAAGTCCCAAACTCAAATATTCCGACAGTTCCAAAGATTCCAACTAAAGATTTAAAGAATCTCATACCATCACCTTCTAAGAAATGGCAACCTAGGAAGACAGCTAAAACGGCAGCTACTACTGTAGTGGCTAAATCTGGGTTGAACAAAAACGAGGCACTTGAAGAGATTGACAAGCTTCAGAAGCAAATTCTGTCCCTGCAAACCGAGAAAGAGTTTGTCAAGAGCTCTTATGAGAACGGGCTTGCAAAATATTGGGAAATAGAGAACCAGATTAAGGAAATGCAAGAGAGAGTTTTCAGTTTGCAAGATGAATTCAGAGAGGGCGTGGTAATTGAAGATGATGAAGCTCGGAGATTGATGGCAGCAGCAGCTTTAAAATCATGCGAAGAGACATTGACTCAGTTGCAGGCGAAACAGGAGAGATCGGCTGAGGAAGCCAGAGTTGAATTCCATAGGATTAAGGACGCCAGGGAGAAGTTTGAGTGTCTCAAGGGTGATTTTAACTATGATCAGCTCAGTCAGCAAAAGCCACATGCCAGAGATGGGACTATAGATGTAGCAGAAGCGTTAACAAGCTTAGAGCAAGAAGGGAGTAGTGTGACACAAGAGGGACAAGAATTGGAGTTGTTACGTGAGAAGATAAAGGAACATTTTGAGGTAGGGTCCAATACATCTCTCAGTGTGACAGAGATGGCAGAGAAGATAGATGAGCTTGTGAATAAGGTGATCGGCTTAGAAAGTGCGATTTCATCACAGAATGCTCTTGTAAAGAGATTGAGAACCGAAACCGATGAGCTTCAAACACAGATTCGAACCCTGGAAGATGATAAGGCAACTGTGATTGATGGGTCAAACAATTTGAGCAACAAGCTGACAGAAATGGAAGAAAAATTGTATGCAGTGCAGGATCTAAACCAGACATTTGAAAACCAGAATAACAACCTTCAGTCACATTTCACTGAAGCACGATGTAATCTTGATCACCTTTCTGAGAAATTGCAAAGCGTGAAGCCAGATGATGAGTTTGAGCTTACAGTACCATCACAAAAAGGAGAAGAACATCTCGCTGAAACCAATTGGCTGAACGAGCTCAAAGGTCAAGAATATCCTCTAAATGGTGACGATGGTCTGAAGAAGCTGCAGGTTGTGAAGGCAGATGAAGAGCTCAGTGTTACAGATCCATTACAAAAGGAAGAAGGACCTGCTGCTGAGATCAGATCACAAAAAGAGTTGAAGGAACAACAGGATACATCAAATTCTGAAGAGGATTCTTCAAAAGCTTACAATGCTCTCAGTAATGCTGCTGAAAATGAACCTTTTTGCCGACTTCAGGCAGAGCCTGATAGTCTATCAGAGAAAGGTTCGGAACTGATCTTACAGGATAAAGATGATAAACATACTTCATTACAGATAGTGGATAGTCTTCTCAATAGTGAACCGAAGGAACAGGAACCAGTCCAAGAAGATGAGCCAGACTGGAAGCAATTGTTCTTGAGTGGATTGGAGGATAGAGAAAAGGTCCTACTGACTGAGTACACCACAAGTCTTCGCAATTACAAGGACATCAAGAAAAAGCTTAATGAAGTGGAGAAGAAAACACGGGGCAGCAATTTTGACACATCGGTGCAGCTAAAAGAACTGAAGAGTGCTAATGCAGTGAAGGATGAGGAGATTAAATCATTACGTCAGAAAATAAACCTTCTCCTGAAATGTATGGATGAAAGTAAGGATCTTAAAGACTTCGAAGCTTCAGACTCCCAGGAGAACTCAAATGTATCAGGTGATCTAAATCGCGAACCTAAAGTAGGAACTGAAACAACTCTGGCAGCAGAAGAAGACGACATCAAGGCACTCCTAATTGACCAACCTGACACACTGTCAGCTATTGAAAAAAAGCTCCGAATGAACATTGACGAACTGCTGGAGGAGAACTTAGATTTCTGGTTAAAATTCAGCACTGTGTTCCATCAGATACAGAAGTTTGACACGGGAATCAAGGATTTACAGGATGAGTTATTGAAGCTTGCGGAAAAAGTAAAAAAGCTAGAGGGAAGTAGTACTGTTCGATATTCTCTGAAATCAGATGCAAGGCCAATATACAAGCACCTGAGAGAGATACAGACAGAACTAACTGTCTGGCTGGAGCAAAGCGCATTACTGAAAGATGAGCTACAGTGCAGATTCACGTCTTTGTGCAACATCCAAGAAGAAATCACGACATCTTTAAAGGAAAGTGCTGAGGAAGATGAATTCAGGTTTACGAGCTATCAAGCTGCAAAGTTCCAAGGTGAGGTTTTGAACATGAAACAAGAGAATAACAAGGTTGCGGATGAATTACAAGCAGGTTTAGATCATGTAACAGCACTCCAGCTTGAACTTGAGAAGACACTGGCAAAGTTGAACGACGAATTCGAGCTTTCTGGATCGAAAAAGCAACTAAATCCTCAGCTAAGGCACACAGAGAGTCAAACCCGCATTCCTTTACGGTCATTTATCTTTGGTGTAAAACCAAAGAAGCAAAAGCCTTCAATCTTCTCCTGCATGAGCCCAGCAATGAATAGAAAGTACCAAGGTCTGAGACCAGGACAGGATATGTAGATCCCTCTAATTCGTTTACTCAAATTTTCATTTGTAATTCTTTTAGTTTATTTTTTCAAGTATGATTATTTTGACAGCAGATAATGGATTTGTGTTCTATTTCTAGTGTGACCCTATGAAACTCTGTTTTCTGATTACTTTAGATCCCTAGAGTTTGTAACTACCAAAACAGCAGGGAAATTTCTACTCAAACTTGTATTTGGTCATATGGTTGACAGGAGGAAATTATTCTTAGGAGTTCTTTATCTTCCATTACCAAATCTGATCGATTTCTTGTTTGAGTCATCAGATTTCAATTGTGAAAGTGGACATCATTAGGCCAAATCAGGGGTTGCATGGCCAATACTTCAGCAGTGCCAACACTTTCGGAAGGACGATTATGTGGAGTCACCTGGCAGTAAAGAGCACCCCATAACAGGATTTTAGTTGGTCTTGATGTTTGTCAAGTAAAAATTTTAAGAATTTTGATTTTGTAGGATAAAATTGTTGAGTTTGACTTTTTATGGGGATTTGTAAAAAGTCTGTGAAAAGGGTGAAAAATATTTGATTGTAGAATGGTTTTTATTGGAGTTTGTTAAAAAAAAAGTAAAGAGCAAGAAGATTTGATGTATTTTTTAATGAAAAAGTAATAAAGTTAGTTAAAAAGTAAAGAGAATATTTTTATGTAGCTTTTTTTAATGAAAAAGATTAAAATTAGTGTGAGAAGTTGTAAGAATTTGTGTGAAAATTTTGAGATTTTGATGTTTGGTTGCAAAAGTTGAGTTTTTTGAAAATTTTCCTTAAAAAAGTTAAAAATCTTCCATATCCAAACATCAGCTGGAATAGTGAAATATTATTTGAAGTGTAAATTCTCTCCGGATTGGTGAAAAAGTTATTAAAATTTGTATAAACATATTAGAGTTGGAGAAAAAGTAATTTTATTTAAAAAAAAACATTGTCATCCAAACATAAAATTAGTTAAAAGACAGTTCAGACAATCGAAGGATGGATGGTCTCATTTAAAATTTTTGTTCTAGAAAGAGGCTATTGGCCTTCTCCATCTTTCAATTCTCAAAAGCAAGAAAGATGCTTCCTTAAATCATTTTTCTAAACGTGATGTTGGAGTTGGTAGCCCACAATTTCATTCCGAAGCATAAATGACGTGGCACCAATGAAGAGCAAACTTGGAAGTAGTCAACTTTGCCTCAATTTATAGACATCATCATCATATTCAACCACCTTCCCTCTCATTCTAAAGTGCAATTTTTTTACATGTTTATATACATCCATATCATAGCAGGTACTTCACTGCTAATTGGACAGTCAAAATATGATAAGCATAACATAGCCAATCTGCAAGCATGATACGTAAATTAGGCCACACTGAGGTGAGTGGTAGCTATACCGATCACCATTATGGTATCTTCAATACTTAAAAGCATAAAACCAGAGCTACATAAAGCATGTCCTCTGTACAATTTCCATCCACCCTACAGTTCTCGCCCTCTGGATAGGATGAAGCCTGAATCCCAAACTACCAAGATCATGCTCTTGTGGCGCCGAATGTTACCTCTGACACTACCTTGGCTCCCCTTCCCCTGGCCATGTAAAGGCCTATATGATGCATCTGATCCTGTGATGAAATAAAAAGAACAATCAGAAAAGATAGTATACAGAAGACAAAATGAACAGCCAAGCGGGTCATATTAGTCATTTAAGCTAAAGAAGGTTTTTTAAGCTGAACAGTGACTCTTATGTCAATTGAAACAGAGCATCTTCATGTTAATGTGATCAAGCCTGAACTGGGTACCACAAACTTCAATTAAAAGAAAGAAAAATAAATGTCTAAGAAAATAAAGTTTTTTTTCCCGAAATATTTCTTTGATCACAACTCACAAGGCCTTCGAATGTACTTCAGGCACCCTATACCAGTGATCACCATCAAGTGTACCCTCTACTGATGAGCGCCACAAAGAAATCAATTGCAAAAATTTCACCCATTTTACTCTTTAACGGTCAAGAGTTAACATTCTCAGGGTTCAATCCCAACCCTGTCTCACAGCTAATCCATAAGGTTGGGCCGAAAGCATCTCCCATCTCCTCATTCTTGTTGCGATAGAAATAAACCCTAATCTAGCCTCGTTGACAGAAAAATAAGCAACCAACATGGATCGAGGATGTAGATAAGAGGAATTAATGCTGACTCTTGAAGCAAGCTTACAAGTTAGTTCAATGGATTTGTAATTGATTATGCTAGTTATTGAAATGGCAACTCATATTAAACATATTTGTCTCAAAACATCAACATGAGTACAACCATCTCTTATTTTCTTTTCTTTTTTTGGCTAAGCCACTATAATGCAATTGATTGCAAGAAAAGTACTAGCAACTTGAAGGATCATAATATTAATGTACAACTTCATAAATTGTATCAAATAACATTGTGTTGCATAACCACCAAGGTGATCAAGTACTAAGAAATTAGCAGCATCATTCACTGCATAGTACGCTGAAGTATTACGATAACCATTCCACTAGTTTTGAGTTAATCAAGTTCTTTCGATGCAATCTATCTCATTAAGCAATGAAAATGAAAAATACAAGTACATATACTTAGCAATGGGTGTGCAGACCAGATCCAAATTTCCAGGGAAATTTTGCAGAGAATTTCGCAATCATTCTCTCTTCCCACAATAGTGAGCGTTTCAAATTCATCATATCATGTTTTAAGGAGGAGTTGTGTGATGCTTCTACAATGGATCCATAGGACCATAGGTGGATAATGAAACTTTTTTCTCCCTTTTCGTTTTTGTTCTTTACTATCCCACATGTGTGTGTTTGTTGTCTTCCTAAAACTATTTCCTCCGGGTCAAACATATAGGTTTGATCGGCCTTTTATGGAAGTGTTTTACTGAAGACATTGACATTCCTGGGCCTAGACCAAAGTTGGTTCTGAGATGCAAGTAACATTGCCTTCCGCTCAAGCTTGAACATAAATAAGGATTTAAAAAGAACTTAGAGCTTAGCCTATAATTTTATGATTCAGATTACCTGTGGATGAGCAATAGCATCTTTCAGAGTTCTGGCAACATGAATAGGAAGATTGAAAGTAGCACATCCATGGGAATACACAATCACATCCTCCAGAGGTGCAAGGAGACCACGATTTCTAGCAGACAGTGTTGAACACACAAAATCGAGCACACAAATATCCGTGCATATCCCCACCACCAAAATCTCCATGAAGAAGAAAAGGGTCCAAAATTAGACTGAATGCTACACTACAGATTGAAGCTACTGAAGTTCATATTTCGCTATACTAATTGTTGAAACGGCACAATGAGAAGCACTACTCTCTTTGGTGACATGAGAAATGCTAACCTTTTCCATCTGATTACTTTTCACCCAATCTATAAACACATTGGATCCATCTTTTTCAATAGAGCCAAGAAATCCATCAATGCAATCTTTGCACCTAAGTGTTGCATACGGTTCATTCTCTAACCACTGCAGGGCTGCAAACCATAGGAAAAAGCAAAAGAAGAGAAGGAAACCTCTAAATCATTCAACTGTAATACAAGTATTTTCAGCAAAAAGGAAAATAGATTTGCAAATAAGAAAAAAAAAATCAAAAGCAAATCAAGTACCAGGAACCAGTCTTGCCTCATCTGTTCCAACTATACAATGCGGAGGATATGGGGGTTCAGGAATATCTGGATGATGGGAGTCGAGGAATGCAAAAATAGGCCATTTCTTCTCAGAGAACACCCTGGAGAGTCTCACAGACTCATCCACCATCGTCGAAATTTGCTTATCAGGTTCTGTTGGAGCCTACACAAAAACATAATTCCGCACTACTATATTAGATACGACAACTGTTTATAACCCCATACATAACAAGTTAGGAACAGCCCAACCAAACAACAACTTGACAGTTGACAGTTGTGATAACCATATAGGACCACTTTACTGCTCCATTATCTGGAGCATATTTGCAAGGCGATTTATTCTACTAATCAAGTATTATGGATGTAAAACTCTCACACCTAGAAACGAAAGATCATTCTTGAGCAGAAATGGGTCTTAGCATTATTTTCCTTAATGTTCTTTGGGCTAAATTTAGACTATGTTCACCAACACTAATTTGTACAGAAATAAAACTACAAGATTCTAACACAAACTTGAAGGCAGAAAAATAAAAAAACAGAAACAGAAGAACAAAACAGAGAGAAAATCTGGTGACGTACGTTTTAATCTGAGTTATCTCATATCTGTACATCCGGACAAAACCAAGCACTTAAAACCTTAGTGAAATACGCAGGTTATCACGGAAATTGAGGAAAGGACTGGTAGTGGGTGAAATAATTACCAGATTGCCAGCCCCGACGGTGCAAAAGCCATTAACAACGTCGACGAGGACGAGACCGGTCTTGACGTCCCCAGACAAAACCAGAGATCCCTGTTCCACGGGAAGCTCCTCCTTCAACAAGTCCACCGTCAACGAAGCCATTGTAATCTCTTGGCCTACCCAAAGTACGGTCTGGAAAATGAAAGTATGTAAACGAAGCAGTCAAAATTCAAAGGAGAGGGAAAAAGGCCACAGACAAATCGGAAATCCTAACAAATCGCTTTTGAGCCGTTAGATTGTCATAATTCGCAGAGAAGTTAGTTAAGGTTAGAAGGTAAAGATGAATAACAAGGCATACAGAGGAGCTGTGCGACTGACCAGTTCAGCTCAGCTGATAAGGAACTAAGAAGACTCGTGGGCAGCGTGAGCAACGGGTGAATAAAAGCACATCAAACGGTCGCTGGCTTTTAATCTTAGGCGTGCACAGCGCGGTCGTGTTTGGCAAGTTGGGGCATGCAGGGTTGAGTTGGTAACGCGTAGGGCTGTGCACGGGTACATGTGGTGGGCCGGTTAACCGGCATCGTGTACCGTGCACCGGCGCCAAGCGGCACCGGTGCCAGTGAGTCAAAATCCCCAAATAACGGGGATTTTGACGAAAGCGGTGAAACCGCTCCTGCTAGGCGGTTTCACCGCTTTCCTTTTTTTTTTAACATATATGAATGAGAAACGACGTCGTTTTAATTTCTCTTCAGTCTTCTTAACCCTACTTATCCTCCCTCTTCGTCATTTCTTCTTCTCCTCCCTCCCCCCTCTCCCTCTTCGCCCGTTTCTTCTGCCCTCAGCCGCTGCTTCGCCCGTTCTTCTGCTCTCAGCCGCCGCTTCACCCGTTTCTTCTCTTTGTCTCTCCTCTGCAACTCTCTCGCTCTCTTTCTCCCCCGTTCATTGCGATTTGATTATTTTGTTGTATTTTTGGAACAAATTTCTAGTTTCTTACGATTTGTAATCTGCGATTTTGTTTGGTTTGGTTTGGCTTGGAATCTGCTATTTGGTTTGGTTTGGCTTGATTTGGTTTGGTTTAGAATCTGCAGTTTGGGTTGAAATCTTGCGATTTGTGCGGTTTGTTTAGATTTTTGTGGGATTTTGTTACGATTTGTGCGGTTTTTAATTTTTTTCCTTGATTTTTTTTTAATTTCCGGTGATTGTGGCTGTTATCGCCCACCGCCACCGCAAAAATCGCCACCGTTAGGTGACGGTTGTTCCCCTTACCGTGGCGGGGACGGTTTCCCTTTTTGGAGAACCGCCCAGAGCGATGCCGATGCCAGTGGAGGCCATAACCAGCATCGGTTATGCACAGCCCTAGTAACGCGGGTCATGCCAATTGCCAAGTCAATTGACAGGGGAACACTCGGATCCTTAAAGTGATGCTGGCGTGTTTTTCGCCATTTGGAACCACACCGTTTAGTCCATTCTATATACAGCTCAGTTAAAATTTTAAGGTATTGAATTTTGTGAAAAAACTGAAGAGAGATGATTTTTAATATTTATTATAATAAAAAATAATGATGTGACTAAAGAGAGATTATATTATAATTTTTTATTGTGTTAAAATTTGAATAAACAAACCTAGAGTGATGCTGACGTGTTTGTGGCCATTTGGAACTCGGATTAAAGTGATGCTGGCGTGTTTTTCGCCATTTGGAACCACGCCGTTAAGGCCATTCCATATACAGCTCTTAGGACTTAAATGATGCTTAAAGTGATGCTGGCGTGTTTGTGGCCATTTGGAACCACGCCATTAAGGCCATTCGAGATGATGTTGTAACAGACATTAAGGCCATTCGATATATAACCCTTAGGACTTTAAATGATGCTTGTTGTAATGGACTTTATGCTCCTGTTCTTTATATTCAGCCTTGGAAGACTGTCTTTATTCAGCACACTCCTATGTTTTACTATGAAATGAAATTCATGTTTGCTTGGGAAAAAAATGCTGGCGTATTTGTTGATCTCTTACTGTGATATTTGTATGAATTGCTCTGTTGTATGTCTCGCTGCAGATTTTTGTGATGATTTGTTAAGACTCAAGGGCATGTCCCTAACTCTGTACTACCTTTATTTTGGAATATACACTTACCACTTACCCAAAAAAAATGGAGATCATGTACCACTTGACTTTCATAGCAACACGCTTTTATGGTCATGCTTCACGCACTGATGCTTAACATAATATACATTGCTAATAAAGTTTCGCATAAGAGTTATACTACATATACAACCCCGAACTATGTCCCAGAGTTCATACAAAACTGCAGGAGACCCAGTAAGAATAATCAAAACTGGACAAGACAGAGAATCAATCACCCTTCTCGTCATCACGTGGTAGCTGTACACCCATGAGACCAAGCAAATTGGAAGCTGGACCTGGAAGTCCTAGTTGTGAAAAAAAGGAATCCAGAAAGCTCTTTACAAGGTTCACATCCACATCCACGAGGGTGAAATCTTCATCCATATCTTCCGTCACATTTGATTTTCCCTGCATCACGGATTCAGCACATCATTTTTGCAGAACACAGACTAAAAGAAAAAGAAAAAAAAGAACACGATGAATATACAAAAGCATGGACGAATATAAGTAAATGAGAAAACCACGTTTCAGTCAGCATAATCCCTCAGTTTGAGATGGCAGAAAAACTAGATATTCATACGTGTATCTATATATACATAGTATACATATAGACATACGTATGTATATATTAAACATATACTTTTATGCAAGATGTATAATGTACCTCAGCCTTCTTCGGTGCTTGCTCATTAGCACGAACAAAACTTTTTGCAAGGGTTGAGGTCTTTAATTCTTCAGTCATAGCATCAGAATAGGAATGCATGAAAGTGTCCTCTCCAGCCTCATTATCCTCGGAAGGTTCTCCAACATCACTCTCATCCTCAGACTCATCTGTGAATATAAATGCAATTATTAGAACTCCCATGAAAAATGGAAATGAAAGATGTGATTTCATAATCTAACAGCCAGCTCAAGGAAAGAGAAAAGGAGGAGGGGGGGGGGGGGGACAAAAGTTTCCCTAGTTTTCATGAATTTCTTAATAACATAAACAATTTATTCATCAAAGAAGATATAAATTTAGTGAGAAAAAAAATTGTGTATAACTTACCTAAATCAAAGTCCGAGGACCCTTCTTCTTTATCAACATTATTACCAGCATCTTCAAAACCTTGGTCAATATTGATTCAAGGTCATTTAGGAAATTATCAACATTAAGGTCCACTTCTCCGAGGTTCCTGCAAAAGGCAGTTAACAAAATGCATTTGGATCAATTTAAAGCCAATGTCTTTGAAGCTTCCATAATTCAGATAGCAAAATTTGATGTCTAGAAGCGGGTTCATTCAATGCACGTAAAGCTTCCTAATCCTACAACTATTCACCTTAATCTCCTGGGAAAGCAAATAACTCATTTGAGCTAAATCAAATTAGCAACGTTGAGCCAGCAAGCAGTTGCATGGTCTTCAAACCCAAAGGAAACTGCCAGGTTCATTAGTGACACAATGCAGTTCACCCACTTATTTAAGCAGAAGCAAGTGACCTTCTTGGTAATAACATCATGTCAAAAGCTATGGGCTTAGCTAGAAGAATGAGAAGATCATTGCTAGCCAACTGATATGCAGACTGGTTGGTGTTTTCATTTGTGCCATACAAATGAACTGAATTAAAACTTTCATAATGTAAAGAAAGGACAGGAGCTGAATTCTGTCGCCATGGCTCAAGCTTTCATATTCACTCCTATACCCCATCAGCCACAAGGACTACAAGAATGGATGCATGTTTGTGAGTGCATTTATGACAATTAAAATGGGTGACCAAATCTATGAATGAATGAGATTAATACAAGTTAAGAAAACAAAAATAAGAATGAGATTAATATAAAGTTACACTGAACCTGTTCTCAGGAACCTCAGCTCCCTTGTAGCTTGACACCTCATGGACAAAAGCCTGCATGGTATCTGCTATATCACCGAGAGCAGCCTCGTCAACTTTAGAACGGGAAGAAGGACCAGTATCTTCCTGCTCTTTCTGTCTCTTTTTACGTTTTGAATTATAGAGGTCCATCTCCTTTTGTCTCTCAAGAAGAGCAGATTTTAACTCGTCCTCTCCACTGTAAAGCCAAGAATCATCATCAGAAGGAGGGACGTCCTGAACCCTAAAATGATCTGATGAGTGGGGTAAAGCGAGAATTTCATCAATTCTTCTCACTGGAGCACTCAACATTTCACTGCAAGAAAAAGTTATATCTTAAAAAATACGTCGCTAAATGCCAACAATAACAAAGCTAAAAGGACAATAAATGCAGCCTGCTAAAATAACAATCCAAAGGTAACTTATAGACCCTTTACTAAACAACTTGCAGTCTTGCAGAACGAGATGGCTGTGTTGAATATTCAAAATAATGAATTGTAAAAACACAAAAGCATTATTACTTTTATTAGAATTCTACTCCCTCCATTAGTGAAACTGTAATAATAAACAGGTTCCAAGACATCGACAGAAAACCACGTACCTCGCCCTCAAAAACAAAGAACTGCTTCGGTAATACTCCTCCGCATTGTGCATCAACCTCTGATACTCCTTGGACCCTGGAAGTAACCCTTGAAATTAACCACTCCTCTCCAAACTCTCCCTATAGGCCTCCCACGTGCTCCCCTTCCCTTCTAAACCCTCCTGCCTTCTCAGCTGATACATCATCTTGAACCCACATGCGATTTTCAGTCCCAATTCGGCTTCAGAATACGCAGCTTTATCACTCCTATTCGGCATCAGGTAACACTTGGGTGCCTGAAAGGTCTGTTGCACCAATTGGGCGTACATTGCCCTCGACATATTAACTGATGTCATCAGTCTGTAACTTATTTGCATGACGTGGATGAAAGTTGTTATGTAGTTAGCAAATTCGTTAGACTGTTATTTGTCTTTGTTCGTGTATAAATAGTCGACTGATATCATGAATAAGATAACGAAATTACTCTCGCAAACTTGCTTCCCTCAACAAACACTCTTGCACTCTGTTTCTTACTGTCAAACTACACTTTTCTTTGTTTAACATGGTATTAGAGCATTTCTGATTCATGACTTCTGCACCTCCTCTCTTATCTCCTATTATTGAATCGCATCTTCCACCACATATTTCTAAATAGTCTTTTCCTCCGATTAACAATCCAAGCATGTCTAATGAAGAATCTGGCCCATACTATCTTCATCACGGAGATAGTCCTGGAGCGGTACTAGTTTCGCAACTGCTAGTAGGTGACAATTACCCTACTTGGTCTCGTTCAATGGAAATGGCGTTGAGCGCAAAGAACAAGACTGGATTCATAGACGGATCTATTAGCAAACCAAGTAGAGAGGATTCTCGTTTTGGTATTTGGCTGCGTTGCAACAATATGGTAATTTCATGGATATTAAATTTCATTTCAAAGGATCTTGCAGCTAGTGTGATCTATATCGAAACTGCAAGAGATATTTGGTCAGACCTGAAAGATAGGTTCTCTCAAGGTAATGGACCGCGTATTTTCCAGTTACAAAAGGCTATATCTAGTCTTTCTCAAGACCAGATGTCAGTTAGTTCCTATTTTACAAAGCTTAAAGGACTTTGGGATGAACTCGGGAACTACAAGCCTATTCCTTCTTGCTCATGTGGAGCATTGAAAATTCTGGCTGACTTTCAGCAACAGGAGTGTGTAATGAAGTTTTTGATGGGGCTTAATGAGTCTTATTCCAGTGTTCGCGGTCAGATCCTACTTATTGATCCTCTGCCGCCTATAAACAAAGTGTTTTCCCTGGTCCTACAAGAAGAAAAGCAACGAGAAATAGCCACTGCCATTCTTCCAACACCTAAATCTCTTGCTTTCCTCAGTCGAACCACCAACACTAGTTCTGGTTTTCGGTATGGAAACAATGCTGGTCATCAGTTTGTTAGAAAGGACAGACCTATGTGCAGTCACTGTCTTCACGGAAACGCAGACCAGCTCTTCCTCTTTTCCTTTCGGCAAGAACTTCTCCAGTTTAGCCGCGTACTTCATGGAGTCGATGTCGCGGTCGTAGAACCCCTCCACCGCCAGGGAGATCAAGCAGGGCTCGTGCTTCAAGACCTGCGCCACCGACACCGGAACCCTAACCCTTATCGAATGCATATTCCTCCTGGCTTTCTCCGGATAATCTGATATTCTATTCTTCACTGCGGACTAAACAAGCTCCGACGCCCGCGATTCATCGCTGCAATTGACGATGCATCCCAGCGAATCGGCCAAGGTCGGGCTCGGGAGCCGGTCCTTGGGGACGATATGGAGATGGCCTTGGCGAATGAAGACGCGGTTGACACTGTTATCGGGGTTGAGCCAGCGGGGGAGGTGGAAGGCGGCCTCAAGGAGCAAGAACTCGCCGTCGGTGTCCCAGGCTCGGATAGAGATGGAGGGGAAGCTCGTTGAGATGTGGAAAAGAAGGAAGACCGCGAACCATTCGTCTTCGAGGTTGTCGCCGAAGCGGAGTTTGCCGTGGTGATGGGGAACATGGGAAGAGCAGAGGCAGGAGGATTTAGGGATAGAGAGGGAGAGATTGAAGGGCTCGTGCTGCCATAGGTAGTCGGAGGTGAAGGGAGAGATGTTCTGTAATATTTGGACGTGAAGTGATTGGAGGGAGGAGGAGAGATCAGGGATAGTGTTGTAATTTACAGAGGATTCGGGAGAGATGGCGTAGAAAACGGTATCATCCGGGAGCCTGGAATGCTGCTGGGAGAAAATGTCCGGATTCCGGAGCTGCTGCCATTCTCAGCCGGCGCGCGAGTGAAGTAGACACTGCTGGCTTTGAATGTTTCAAATTCAGGGTTTTAAATCGGTGTCCGGGCCTCAATATAAGGCTGTCGTTTAGATAGAATGCTTGACGACCGTTGTCGGCTACTAGAGATTTCCAGACGTGAACAAAAGTACGAAAACTGGTGCCGTTTATTATAGATATGTTAAGAAATGCTCGCATAGAAGTAGTTTTTTTTCCTGTCGTTTATAAAGTTTTAGCTAACTTAAAAAATTCTCTGCAAACAAAAAAAAATAGCATATGACTTTCCTCTTTTACAGGTATAACAGACTTTTTACAGCATCCAATCAAATCTACACTATTTTTAATAAAAAATATATATATTTTACAAAAAAAATTTGGCCATCCAAACTAAACGGCTGCCGTTTTATCAGCTTAAAAGGGCTACCACCGAAAGGGAGGAGCGTGAGCCAGAGAAAGGCAGAAAGGCCGGTTAAACCATAATAAATAAAACTCCGGTTCAGATTAATCATCGTCGCCAATTATTTGTGTTCGCTAATAACGCCTGCCAAGCTAAGAACCCCTACGCTCGCTCTGTCTCTCCCTGCAAGGTATAGACCTGTATTCTTTCCTTTATCAACGTCATTTCGGCGTCGTTTCAGGATGTGTTACGGTCAGCAACGATCCTTGTCTAAGGACAGCCTAACCCCGTTGCGAGACAATGCCCCAACGACCGAGAACGTTCTGGTGGTGGAGAATCTGACGGGCCGGCTAGCCGAGACCGAGGCTCGGCTCGCGCGTGCTAGGGCTAGGGAAGCCGAGCTGAGCCACCGTCTCGAGGAGATGAAGCGTTTCGTCTCTGTCATGGAGATCCTAGAGACCTACCTCAATCGACGGTTCCTCGAGCAGCAAGAAAACGTGGCCCGCCTTTTTACTCCTCTAGCTCGTAAATAAAACTTTATCCACATCCTCAGTGATTTGCAAGAGTCGCTCTTTTTTTTTTGGATTATTTGTACGTTGTTTTTGCTGTTGTCTGTATATACTTGATAGGTATATATGAAAGTTACTTCCAATGCTATGCAGATCTAGAAATTTGAGTTTCCATGTTTGACTTCTTATTCTGGTTAAGCTTGGGATGCTTAGGAAGTTTGGCCAAATTTGTTATCCTTTTATGGGAATTATTGGTTGGGCCTGATCAACTTCGATCAATGTGATAGGATCTACTGAACTTTAGGATTTTAAGCTACGTAATAGTATTTGTGCTAACTTAACTTGGGGTCCTAGTATGTGCTTTGTGTTATGAAAGTAAGTTGAGAGAAGAAGATTGGGTTGTAGTCCGTTCATGACCACCATTCAATTACGTCGGTTGAAGATAAGATTGGTTGCGTACTTGGGTTTTAGGTAGTGTCGAAGTGTATAAAATACGTCCATCTTCATGATGGTGGTTTTGTTGTAGCTGATATCTGTGTTTTTGGAACTGGTAACATAGTATAGGAAAATGTGAACTTAACGTATTGAAGTTCGAATCAGGGAGTTTGTGCCATTCGTGATTGACTCAATGTTCTATGTTGGTTATCTTCCTGGTTGGTATAAAGAAGTTGGGAGGTATTTTCCGAAGGCGACAGAGGGACAGAGTATCTTCTTATATAACATGGAACACCTGTAAAAGGGAGTTGTGCCTGGGGAGGTCTCAGGTCTAGAAGAGGATATTAGTAAGGTAAGGTTTGGACTTTATTTGCTGATACCTCAAACTTCTTCAAGTTGTCAGATATTGGCTCATTGGGTGCGGTTTAATGTAGGAATTATGCAGGAGATAAATGAGGTTTGAAGTCTTTACCTTATTATGGTACTGGGAAGAAATTGGGTTGTGCTACAGAAACCAGTGTTTCAGTGTGAGACACATTGTAAACATCTAATTTATGCTTGTGGAAAACCTCTTCAGTGGAAGCTCTTCATTTTGGGTGTGGTTGAAAGTAATACACTGAATTATGATGGGTCCCATGGGACTGAGTATGCAGTAACGGTATCTAGAATTGGTGGAGGTTCCTTAGCGTCTAAGAGGATTCATGGTTAATAGTGTTGGCAAAATGCAAATTTTGCAGTTTGTCAAGGGTTTATTCCTGCTTGGGTGTAGTTGTTCTGAGACGAGGCATGGTACATTGTCAGCAGCGGGAGACATTGGAGCAGAGGTTAGACCATTGATCCAGGTCCAATCCGAACGGATCTTGTTGAATGAATATATCCATTGATCAATGCCCTAGTTATTTGTGGACTTATTCCTAGTTTCACATGGACTGAATGCAGACACTCGTGGATTAATTTGTGAATCTAAATTTGATGTGTTGGGAGAATAGAGAGTTTCCAACTTTGTCACTTCTGAAAGAATATATGATCACTGATGTTGGTGCAATTAGAATGACTCTATTGACGATTCTAATTATAGTCTTTACTGAATCTGAACTTGGTCATTTGTTAGAAAAAGAGACGGGGTTAGAATAATTAGGGATTGAAATCTAGGCTCTATAGATGTTGTTATTGATGTATAAGGTGGTGGGCATGTAGAGATGGAGCTCCTATAGCATAGGCCAATTCCTGATGATTTTGATTTATGTGGACTAGACTGCAGTTTTAGAAGAGCATCAGAATATCGGAGATGAATCCTAATTGACATAACTGCATGAGAGGTTTGGGATCTAGTCTTAAAGAAAGTTCGGTTATTTCCATAACTTTCTCGTTGGTCTTAAATACTTACGGATAGTGAGAATTACTAATCATAACTAGATGCAGTTGTCAGGAAAACTGCAGCAAGACTGGGAGGCCGACTCATAGAAGGATAAAGGAACAGAACAAAAAAGCACAATACGTCAAACGGGGCAATATGGATGATAAGGAAGCCTGTAAGCTTAGTTTTATCGCTAACATCTGTCGTAATGCTTTCTCATGTTCTCAGCATTCATGGCAACCTACTGGGGTATTGGAGTAGACTGTAGTAGTGATTGATCCCCAAGAGTTCAGTATTTGTCAAAGATAGCCGTTCAGACCTTGGTTGCTAATATGTGAAGTTGCAAATGTAGAAGAACCTGAACCGTCGCCCAAGTAGCCAAAGCACTGCCGCAGTAAACAATTGGTTTGTCTATATCATGAATAGTATGCCGTTCAGACCTTGGTTGCTAATATGTGAAGTTGCAAATGTAGAAGAACCTGAACCGTCGCCCAAGTAGCCAAAGCACTGCCGCAGTAAACAATTGGTTTGTCTACATCATGAATAGTATGCAGCAAGGTTGAGTGCATGCATCGAAATGTAGATGGGTAAAGGGTTTCAAGCGTGTGACAATGGTGGTGGCATGAGGTCATTTTTTTTCTTGGCTAATTGGGGAAGGGAAAATGGATCCACACATACAAATCATCTCCAAAAAAAAAAATAGTGGTGGAGCTTTATGAGCTACTTTTGGATCAAAAGCTCAGGGCTACGAAGAAAGCTTTGCAAGGCTGGAATCATCGTTTCTTTCGTCATATTCAAACCAAAATTCAGCATCTGTCCAATGTCATTTCATTCTACCAAGATCTGTCTCCCACAGCAGAACATCTTCAAACAGTGCAGTCCCTCAATGTGGCGCTGGACGAGCAACTTCGTAGGGAAGAAATATTTTGGAAACAAAAATCAAGGGTGGAGTGGCTAGTGTCCTCGAATTTGAATACGCGTTATTTCCACACATCTACGGTTACTCGGCGAAGCCGAAACCAAATTGTCCGCTTGAAAGATGAGAATGGGCATTGGCTGTCAGGCCGTCACTCGGTTGGTAATTTACTTTTGCAAATTTTTCAGACCCTTTATTCAACCTTTTCCCCGACATTTCCTGCTGATCTTGAAGGCTTAATTCAGCCGAGTATTTCATAGGCGGATAATGATGCATTATGTGCGACTCCTTCATCGTCTGAAATATTTGCTGCTCTACGACAAATGAACCCTAATAAAGCCCCCGGCCCCGATGGTATGACTTCTCTATTTTTCATTTCTTGTTGGGGCATTGTTGGTCATGATGTTGTGGAATTGATTCAAAGTTTTTTATAACGGGTATTATGCCTCCGGCCATTAATGAAACTAATCTTGTCCTAATCCCCAAATCTGATACGCCTTTGAAAGCCACTGATTTTTGCTCAATAAGTCTATGTAATGTGTTGTATAAGCTTATTGCAAAAATTCTTGCGTACCGCATAAAACCTCTCCTTCGCCATTTAATCTCACCTTATCAGTTAGCCTTCCTTCCTGGAAGCCATACTCAGGATAATTATCTAGTGGCCGCGGAGTTGTTTCATAGTATGAAACATAAGACTGGGCGGTTCGGGTGGATGGCGATCAAAGGTGATATGGCTAAGGCCTATGATCGCGTTGAATGGTCTCTCTTATTGACAGTTCTTAGGTTGTTTGGGTTTGCTCCTAAATGGGTGCAGTGGATAGATCAATGCCTTTCAACTGCTAAGTTTTCTATTATTCTGCACGGCAGCCCTTTTGGCCACTTTGCATCTACTCGGGGTTTACGCCAAGGCGACCCCTTGTCGTCGTTTTTATTTTTGCTAGTATCTGAGGTCCTCTCAAGGATTCTTCAAAGGGCTGAGATGCATAATACGATCTGTGGTCTTAAAATTAATTCGACTACCCCATCTATTACCCATTTATTTTTGGCTTAATTACCTCACCGGTCCCTGTGGTATCCAACTTTTACAAAATAGTCCATGTGGTATGACTTTCAACAAAATGATCCATATGGTATAGTTTTGAGACATATTAGTCTCTGTGGTATGACTGTCAACAAAACGGTCCCTGTGGTATAGTTTTGAGACAAATTAATCTCTCCCTCCAACTGTCGTTACCCACTTAACGGGAGTGTTGTACATGTCACTTGTCATTCACGCCTTGACACGTCAGCAGTCTTCGTGGAAGATGAATCTTGTGCGTTTATTCCACCGAATCGAACCAATTGAGTCTAAGGCTAAGGCTGAGACTAATTTTACGAGCTAAAAGAGGTATATCACTCGTGATTTGGATACTAATGCTAAAAAACACGTGTCAACATGTGATTTGGACAGAGGGACTAATTTGTCTCAAAACTATACCACAAGGACCGTTTTGTTGAAAGTCATACCACAGGGACTAATTTGTCTTAAAACAATATCACAGAGACAATTTTGTTGAAAATCATACCACAAGGATTATTTTGTAAAAGTTAGATACCATAAGGACCTGTAAGGTAATTAAGCCTTTATTTTTTGCGGATGATGTTTTACTCTTCTCTCGTGCCACAGTTCATGATGCTATGCAGCTTAATCAATGTCTCTCTACATATATGTCTTGGTCGGGACAATTGATGAACCGCCAAAAATCTGCTGTCTATTTTAGTAGAAACATCATCGGGCAGCTTGCGATGGGGATCGCAGATACTCTACAGCTTCAACGTATGACTGCAAAAATGAGGCATCTTGGCTTACCTTTAATTTTCCCGTGTGCCAAATCCAAAGCCCTTGATGATCTAAAGGATAGAATTTTGCAGTGCATATTGGGTTGGAAGACGAAGCTGCTATCTCAAGCAGCTCGGACTACCCTCATTTCCACTGTCGCAACTTCCATGCCTTCTTATTACATGAGTTCCCTATTGCTGCCCATTGGCTGGTGTAACTCCATCAATCAGCATTTAAAGAACTTTTGGTGGGGTTTCTCTTCTGCCCAATCTCATCACCTTTCTTTGAAGTCATGGCAGTCCATGTGTTTGTTTACCTAAAGCTATGGGGGGACTAGGCATACGTTCCTTATCTTTCATGAATATCGTCCTTTTAGCTCGACAAGGTTGGGTTGTATTATCTAATGTTGATTCTCTTTGGGTGCATTTATGTAAGGAAAAATACTTGCGGGGTTCGTCTTTTTGGGATCATCTTCCACCCCGGGTAGCCTCTTAGGTTTGGCAAGGCATTGTGCATCTAACTCCTCATTTTTCTCGGGGAGCTTGTCGACAGATTCGTAATGGTGAAACTACTGCTGTGTGGGAGGACCCCTGGGCCTTGGGTATGCCTCAATTCAAATCTCGACCTCGCTCGATTATTTTCGATTATTTTCGATTATGAGCAAGTGAGTTCCCTTATTTCTCCTACTTCGCAGCAATGAGACCGGATGCTTCTCCACCAAAGGTTTGACGAGGATACAGTCAGATGCATTCTGCAAATTCCTATTAATTTGCAAGGTGGTCATGATCAGTGGATTTAGACTTTAGAGTCCTCAGGCCAATATTCTCCAAAGTCCATGTATTGAGCCTTACTTCCTCCTTTTGATGAGGTGGCTAGTCCCATCAGTATGCATAAATGGAAGCTTCTATGGAATCTAAAAATCCACGCGAGGCTTAAGCTCCTTCTATGGAAGTTGGCATGGAATATTCTCCTTACTAGATCCTGGATTGACTTAGCCATTCATCATGAGGTTCAATCCTCTAGCTTATGCCCTTTGTGTGGATCTAGGATTGAAACTTCCCAGCATTTGTTTTTAGAATGTCACGTGAATACATGTTTATGGCAAGCCAGCCCTTGGCGTTTATCCATAGCTAGTTTTGCGGCTTCCCAATAGTGAATTGGAACTCAATTATTTTGGATCCTGTTGTTATTGGCATCACAGGGACTGACACACATTATTTCCAATTATTCGCTGCTAATGCAATTGATTTGGTATAGCAAGAATAGAATCGTGTTGTTCATGGAGATGCTAGTGGCGTTTTGTTGGATCTTATTGCTCGTCATTCCAGTATTACCCTACAACATGTGACTGCCTGGTCTAATCAGTTATTATGGAGATCTACTGGATGGCTCCCTCCTGCCCCTGGGACCATTAAAATTAATGTTGATGTTGCTACGCGTCCTTCCTTTGCTATGGCGGCGTGTGTATGCAGAGACCATCAATGGCAGATTCTTTATGCGGCTGCCAAAAAGCTTTGCTGTGAGGACTCCACGCTGGGGGAAGCGGAGACTTTGTGGTTTGGGGTTTCTATTGCAGATCAGTTTTCTTGGCAAGATGTTATTTTTGAGGGTGACTCTTTAGTGGTGATGACTGTAGTGGAGAGGCCGCTATCTGAATGCCCGTGGCGTATTGAACTCATTGTTGCTCTGATCAAATCTTGCTTTGATAGGAATCCTTCTTTTAAGTGTTCTTTCTCTCCTAGGTGTGCTAATTTTGTCGCACACAATCTTACCCAATGGGCTGCTGCCTCCTGTAGGGAGGGAAGCTTCCCCGAATTTTCTGGGCATTGTGATAGGTTGCCGTGGGTTTTTGAGGGATCTGCCCCCCTTAATTGTATCTGTACCGTCTGGTTTGTTCGTTTCTTTAGCTTTTTTAATAATATGTGTTGCCTTTACCCGTTTGGGTTAGGTAACTTTGATTACAAAAAAAATAATAATAAATAAATAAAATTAACCGGTAGTGATTGTTTAGTTACTAAAAGAGAGAGGAAAGAGTGGGGACTAAGCTACCCGTCATCCGTTGAATTTGATGATAGATTTACAATATGGTCACCATATGTACTCAAGTATACAAGAAACAACACATTCTGATGGATTAGAAACATCACCCGTTTCCCAAAAGTCACGCTAATCTCAAACATTGAACAAACGGATTATGGCAATTTTGCCAGGTAATTATTACATAATCAAAAGTTTATAAAATTATATTTCTTCTTAGTTGTAATATTCCAATTTTACCATCTCAACTCAAAATTAAAGGAAAATTGCTATTAAAAAATGGATTTGTTGGCAGCTGTGTTTGGCAAGGTTAAAAAGTTTTTCAACTTTTTTTTATAAAACACCTTTTCACAAATCTCTAAAGCATTTTCTCGAACTTGAGTTATTATATCTTTTTTTTTTCAAATTTCTGTATCTTTTTATGAACTGCAATATTTTTTTATTAAAAAAATTCTATCAAATTATTTCTCTTTCACTTTTTTTATAAACTCGAAATAAAATCTACTCTATCCCAATACAAAAAAATTTTGAGTCATCCAAACACAGGCCGTTAAACATTGAATTTTTTTTGCTAGATGTAAAGAATGAAAATAATAAATTAGAAATGTCCAATGGAAAAAGTTTCTAAAGCTTCTTAAACTTATTCTCTCTCAAAATTGATATTAAATCCCTTCACATTTTATTTTCTAAATAATCCTTTACATTTTATATTTATACAGCATGCATACAGCATATATATATATATATATATATATCTTTTATTGTATGTGTGTATAAGTAGTAAGAGCCTATGAACTTCTCATCATTCACCAAATCAACTGCACGTAAACCGCGGGCAGTTTTTAGATTTTCTTAGGGTATGTCGGTTTCCTAAAAAAATTTAAGAATTTACATACAACTTTTTAACATTACAATCCTAACATTACTTCTACACGAATACTAATATATGCAACTCAAAAATCACCTAACAATTTTCAAAACAAATTGAATCCTACAAATTTCACCAAAACCAACATCCCTACCGTTCCAAGTTGAGCCGATTTCTCTCTACAGACTACAGGTATTAAAAACAAATTTCTGGTTGACTGTCATAATTAATTCACCCCTAACCACTAGGGACTGGGACCCTAAAAATCTCACCTTTTACGTATTGTTAAGTGAACATGCAAAAGACTACCAAACGATAATATCGACGATGCTGTGATTTTTAACTGATCTCTTTCTCATTAGTCCACAACTGCATAATTTGCATGGAGCCCGAAACCAGTACCAATATTCTCGATTAGATAACGATAACGAATCGACGATGCTGTGATTTTTAAGCTAAACAGTGCAAATATGAACACGACAGGATGAACCCGGTG
Source organism: Myrica gale (assembly GCA_963930655.1). NCBI lineage: Eukaryota > Viridiplantae > Streptophyta > Magnoliopsida > Fagales > Myricaceae > Myrica > Myrica gale. Next base: position 23,250,859 of record OZ005614.1, on the reverse strand, counting down.
GTTACCTGAGTCTCATCTCTTCGGGCCCCTTTATTACTTTTTTCCATTATCTCACTCATCTTATCTGCGACCTCTGTTGTAACTTGTAAGCTTACAAATCTTTAGAAAACCTTTCTATTTTTCGGCCGAAACGATCAGGAGAAGTACAATGTAAAAAAGGAAGGCCAAAATATCTATAAATATAAAAACGAAAGAGATAAAAGAAAAGTGTCGGTATCTTCTGCTTGAAGATTCATCTACCTTTTATTTATATTTTATTTATTGGTTTTTTTAAATCGCAACGGCCAAGAACAGGGTCATTTCAGTGGCGGAGGGAGGCCGATACCCATCGCCCCCTCAAAAAAAAAATTTACATTGATTTTTTTTAATAGTTTTTTTTAATAGTAGATGGCCTGGGCCCGATAGGCCCAGGCCATCTTGGGAGACCCCATCCCAATAAGTCTGAACGGCCTGGGCCCGATCCCCATCAGGCCCAGGCCGTTTTTTTTTCTTTGCTTATACCCAACAGGCCCAGGCGTTTCACTGCTGAAAAAAAAAAACTTAAAACCATTGAGTCATTGACTCCTCCAACGCCATCCTCAATATTCAATATCCAATTCCACTGGGAAGGTTGAATAGCCCAGAGCAAAAGAAAAGATTGGCTCGGCCTGGGCATATTGGGTTTGGTTGGGTCGGGCTGATAGCTACAGCCTACGAGTTAGGATTTTTCTTTCTTTCTTATTCCATGACTTTTAACCAATTGCCAATTATATGTCTAAAATTAAAAAAAATATATAATGTTTATTTCTCACATTATCGAAATGCATCAATTGCTCTGTTCTAAGATCTAGTCGTTAAAAGTGTGTTATGTAGCTTATTTTCTATATATTTCAAATATAGAAACTAGTTAAACGTGATAATTTCATAATTCAAATATAAAATTGAAAATAAAGGGTTCCCCTTCTTTCTTTTTTGTTACTATACTTGTTTTGTTTATGATGTGAGTATCATATAGTTATACCGAAACTAGTCCAACTATGATCTGATTAATCAGGTACAAAATTCTGCAAAATTTTAGCTTTAATCTCTCCTTCTAAATCTCTTTATATAATTTCTAAAACCAGAAATTGCCCAATCCTTAAAAAATAATAATAATCAGTTATATAACCTCATTAATCTTTTTTTAGTTACTAGAAGAAATTCATTCCGATAGGCTTATTGAAATGTAACCCACCTTGGTATGGGCTTATTCATTCCCGTAGGCTTCTTGGTACGAGACTCATCCAAGCTATGAAGTGTGTTTTGTGTGGTGGTTATTGGTTGATGGTTCTGTAATTTCAAATTATCTTTTATAATATTGTTTTGCTGTGAATTTTTTTACCAGAAAGTTTTCTTGGTGAATTAGTGTTTTTTTTTGTTCATATTGCATGTGCTAGCTCATCTTTGGACATAGATTTGGTGATCAACTGGTTAAAAAATATTGCATGTTTTGCTGTGAATTTTTTTACCAGAAAGTTTTCTTGGTAAGTTAGTGTTTTTTTTTGTTCATATTGCATGTGCTAGCTCATCTTTGGACATAGTTGTGTATAGTGCATCTCTCAATTGATATTTTAATTTCTAAAATTCACCCATGAACTATCAAGATATTTGTTATTGAGGGACTTGGGGAAAGCAATTTCTTCTTGATCAATGCTGCCAAGCAAAATACGCAAGTAAAAAATGAAGTTTGTCTACACTGATGGACTCGAGAAGGAAAGTTGAAAAACTGGTATATGATTTTTTACCAGAGTATGATGGATACAAGTATCACCTTTCAGTTGCAATACATAGTACAATACATGTATTCTAATATTTTTAATACTTTTAGTCCTTAATTTTCAACATTGTAACTCTAAGACAATTTTTTGTGTTACGAAAGAAAATTTTTTCTTATCATTTCGCCTTTAAAATTCGACACCCATAGATTTCAATCCTGGTTCCGTCACCGGGTCATTTACAGCAATTTGACAACATCTGAAAGCTCCTGGCTCCGACTGATAGCAACTAGCCAGCGGTAATGCGATGAAAAAGATGATAGGAGATTAAAAAAAAGGACACCTCAAAAAGCGCTCACTGTCACTCACTCACGCACCCGCGCACCAGGGTAGTTCCCAGTCATATTTTGCCAAATCAAATTATTGTAATGATGCTCCAGTCTTACTATCCAATCCCCTCCTCTTTGCTTTGCTTCTACTCTGTCTCTCTTTCGGTTTCTCTCACTCTATTCTTTTGTTTGTTGTTTTTTCATTTATTGTTGTGTTTCGGCTTTGTTTTGTTGTAAGGGACGAAGTGGGTTTACTACTTTGCTACTCTGGTCATTTTGCCTTGAAAGCTAGTACCCCATTCGGGTAGAAGCTCCAATGGAAACTGGGTCAAGCTCAAAATCGCGAGACAAGGCCGCGGGAGTGAAGGGTGGGGGCGCCACAAGCCTTGGCTCTATGCTTCCGAAGATTGAGCCATTTTTGCCAAAAATCGATCACAACCCGAAAGAATTGAGATCTTGGGCCAAGAGGACAGGCTTTGTCTCTGATTACTCTGGGACGAGTGAGGCTAGTGCCAGTGAAAAAAACGATAGAACCGTGTTTGATTTGGAAAAGGGTCTCGAGTCTAGAAACGGCGGGTCTGCGTCGAAAGAGACCGACCCGGTTCTGGGCCGGACCAGGCCGCAGCGGGGAATTGAAATAGAAGCGGTGCTGAAGAATGAGAGGGATGGAGTAGTGAGGGGTGAGACTGAGAGGAGGCGGCCTAGGGATGAGAGGAAAGTTGGTCTGAATGGAAGCGCGAGTGGAATTGTGAACGGGAACATGAATGGAAATGAAGTCCCAGCAGTTGCCCCAGCCGCCGGGCCGAAGAAAGAGGACGATGTAACTGAAAGAGATGCGAAAACCGAATTTCCTAATGGTGAAGAACCTGCTCATGGAGAGTGGCGCAGGCCGCCGGGAATGAAATGTGGGCTCAGAGAGAATCCTGGTTTTGGTTAGTATTTTCACCAACTTGTCGATGTGTTTTGGTATGGGGAACTGCACTTGCTGTTTCGGTTGAAATGGTGGTATAAATAACATGGGATAGAGTTCTGGAGTGCATTTGAGTATTCACTGAAGGTGGAAGAGCACGATATCGTTAGCAATTTTACGAGAATTTTAGCTACGGCTTTTACTTAGAGAAAACGCTTATTTAGAATTGAAACAATAGCGAGTGTTCTTCTAGAAAGATAAATGTACCCTCTCTTCCTTTTTATGTTGCCAGAAAAACTGTTATTCTGCATTTGACGTCTTAGGAAGATTCTAATTTGGGTTCTTGAAATCCCGTTGGGGTGACTTCATAATACCCATTCTCTGTCTCTAAATCTTCTTGTCTGACTGCAGTACCCTTGATATATTACGGCCTGCAGCACTATCTATCTTTGGCTGGTTCTCTAATATTCATTCCCTTGATAATCGTACCAGCCATGGGTGGAACGGATGTAAGCATCTTAAGGTCCCTTGAATGTCTTCTCCAATTTAATAAGTTGGTGGCGCTAATTTCTCAATTTATTTCTACATAAATAATGACAGAAGGATACTGCTACTGTGATTTCAACAACGCTGCTGCTTTCTGGTGTTACGACAATATTGCACTCCTACTTTGGCACCCGACTTCCTTTAGTTCAAGGGAGCTCATTTGTATATCTGGCACCAGCACTAGTTGTAATGAATGCTCGGGAGTATCGAAATCTTACTGAACATGTGAGTTCACAAAAATCACTAACTGTTTTGTTGGATAAGCTAGTAGCTTTTATAGCTTGGCCATGAATACCTTGGCCACCTTAAATTGCAGTTAAAAGTCCTGCAGTTATGATATCTTGTTGCAAAAATTTTTTGGACAAAAACTTCCTAGGCGATCTTGACGAGGATCATCTTAATGATCGTATGAAAATGACTAGCATGACTGTGATGATTTTCCTGTGGTAAATATCTGTATATTCAATGCTATTTTTTTTTATAGTGGTGAGCTCATTCTTTTGCTTGTAAAAAGAATCAGTTAGATGAATGTAACTCGGATTCCTCTTTTGAGGTCCACTTATCCTTTACCATCTAACTGCAGAAATTCAGGCACATAATGAGGGAACTACAAGGGGCAATAATTGTAGGCTCAATATTCCAAAGCATTTTGGGATTCAGTGGTTTGATGTCTCTTCTTTTAAGGTAAATCGAAGAGCTTCTTGTTATATCTTGTGCTTGTCCCGATGTGATGCTTCTTTAAAGTTTTAGAAAAAAAAAATCTCATGAAACATCTAATTTAAGTTCTGTCATTAGTTCTACCACTTGTAAGTTTGGACTTGATGCTATTTACTGGATGTCTGTTCTTTTAAAGTTTATTTTCTTTGGCTCCAATTGTGGCAATGAAAAAGAGCACTTGTTACTAGTTGTTAGGATGTAGTTTAGATCGTTTAGCTTGCTTTTCACATGGACTCAATTCTTAAATAGGTCATATGATGCCCTGTGACTATTGTAGATAGCAAACTGATGTGGAGCAAACATATCAAATCATTCTTATATTATCTTTCTCTTTTATTCTCTTTCTTGGTGCATCACGAAATTTTCAATTTTATATTTGAGAATAAAATATTTATTGACGAGGCCTACCAGATCAACTATCCCTGCATTTGGAGTTTGCCAATATGATATATGTGATAAGAATATGTTGCAGGTTGATTAACCCAGTTGTGGTCGCACCAACTGTTGCTGCAGTAGGTTTAGCTTTTTTCAGCTATGGGTTTCCTCAAGCTGGTAGCTGTGTGGAGATCAGCATTCCACAGATAGTATTGCTTCTTGTATTTACACTAGTACGTGATTTATAGCAGATTAATTTATCTTGATTTAGATTTTCTGGGTCTAAGTGGCCCATATCTTATGAAGTTGTATCCTTCATGCTTGTTGAATTTGTTCAAGCTATTGACTATGTTAAAGAAGTCTTTATTTTTTCTTCTTAGTTTTTTAAATGCGTTTGCTAAGATTGTTCAAACTACTTACTGTTGTACTTTTGTCTTTTTAGTACCTTCGAGGAATATCTATCCTTGGGCATCGTGTATTTCGAATTTATGCGGTACGCTTCTGACCATGTCATGTTGCAAGTGGTCTTTATATTCATTGCCAAGTTTGTAGACATGCTTTACAATGTGCCCATATTATATATGCTTTGAGATTATATCTCGTAGCTTAGTATTCTACATACTCTTGGTTTCTGGCTTGATTAATCTAATCCTCATTTTCAATTCTATGATGCCTCATTTCTATCAAAAAAAAAAATCTATGATGCCTCATTTCATCAGTCAAGATTTTTTAACTTAACTATTAATGTATGTCAGCCATGGATCTTGCTCCACCGTTGCAAAGCCTATCAAATCCATTACGTATTGAATTAGCATGAGTTCTTGTTTTGGGCATATCCCCAGATGGGCCAAATCATGATTCATCATTTTATAGTATTTTTTTATAAGTATCATCATTTTATAGCATGTAAAAAGTCCATTCTTTCTCATCATCAGCCTTCCATCCATCTTCATGGGCCTCCAGTTTGATGCTTCAGTCCAACTGAGACAATACCTCGTATTTCATGCAATCACCTTATATCTGAAGGCCTCTTTTATAGGTTTGTTAAACACTTCCTACAAGTATGTAGGGAGTGCAAAATGTCAAGTCCATGAACTTCTTATGGATCATAATTGCGAGCATTGAACTAATCTCTGGGAGGTACAGTCCAACCACATCATGAAAACTTGAAGTAGAACATCTCCCGCTCCCGCTCCCGCTCTCGCTCTTTTTTTCTTTTTCCTTTCTTCTTTTTTCTCTGTGCCAAGCCACTTTGAATCTACCATGGGCATGCATGGTCTTTCCTTTTGTGTATTCTAACTAAAGATTGATTGGTCCACATCAGAGGACAATTTTAAGAGAAACCTTCCCGTGCGCCTTATATATTTCCTTTTGTTGTTTTTGTCAACAGGGTACATTCATTACTTAATTATCTTACTTTAATATCTCAAACATCGCAGGTTCCACTGAGCATTATGATTATATGGACATATGCGTTCTTTTTGACAGCTGGTGGAGCTTATAACTACAAAGGGTGTAGCCCTGACATACCCAGTTCAAACATCTTAGTGGAAGCATGTAGAAAGCATGCATACACCATGAAGCATTGCCGAACTGATGTCTCTAATGCATGGAAAGCTGCAGCATGGGTCATAATTCCCTACCCTTTACAGTGGGGTATCCCCATCTTCCATTTAAAGACTTCCATGATCATGATCATAGTGTCGCTGGTGGCATCAGTGGACTCGGTTAGTAGCTTGTATTTCCAAATGCATGAAAAATAAGAAAATGTCTCATTTATGTTATTTTGGGGAGTTGATAGGGAAATGAGAGTTACCTCTATTACTCTCCGCATGCACTCAATCCCAGCCATCGTACAGAAGGGTACTTTCTCGCTGTATGACAAGAGTGCTACATTTTGAATTGTAAGGCATCTCTTCTCAGGAAGTTTTGGAAAGTGCCTAATTTGGCATGACTTCCTGCCGGGAAAACTCATGACTTGATTTATGCAAGACAGTAGAATAGAAGGCAACACAAAATCCCCATTCTCATGTGACAGTAATTGAATTTCTTTAGGAGAAAATGCTGAAAATAAAAACATAGAGATGGAATTAGTCTTGTGGTACTGATGCTAACGGTGCAACAAACAAATCAGGTTGGAACATATCACTCTGCGTCTTTCCGGGTTAATTCAAAACCTCCAACTCCTGGAATTGTAAGCAGAGGAATTGCAATGGAGGGCTTCTGCAGTATATTGGCCGGACTTTGGGGATCGGGAGCTGGGTCAACGACCTTGACTGAAAATGTTCATACAATTGACATAACAAAGGTGGCAAGTCGAAGGGCAGTTGAAGTTGGAGCAGTTTTCTTGATCCTTTTCTCATTCATGGGTAAGTGTCATAAACATATATGGAAAAAATCAATAACCAAAACCCCAAGATTGATACTGAAATCCTTGTATGGGTGCATATTCATGGGCCTACATATTGGCATGATAGGTATATGTGGGTTAGACCCCTAATTAGCAGAGACTAGAAATATCAGAAGATTGAAGTGTAGGAGTTCTTCACATGCCAATTGCATTATATATACTAATCCTCTCTGTTGACAAATGTAGCTTGCTTATTATCATCCATTGTTGGGTGATCTCTTTTTAAGTCCTAATTAGATGCGTTGATTTCATCCCTTGTTTTTGATAGGAAAAGTAGGTGCAATTCTTGCCTCTATACCTCAGGCATTGGCTGCTTCCGTGCTGTGCTTCATGTGGGCCCTTATGGTGGCATTGGGTCTATCGACTTTGCAGTATAGTCAAACAGCAAGTTTTAGAAATATCACAATAGTTGGTGTTTCATTGTTCCTTGGGTTATCCATCCCTGCCTATTTCCAACAGTATCAACCTGAATCCAGCTTGCTACTGCCAAGTTATTTTGTTCCTTATGCAGCAGCATCAAATGGACCAGTACACAGCGGCAGTAAACAAGTAAGTCACTCTTTCCTATTGGTTTGGGGGTAGTTTTAGAGGCATAAATCTAGGGTGTACAGCCAATTGAGTCAGCTCCCCTTTCAGGAGAAAAAAAGAGAAAGAAGTTTCCTCTTCGGAAGCAAAAAGATAGGAATTTTTCTGGAGTGATAATTCGAATGAAAACCATCTTTTAAGTCCTAAATTTTTCTGAGAGAAATGAGTTGTGAGTTTCGCAGGACTCACAAGAGGTATAGCATACCATGATATTGAGATACTTACTCTGACTTGATTATTGAATTAGTTGGACGTTAGGAGGTACAGAAAGAGGTTATTCAAGTGATGTGACAAAACAGTGGTCTCTATAACCTTTGGCAGGAAAGGGGGGGGGGGATCTGTTGTTTATTTGATTTGAAAGTGTCACTTGTTTCCATCTTCCCTATAGTAACGAAGAGCTGATATGTTGTTTTCTTAATTGGATATGTTTCAGCTTGATTTCGCCTTAAATGCAATTTTGTCTTTGAACATGGTGGTGACGCTCTTGGTGGCATTTGTACTAGACAACACTGTCCCAGGAAGCCGGCAAGAAAGAGGGGTATATATATGGTCTCGTGACGATGAAATTGCAACCAACCCATCTTTCCTCTCAGACTATGCCCTTCCAAGAAAAGTAGCCAAGTGTTTTTGTTGGGCAAAATGCTTGGGGTGTGATTAGCGCAGAAAAAGCATTAGCAGTCAAAAATCTTAAGAAATTGCTCTGCTTAAAGACCCACTTCCTGGGTTTTTGTGGGTTAGGGAAGCAGTGAAGCGGGAGATAGTACAGAGAGATGAAGAAATATGTCAGTTCAATAGTCATATCAATATCTTCCCACAAGAAATTTGAAATTTATCATGTCCCGAATTACTGGGATTGTCTACTCTTACTGAGAAGTTCTATCCTTTGCTGTTCAGTCATCATCACAACTGGCACATTCTCCCGCAACATCTTTGATCAAACTTACCTCATTAGCAACGTTTAATGTCCACTTAAACCTCCGTCAATCATTAGCAGCCTTGTAATCCTCATTTTGATTGAAAATTTTATTTACACTCGTAAAACGCAACATTTTGCGTTGTGATCTGATAGACACTATTGATAGGTGGAAAGGCAACCAACATTTTGCTTCACACCAAATCGTGTCAATGACGTGTTATCAGTCATGGACTGGACCAGGTCCTAGACCCCAATTCCAGGAGAGAGAGAGAGAGAGAGAGGAATCAACAAGACTCGACTTACTCTTTGTACTATATACAAAGCAATTTACTTCACCAAAGAGGCGCTTCTGGACCTTCGGTTTTGCCAGTCCTGAATGAGGGAACGAAGGGTGTGATTAGGGGTGAGCTGTGTATACTTTAGGCGTAAGTTTGTCATGGGTGAAGTGTCATGCCCAGTCGCTAACCACTCCTCTATGGCTTCCAGCTCGTACGAAAATCCATCCGCCGCCACGTGCGGGTTCTTCATTATATCCTGCACCAAAAACATTCCCAATAGATATTCAACAAGGCCCAGACAAAGTGGACCCAGAGCAGGCCCAAACGTTAAGCCCATCTTGTTTGTGTTTTGAACTGAGTTAAAGGGGGCAAAACCTGAAATATGGGACAGAGGAAAACTCTAGGCACATCGTGAGAGTCTTCGTCATCATCACCGCCGTTGATCTTTGCCTCAGATCCTCCTCTTGCCGTTGCTTTATCAGCCTTTTTCTTCATCTTATTCAGCTCTTCCATTACTCTTGTCATGCTCACGTCCGTATTGGATAAGCACCTCATTGCTAAGCCCACAAACTCCTCTGCCAAATCCAACGGCCAATCTCCGCCCACCTCATCCAGGACCTGGGCCAGGAATGCCCTATCCATCGTCATTGCCTCATCATCAACCAGCCCGGCCCAGTTTCTCCCAGTTAGAAGATGCAGCATTATACCCCCAAAGGCCTGGATGTCCAACCGCCCATCGTATTTGGTTTGGGCTTGTGAGAGCCCATAACCACTGATCTTCGCCACGTAATTGCGATCGAGGAGAATGTTGGAGAGGGTGAGTCGGCCATGAATCATGGGTCTCGGCCGAGCCAAGTGTAGGAAGCATAAGCCGGAGCTAACCTGGGCTGCGATCCGGACTCGGTCCTGGCACCCGAGAGGCCAGTTTCTTTTCCTAAAGCTTCTGTGGGAGGAAGATAAGATGTCCCCCAGGCTCCCGTTGTGCATGTATTCAAACACAATGCACTTAAGCTCGGAGCATAACCCGATCATGGCGACCAAATGCGGTTGTCGGATATGGCCGAGTAGATCCACCTGCACAAAATAGTCAATTTTGAGTCAGATTATTTATAAAATATATGGGTTTTTTCCCAATTCCTCCGCTAAGTTTCTAAGTACAAGTCCACATCTACGGTCCTACGGACCATGGTGGTTTAGGTAGGTGTTGGTCCCATTGCCATCGTACTTCTCTGTTTCTTCCAGGAGAGGGTCCAGCAATTGGCCAAAAATAAATAAATAAAAGTTCCGGTCCAGGAATATCAAATAAAAATCCACTCTCTAAGGCCAATCACATCTTATCAAAATCAAGTTCCCAAATCAAGTTCCTGAATTCGAGACCTGACAACATGAGATGGAGTACATGAATCACATGACTTTAGGCCAAGTACAGCTAGATCGTATATTGATGTCAACTAATCCTACATTAATGATTAAGACAATGCAAATTTGGTTAACATGGTTAAATAATTAATTAAAGATGAAAAACTAATATTGTGTCACTAATATATTTATTTATTTTTATTTAAAAGTTGCGGGCTAGTGATTATGCTGTCCAGTCTCTATCTGACTGTTCCACTAAAACAAAATTTACCCTAAATGATGTATTGTTATATATATATATATGTATTCACTAACATATTTGATAGTCAACCAATATACCATTAAGATAGAACATAATTTGGGCAACATGTTTAGTTCATCAAAATTGAGGACTCATTCGAATCTATAGCTGTTGCACCATTCATGTTTCGATCAAACATTTTTCTATTAATGCTCGAAAGCAACAGAAAAATTAGAGAAAGAAGGGGGGGGGGAATAAATTGAAGACATAAACTTCATACCAAGTAATTTAAGAAATATGCAGAATGATTCCCTTAGTTTTTTAATATCTTAATCTTATTTCCTCCCTATATAATACGCAATTAAAAAAGATGGTGCTGTGTTGTGCGTGCACGTTTCTTGCCTTCTTCATTTTTTTTCCTTTTTTTTTAAGCCAATGATTGCATTTTTACGATTTCTTGTCTTTTGTTACAAAAAAAAAAATGCATGGTTTTAGTCACGTTTATATTTCCTCCCTGAGGGTGCGTTTGTTAAAAAAAATTTACAAAATTTTTCACCAACTCACAATAAAATATTACAATATAATCTCTCTCTCCCATCAAATCATAACTTTTCACTACAAAAAATATAAAAAATTACCTCTTTATTTTTTCACTAAACCCAATACCAAAAATTTTACAACACAAACATAACCTTAATCCTATGGAATATGGGTTCAACTTAATTTATGGTCTGTTAAGACCCATTAAGTAATCCCTCTTAGGTGGGAATCCGAATCCCTAATCTACTTGGTTACATTGAGTCATTCTAATTAGATCTTATATTTTGAAATGTGTGATAACTAAGCCGATAAATAGGTCATATAACACCATTTTGACAATAGGATGTTATAAGACGGTGCATCTCCATTGTAGTTTGAACCCATATTTTCTCTCTAATTTTTTTTTAAAAAAAAACTCCTGAAGAAATGAGACAATAATAAGAACTGCAGAGTTGTATTATAGTCCAAAGGCAAGTATTTTCTTACCTTAGATTGGAAAGTTTCTTCGGATAGTTCAGTGGTCGAGCTGAGCATTTTGATTGCAACAGTGCCATGCTTCATACGCCCTCTGTACACATTTGTCCAATCCCCACCAGACTTCAATCTCATGCTCTCCGAAAAATCATCGGTGGCCAACCTGATCTCCTCGGACGTGTACTCTCTATAACCACAACTCAATTCATTAAGCTTTGAGACCATGCCAATGGCGTCTTTTTCTCTGCAGAACTCGATCCTCCTATTGAACACGTCTCTTTGTCTCCGCAGCTCTTCAATGTCCCTAACCATCTCTGCCCTCGTCTTCACTGCCTTTTCCAGTTGGGCTTCGGCGTGTGTCTTTGACAATGTGGAGATTTGGAGCCTGTTAGAGAGCTCGTTTTGGAGCTGAATCAATGAATTTAGCCTGCTTCTGCTTTCTTCAATGTCGCTTATCACTTCGTTCATGTGCTCCTTCTCCGCTTCCAATTCTTTCTCCAACTCTGTTCGAGTTGTAACCTCGTCTTTTATCCAAGCTTCAAGCTCTTCAACCTGCATAAAAATGAAGGATTTGTACGTTGTTTTCTTTTCTGAGCAACCAAACTAAAAATATTAAGCATCGAAGGATGGAAAAGCAAAAGCTTATATTACCCTATTAACGCATAAAGAAATGGCCCATTTGGCTTTTGCATGCTTTTCAGCGTTGTCCTTAGCCTCTTTCCTCCTCAACTGGATTGCCTGCTGGGCTTCATCAATTTTACTTCTGATAGACTCGATTTTCTCTGCTAGATTCTGTTGCTGTACCAATAAGTAATAGAAAATCTGTATAATTAACTATATATGAAATGGTACTGAATATCGAATTATAAAAGTCAGAACAAGGAAACCCCACTTTCTGGAGACAGGAAAGGCACTAGAAAATGACTTGGTATACACTAGCATCCAAACAAACCCACCTATTATCCCATCACTATCACGTTGCTGGTAGAGTCAAAAAAAGGATAAGCAAAGGTAAAAAGAATTCATCGGTGCAGGGAAAAAGCGAAATGGACTTGGTGAACAAAAGCATCATTTTCTGTACACCTACTCCAAGTCCAGACCGGAACTAAGGACAATTCTTTCAATAAAACAGCACAGTTGTAAACTGTAGCCACAAATTTCAACAAGAAATATCTATGATATTTTAGTTACCGTATTGGAATCAGCGTGTTCCGGCGTATGATCAGGCTCAGCTGGGCTCGTCTGGAAACTTTCATCCTCCCGGACAGGCTCATCTGCATCCAAATCTGAAGACAATAGCTGCTGGTAATAGCTTTCGATTTCACGGACATTAGTTTCCCACTGATTTTCTGAATTGGGCAAGTCCAAATGGATGGAGGAATTGGGTGAGTGGCGAGAATTTCTCTCCGGGGAATTTGTCCGATCCGAAAACATTTTCCCTACCCAACTTCTGAGGGAACCCTTATCTCTCATTTTTGCAATCGAATCTCCTTGTTCATTCTCCATCATTCCTTCATCGTTTTGTCCTCTGAGTAACACCTGTTTTCCTCCACATATGATGTAAAACTCGCAGAAATCGGGCTTGTGCTGATAAATGTAAAATGACCCGCTAATCGTTCCCTTTGATTTCCTATGGATCGTTGAAATCAACCATGAAAAGACAGATTTATGGAGGTGGATATAAAGACAGAATTAAGCAAATTCACCCAGAAATACTAAAAAACTGAGGCCATGAAATTGAAACACAGGAAAATGCATACCACGACGAGGACTTCATGAATGTAAACCCCATGACTAATTTGGTTATTTGGAGGCTAGAAATCAAATCTACTATGAGCTTCTGCATAGGTTCATCAGTTTTCTCGACTTTGAATACCTCGGCCTTCACCTGTAATATGAACGAAAGGAAAATTCTGAAAGATTTTAGAGGTGAAAAGTAGGCAAGATCCAGAATCTCAGGAGGCCACCAGAAAAGATATAAAGTGGAGGAGGAGGAAACCACACCTTGCCACAGTAGGTTACAAAGTCGGACAGCAACTTGTCAATCTTTGCTTGCTCATACCTCCTAAGAACTTCCAGTTTCTCTTCGCTCACAACACTCGCAGGGAGCTTGCCAACTGAAACAAAACGACGAAACCAATAAAAGCCCATCAAAATCCAATCCAAAAAGAGTAAAGAAAACTGGAATAATTAAACTGTGTAAACTTACATGGGGTGTAAACAAACTCCATGGAGATGTCGTAGGTTACATGGAGAATGACTATGGAGATTGGATGGGACATCCATTTCCTAATCGTCCACTCCAAGGTCTTTCGTCCATCTTGCAGATCATTCCCAATAGCAACGTAGACTTTCTCTGTTGGAGCATCCATGCAGGCTGCAGCTACAAAACTACACGGACCCCTTCGATTGATGGAAGAACAAGGGGATGAGTTTGACTCAGTTATACATTGAGTTTAACGAATTCCGGCAAGACCCAGAAACGGAGAAGGACCTGAAACGGTATCTAGCTAGCTAAGCAAATCTAAACCGCGTCGAAGGGTTTGTCTGAAAATCCCGTTAAAAAAGGAGAATGAAAAGGGTGCTGTCCTGGATTGAATATCTTTTCAAAAGTATTTGATAAGATTTCAAAGGGCTTTACCCTATTTCTTCAAGAGAGTAGCTAGGATGGTCACTTTTGGACTTTTTCGTATGGCTTAGCGAGGATGGCACCGTCGGGTCCTCCCTTCTCGGTACACTGACCTTCTAGGAAATGTCTCTTCCATTCCGGCCTTTGAACCTTTTCTTGTGGGTTTCTTGAATCCTTCGTAATAGGTCCCCAAAGGAATTAGGATCTCAATTTGGACACGGATAGCTTGAGACAAGATCTATCAAATTGGATACCAGACAATGGGTGTCAGCTTTTTTTGTTAATAATAATCTTTTTTTCTTCTTCTTATATAAGAGACTGATAATATATATAGATTATTTAATATGTTTAAGAAATTTAATAAATGAAGGAGAATTTAACAAAACTATTTTACCCATCATCTATTCATCTTTACGGAAGATACTATTAATTATCTCTCTTTCAATTGCCTAAAGAGTTGAAATTGTTGCCATCATCTTATAATTTATTCTCCTACAAAATAGGATAAATAAGGCCCGAGATTTTGATATTTGAAGTTTGAATAGATAAAATTGGTCACGTCTCTGTGCCATGCGGCGCACATTCTAGGCTGAAGCAAGATTCACGGCCGTTGACTATCTAGTAGGTCATATCCTTTCCTTAAGCTTGTAGTTATCTTCCTGCTTATACATTCCACCGCGTGGAATTCTTCGCTTCTTAAACCTTTTGGAATTTATGGTATTAACTAAAATAGAGGGTGATATGAAATGAACCAGAAAAGGAAAGCATAGAGGGTAATATGCAATTCTTTTATCAAATTTAAGTACAAGACGCGAGATGTTCATGAGGGCGTGTAGCTCATATGGTAGAGCGCTCGCTTCGCATGCGAGAGGCACGGGGTTCATTTCCCCGCATCTCATTTCTCTTTTCTGTCTCGGCCGCACAAATATGCGGCTCAGTCTCAACGTTGGCCGACACCCGCCCGACAGGGGAGGGTTGAAAGTTGATACGATAAGGCATGTCCTCCACCGGTTTGAAAAATTGCCCGCCTTTTAAATATTTTGCCTGTTAAATCAATGCTAATTCTTATGAAATGTTAAAGTCCGAATTATAATTATTCAAAAAATTTAATCTAATTATTTTCTCAACACATTTGTTTAAATATAAAACATGGAGAAAAAAAATTTCCTTTACCGTGCACAATAATATTTCCTTTATTTTACGTGTATTTACTCATGTGATTACTGGTTAGAATGGAGCATTAGGCTCATTTTGTATATTTTTTTAATCTGATTTAAAGTTTAAATCAAACGAAGGACCAGAATAAATCATCATGTTCGAAACATAAAGGACGCAAATCGCCGTTTTGAAATTTAAGAAGGCGATATTGATTTATGTCTATAATTAAGAAGTGTACCGTAACATTACTCATAATATTTTCTTTATTTCTTATTCGTGAATGAGATATATATCTTTTTTTTTTTATTCATGTGGTTAGAATGGGGCATT
The DNA here is from genome assembly GCA_963930655.1 of Myrica gale. NCBI lineage: Eukaryota > Viridiplantae > Streptophyta > Magnoliopsida > Fagales > Myricaceae > Myrica > Myrica gale. The sequence goes on along the minus strand of OZ005614.1, from coordinate 23,235,329 downwards.
CCCACCCATATCGTCAACATGAAGCATGCATTTTCCTTGTTTTCACAAATTAATTAACAATTAGCCCATGTAAGAGTATATTCATTGTATAAAATACCTTATTTCTTATAAAATATTAGAAAAATAAGAATAGATATGGTAATCAATTATTCAGCGAACTTGTTTAGTGGTGTAATTAATCATTAGGTTTCTTATTAGAAAAATTGAAGGAAGTTATAAAAGAATTGCGTAGAGATTCAGCCACCTCGTGAATGGACCGTCCTGTAGTGATGCCATCCAACGCTTCAGAGAAGCTCCAGTGTTTTCATTAGACACACGTAACATAAATCAATGTGACCTTAGGAGAATATGGCAAATCAATTCAAGTTGGGTCTACTAGAGGCCCTCGTGTCTAACCCTTTATTCCGGCCCAACATTTCGGTATAAATAGTTTTGTGGTGAGTTGACGTTATATGAAAGCCCAACCATTCTTTAATGGCGCCTGGGGAATGACGGGCTTTTTGTTGGTATTGCACGATAAGACCTTGAATGCTTCAATCAGGAGGCCTAATTCGAAACGTAGAGGAACCCAACAAAATGCACCACCCCAAATGTTTCTGGGCCTGGTCCTGGGCTTGGGCCTTATTGACATCCTAGTTCGGCATCCACTGTCCAATCCCATTTTTGGTTCGACCCAACCTCAAGACCAACCATTCCATCTCTCTTATTCTAATTATATACTGTGAATTGAAAGAGAGAAAACATTGAATGTTACAGAGCTAAAGTTGCTTAATACCGACAATATTTAATATTATAAAATCTATACGTTATCTTTATCTCTCTCAATTAGACCATCTAATTTAAATAATAAATTTTTTTTTAAATGTCTCAATCCGTTTGAAGCAAGGTCACCAGCTTTATTTAAGTTTATGCCACTTTTTCTAAATTTATGTTTATTTCTATTTTGGAAAAAAATAAATTTTCACCCACTAATTAATGTAGATTTTGCACTTTGAACTCTAAACTACCATTTTTTATAAAAATGCATCATCTAATTACTAATTTTAGACACATTGCACCATTTGTCAAAATTTTATACTAAAATGAAGATAAAGTCATTCACCCATTTTACATATATGGGAGATATTGTTGTAAATTTTTTGTATTTTTGAAGAGTATTATTGTCGAATGAAAGGTACAAAGTGCTTAATATTAATAGTTAAACGGTGTAATGTATCAAAATGAGTAGTTTAAAATACAAAGTGTCTAATATTAATAATTTGAAAGTATAATATATCAAAATTGATAATTTAGGTTGAAATGTGTCATGTACACGTTAATTGACATGTGAAAAATTGTATTTATTAATTTCAAATTTTTTTAGTTTATGTTTTTAGCAATTAAGTAAATGACACGTGTCATTGCGAAAAAGAAAAGGTAAACCTCACGAGGTGGACGGCAGCTTTAATCGTCAGTCAAAAGAGACCCCCCTCAAACTGCGCAGTTTCACTTTCGTACAATGGACGTGATCATATTTTAATATTCGATCATAACAAAAGACAATTTTAAAAGTGGGGAAAGAGAGTATGAACATGTAAAGACATCATGGTGTTAATATATGTCGGGAGAGGAGAATGCACGTGCGTCACCGAAATCATGATAATCATCGAGATTGCATTTTCGAACTAAAAGCCGCAGCGCACGTGCCTCTCGGTCAAAGGTCAAAAGCTAACAGTGATTATTTTACACGAGTGAAATTTATAGGGGCCTAAAAGATCGTTAAGCTAAGGAAGAAGCCAAAGATAAGAAGGATGATTAGGATGCATTTGCGAGGATTCTCAACTCACAAACATTGTTTATTGCTCGTACTTTACACGTAATTACGCTTATTATGCACGTACCATTTAATATATATAATGGTATACATACATATACATACTTTAATATCTGATATTTAATACACTTGATAAACATTTTCTCTTAGGGACGTATATATGTGGATTCTCATATCTACCCTTCCATATTACAAATTTAATCCATGATTTTTATGCAAGTGTTCGTGTATAAAACATGCCATATTAGCAAAATTGATGTCTTAATTAATACCTATACATTTTCTGAACGAACACGTGGTGTGTGTGTGTTTTGTCTCTAAATAAGAATAAATGGCTTGCATTATGAATTGGAATCGCAGTACATAAAAGATTTCTCTTTGGGGAGTTACATTTAACCAAACCAGACAGTGTCTGTGACGACTACTAGCGACTAACCGACAAAGGAATCGTAGAAACGCTGAGACACTCCACGTGAGACACAGAGCGAGTAATGGTAGTCGTGGCAGACAATTGCTACCGGTAAACATGCATCAGGCCGTCTCAGATAAATGAAGCCTAAGGCAAAACTATACCAACGAGGCATTTTATAATAAATATTAATTAAAAACTATTCTTCTTACTTTTGATATGACGTTCACAGTAGAAAAATAAGGAAAATTTGTTAATATAAGAGTGAAATTAAGGTATCAATTGAAAATTCAGTTATAATCTATTAAATATTAATATAAGAAATTAGAGGATTTCCTATTTTGAGGACCTTAGGCAATGCTTAGACAGCCTATGCTCATAGAGGCTCCTGGCATGCACACGCTAGCATAGGAAGAGAACTTTCCACTAAATGCCAACAAAACAGGCTGGGCGGAGGACGAGGAGGAGGCAGTGGCGGAGCCAAGGGGGGTCAAGCCGGGGCAGCTGCCCCCCCTTGGTTCATATATATATATATGTATTTTCTTATCTATTTTATATATATAGTTTAATGTGTTGTGGTTTATAAGTCAAGTCTTTCAACATTAAGGCTTTTTTATTGTTTCTGTTCATTATATCTATTTTACTATAAAAATATATTCAATACACATATTTTCTACTTATAGAGTGCTAAAATCTGACAATATAATCTCATTGTTTTTGGGAAAAATTTATTTAGATTAGTTTGAAGAGTTGTTCAGCGGTAGAGTAGGTAGGAGAATTACATGTTGATTACTTGTCTCAAATTTCTCACATCCCATGCGTAAGAGAGAGGGAGAGAGGAGATATAGAGTTTATAAATCTTTGTTCATTTATATTTTGATTACTTAATATGCTGAATATGATAGTAACCTAGTAGACATATAAATGTTGTATATTTGAAGAGATTAGAACGTTGGTATTTAAAGTTTTATTGTTTTTAATTTTGATTAGTGAATTGAATTGGTTGATGAATTTTCATTTTGTTTTGTTTAGATTATGGATAAGTTTTGGATAAAAAAAAGTCAGCCAATGTGGAATCGCTTAGTACTCCTACTTTTGATGCGAATATTAGGTCGAAAAAACCTTGTCTTTTGTTTAGTCTGGATTATATTATTGCTGACTCAAGGTTACGTAAACCCATTGAAGAATATGATGTTGGGATTGGAGATTAAATTCGTAAGGAGTATTTGATCAAAATTTCTTGTCAATCACTTGGCTTGTTGGTCATGATTTTCCTAAGAAGCAAAATGGAAAAACAATGAGGAGTTTTAGAGAGTTATGGTTCAAAACCAATAAGCAATATGAGAAAATAATGAGGGGTTTTAGAGAGTTATGATTCAAAAATTATGAGTAAGAATATTTTTTAAGGAGTTACAGTTGTGTATTTCAATATTTTTAATGTTTTTATTAATTAGTTTTCGTTATTTTAACTCTAAAACGCCTTTTGCATTAAGTAAAAAAAAAATTTGTCATTTCGCTTTAGGAGTTTGCCCTCTCTCAACTTGAGTCTTGGTTCCGCCACTGGGAGGAGGAAGGGAGCAAATTTGGCGATAGAGGTGGATGAGGAAGAGTTGAGCCGGCGTGTGAGATCCAACTAAAGAAGATAATAAGTATATATATAATAATATTTGCCAGCAATACCAGCCGAAGATCAAAGACAATGTTTTGACTGTGCATTTAGTTTTTTAGGTGTAGAGTATATGACTCGTGCTACTTTAGGTTCTTTAAATTCCGTATATTGTATTTGGTATGGATAGTCATAGATAGTATGCCGACATGAAGAGTTTGGCAAAGGAAGTTATCAAAATTATATTCTTCCCAACCCATGTTGATGGATGGCACGAATCCACGAACAAGTTTATATGAAATGGGTATATATTTAAATATCCTTACATTCCTTACAAGTTAATGATCACTCCCCTTCACCAATGAATCAGACATGGTAGATAGATAGCTAGATGTTGATGACAACGACGAGGATCATACTGTGCACCGCCACGTGTTGAAAATATGGCTCGATACCCAAAGTACTCGAGAAGGGGGATATATGATATATGGCAAGTATTTAGGTCATATACTAAACGTTTTATAAGAATTTTGTACATGGATATTGGACTAGTAGAGAGACGTGTACTTTAAGCTCTATAAACTTTGTTATATATATATATTTATATATGTGTGGAGTACGCTGTACACATAATTCCGTTTGTCTGGATGCAGCACCGGCACGTGTGATGTCACATGCGGTTTCAAGAGGATGTACAAAGCAAGTCAGCATAGTTGCAACTTGGTAATAATTATATACACAATTTAATATACGAGATATGGTGGCGATGCACATGATCATAACTATCGGTATCTTAAGCACAACGTCGAACAATTCTCTCTTGTTTACGTTCCCATTAGATGTAATGCAACTCGGTTTTTTTACAAGATCGGGATGATTTTTTTCCCGAATAATGCCGAGAGGCTAACATTGCATATTGAATCTTTAAAACAAGTTACAATAAATAACTGGAAATTAAAGATTCAAGCAAACTAAACTGCAAAAAGGACCAGCGGGACCAAACAAGGGCAAAGAGAACAGATGATTGAAAACGGTAAACGACAGCTACCAAAATCATTTGAGTGCTAGTCACCGAACAAGGAAAAAGCAACAACCTAGACAAAAAGGCAACATAGCCCACAAGGGGGTCGACAAGGTGAAAAAAGACTAGAAAAGCCAACAAGTGGCCAGAAAGCCCACAGGCTACAACAATTAAAGAGAAACATACAAACCCACTAATGGCCAAAACAAAGCAACAGAACAGAAAAACGAAAACAAACACTCATAAACTAGGAGAGGCCGAAGAAAGGCAAGAGACCACCATGCAAGATGGCACGTGGGTGTCATGCGCCGTCGGGATGACAAGTAGAACAAATGTTATCCCACATTGAAAAGAAATCATAAGTGGAAGTGAGTAATATAGCGTAATTGGGTCCATATAGATAATACTAGAGAGTCTCGAAAAAAACAGAGTTTTGTGGGATCGAACTTCCATTCAATTAGGATATGGAGGCTGAAGGGAGAGTGGATTAATAAGCACAGCCAAGCACAGAGCGTTTGGTATCCCTAGATCCATTAAATAAGCACAGAGTATCCCTATCCATTAAATAAGCACAGACAAACAGAGCGTTTGGGGAAGAAGAAGTAAGCAAGGAAGGAAGGAACTGCATGCAATGAGCCATAACTCCACGACCAGGTGTCCCTGACTCCCTATCAGTTAAGGAACCGGGAAGACACGTCTCATGCAGAATCAGCTGGGACCCTTCTGCGAAACCAACAGAATACGTCAAGACAGGGAAAAGGTTCCACTTTTGCTTGCGTACTAGCGCTGCAGTCTCCGCCGAAGCCCCAACAAATGATCCTACTCTACGTGTTTGTACACATCTGCTCAGTCGTCGTGTATCGATCATTCCAAAACTTGTAGTTCCCTTGAAGGAAAGAGAGACGCAAATGGGGCCTAAAAGTGGTCAGCTGGTTTCGATTCTGTTCTCTGGTTATATATATATATATATATATATATATATATAAATGGGTCAAGTAGCAACAAAAAGCACCGAACTATCATGACAAACATTCGGTCCCGCATCTTACTTCTCTTGTGGAAAGGACTTGTAAGATCAATAGTAATGATAAGCTCCCAATGTTGCATTATTGATTATGATCCAATCGGGTTTCAATTGATTATTAGGCAAATTTTGATCAATAAACAGCACTCAATGAGAATAAAAATAATTAAACCAAATACGAATTCAAGTGGGGGAAATTAATATATTTTTTTTCCGGAAAATAACAATAGTTTGATAAAATTTATTTGTCAACATTGTGTCACGTAGGCCATCTATGTTGTGTCTATGAGTTATCTTAATAGTCAATCTTGTGCCACATAGCTAATTTGCGTATATTATAACTGTAAGATATTATTAAATGATGCAAATTGATAAATTTTAAAAATTCGACGGTGTAATAGGATGAAATTGATTGTTTAGACTCGAAAATGATATTAACCCTTAATTGAAGGATGAAAATTTGCATATGAAGCGTTGTGCCTCACTAACAATCAGAAAAATAGTAACCCTGAATTGTGAAGTCTTGATTTTAATTATATGTTAATTCCACGTGGGAATTACAATGTTTAATGAGATAAAGAAGAATAATCAAAACAAACAAATGAAATTAATGTAATTGTTGATACACATTGGATCCCGCAGAAATTATTCAGACAGGCCGCTACATAGGTCTTGCCGGTCTAGACGTGTGTAGCATACGAGGGACACATGAAACGCATACACTCCTTTATAGATGGTTCTCAAATCACCTGCCGTGAAAGTGGGGGTCTCCAAGGTCACCAAATGAAAGGAGCCTGGTGATCGGCATTACTGTTCCCGATTTTTCTGTTCATTGGCCAAAAAGCTATTTGGTGGCCTTAGTTTGGCATTTTTCAAGAACAGAAAAATAAAAAATTAAATATAGCAAATATATATATATGAAGCTCATGTAAAATCTGAAGACATGTAAGGACAAAGTTCAACCGAAAGTCAACCTATGAATAGTAAAATTGACTTTTTTACTATTCACCAGCTGTAAAAGCAGCCGACAGGTCACTGTTCATCCACAGTAACAACACGCGTGACTACACAGGATCCGCGTGAATACACAGTGGCTCTCATCTGTCTTTAAATATCGTAGCTCAAGTCATTTGTAACCAGAACTCGAACTTCGTTTTCGATTCTGCTCTCTCTCTCTCAAGTCTTTCTAGCCTCCCTTACGAGTCTATCCAGAGTTAGAACTATGTCTTCTTTCTTGATAGTTCTGTGTAAGTCATGTAACCAAGTAACTTGTTTCTTTCCTTGATTATCAAGTAAATCAGTTACCAAGTATATCGTTGTTCTTCTTTCTTTAATATCTGCAAACATGCATACCGCCAGATTGGACGGTTTACCAAGAGAGAAATTCGACTGACCAGGGTGCTTACTTTGAAAGGGCGGAAGCGGTGATTAGAGAGAAAGTGGTGGAGACGAGCCATAGAGACATAAAGGAAATGCGGAAGCAGAAAAGAAAAGGAAGAACAGCAGATATAAATTTAAAATAAATTTGAGACCCCCTGATGAAAGGGACAAGCTTCGTTCTACCCGCAGATCGACAATGAAAGTCACTTAGCTGGTATCCACTTGCTAATGGTCTTAAAAGAAAATTAACTTAGCAGAAAATAACTAAACCAGCCATGAAGGCGGTAATGCATGAGTGCAGAAACTTAGAACCGACCAATCTGGCGGTATGTATGAATGTATGAAACTGAAACTTAAAACCGTCCAATCTGGCGGTATGCATGTTTGCAGATATTAAAGCAAGAAGAACAACGATATACTTGGTAACTGATTTACTTGATAATCAAGGAAAGAAACAAGTTACTTGGTTACATGACTTACACAGAACTATCAAGAAAGAAGACATAGTTCTAACTCTGGATAGACTCGTAAGGGAGGCTAGAAAGACTTGAGAGAGAGAGAGCAGAATCGAAAACGAAGTTCGAGTTCTGGTTACAAATGACTTGAGCTACGATATTTAAAGACAGATGAGAGCCACTGTGTATTCACGCGGATCCTGTGTAGTCACGCGTGTTGTTACTGTGGATGAACAGTGACCTGTCGGCTGCTTTTACAGCTGGTGAATAGTAAAAAAGTCAATTTTACTATTCATAGGTTGACTTTCGGTTGAACTTTGTCCTTACATGTCTTCAGATTTTACATGAGCTTCATATAAAATCTGCAAGGTCGACTGAGTAAGGGTCTTGACTATCCTGGAACAGGGGATCCAAGTAATTGGGCTTGGATTGACTTGCAGTGGATGAGTGAGATGAGGCTGGAGAATGCCCATCTAAACCTGGTTCACTGATTTTGCTGACTTCCTGAGCAGTGCCTTGGCCATGATTATGAAATCTGGCAATGGCTTTTGAAAGATCGATGAGAATGATATCTGTAACTGGTCCATACAGGTTCCACCATTGGAGAAACTAGATGGGGAGTTGACTTTTGAACTTGTTATCAAAGTTCAAGAACCAAGAATGAGAGAAGGTCTCATTTTGGTAGAGTAGTACTTTTGACCATGCTTCAATATAATCGTAATAATTGAAGCCAATGGGCTGACCTGGTAATTCTTTTAGAATGGAGGGATGCGAACCCCATTCAGTACAAGAAATAAAATTGACTATGAATAACTTGTGGAAAATAACCTTTGTCTGAGTAGGATCAAATCTATCAATAATAGGTTCAATCCGGACTGACTCAGTATGAAGGAGGATTACTTTGTAGAAACCGATTGACTTGTTGGGATGTTCCGGGACAAAATGCCACTTAGGAGGCAAATAGGCTCGGAGCAATTTACTATGTTGCGCATGAAGGAGAGCAACTTGATCCTTTTGACTTGGTGCAACCTGAGTACCGATCAGATAACGATGACCATACTCAATGTGGAATACATGTTGCGTCACTTGTTTGACCATAAATTCCGATGTATTTTTCGGAATGTAAGGAACTTTACCTTGAGGCTTACTTTGTAGTCTTTTGTCCGGTGACTGGGCCGGTTCTTGTAGTCTTAACGGAGACTGGGCCGGAGACATAGTCTCAATAATTGCATATGGGTCTAGAGGCGGACTTGCTGGCAAAGAGGCCAGGGCCGAGTAAGTGGGTTTACCATAGTGACTTGTGAGGGTGAGGGCCGATGAAGGTCGAATAGAAGGGGGTCGAACACTAGGACCTGGTTGACTTGGTTGACCTAAAACTTGAAAACGATTACTTGAAGTTTGACCTGTAGAACCAAATGGTACTAACAAATGGTCCGGGAGTAGTTTGGGGATATCTGACTTGGTTGACTTAGCAGGTTCTTTGCCTTGAGGTTTAGGAGCCATGGGATTCCTGCAAGAATTCACGGGTAAGGAAGTCAGGGATACTGTTTTGACTCCCTGGAATGTATGCAATGTCAAAATCAAAAATACTTAAAATTGCTTGCCAACGAGCAAAAATCTGTTTTGATGCAATATTTTGAACATCTTTTTCCAAAACAAATTTTGCACTTTTGCAATCAACACGAATTAAGAATTTCTGATTTAATAAGTCAGATTGGAATTTACTTATACATAGTACTATAGACAAAATTTCTTTTTTGATAGTACTGTAATTTTGCTGAGCCGGATTCCAATTGCCGGAATAAAAACGGACAATTTGTTCAGAGGAATCTGGTGTGACTTTTTGCTTGAGAATACCACCGTAACCAAGCTCGGAGGCATCAGTCTCGACGATTTTGAAGGAATCCGGGGAAGGAATGCCAAGACATGGGAGTGTCTTAACATGTGACTTAATGAGCTGGACAATAGCCGTATGTGCTTTCGTCCAAGGTGGAGGATTCTTCTGGAGACGATCAAAAAGGGGTTTGCATTGATGTCGGAGATTTTGATAAAATTCCGCAATATAATTTAAGGATCCTAAGAACCTCTGAAGCTGGGTTTTATCAAGGATGACATCGGGGAATTTATCAGCAAACTGGATAGCTCTATCAATTGGCTGTATTTGACCTTGGTAAATGTTAAAACCTAAAAATCTGACTTTGGTTTGGAATAACTTGATCTTAGGGGCAGAGACTACTAAGCCGTTTGACTTAATAATATGAAGAAACTTGTTGAGATGTTTCCAATGTTCTTCTATGGATCTAGAGAAAACAAGAACATCATCAATATAAACTATGGTGAAATGACTATAAGGATTGAAAATATCATTCATGATATTTTGGAATTCACTTGGGGCATTCTTCAAACCAAAGGGCATTACATTCCATTCGTAATGTCCAAAAGGAGTGTTAAATGCAGTTTTGTACTTGTCAGACTCATGAACCTGGATTTGCCAAAATCCACTTTTCATGTCGAATTTACTAAAAACTGTGGCTCCTGAAAGGCGTCCTATGAGATCTTTCTTATCTGGGATAGGATACCTAATCCATTGGAGGACTTTGTTCAGGGGCTTGTAGTTGATGACTAACCTAGGAGTTCCTCTTTCTATTTCAGCATTTTTCTTGACATAGAAAGCAGAACAGGACCAAGGGGATTTACTATGTCGTATAATGCTTTTACTTAAGAGATCTTGGATTTCTGTTTTGCAGAATTCCATCATCTCTTGATTCATTTGAATGGGTCGAGCTTTTGTGGGAATATTTTTCTCACTAAACTCAGGAATGTAAGGGAGTTTAACTATGTGTTGCTTTCGGTGCCAGAAAGCATTTGGAAGGTCAGAACAGACTTGTTGTTCTAATCTAGATTGAAAAGACTTAATTTGTTGCTGAATGTTTTGACTTGTGAGTTGTTCCTCAACTCGTTTGAACTTAATTTCTTCTTTAAGAAAATCAAGATGCTGCGTCTTACTAACAATGAAATTGAGAGTTTTACTTATGGAGGCTTCCTGTAACATGGTAAGTTCCCTAGGCCTGGGAGGACTAACGAATTCGAAGGTAACTTGTTGACCAAGAATGTTAGTGGTAAGACCTTCACTGCTGGTGGTAAAGGGATACAATAGGCAAATGAAGGGAGTACCTAAAATAACTTTCTGATCAGGCATGTTTTTTACTAAAACGAACGGAGACCTAAAGCAGACATTATCTTTGCAGATGTGTGCTTTGGATAACTTATAATTAATACCCATTTGACTACCATTGGCTGAGAGGAGTCGTTCCTTTGACTTCTCATAGTATTTGGTGGGGATTAATCCTTCCTGAATACAATTAAGATCAGCACCTGAATCTATAAGGGCAACAACCTCAAAAGAATATTCAGAGTTCACTATAATGGTTACCTTTGAATGCCATTTCTGAAAATGCATTCGGTTCACTATGCTAAGGAATTTGTTACTACACTCAGGCTCATCATGGAGGAGAGGAGGAGTAAGAGAGGGAACAGATTCTGGATCAGAATCTTCAGCTGACTCGGAGGAAGTGGCTTGACTTTGACTCTTAAGTTTGTGATTTATTTTAAGAAGAAGGACTTCCTGTTCGAGAGTTTTATTACTTGCTTTTAATTCTTTAATTTCTTTTTTAACTTGTTGGACTTCAGTCTGTAAATCCTGGAGGGTTACAGGTTTCTGGGTTTGCTTAAACTTATCTAAAATTTTATTAAGACTGACTTGGATTTCCGGAACCTTTAGCTTGTTTTCATGTTTTCTTAAAGAATGTTTTAACTTGGTAAGATACTGAGCCTTGAGCTCTGGATCTTCAACTTGGTCGATCAAATTGATCAAAAGTTCTTCTTGTTGACTTAAGACATTAAGAGTTTTACTTGGGTGACAACAACTATCTTGACATCCTAATTTCTGGTTAGGGGTGTCAGATTCACTATCGGTACTAGGGTTGGAGACAGAACTAGAAGACGGGAAGTCGTCTATTTCTAAATCACTACCACTAGAATCTCTTAATTCTAAGATAGAAAATAATTTGACTCTTTCACTTTCGGGGATGTCTAAGGAATTAATGTTTTCCTTAACACGACATTCTGAACTGTAATGACCTAATTTTTTGCATTTGTAACATCTAATGTTACTTTTATCTTTAGGAGTTTTAGGCTTGGACCTTTTCCTAAAAGATTTCTTATAAAACTTGGGTTTACTATCCTCAAGAGGAGTAGACTTCCTAAAAGACTTCCTATGGTACTTGTTTGATTTTCTGAAGGAAGACTTTTCTTTGTGGTGTTTCCTTCGGGATGGTGCTATGGGAGGTAGACCATACTGTTCGCAGAAATTCCCCATTTCATACTTAGCTTTCTTTCTATCTTTGCTAAGTTGGTTACTAATCTTCATGTCAATACACATTTTCATACCTTCTTTGTTTATGATACTAACAAGATCACCGTAGGTTAGGTTATCATATTCTATGATTCCTGAGGGTTGACTTAAGACTTCTCTAATCTTATGGGCAAAGAGGTTGGGTAATCCATTAATGAATTTTTCTTTCCAAAATGGATTTTTACAATCATCTCTAAGCATGACACGAGAAATAAAGACATCTTTGTACCACCTAAAATCACTTAAGGTCGGACACTTAAGGTTACTAAGCTGATCATGGATCCGAGCTGAGATGTTACCTGGAGTTCCAAGAAAGTGTTTAATAATGGTATAAATAAGAGTATTAATACCATCACTAACACCTTTACCTAAGGCTTCATCGAAGATTGGGAAACCTGCTTCATCATGCTGTACAGCATAACGAATAAGATCACGATCTTCTTCGGTGAGATAATTTTCCCACCATTGGCGTAAAGAGCCAGTGAAACCTGAAACAATCAAGTCAACAATATCGGAATGACTAAGGGATTGGTTTACTAAGTAGCTATTTGCTACCATAGTCATATGCTGGAGTTTATTAAGGATTTCTTGTTCAGAGAAACCATCAATATTCCATTCATATAACTTGTCAGAGGAAACAGAGAATTGACTTTGGAAATTCCTTTCTTCGAATTGAAGATCAGGAGGAGTGGGTTTACTATACCAATTCTTGGTCAGGGTCATTGGATTAGGATGATAATTCTTAATCCTATGAACATTTAACTGATTAAATTGTTCTTGAATTTCACTAATTTGGTGATCGGAATCTGAAGCTGATTCAGATTCAACCTGGTTGAGAGCACCTATCTGAAGAGAAGAAGAAGGCTTACTAGATGAAGTCTTTTCAGGTGTTTTAGACTCGGCTGTAGTTAAATCTTTTAACATCTGACTAACTTTACTAAGGGCTGTGACTTCTAACTTAGAGGTTTTTAAACCTATGGGTTTACTTGTTAACTGGATCAGAGGCTTTTCGTTGACAGGGGATTGACCATCTAACTTAAGCTCAATCTTGTCTAACTGATTACCTATGGTCTGGAGATACTGGTTGGTGTAATTGTTTTGTTCAACCAGTTGTTTCTTACTATCAGAGTCTGGAATCTTAAAAGGGGAGGCTATGATCTCAGATCCTTTGTGGGCTACTATGATAGTCTCAGCAGGAGGATGACTAGCACTAATTGACTTATTCTTATCCGTGGTGGTCCATTTGACTTTAGTAAGGACTTGACAATTCAAGTTCTTGTATTTCTCCAAATACTCAAAGAAACTTATGTTTGTACCTAATTGAATCATAAGTTTCTGCCAATTATCAAAATTGACTTGTTTTTCAGCTTTCGTGTGACTTTTACTATATTGAGTCCTTTTGGCTAAATTGGTGTCGGACATAAATTCATCTTCTAGAGTTTTCATGTCTGGGCTGAAGGGTTTACTAATGGTCATCAACTGTGGGTTAACAGATTCGAAATCTGTTTGGGTTGGTGACTCTTGACCATCATCTTCTACATCGTCGACTACATGTCCTGATGTAGAGGCTTGGGTTGGTAAATGTGACTTAACAGAATACAAAGGAGTACTAACCTGAGAATTAATCTGTATATATATATATATATATATATATATATATATATATATATATATATATATATATATATATATTTTAATATAGTCTGACCATATTATTAAAAAATAAATAAATACATTTTGCCCCTTGTCTTTGGGGTCATTTACACTTTGCACCTGATGTTTTATTTTTGATACATTGGACCCATTATCTTCCACATTTTTGCAATCTGGACCCCGTACCCTATTTGGCAGTCTAAATTGACGGATTTCGTCAACACGTGAATCGGTCGACCGCTACAAAGGTAACGTGAGAGGCATGACGAGCCAGTCAATCGATACATTAGTTGATGAAATCCGTCAATTTAGATGGCAAATTGAGTACGAGGTCCACATTGTAAAAATGTAGAAGATAATGAGTCCAATGTATCAAAAATAAAACATCATGGTACAAAAAGTAAATGACCCCAAAGATAAGGAACAAAGTATATTTATCCCTAAAAAAAATATACAATATATCATAAGCGAATATTAACACATTTTAGATTAAAAAAAAGAATATTAACACATTTTAAGATAATACTCTCTCTCTTTTTGTTCATTTATTTTTCTAATTTTTTTTCTCCCACTCCTTAAACGAGTTTTTGGTTATTATTGAAATTAAAAATCAGAAATTTGATTTGCAGGCTAATGTTTTTCCACGTTTCTTTTTTATTTAATTTAATTATTAGTTTTTTCCAGGCCATTGATCTGCATCACATCAAAACTCGGACCCGAGGAGACAGTAATAGAATATTATGGTCCAAGTAGGAATAGATGATGGTGCATGTAAAGACAAGTGTGTAGAAATCTCAAGTTCCTAATAAAATAAGAGTAAGGGCAAAAAGGTCAAAAGAAAACACAAGAAAAACCAAAACGATCACCGTAGCAAAAGTCTCCAATTTCCGCTAGCCCGGATCTTTCGCGAGCCTGTTTCAGACAAATTTTCTTCCGCGCAGAGCCAAAAGTCACTTCCTTCATATTTTAATCTTCCGACTCTCTATATTTATATGTTTATTAATCTCCCTTTCGTTCTCTCGTTCTCTTTCTGAAACTCTCTCTTTCTCTGCTCCTCTCTCTCGCTCGCTCTGGTTTTACGCCGGTTTGCACCTGTAACCGCTCGACCCTCCCATTTACAAGCTTACAACTGCTTCTGCTTCTGCTTCCCCCCCACCCACCCTCTTCTATCTAAAGTGAGAGTTGCAGTTCTTGACGCGTCTTTGAATCCGTGGGTTTGGTTTTGCATGGATAGTTTTGCTAGTTACCTATTTAGCTGAAACTTTTGGAGCTTGTCCATCACATCAGCTGGTTTTGGACTGATTCAGCTTCGTGCTTATTGTAATGCTGCTTAACTAGTGTTTTGACCCCAGATGAAGGACCTTTAGTAACGGCTGAGGTAATTTACGTTTCGGGGTTAAGAGTTGGTTTTGCTTTGTTTGTTTGTTTCCTTGAAATATTTCTTTGTTTGTGACGCGACGATTCATTGTGTTTGGTTACTCTTCAGATTTAAGAGAACGGGCGAGAGAAGAAAAAGGACTCCCTAAGCATAAGGAAAAAAAATGGGTCCTACGACTAATTGGTTATCTTTCTCGCTGTCCCCAATGGAAATGCTGAGGTCCTCCGAATCGCAGTTCATGAACTACGAGAGCTCCTCCACTGCCTCTCCTCATTACTTGATCGATAACTTCTATGCAAATGGTAAACCCAACTGTTTCTCTCAGTGTAAGACCTGTTAGTCCTGTTTGGCTGCTTAGATATTGGGAAAAGAAGGATATGTGGTATTTAATTTGTCAAAAGTACGTAGTGAAAAAAAAAAATACATGCTATGGGTCTTCGTAGTCCCGTTTCTTTGAGTTTTCCAGCAATCCAGACAAACGATTTGCTCTCAAAGCTCACTGCTTCTCTTATACGAAAATCACGGTCTCATGAAAACCCCCCACACTCTTTCTAGACTTATGTTTGTTTGCTGAGTAACTTCAGAGAAACCATATTAAATGCGGGTCTGAAAGATGTGTTTTTCCCTGCTTTCAGAAGTTGAGGGTTCTCTTCAACATTTCCTGTCAAAGCTGAGCTATAGAATAGGATATCGTAGGTTCAATGAAGTCAATGATGTTTTTCAGTCCGTAAATCTAGTATGGAAGATATGTAATCCCCACATTTCCTATCTGGATTTTTCTCTGCAACCCAATGGATACGGCTAAGCAAACATCGAAATATTGGCAACTCTTGTCGAGTTACTGAATCATCTTGCCTGTTAGGAATCCTCCTGATTACCGTTTACGTTTTTCCTGTAGGCTGGACAAACCCCAAGCCCCAACTCTTCTACACAGAAGAAGAAAACGAAGCCAAACCAGCTCAAGCGCAAAGCTTAGTGGACTCATCTATTCTCACAAGCTTCATCGATCCGCAAAGCCAAAACAACCCTGTTCCAAAGCTCGAAGATTTTCTTGGCGATTCGTCGTCGATGGGTCAGTACTCGAACAGCCAAACCGAGACCCAGGACTCGTCCCTGACCCAAATCTACGACCATGGCTCAGCATACTTCAACGATCAGCAGGATCTGAAAGCACTAGCTGGGTTTCAAGCTTTCTCTACTAACTCGGGCTCTGAAGTGGATGACTCGGCATCGATGGCTAGGAACCAGCTCGCTTGCGCCGAGTTTGGCGGTCAATCGTTTGAGTCAACTGGGAACGAGTTGGCGTTCTCAAACGGTGCCACAGGGTCTTTGTCCCTTCGGGTCGCTCAAAGCTCTGAGAAGGCCATTGTTACGGTTGAGACTGTTAGCACTAAGAAGATTGCTGATACTTTTGGTCAGCGAACTTCAATCTACAGAGGTGTCACCAGGTCCCACTCAGTAACATAATCCTAGTCTTTTTCGCGCTGATATTTGTTATTTTTGTTATTATCATTATTATTACACCAGATTGTCTGGGTGTTGATTATGTAGGGGTTGGGAAATCGTTATAGCTACTTATGGCCTTTTAGAAAACATACAATAGTCAACGTGTAGAGTGTAGTGGTCTTTTATTAATTTTGATCGAAAGTTTTTTTTAGGATTATTGAGGAATTGTGAGACAATACCATATGACGGAGAATAGAAACACCCATTGCTATATACTTTAACTTGGAAGTATATTCTAATGATCTCTTTTAAAATGTATTTTGCTGTTTGAGATGGAAGATTTTCGGGAGGAATTGTGGGGGTCGTTTGGTAAAATAATTTAAAAATAAAAATGGAGAATTTTTTATATTGGAAATGGGAATAGTTTGTAAATTTCTGACTTTTGTTTTATATGCATTGATGCAGACACCGGTGGACGGGTAGATATGAAGCGCATCTATGGGATAACAGCTGTAGAAGAGAGGGTCAGGCTAGGAAAGGCCGTCAAGGTCCTCTCTCCCTCTCTCTCTCTCTCATGATATATAAATACACGATTATATATAACTTCCTTATTTTTCTTTCCCATCTGTCTTTCATGATTGACTGATGGTATATACGTGCTGCACAGATGGTACTTGTTTTTTTTTTCATCATCCACAGTTCTGAAATTTCTTTCTCTTTCTTTTCCATCACATTGATTTGATCAGAGGTGCCGCCGTTTTGTTCATTGGTTTTCCATATCTTGGTTTCGGGCGCTGTCCTTCTTTCACTCTCTCATCTTCTCTCCCCCCATCTGGGTACATCTGGGTCCATATCCACCGTGCTGGTCGATGACGAGTCCCCAAACCCACCACCCATTCACCAGACTTTGCAGACTTCAATAATGTGTCTGAACACTAGCCTGATACCTTCTGGGTTAGCTTTAACTTTTGCTTTTGCTTTCATGCACCCGCAGCAAGTCTGCCTTTGACCCCAGCACCCATTTCAAACTTGAACTTAAAAACTAAAGTGCCCACTGTTGTAGCCGAAATTGGTTGGAAGTGGCCCAAATGGGTCTGGTGGAGTCTGGACATGTGGGCTAAGAGTCTGGTTCGCACTGTCAGGGAGCTGTGGCAAGGGAGGGCAAAAATAATAATCAAGAGAAGCCATTACCACACGGGAAGTTGTTTTCTTATTTCCTGCTGATCTTACATAATTAAAATTTGGGCTTAATGGCACCCTTTGGAGATATGTACGAGTAGGAGTGTGTTTGGGTATGGGACCATCACATAAGCATACGTTAAAAACAGAAAAAGTATTGAAAATGACAATCAACTGCAGATCGAAAAAAAACTATTATATATTGAGTCCTTATTGACAGTCTTTCTGGAGCCTATGCTATGGCATGCAAGACACGTTCTTCTTTTTTATTTTTGTATACGGATAGAAATATAAATCTTGAGGCAGAAAATTTTGACCAATCTATTAGCTAATACTCACGTTCTTGCCTTTTCCTTTTGCATGTGACGTGGATCTTGGATATCTGGCTTCTACTCTTTGTTTAATTCGTTCTACAGTATACTTGGGTAAGAGGTTTTCCTTGTTGCTTTTTTCCTTATTTTGCTTTGGAGTTTATTTATCCGGTGCTTTGTTAGTGGTAATTTATTCGAATATCATATAATGACGTGATGTATTCTACCAGGTGGATATGACAAGGAAGAAAAGGCAGCTAGGGCTTATGATTTGGCCGCCCTGAAATACTGGGGTCCCACTGCAACCACCAACTTTCCTGTAAGTTATGCTTACACGTTTCTAATGTTCTAAACTATTCTATGGATGTATAACTTTGTTTCTGCATGGAAAACCACGTATCCTGTAACATGGAACTTTAATCACCCTGTAAATTGGCTTCTCTTTTTAAGGTTTCGAATTACACCAGAGAATTGGAAGAGATGAAACATGTGACCAAGCAAGAATTCATTGCATCTCTGAGAAGGTAAGCGTCGCACTTCCACAATATAGACTTTTGGTCCGTGTTTAACTTTTTCTAATATAAATTAAGCATTTGCTCTAATTTTTTCAATTACTTTCACTTGTAGGAAAAGTAGCGGTTTTTCAAGGGGGGCCTCTCTATACAGGGGCGTGACAAGGTCTGGCCATTTATATGCAATTGAATCTTTGTGCATTGCTGATGGTGGAAGATTTTTTTCCCCGTGTGCTCTATTTTTTTCATTCATTTGTGATGTATTATTTTTATGCTTCAGGCATCATCAACAGGGTCGATGGCAAGCGAGGATAGGCCGAGTTGCTGGGAACAAAGACCTATACCTTGGAACCTTTGGTAATTGATTGTGTAGCTTTAGCTTTGGGTATATTGCTCTACAAGAATAGAAGTAATGATCAGGGTTCTTTAAGCCCCGTATAGTTTTAACAAATAGAATCTGACCAATCCTTCTATTGTCTTTGAGAGGCCTTCTAATTGTACAAAGATCTCTCTGTGGAAAACTGGGGCCAGAGATATGAGCATGTTCATATCTCCTTAACTAAATTTTGTTTGAATGGTGGCAGCCACCGAGGAGGAAGCAGCAGAGGCATATGATATTGCAGCGATAAAGTTTAGGGGTGCAAATGCCGTGACCAATTTTGAGATGAACAGGTATGATGTTGAAGCCATTGCCAAGAGTTCTCTACCCATTGGTGGGGCTGCAAAGCGCTTGAAGCTCTCACTAGAATCAGAACAGAAGCCTCCTATTCAGAAACCCCAGTGTGGTGGCAGCAGCAGCAGCAGCAGCAGCATCAATTTTTCTTCCATTCCGCCCCTTCCTGCGATTCCTTGTGGAATTCCAATCGATGCTATGACGGCATTGTATCATCACCATCTTTTCCAGCACCTTCAGCCTAATAACACCAGCACGTCCGACTCTCTCGGCGCTTCAACCACCCCAACTCCAACCCATATGTTTCCAACGTCAGCTGAGTTCTTCTTATGGCCTCACCAGTCCTATTAACATGTGACCCAACAGTTAGTAGTTTCACTGATGGTGTGAACTCAGCTAACATCACCCAAAGTTCTTGCTGTGGCATTGTCCAAGCTGATCCTCGCACAGTTTCACTCTAATTCACCTCTTAACCTGGGGCGAGCAAAGGCAGGAGGTTTTTTGTCTGAAGACTAGATTTCTAGTTTCTGCAGGAACTAGGAAGCTGGATCTTGTAAACTAACTTTGGTTCAATGGGTAGTTGTTTACAGTTACTTTTTGAACAATTAGTTTGGAAAATCTTTTAATTAGTATTTCTATGTTGCATTATTAACATCCCTTTCGTATCCTAATTCACTTCTAGTTTTTTCTCTCTCTTAAATTCGTGTTGCAGAATCTTTTTCGAAAGTTCCAATTATTATTGATCAATTAAGCACCTTTTGAGATTTTTCTTCTTGTTTCACAATGTTCACAGGGATCTCCACTGAACTTAAAAAAAAAAAAAGGTGTGCTCTAGTGGTGGTGGAATAATCTGGTGCTGGTTGGCCGGAGTTAGATCTTTCCTTTGTCGTTTTAATCCACTACAAGCTTCAGAGATTCTGAGAGGCCTAGTGGATGTCATGTTGGACACTGCATTTAAGCTGCATCCCATAGAGCTAGCAAGCCGAAAATAAAGGAACCCTGCACACCTATATATATGCAAAGTACACTAAACGAAAAGTTTCCAGGATATAGGGAATGGAAATTGACCTCCTATATCGAATATTTCTGGCGCCCTATTAAAGCCGTCACTTGTGCTACCAACTATTGCTATGCACATCTGGCCCATATTTGAATCAGCCTCTTGTATAAGATAATCCCTAACCTCCAAAGCCCATAAAACTGATATGGATTGAGGTCCACTTGTGGTCCTCTGTACTTAGCCCATGTAGCAGATGAATCCCTGCTCTGTCATGGACCCACACCTTGGCATTAAAATGGTTCAAAATTTAACCATCTCTCTCCATTGACATGGTTCAAAATTTGCATGAAATGGATTCCGGATGCTACAAACCATCTTTCCATTCCACGTTCCTGAGAAATCTCTCCCTGGCGATTCAATTTGAAATCGGAAGTGGGCTACTAACTCTGCATTATTGTTAGTCCGAGCTCTCAGCCTCACATTGTAGCTCTGCCGCACTCCAATGATTAAGGCCGTCTTCCTTTCCCTAATGCCCAATTAAGTGTTACAATTTTGCACTAATTGTCTCACACCCAGTTCTTATACTAATTAATCACTTTCAAACTTTGAATTAATATTGCTGAGAAAATGACCCACTTGGTAATCGATAAAGTTGGGATATTTTGTTGAGGCAAGAAAGATGATTCTAATTATTTGTAGGCGCACAGCCGCACACAAAAGCCAAAAAAATCCTCATAATTGTCAACTTGTCTTTGGGCAAGATTTTATAGCACAAAGTAAAGTAATCTCTCTATCCTCTGTTCACCTTCACATCTAACGAAAATAGAAAATGGACCATACAGAGCAAAGATGCAAAGATGGTCAGATTATCCAACGCCCGACCCGATTCGAACCAAAACCCAAGGTTCACGGCCCCATCCGTTCCAACCCTTGACTTGCCGCGATCGTAATACTCCCCCAACCAACAAAACACCGTCGCGTTGTTATCTTCGCTTAGCCTCCCCGCCTCCTCCAAATCCTCCATGGCCGAGTCAACCAGTCACCTCCGATTCGTCGCCAGCTTCAACTCTGCCCGCTTCACCTGCGCATCCCCACGCTCCCTCTCGGAAAGCGATCTGACGCGCGGGGCGGACAGAGCCAAGTCCAGCGATCTCAGCGCGAAGGTTAGGGCCGAACAAAATCGGACTGCAGATCGAAGCAGACCACAAAATCGGACTGAATTTGTGATCCGGTCTTGTTTATTTAATTCTGGTCCATACCTTTTGACAATCCGATCCAAACCGGACCGGACCGGATTTATTAATATAAATAAAAAAACATTTTTTTATATATTTTTCAATACAATTATAAACTTAAAAGTTTTAATTTTAACCTAAACTAAAACTCTACATTTTTATATGTCCTTACCCCTTCGAAATTAACCTAAATTTAAAAAAAAAAATGAAAAAAATGAAACCGATCCGGATCACTTATAAGTAATCATGTCTGGTCCTCCATATAAGCACAACTGAAAATACGGTCTGACCGAATTTTCCGTCCAAAAACTGGATCGAATTACCAAGTGTACAGCCACAGCGGAAGTAGTGTGGCCCATGAGTTCCTGTGCCAGTGCTAGGGATAGGACATGAATTGCAAAGAACATTGCCGGTGCTAGGGATAGGAGTGCCAGTTGGAGCACAATCTCTGGCGCCATTACCGGTCTCTCTCTCTCTCTTACATTTGACAGATCGTAGGATTTTGTTTCACTTTTTGGTAATCCAATCTGGACAGTTCGTGATGGCGATTGGTCCAAGGCCCAAACTGTGCAATATAGTAAGACGTTAAAATAGCACAGGTAATATAGATTAAAGTTGCTCCCTCCCCTAGACAGATTTGTTTTAGGAACAATTAATTTTATCACCTTAAACTACCTACCACGTCAATTGTTATTTGCTCTACAGAAGCTATGCCACATAACAATTGATCACTGTGCGTAAATTGATCTGGACACTCTGTTAGAAAAAAAAAATTAGAGTGGTAAAGTGCCTCTACATGTAGAAATTGGATTTTCCCATTTGACAAATTGCAGTACAAACACGGTATCATGTACACAAACTGGGGAGTTCTATTTTTCCCTGTAACCTGTTAGTGGGAGAATTTGAACGCCGCATCACTATGCTCTATAGATTTAGGATAGAACAAAGCTAACATATTACAAGGTCGAAAGACTCGGAAGAAATAACACTAAGGTGGTGTGGAACTTCCAAATTGCACCCACATAAAACTTTAGGGCCAGATCATTTTCTACGACATTCAAACCGACGACTAACAACAAGGAACACTGCAGTCTGCAGAACGTACATACGTTGAAGAGTTACTCCATCACAAGTTGCCTGTGGCGATTGAGGTCGTTGAGATAGGTTGTGGGAGTATAATCTTCAAGGTCACAGGCATTGAAGAGGAGTGATCTTGCAGCCACAGACTTGGGTTTTGTTTCGAAAGCTCCATTCTCGGCCTTTAGTAGCTGCAAAACCTGCGGTGCACACCAATTGTTTGCATGAGCAGTCAATCCTGCAAGCCCGAAACTGAAAAGCTAGGATAGCAGAATTCATTCTTACCCGGTTCATCTGTGGACGCATGGAGGGTAAGTGGTGGATGCACACTGAAGCTGTGTACATGGCACATCTCATCTCAGTAGGATCATACGCATCTCCTAATCGAGGATCAGCTAACTCGTTGACATCATTTGTGTCCAGCAGCGGCTTTGCCTGTGCATAACCAAAAAAACCGACCAGTTATGAGTCCCAGATGACCAATATGAAGGTCTTGAAAGTTTTGGCATAAATAAACAAAACCATACCCAGATGACCAGACTCTGTCGACTTGAATCTACAGCACGGCGACCGGTTATGAGCTCCAGTAATAGGACCCCAAATGCAAATACATCAGTTTTCTGATCAACAATCCCGTGCATAAAATATTCCGGAGCCAAATACCTGAAACCAGTCGTCCATATAAAGATTCAGAAGCCCATAGGACTCTTTTTAAACTATTTGCATCAGAAATACTATTTAAACAGATAATTGAAGCAGTATGCTTAACCCGAATGTGCCCTCAATAGGGAAAACAACATGGTGAGCCCACTTCTCCGGCAGCCACTTTGCGAGTCCAAAGTCAGAAATCTGCATGGTTTGGATGAAATCACAAATATCCATTGTGGGGGACTCATCTCTACATAAATGCCTAACAGAACTCCTCGGGTGGCAAAAGTACCTGAGCATTGTAATCTTCGGAGAGTAAAATATTGGAGGCTTTGATGTCTCTGTGAATAATTCGCCTCTGGCAATTGTGATGGAGATATTGTAATCCTTCCGCTACCCCAACAGCTACCTTAAACCTCCTGGTCCACTCCAGACACACAGAACCTGGAATGCTGAATTTCTCTTGATCAGCCAAATAGATTTACAAAGGAACAGCCAAACCGCAACAGACGAATCAAAGTAAAGGGGGATTTGAGACAGCACCGAATAGCAGAGAAGCAAGGCTGCCATGGGGGGAAAATTGAAGGACAAGGTGCAAACCGCCATCAACTCCAAAACCAAGCAATCGAGCAGCATTGGGATGGTTTATGTGCGCAATAATCCCAAGCTCGGACAAGAAATCGCCAACTCTATCCTCGTTCTTGTTCTGTTTCTTTTTCAACCTTTTCACCGCCACAACTTGACCATCGGATAAGCATCCCCTGTATACCTCAGCATGCCCGCCTTTTCCGATCAAGTTCTCTATCAAAGTTGTGGACGAAATATTAGCACATCTCCACTAAACAACAAAATATTAACCATTTCTTTTAAAAATTAAGTTGTTCTGAAACTTTTATTCAATGAGACTGGCGTCATATCAGTGGCACTTCTGGGTCTAAATACGACTGAGTGTAACCAGTCATAGATGAAGCCTGTAAACTGACCCAAGTCTTAAAGAAGCTTGCCAACAAACACATTAATTTTACGGCTACTGTCATCAAACCAATTAATTGTATGGCTGCTGTCATCAAGTTATACAGCTCTGTTTCGGCTACTGACTACACGAACTCGAAGATGAGCTCTTATTGATGTGATGAAATTGAACACATCACAAAGAAGATAAACCAAAGAGGTAAAGAAGATTGTCTCCTAAGACCAAATTCAGAGAAGGAATGACTACTCAAAAGACTTTCTTTTTTATTTGTTAGTTGCACATGTTGACTCATAGGGAACAAAACGGAAGAAACAAGCGGATATCACGCAAGTCGAAAAAACAGAAGTTCAAATAGCCCACGGAAAAAAAAAAAGTCAAAAATATATTTTTTTATAAGTAAAAAGTCAAAATAATTGGAATTCAGCCTAACACGTGTCACGGACATGGAAGAAAACTAATACTTTGTACTTTCTAACACAGTATTAGGTCAGTCTTAGGCCACGCGGGAAAAGCAAGATTTTTTTTTAAAAAAAAAAATTAAGAATATTATGAAAATTGAGATAGATTAGAATTTTCTTGGACGAAGAGAAAAGCAGTAAAAAAATGTAGAATTTTATTTGAATCGATTAAAAAGTAAATAAAAATATGATCTGAGATCATTTCTATATTTATTATTATAAAATAAATAATTTAATAGGAAAAACCATGTTTTGCAGATTGTTTTTATTTTTTAATCAAAATTTTGAGTTAATTATGTTTAAATAAAAATTTTAGAATGAAGAAAATTTTGACAAAAATTTTAATTTCCAAACACGCACTAAAGTTTTATACTTTGCACGTCTTAGCTAATCACCTCCCTTTTGGGTAAAGCATTTTCCATGGAACTTGTTTGAGATGCCAATCTTAGCGTTTTGAAACCACGAACACATTTGCAGACATTTTCATGGTAGGCAGAATTTACTTTCCGAACTACCGAACCCTTTCAGCCATAAACGCTCCACCAGAGCTTGGACACAGCCGCTACCCAAAGAGCCGCCATATGGGCCCATCGCTTGGTATTCAGAGGTAATAGTTAGACAGGTCAATCAGTCAGGTCTCAAAATCTCTTTCCTGCTTTTTCTAATCCCAATCAGAAATTTGGTCAAAAAGTCGTCTCCTAGAGATGAAATTTACGCCGGTCCATCAACCGGCATTTGGCCGGATATACCAATCTCTCAGTCAATAATCCACCGGCTGATATAAGGTTCCGGTACAGGGTCGCTAATGAAGAGCCAAATGCATTCTATACAGTTAAATTAGTTGCGGCCTTGATTCATTAGGTAAAAGTGTTGTTAGATTTTTAGCAATAAAACCTTTATATAACTCTTGGAAAACAAAATACTACGATATAATTTTTTTTCTGAAGCTTTTAAATAGCATTTAATATTTTATAAAGGGATTATTTGAAAAGTTTAAGGTGTTTATTTCTCTGAAGGAAAAAAAACAAAGAAAGAAATATTCGAAGAAAAAAATTGAACAAAAAAAAAAAGAGGGAAGTCCTTAAACTGACCTGGACTGAAATTGTCGGTAGCCGCGGCAAGCTCGGCAAAATCAAAGCTCCTCCAAGACGGCTTGGGTATGGGAGTCCCATTGTAATCAATCCCATCATCGGCGCTCCTAATCCGAAGCAGCCTCCTGCTCAGACTCCTCTTCGAAACGTCGTAGCTGGCAATGGTACTCGTGAACCTTCTTATCGATTTCTTCCTCAAGGACTCGATCACAGACTTCCACTGGGACCCACCATGGCTCTCTCGGAGTTGAGCAGGCGCCACAGGTTTCTGCGTGGGAGAGATACACGAGCTGCCACTGCTGCTCCCTGTGTGGTCCGAGTCCGTAGGGCCCAAAACAGGGATTTCCAGCACGCCTCTCGGGGACGACTCGCCATCGTCAGAAATATCCAGCCCTTTGTCAACATGTGGCTCTGGCCTGTTTATTTCTGGGGTTTGCTCTGTTTCTCGTCTGGCATCTGCATAAGCAATAACACAAAACAACCACCTCATCAATGGAAAACCCATACCGGCCTCTGTTTTGGTTTCCCAGAAGACAAAAG
This sequence comes from Myrica gale, assembly GCA_963930655.1. Taxonomy (NCBI): domain Eukaryota; kingdom Viridiplantae; phylum Streptophyta; class Magnoliopsida; order Fagales; family Myricaceae; genus Myrica; species Myrica gale. Next base: position 23,209,033 of record OZ005614.1, on the reverse strand, counting down.
GTTTGTTATCCGACAGATGATAACTGAAATTATCTAAAAACCTTTTACCTTCAATAGACATGGTTAATGTGTCCCGGGTTTCTCAGATATCTCCGAAACTCAGTCGTATCCTGTCCCAGTCAAGACCCCAGACCTATAAGCATGGAAAGAAGCGCCTCATAGGGACAAAAACAAAACAAAAAATCGGAAACGGGGAGAGAACAGCCTCCACTACATTTGGGGAAGAGTCCCAGAGGGGACAAGACATGCAGCGAAGGGAATAAGGAGGGGAGACAAGGTTTGTTCAGAAATGGTATATCTTTGGGAGATGGTTATTCTTAGCAGTACTGGGGAAGCGAAGGCCGGTCCGGGGTTGATTGGAATATGTGCTGCGCTATATTTATACTGAACTCTGCTTTGTTATTATGGATATACGGTCCTTATTTATTCTATAAACATTCAACTAACAATAATACTGTAATCCTGCAGCAGTTGCTGATGCAATCTGGACCATTGGGTTGTGACGTTCGTGATTTTTGCCGTGACTAACGGTAAAAGGGCGGGAGGGGAGGAAGGGGACACAACTGACGATGGATGTAAAATGTTGGAATTGTCAAGGGTAGTTTCGACACTGTGGATGAACGTCTTTTGATGTATATGGAAGGGTCTCGTGTCCGTACAAAACCCTGTGGCCAAGGGCCCAAGAGGAGTAATTTACAATGGAAGTCCAAATTGAAAAGCAATCATCCTCCTTGCTTAAATTGATCTCTTGAATACTTTTAAGGCAAATCTCTAACAAATAATTTCTTATCAATTTCGAATTAAAATAAAAATTTTGCTCTTTAATGTTCTAATAACAATCTCTAACAAACAATTGCCCATTATTTTAAAATAATAATAAAATGAATCGTTTTATTTGCAAAGAGGTATATATTGTGCAAGGTGAAATTTCAATTGGGTTTGTAGCGTATAAGTAAAATTCTTTTAAAACGTTTTTTTATAATCTCAAATTAGTAAATAATAGTGGAGGTGAGGCTTTTACTGTGTAGGTAAACTTACACGTTAATTATATATATTATAATTAATAACTTTATATATTTTCTAGTAAATTTGTCCTTTTTTTTGTTTTAGATCCAAATTTTATTGTGTTAATTCACTACGTAAGAGTTAATTATGAACGCATGCGTCGCGAAAAAGTAGGGCTGAAGAAGCGTATTTTCGATCCTATTAAATGTGGTACGGATTGGTTTCAATTTTTTTAAAAAAATAAAAATAATTTTTTTTAGATTAATTTCAAATGAGGAAAAACATATAAAAATGTAGAATTTTAGTTTAAATTAAAATTAAACGTTTTAAGTTTGTAATTTATATTAAAAATATAAAAATATACATTTTTATTTATATTAATAAATGCAGTCCGATCTGGACCGCATTTTAAAAATTAGGACCGGACTGGACCTGCGATCCGGTCCGGTTGTGTGCAGCCCTAGAGAAATCATGGGAGATGAGACAAGAAGCTGTGAGCTGTTGTTTTGGCTAACATCATGATTAGACGACGCTTTTAAGTATATGACTAAACTTGTGCATTGTGGGGTTTGAATCATGACTAAACTTTTCTCATCTTAAGCAAAAAGAAAGAGGTGGGCGATTTTGAAAGTGATTTCGACTCGGGTTTCACCTGAGACTTTTCTTTGAATACATGCAGCAGTTACTTATCACATACATAATTTAATCGTGAATTTTGTTATTGTGGAGAGTCAAACTACGATTCTCTGAACAATAATATTCATGACTAACTCATTTCCACCTCAAAATCAACATCCCTAGCAAGTTTATCTTAATGAGTTCAATTGATTAAGTTTATCTTAACGTAGAGTAAGATAAATTATGACTTATTTTGTAGACCAAAGATTCATCAAAACCTCACTTACTACTTAATCATGTATCATTCTTTGATTAAGTTATACCCATTTTGGCGTTTTCAATTCCTAAAAGAACGAGGTTTTAGTTTTTATGTAGTGAATTAACTTAATTTGATATATAGTTGATCGTGATTAATGAACGAACTGCATGCAGCTTCATGATTGAAAAAGTCAGACCAAATTTGCGACGTAGACTCCTCTTATGTAGGAACCCACAAGGAGCAGCTCATTGAAGAATCTCGTACGAGGTGGCCGGGCTAGCGGCCTGAAAATTCAACGAGGTATATATGATCTTTGATATATATCGATCAAGCTTTGTGCTATCGTAATCAGGAAATTAAGTTCTACAAAAATGTATGGCAAGTGGAGAAGAGAGTTTATCAATACAGTTGGTGAACTAAACCCGTTAGTGTGACTTGAAACACTTGCTGCAATACATATAATCCCCAAAACCCAAACCCACCAACCTCACCCACGGTCACTTCAGGCAGGGAAGTAGTTCGTTTATCTGAACTATCTTTGTCATCTTTAAAGAAACTTGAGTCAAAACGAAGAGGGAACAAAAGGTACGTACCCTCTACCAAATTTCGAGAGCTCCTTTTCGTATATATTGGAAGGGAGATAAAGAGTGGACTTGTAAACTATAAAAGTAAGATTATGCAGCTCTTACTGCAAGTTTCACTTGACAGGTTTAAGTCCGGCTTTGGTGCTCCAAACTCAAGTCTCAAGGTGGGACACCAACCCAGAAGAGAGAGAGAGAGAGAGAGAGAGAGAGAGAGAGAGAGGATATTTGGGGATGATATCATCATATATTATGATGGGGTAGTTAAGCTATGCCTCAAAGAAGAGGGACCAGTAGTTCCACAACCTAATGATAAACAACAAGAATGGATCACTAACATTGAGCAAACATCTGAGATCACGCATTCGGACAAACGGTGTGTGGGCATATTTGCGAGCCCCACCTGTTATTACAAAAGGAAGCCAAGAGAAAGAGAAAAACACATGCGGGGGTTAATTAAGTGCTTCAGATGAGGCCTGGTTGAACCAAATCCTATCAACTGAGAATGCAGGTTCTCATGGCCTACTCTCTCTGCATATCGTAATAAATATATTCAATTTCTTTTTTTTTTCTCTGGTCAAATTCGTGATTAAATTAAGGACTGGACCATGGAGTTTCAAATACCATATCGCATACAGAGTCCACTGAGGTCCTGGTATCTGGGAAAAAGGCAGTCCACCGGCAAATACGATTAAGGGTGAATTTTGTTGGAAAATATAATTTAATTAACAAAATTTATCTCCAACTATCAATATAAAAATTTGATATAATTGATGATTTAGTATTGCGTAGAGTAGGGATCTTGAATTCAAACCCCTAATTCTACTCTGCCTTCCATTTTTAAATTCTTTCCCTAAGTTCGTCTACATAGAAAATGAATCCTCCTCTTGGTATAAATTTCTAAATTTTTAAAGATATAATGGTCTTGTTTGAGCCCCAATAATTTGGGTCCAAAAATTTTAGTTTAATAATAAAAAATGCATCACATAATTTTTTATTATTATAATATTTATTAAAAATCTTTTCTCTTCACTTTTTCACCAACTCTCATAATATATCTTTACTTTATAATATTTCTCAAACCTCAATACCCAAAATTTTCACCCTCAAACATCAGATACTGTGTGATGAGTCATGATATAATCGGCTCATACCAATCTAAAGGCCTAAGCCCAAAAGGCCCAACAATACAATTAAATCTCACGGATAGTTCTCCATAAGTTCCAAGTCCCGCATTATCCACATATCTCGAAAATGTCAGGTATTTTACTAATCACCTATCCGATAAACGGAATAAGTTCTCACTCACAATAGGATCAAAAGTCCTAATTAACCACCCCAAAACTTGATTCCCACTAGGATTATGACTCTTCTCACCTATAAAAGCAATGTATTTATAACTATTAAGACGATTGGTACGTAGGATCATATTCTTGCTGCACAAAGTAATTGAGAAAATAATACTAAGAAGATCCTTATAAAAGCTAGCTGCTATGTTTGGTATGGTTGTCCTTCTTGAAAATATTTTTTTTTAATATGTATTTCTTTAGCAGTTTGTTAAAGTGTTAAGACCTCTAGAAAAACTGTTTAGAAGAAGAAATTTGTTTCAATATATTTTCTCTCCGAACGTGAAAGTTATATATATTTGTATTGTGAGAAGAATTATTTATAGATTTTGTCGCAAAAAACAAGATTAATAATTAGAAGGAAAATATTATTATAGACTGAGGTGATGTTCGTTTACCATTTTTTTAGGATTTTGCATCATTTTTTTTACAATCTAAACATCACAAAATACACGTATTCAAATACAACACTTTATTACTTTTTTTTACAAACATCGATAATTTTTAACGACTTCTGCATGCATGCCAATACAGCTTTAACATCACATAAATATTCACAATTTTATCAGAATCCTACAAATTGCTTCAAAACGAACATTAAAAAGCATTTTAGGAGAAAAAATTAGATGAAAACAAGACTTTGAAACATGTAATCAAACATAATAGAGACTCAAATTCTTCTTACTTTAGTACAAGAGCCATGAAATTGAAATGTTGTGCTTAACAGCGCACTGTAAAGCAATTTTGTTGGCACGGGTGCCGATGTGAAGTTTAATTAATGTAATTAATTAGTCGATATTTATAGCGTGCAAGCGCCCGTAGCTCAGTGGATAGAGCGTCTGTTTCCTAAGCAGAAAGTCGTAGGTTCGACCCCTACCTGGCGCGTCCTTTATTTCAAATCAATTTTGGGATCTTCTTCATTTTTCTAGTACATACTAAAACTTTTTCTCGATTAAAAAAATGCATATCCACCGAGTGTAACAAATCCATGATACCTCTAATTAGTCTTTAAGTAACCCCTGGTTAATATATTTTACAGCTTCAGTCAACAACTCTTTAATGGTTAAGTTGTTGTCAAACCATACCCTTTCATGTTTTTAGTTAGATTTTTTAGACGGTTCCTAAAAAAAAAAACTAGCCAAAAAGATTATTCCAAGAGTGGAGCCTAAGATGGTGTTTTAATAATTATAGCTTTCAATACCTATTTAGTTTGGATTGGAAAATTAATGGGTACTAATTCAAAATTTGCAAAACGAACATTTAAAATCTCAAAAATTTATATACAAACACCAATACTTTTACACAATATCCAATAATTTTTCATACAAACTCCAATACTTTTTAAAAAAAAAATTATAACAAATCTTATCTCTTCATACTTTGTCACTTAATTCAAATATTTTTTTATTAAATAATTACATCAAATCATCTCTCTCTATATACCTTGTTACAAATTTCAACAAAAATTAAATATTTTTAAACTTTGCACCCACTTTTACACAAAAACCTATAAAAATATAATTTACTTAAATATTCACAATACTATCAAAATCATAAAAAATCTTACAATTTTGTATAAAAACGAACATCCCCAAGATTTATCTGGTACCTACTTTTGTGCTAAACTATGTTAAATCATACTAAAAAAAGATGAAAAATTCGTATAAACTTTGTTACTAATCAAACACTATTGATTTCTTCTCCAAACTTTGTCTAATTAAGATTAGATGTTTTTTTGTGTGTGGAAATTTTCATCTATTTAGGTTTTTGTATCTCCTTACCATTCCAATGTGATTGGTTATATTTTGAAAAAGGAAGATAATATTACCACAATTCTTAAAAATTCAAACAGTGAAATTTGAGCCCTAAATTTATAATTTCCTATTAAAAATTTGAAGGGAAGAGGAAAAGTAAGAAAATAAAAAAATAAAAAATAAAAAAAGGAAAATACTCACTATTTGTAATATAGAGTAAATAATTTTTTATTAGTTTTTTTTTCCCAATTTGATACGTGAATTAGACTGTTGAATTCGGGAGGAGGAGAAGATAAAACATGAAAATGTTACAGAGCTTACGTTGAATTGGATCGAACTGTCGACGAATTGATTAGAGCATGAATATAATATTGTGGGATTGGGCGCTAAATCTCAAATTTGAAGAATTGATTGAACTCTGAAGATGATGTTTTGGGCCTGGGCCTGAAATCAATGTTGAGAAGTCTGCAATCAAAGGGAGAGCGAATTCCCCATCCACCTTATGCTCAAAAACGGCAGAACGAAGCAAGTACGTCGTCCTCTTGCTCAGACGACTCAAGTCCTCGAGTCCTCCCTAAGAGAGAGGAAATGGCTCTATTGGGCGAGGAGGGTAGGGGCTACGACCTGGCCAGAAAACTCGAAACTTGCGGTGTCTGGCGCACGTGGCTGGGGGAGTCCAGTTACGCCTGCTTCGTCCACTTCCTTACCTCGCCTTCCGCATGGGAAGCCTTCATGCGAACCGACGACTCCAAATCGAGGGCTCAGATCCAGCTCCAACTCCGTGTTCGAGCGCTCCTCTTCGATAAAGCATGCGTCTCCCTCTTCCTCCGCTCCAATCCTTCCTCCTCCTCATCTGCTTCTTCTTCTTCTTCTTCTTCTACGTCGCTAGCGTCTTCTTCTCATGCCGTTTCGAAGCTCAGTCCGACTTGTGAGTTATTCTCTGATGTTTCGCGCTTTTTTTTTTGGGGTGTGGAACTGTGGTTGGTTTGTAATTGCGCTATTGCTGCAGATTTGCGATTGCACGGTGATGATCTGTACTTTACGCTGGAGAATTCTGCACATGACGGGTTTCAGCCGCGGGAAGGTGGTGTTTCGTCCATTACGGCGTCGTCTAAGGTTCGATACCCCTATTTCATTCACTTCCGGCTGTAATCTTTATGGTTTTTGTTCGTTCGTTTGCTCCAACAATTGTGTGCATTCAATTCCACGTGAAAATTAATTAGCCAAAAACAGAAGGAGAAATAAAGCCACACGAGAATTCGACGAGTCCGGCCAATTTAATCCATTGGAATGTTTCTTTTAACTTTATGTTAGCAACATGGACCTCCATTGGAAATTTTTCTGATTGCGAGCAGATAATGAGGGAGGCTACATGATATTTGGTCCGCTATTTAACTCTCGCTTGCACTGACTCCAATTTTAGTCCAGCCCCAGTACACGTTGTCCTGGAGCTTACCCAGTGCGATCAAGAGGATGAACTATGTTGTACTCCTCAATGGTGTAGCCAATGGCATGTGGGCACAATGCTAGTCGGTTGTCCTATCATTTTTCCTCTTTTCAGGCTGCCTCTAGCCACATGCTTTGCTGTCACTTCTTGTCTTTTTACTCGGACGTCAATTTTCCAGTTATTGCATCAAAATTTAATTAGAAATTCACTTGAAGTTAATGTAGTACAAATTTAAATTTAAAACATGACTGATGCCTTAACTTTTCTTTTAGGAGATATTTGAAAATCATATGTGTGGCTAGGGGAAACTTAGAAAAGTGTCCATTTCATTTATACAAACAAGGATAAGGAATTGCCTCTTGATGGTAAAGTATTGGCACTGTCTTTTATGTACATAAAAATTGTTCCACAATTTAGGTTACATTTTTAGCTGTTGACAGCTTGATTAAGAGAGAGTAGATTCATGTGAGTTAGTTTTTTTTTTGTGTAAACGAGAGAGTCTACAAATTACGTACTTAACATTTGCATTTTTCTAGTCAATTAGGAGTTTAATGTTCTCTGTGCTCAGTTTTTGGGAGCTAAGTTCCACCATGCACAGTCCTAGAGATGTTTGTTTGTTGGCGGTGGCATATTTGTAACAAAAAAAAGCACTGTAATGGATATTAGCATTATCAAATTTGGTTTGAGCTGGTTTTTTGGAGAGAGAAAACCTCACTTGAGGGGTTTTAAGCTTTCCTTGATAGGAAGGATAACTTTTTGTGCATTTCATGTGTCTGGATGACAGGGCTTTTACTTCATCTTCCTGCAGTTATCCAAGAGTCTATATGTTTTCAAATCTCCCCTTGGTTCATGGGTTTGCTTACATATTTTTATGTGTACTTGCTAATGTTAGAACCCTTGGTGTCTTCTGAAAGTTTTCTTATTGACGTTAAAAAGGTCTTGTTATGGATATCAAGCTGTTAACACTAGAAAACTGTGTCTTCTCCTGGATTGCATTTACTATATACTTAGGGGCCTGTGTCCTATGCATTCTTTAAGTTGGTAAAGACCATTTGAAGGCTGCTTTTCATTTTCTGAGACCTTTCAAAAACGGTTAAATTGTTCAAAAATGTGGTTTTCATAGTCCATGACTTTGATGCTAACCTGGTTTTCTCGTACTGCTATGTCATGTCACTGTCTTTGCTTTTTGTAAAACAACTTATTATATCGTACAAAATACACCACTTCAGCGGCCATTTATTCCCTTGCCGTAAGGGGGACAGATATATATTTCACGCCTCATTTCTGTAAAAACGCTGATACGCCTCAATGTGGGATAATGTCATCTTTATCTGGTGTCTTCTGAAAGTTTTCTTATTGATGTGAAAAAGGTCTTGTTATGGATATCAAGCTGTTAACGCTAGAAAACTGTGTCTTCTCCTGGATTGCATTTACTATATACTTAGGGGCCTGTGTCCTATGCGTTCTTTAAGTTGGTAAAGACCATTTGAAGGCTGCTTTTCATTTTCTGAGACCTTTCAAAAACGGTTAAATTGTTCAAAAATGTGGTTTTCATAGTCCATGACCTTGAAGCTAACTTGGTTTTCTCGTACTGCTATGTCATGTCACTGTCTTTGCTTTTTGTAAAACAACTTGTTATATCGTACAAAATACACCACTTCAGCGGCCATTTATTCCCTTGCCTCAAGGGGGACATATATATATATATATATTTCACGCCTCATTTCTGTAGAAACGCTGATACGCCTCAATGTGGGATAATGTCATCTTTTTCTGACTTGTTTCTACATGGACATTGGTGTTGTATGGTTCCCTTTTTCTATATCAACCTCCTTTTATACATGATATTGCAGGTCAATATTCTTGTGAATTTTTCTTTGTAAAAGGTTTATCAAGCTAGCTCCCTATAATGGGCATATTTGTAATCTTCCCTGCATGTTGGTGCAATGTTGTTTATTTTGAGATAAGCTCTACGCATAACTTGAATGACAGAAAAACAATTTTCAATACTAGGAATGATTCATATTATCTTGAGCTTCTGCTGTCAAGAGCATTTGGTTATAGCTGGTGTCCTCCCATTTTCCAAAACAATATGCATTAGTTGAGGCCAGCTTATGTACTCAATTGTGCAGATTCAATCAAGGGCAGCTTTTAGCAGCATATCAAGATACGGTGAATCTGAAATTGATAATGCATCCCAGAGATTCCTGAATGAAGAATTGCCTGAAACATGGTATAACCAGTTCATTGAGAAGTATAGAGTTAGCAAACCCTACAGGTTGTCATCTACAGACCTTGAATCAGAGAAGCGTACACCCGAAGAGATGTCTGCTTATCTGAGAGTTATTGAGAATCATAAGAAAAGGCGTGTTGCATTTAAAGAGGATCACTACATGGGTTATGGAAATTCCAAGTTGGAAAATGCATCAAACGTGCATCCAAATGCTGTTCTAAATGGCAGTAGTTCAATTGAAGATGATACACCATTTTTCCCAGAGACAATGTTTACATTCAACTGTGTTCCTGACAGTGCACTCCCCCTCAATGATAGAGTGGAAGAAAACCAGAAAGTGGAGTTCTATGGAGTTCTTGATAATTTGCCTCAAGTTATGACCAGGAGTCCTGTGATGATCGAGAGGCTGGGTATCAGGCCTGAGTACCTTAGCATGGAACATGGAGGAAGCTTGTATCGTGGAAAAATTGGGTCTGAGGGGTACAGAAAACACCTCGGTCCAGAGCAAGCGTCACAGATGTCTCGAAAGGTAATAGCACGCATGTTGATAAGTGTGGGGTTTGGTGGTGCCTCTGAAGTTCCAGTGGAAGTCTTCTCTCAGTTTCTGAGCTGTCATGTATGTAAGTTAGGCCGAATACTGAAAGTCCTTGCTGATAGTTACAGAAAGCAGTGTTTGGCAGCTGAACTAATTAAGATGTTCCTTAAAACATTGGGATATAGGTAAGGGTCAAATATCTTCAAGATTGTGCTATCAAAATGCTATTGTTATTGTTGTTGTCAGAAAAAAAATGCTGTTGTTATTGTGCCTTGACGTTGGTTTTTGTTCCCAGTCAATTGAAGAGAGATAATGTACTATCCCACCCCTTAAGAGCATTTTTCTGATTTGAAAGAGCCTTAAGTGTATTTGTAGACTTACAAGGCGTTTGTTAAACAAAAATTTTAATAAAATCAAATACACTTCGAAATTTTACTTTTACTTTTATTCGGTCCTTCATTTTCTTCAGTTGTAGGTATTAGGAGTTTCAAGAAATTATGCTCTCTCTCTCTCTCTCTATCTCACACACACACACAAACACACACTGACACGGACAGATAATTGCTTTTGAAACCCCGCTTATTTGTTAGTGCTTCCAAAATAGTGTGAGCAGAGCTAGGGACAATTTCGTGCCCTTTGTGTTTTGCCGTCCAAGCATACTTTCTGGTGTCACCTTTGCTGCAACTTGTATACATTAGACCTCAATTGATAGCAAAGGGATGAAATGTTCCAAGTGGGGTGATCTATCAGCCATAAATGATTGCATAGATTTACAAAGGCTTGGTTATAGTAATCAAATGGCTTTTAGTTTTTTCAACAACTTATTGAGTAGCCAGTTATGGTAAAATAGGCTGGCACGAAATCAATGTTCTCAAAAACGTAATGTCATTTGGTATATTTTGACAAATGATATTATGTCAATAAAAATATTATATATACTCTTGCTCTTCTTTTGTCTTGTAGTTTATATTGGCCTTCTCACTATCAATTAATTATCTCACATGTCTATTTTTTTCTGTTAGTAATCTGGGGCCTTTAGCAGAGCATGTAAAGGATGGCTCCAGGAATTCTGCACGGCAAACTCAGGAACAACTTCAGGGAATCCAGCCACAATTGCAGTCACAGCACCATAGTTCCCTTCTACTTTCCCAGCAAGTATGTCCATTGACATTCAATTTCCCTGATTTCTACTTGACTTTTTTTTCAAACTATTTCTTCTTGCATGTTTCTTATGTTCTTTGTAACTTCTGGGCTCTTCATGAAAGAGTTGTTTATGGGAGTCCAAATTCAGCTGGGTAGTTAAAATTTGTAGTTGGGTCTTTTTGGCCAGATCGACTGCTGTTATCTAGCCTCCAACAAACGACCACATCCACTTTTTTCATTCGCTGTGGATCATGTGTGAAATGGGTTTTTTGAGACATTATTTTCCACCTGTGGTACTTTCCATATTTTCTTAGCACAAAGCTATTGACGTAGACCAAGGTTTGTAGGCTGGGTTTCAGATTTCCGAAAATCTCCTTCAATTTTTAGTTTTCAGGGTGTCAGTAGATTTTCGAGGTTGACCTTTGCATGATTTGCCATTATTAGTATTTTCCCCTTTGTTGAGGAATAGTGTGGCATTATTAATGTGCTCCTTCCATTCCAATTTCTGGTGAACCTACAGATGCCTAGACAAATGCATCCACAGATGCAGCAAGTCGTTCATCCCCAGAATCTGGCTTTTCAGCAGCAGTTGGATAGGATGCGAAGACGCCAGCCCTCCACTCCTCGCCCTGGTATGGATATGGAGAAGAACAGACCAATGGTGCAAGTGAAGATTGAAAACCCATCAGAATTACCGATGGATGGCAATGCCTTCAACTCTATCAATGCTAGACATCCACAGATGCAGTTTCGGCCACAACAAATTACTGCAATGTCAAATCTCCATGCACCACAAGGCAGTCAATTTAGACAGATATCTTCACTTCAAATGCCCCAAATCCAGACGCAGTAAGAAAATCTCTGAAAAAGAATTTTCTGCTAGTTTCAATCAGTATAAGGGAATCTTGATTGAATTTCTGCCAATTTTATCGTTGCTGGCAGGAACATGGGCATTGTTCGAGCTCCACCGGTGAAGGTGGAGGGCTTTCAGGAATTGATGGGTGGGGATACCTCATCAAAGCATGACACTGAAGAAAATAGGCTGATGTCTCCCTCGAGTAAATAGCTTTGCTGCTATGTTCTCCGGCGGGCTGTCCTGACTCCTGACCCTGGTACTTTTTATGCCATAGCTTTCTCCTTGTTTGTGGAAGGAACTTTGGATATTCCTGATATAAACCCTGCATAATCTCTGTATAGTTTGATAAGGAGACTTGATCTTAATTTTGTTGTTGCACTGATAAAATCCACCCGTTATAATTATGCCTGAAGTGACTATCTATCATTCGTCCCTTCTCTGTCACGTGGATGGAAAATCCTGTAATGAAGAGTGGCTATCTATTTCACTCTTCACTGGCCCATTTAAAAAAAAAAAAAAAAACAGGTTGGACCATCTGCCCATCTGCCCCAGCTAACTCTGTCGTATGGGGGCATCCTTGTCATTAGCAAGTGAAATATCTGTTGCGCACTTGAGCATGAAAGAAGTCTATAACTAGAAAGAATTACAAACAAAAGCTCTACGTGCCCAACAATCTCGTCTATGGCTAATGTTCGTAAGCTTCATGCAGCCTTGTTGCCATGTCTAACCTTTGGTCACGTGATCCCAAAGATCCCGTAACTTAAAAGTAGTAGGTCCATGATCAACTACAAGAAGCTGGGGCTCGTTTTCTTGAAACTCCACTGCGGAGTGGATTATACGATCTTGGTCCTTACTGGCTGCGGTCTATAGGCTATAGCAGGCAGCTAAGCTTGGCGTTTCTTGCGTCTTCGTTAATATTCTAGCCGCTTGGTAAGTTTTTTAAGTTTGGACATAGTGATGATCCACGGACTTCGCGGAACATTTTGCTGTTCCTCTCAACTGGGTCGGGTCCCATTCCATAAAACTGTATGTTGGGTTTGGTTTTAAAAAAAAATTTGTTTATTTATTTTGGAGGGAGTGTAAATTCTCTTGAAATTTGTGAAAAGTTTGTTATAAGTTGTTGAAGTTTGTAAAAAATTTGTTAAAAATTATTGATAAAAAGAGGAGGGTAAATTTTTTTTAAAAACGTTATGAGAACAAACCAAAAATTTTAAAACTTGTTCGATTTACCTGTATTCTCAGGATTTTTTTAATCATGAGAATACACAAACCGAACATGTTTTTTAACATCACTTAAAAATAACTACTGCACGCATGCGAATAAAGTTAACATCACCTAAAAATTTTCAAAACACAAAAAATCCTCAAAATAATTCATAACCGAACATCCTTAGTTTTTCCTGTAACAGGCTAATAGGTTTTTCAACCGGAACGAAAAAAAAAAAAAAGTGAATGCTTTGGGTGGTTGTCTTACCGACAACTGTAGTCTCGGGCGTGCATCTCATGCGCACAGCCATTTTCCCTTATGGCCGACCCCTCTTAGCCACCCACCTACCACTGTTGCCTCCCTCCGCTGACATGTGGCACTTTTATACCTTGTTGACATGTCCTCTCTTGGACGCTCTGACTAGTCCCTTAAAGCATGTAACTCAAGTTTTTAAAGCTCCTTGAATTAATGAAATGTTATGAACTGCTGTAAGTATACTAGTTGGTTTGTCGCCTCTTCGGAAGATCTGATTAGTCACTTATAGAATTAATAAAATGCTATGAACTGCTGCTATGTATATATATATATATATATATACACATATAATACACATAAGAGATTCGAGTCAATTGTTTCGGGTTGTCATGTTTTGGTTGAATGAAGCTAGAAATTTAGGAAAATGGACCGACCAATTTTAAAGAGAGGCAACATGTACATGGATGAGTTCTACCCATGACATAGTAATTTTGTAAATAATATAGCATTAGTTTTATGTTGGAAAATAATATCATATGGCTCTATGATTAAGTTACTAGGTGGTTCCGCCAACAGGCAAACAGAGATGAAAGTAAAAAAGTTAAACGCAGGAAAAGATCCATTGAAAGAAAAAATTTACCCTCATCATAATCAGGATGGGAATGGTGAATCGACGTTTTCCGCTTCTTATCATCAAGTGAGGAACAAGAAAAAAATTGGAGAAGCTAGTTTTGATCTTGTTAGCCAAAGAAAGAAAAGTTCTAAACATAACTAGAGTCACGTTACCCCCCTCCCCCCTCCCCTATCTTCGACCTTTAGGAGCATCATAACATTTGATGTATAGTGCAACTTTAACAACGTTTACAATAGAGAACTAGTCCCCTCCTCTCCTTCACAAACGAAATAAGAAAATTCAGGCCCAATTTACTCGTTTATTTTGCAACCATTAAAGACAATCACAAGTAGGCCACGAGGGACGGGACATCATACAAACTGAGATGAAGACCGACACACAATACAAACCGACCACTAAAACCGGGTCATAGAACAAACGGAGAAAACGACCACAAGGGTCGAGACTTATTTGGGAACACAACCGGAGATACGTTTATTTCGGAACTCTAGTAAGCATTACTTTTTACACTTCCCCTATCATTTGGTGACAAACCTGTGGTTCTCAAGAAACTCAACAAATTTGTCTATGTATCGGTTCTGGAGGTCCATATCCCCAAATACGGTGGCCATTTCCTTTGCTCTATCCCTGTATATCTGTCCCTCCGCATCCTTCATTACCAACTTCACCGTCTCGGCCACCGAGTCCCTGGTAAATGACCCGTCTTCATCATTTCTGGGTACCTCAACTCCTGCCTGCTTCTCTCCCAACAACCTGGCGGTTAATGCTGGGTCCCCAAAGAAGGGCAACAAAATAAGCGCACGTCCAAATTGAATTGCCTCGATGATTGAACTCCAACCACAGTGAGTCACAAATCCCCCGACTGAATCGTGAGCCAATATCCTGAGCTGAGGAGCCAAACCCGTCCAAACAACCCCACGGCCTCTGGTTCGCTCCTCGAATCCTTCCGGTAGCTCAACTGAGTCGTCTGTGTACGAGCCACTTCGCTTTCTTAGAGCCCAAAAGAAGGGCAACCCCGATTGTTCTAGCCCAAGAGCCAACTCGTTAAAGTCTTGCTGACTCGGTTGGATTTCGCTTCCGAGTGCTATGTAAACCACTGACCCTTTCTCTTGTTTGTCTAACCACCCAACAATCGTTCCCCAAGCGCTGTCTTTGTCATCTCCGCTTTCTTTCAACGAGGGTGGCAATAATCCCACTGGAATCACAGGTCTATCGCAAAGGTTCCCAAGGAGCTTCAACCACTCACCTTCCACCTCCGTGCAAGATTTAATGGCCAAGACTTCGGTTCCTGAGAACACTGTCCCGAGACGAAACCGGTCCGAAACCCCAGAAGCATTTGCTTGTAAGAAGCCAGAGATTTTCTTCACTTCAAAGAGCCGAAACGCCGTTTTGGTTGGAAAGGGGACCCATTTGGGAGGGACGATGAAATGCTCGGGCTGCGTCCGCTCATCTTCTGTGTCCCCCTTAAACGGTCCAAAGAAACTCCAGGTTGATGCGTTGAAAGCACTGAAGAAAGCCCGTGAGATGCCTAGTTTGATAGCCATTGGTGGTAACCAGTGAGGGGCAAAGTCGTGAATAATCCAATCAGGTGCAGAAGTTTCTAAGAAATGGGTCAAAGGTTCTTGTAGACCATCGTGAGCTATCTTAAGGTATGGTACCATGTGGGAAGGTACGTCCATGGTGGCCTCGGCGTTTTCTCTACACGGGGCAAGGGCAGCTTTACTAGAGTCATCAAAGGTGCTACATCTGAAGGGATCTTTGGGAGGCGCTCAATGTTTCTTGGCGTGGATATGAATGAAACACGGTGACCCTTTCGGGCTATACGCTTGGCGAGCTCTAAAGATGGGATGATGTGACCAAAGGCTAGCCATGGAAACATGGCCACGTGAAGTCTCTTTGGCTCAGCCATGGCAATCAGCTCGGTAGTGCTTTGCCTCTTTCAGCTCAGTCGTGCTTTGAGTTCACCTTGTTTTCTCTTCTCTGGCGGAAAAGGCTACTTATAGAGCAAATGATGGACACTGGTTCACGGTTTTTCCTAATGGAATGTACTGCTTTGCAATCATAACCCGAAGTGTTTATTTTTTAACTGTAAATCAGAGTACTAACGAATAAGTTAACGGAAGAATCCAAACCTCTCCGTTGCAAAGCAATTCCGGAGTGAGGGAGAAAAGAGTCAAGAGTGAATTCCAAACGAGAAAGGAATGGGTCAGTCCGAAATTCACGCCTATTTAAGATTTTTTTTTTTTTCTAGGTAAGCCTATTTAAGAATTATTCTGCAATTCGGTCACCAAGAATTGCAGAAGATACCCGTGGCCAAAAGATTAATTGATCTTTTAACATAAGGGTAGTAGTCATGTGATGTTCCTGGCCCCAACAATAAATTTGGAGAGATAATCCGGTCCCAAACGTAGGTGTTCCGAAATCTATGAGTGTGTTCGGTTAAGGTGTATTGTGAGAATTTTTTATGTTTTGAGAATTTTTATGTGATGTTAATTTTATTGATATGCGTGTTGTAGTTATATTTATATGATGTAAAAAATTATGTTTGATTATAGAATCACGAGGATTCTTCCTAAACTAACCCTATCCCATCAAAAAGCATATCATTATGCTGCCAATTTCTTCTACACAGCTTTTAATACTATGGGCCTTCGTACGAAGGACCTCATCTGAATGACAGATAGTAATAAATGAGAGACTGGAAGAGATTTGTACCGTACTAGTAGCCTGACAAAGTTTGGGGCCGAGACAGAAACCGTGTTGTCAGACCCAACCTAACGAACTGTCCAAGAACAGAAGCCGACCAGAGACCGGTAGCCACTAGTCACCGGTTCTCTGGGATAAAGTTGAGTTTGCGATTGACCATTTCGCAAGTTTGGGTCAATTTTGATTAAGTGAAATATTAAATAGATGTTACGAAAATTGATAAAATTAGAATTTAATTAAATTTTGAAAAAAATACTGAATAAAATAAAATTTTATAAAAATTAATTAATAAGAAAGAAGAGATGTATAATTTTATAGAAATTATTAAAAACGTGAATAGATAAATAATAGGAGTGAATAGATAAATAATTAAATATATAAAATTCACTCCTATTATTTATCTATTCACGTTTTTAATAATTTCTATAAAATTATACATCTCTTCTTTCTTATTAATTAGTTTTTATAAAATTTTATTTTCTTCAGTATTTTTTCAAAATTTAATTAAATTCTAATTTTATCAATTTTCGTAACATCTATTTAATGGGCATGTTTGATTGCCAAAATATTGGGGAATATTCCCAATATATTGGGAATCTTGTGAAAATTGAGATTTATTGGGGTTTGAGAAAAAGGTTAATTTTTTGAAGTGTGTTTGGTTTGATGTTTGGAAATTTTGGGATAATATTTATTAGTAATGATTGTGTTTGTCTGTTTGACTTTTGTGTGTAATAAAAAACGAATTTAAAAAGAACCGGGGCTGACTTCCACACTTCCACCGTTTCATTCTCGCAGCCCATATTGAATTACTGATTTTCTTTGATGCAAAACGCCGACGTGAAAAATGCCCCCGTTTTTTGTCCACGCTTCCACCGTTTCTAGTCCTCTGTACATGCTTAATTTTTTGTTTTTTTTTTCCTTCCCTCAACTACTCTATCGTTTTTCTCTTATGCAAACCGCCGACAACATGGATTGTTGTTTTTTTGTTTTTTTCTAAGTACAAACCACATGGATTCACGTATAAGGAAATGGTTCATTTTTTTTCTTTTCTTCCCTCAACTACCGGTCAAATATTAATAAATTGCAAAAGCCATTTTTTTTAAAGGT
Organism: Myrica gale; assembly: GCA_963930655.1. Lineage (NCBI taxonomy): Eukaryota > Viridiplantae > Streptophyta > Magnoliopsida > Fagales > Myricaceae > Myrica > Myrica gale. The sequence continues at coordinate 23,191,347 of OZ005614.1, read as the reverse complement.
ACATGAATATTGATAAAGACAACATATATTTTTATATAACCTTTTTTTTTTACTTTAAATCTCTTAAAATGTATTATTTTTTAAGAAAATATCATTAAATTTCAAAGTCGTCCTCATAATTTTAACAACGATGATGCACTTCAGAAATATCGATATGAGATATTGCAGTCGATCCCATCCGACCCCATTCACAGAATAGAATGTGCGGTCCCCTCTTCAAAAAATTTATGAGTACCACTAGCTCACATGTAAGTAGTTTTTAGAAATTTTAAATAAGATAAATAAAAGACACTAACGACCCTAAATAATAACCACCACGCAAAAAAAAAACAACAGTGTCATACATGTACACAAAATAAGACGACAACGACAACAAATTAAACACCACCAAAATCATACATGTATATTGCCCTGCTCATACATCCACATCGTGCCAGCGATTTCATCCCTTCTTGCACGCATGGCTACTGCACTCTCATTGCCAAACTCTGGACCAGGGCCAGACAATGGGTGCCCTCGGGCATCGGTTTCGTTCGTCTCACCCACAATATTTGGGTTACTCCATCGTTGGAAGATGTCATCATCCTCGGCTCCATCTAATTTTATGAAGTTGTGTATAACACAACACCCTACCACCATTTTTGCTTGGGAGCGCAATGCGAATTTCGTCATCTTTGTCAGCATTGCGAACCGTGATTTAAGTGCCGCAAACGATCTTTCGATGATATTCCTCAACGAGCTATGATGATGATTAAATAATTCTCGCGGTCCCCTTGCGCTGGTACCGTTGTTGTAGTTTTGTAAATGATACCTCTCTCCCTTGTATGGTGAGAGATACCCTTCCAGACACGGGTATCCTGAGTCCACGACGTAATATTTCCCTGCAAATACATTTCGCCAAATAGTTACTGATGTGCAATGATAAATACAATATAAAAAACAACGAGTGAAACATTTCTACATCATTACCTGGTGGTGGGTGAGGAAATCCAGTTGAGCGCATTGCATCAAAAAGGATACGTGTATCATGAGCGGATCCTTCCCAGCCACTGTATACAAAAGTGTACAGCATGTCGAAGTCGCAGATACACAATACATTTTGCGTGACTTGTTTGTGTCGATCGTAATACGCCGCCTTTATTTTCTTGTACACCCCAGCGGAAACGATGTGTGTCCCGTCCATCGCACCGATACAGTCCTGTCCAAAAAATATGACGACCAAATCAAATAATAATACTCAGATTAATGTATTTACCCCAATCGAGTGATATATGATTAAAGGGAGCTGACAACACATACCCTAAACCACGGGTCGTACTTTGGATTTCCTTCAATGCGTGGATGGACGCCTTCGGTATGTCGCGGGCGTATAATTGCTGGAGCCATTCTGCATAAAGCGTCCAAGATCTTATGGAAGCAAGAGTTCACCGTCTCCGCCGAATGCTGAAATCGATCGCAAACGTCCCTGTGAACGTTCCCATGCCCCGTGATCTTCATAAACATAGCTAATGCCTCCTCCACCGTCGTTCGTTCCGTGGGTACGTATCCGCCCTCCGCCACTATGCTTTGGGCTAGCAATCGAAATACCCTTGGCACCATCCTATAATTGTTCGCAAAATTTGTTGTATTGGGATGATTAAGAACCCCCTCAATATAATCCGCCCCCGAAAGTCCGATTGGGAACATGGGCAAGCGCTGGTTATTTCTTCTCTGTCCAGGAGATGCAATGCATATGGCACATGCGACCATGATAACTTCCCGTATTTCGTCGTCCAACTCAGGGTTGTCGCCACAGGAAGGACATCGACGACATCGTTGCGTGGCACGGGGGGCAACTCCAGTTGAGTACAGTTGCGGATCAACACCGGGGTTCGTGCTACTGGGGCCAGCGTTCCCTCCCCAGTACGTTTCACTATATTGTGGGAGGGTAGCGAAGTCTATGCCACTGTTGTTAGCATCTCCTGGCCAAAAGGTTCCAGCATCAATATTTTCATCGTCCTGGCCCATGCCATGTGGCATGAATGGGTCCATACTAGAAATGCCGATAAGGTAGAGATCCTGCATATACTATCGTCAAAGTACTACCCAAGTGTTCAAATTCTTGGTTACAGAAGCAGTGTTTTGTTCTTGAAAAAATTCCCCTTTATATTTATTTTATAACAATTAAGATAAATAAATATAATAAGTTACAACGAATGTTTGACAACTTAATATTATAAATATAAATATAATAAACATATCCGAAGTGTTCCTTAAAAACTTCTCATTATTTCGCGTCTATCGATTAGGTAAAAGGTTAAAAATTAATTACTATTCTAAATATGCTATGTGAAAGTGAAAACATTATCTACTACGTATCACTCACCGATTATTTACGCCGAAGTTGATAACGATGATTGGTTGTGGCCGTTAATCCTAATAGAGAGTCGTGTTCAATTGCTGCTCAGTGTATTAAATGAAACAAATGAATTAGTCCAAGAGAATTAAATGTGCATATAGAATAATGAAACGTTGGGCAAATTAAATGTGCATTCAAAACAATTAAACGTGCATAAAACATAAACTGTTAACCATCAAACATAATAGTCTGCACTTAGGCAAATACGTGCATATGAACCATAAAGTGGATGCCCACTGGCTTCATTTGCGGGACCATGCCCACCAATTCCTTCGATCATAAGGCATGGACAGGAAGCCAGTCTGCATGTCAATGTGCCCACATAGAATTCCAAACACAATGTCGTACTGCTCTGGGGTCAGTGGGGGTTCCACCGCCTCAAGCGCATCAATGCACGCCTTGAAAGTATGATTGAAATTCGTGTTGCCACCTTGGCATTCCTTCTTCCCATGAATCCATTCAAACGCGTCGTCAAAGAACATTTCCTGACTACTGCGTTGTGACTTCTCCTTCCCCCGTCTACCAACGGAAGAAGATCCCCGCTTCCTAGAACCCGATTGAGTGTTCATAGGGGTCGGGCCATTGATATCAATCTGGACCCCCGCACTAGCAACATGCTCCTCAGTGACACCAACGACAGGCGCGTGCCTATAACGGTTTCGGCTCTCGACCCGGGCTGCTTCCGCTTGACTCTCTCCTCCTTGGCCAGAGGAGTACGCATTCAATCCAGACGCCGTGCTCTCCGCGAACATCAGGTGCAGCTCAGGGAAGTTTGCAAGTCCATGCTTCCTAAACTTCTTCGCACCTTGGCATGTCTGAATGTTTCAAACGTACCGAAGCATGAGATTAGTCAAGGATACAAAACAAATACCAATATAAATAATCTTTCAATACAAAAAATGCCAAGTGAGATGGACTCGTACCGGTAAGAAACGTTCCCACCAACCAGCATCCGCTTCGACCGTGTTGGTGTCTTCATTCCAGCCAACGCCGGTTTGGCTTTTCAAAGTGCAAAAGGCCCTGTAGTCTGCCTTCAAATTGTTCACTTTGGTGATTACTTGCGACCCGCCTATATCTGGGATTCCCAGATTCGCTGTAACTCTATCCCATACTTTCGAGTTTTCGGGCTTCCCTTCTGCGAACTGCCCATTTTGCCATTCATCTAACAATAAATAAACGAGGTCTTGTACCTCGCTAGATTTGCTCCAGAGTCGTTCACGCTATAGGTTAACCAATATATAGCAGGAAATGTATATTCATTTTCAGTTAAAAGGTAAAGAACATCAAAGAAGTACAACACTTGAGCATGTGATTTGTTCTAAATAAGTAACTAGAAATTCCATTAGTCCAACAAACAATAATATGCATTCAGTTGAAACGTGACGAAAAACCAACCACCAATACATTTCTAATAGAAAAAACAGCATGTCATAATGAATAACCGTGTAGTAGTCAAGAAACAAACCGATGTCATTCGACTGGAGGATCCGTACACGGGTGGGTCGGCCCTTCTCTTACCCGATCGTAGGAAGCGTCCCTACAGTATCATCAAAATTTATCAGCCAACAAACTAAAGTCTACACTACTGAAGCTACCTTAAGAGAGGTTAACCGAAGCTAGTGTGAACCAAGGGAATGCATGAAGCGGGGAGTGGTTTCTAGGGAGACCCAACCTAGCTACATATGAGCTGGGACGTTAGCTAGGGATCATAAAAATCGAACCCAAAATGGAAATTCATAAATCATTATGCATTATAGTGGGACTACTGCAGATCATGGACACAGATGATCGAAGGGTGAAACCATATTGGTCCATGAAAAGGTAAAAGTTTTAAGTGTAAAACCTTCCTCTCATTTGAACTTTCTTGTCTTCCTCACATTTTCCACTGCCAAATGGGGGTTCAGCTAGCAGACGGGGAATAAAAAATTTCATACGGACAACAAATTAGAGAAATAGAAATAAATAAAAGAAGCCAATGATCAGTTGGACGTGTATCGGTTAAAATTAGCAGAAGAGCACCAATTGAAAAATTTATATGGATGCTGCTTCCTTTGGTCCCCCCTAATATTGCCCTAAAGACCCAAAAACGAAAGGAGAAATGATCAAATAACAACAAATATGGAGGCAGAACAGTACTCATTTATCAGTGAGATAACCCCTATAACTCCAAGAGTGATTGATGTAGCCTTCTGATCTATTGTCAATTCCAGCTATGAAATAACTCATTTAATCATATCTCCAGTACTTATTCCTGAGCTAAAATGATTCGAATCACACATGATAAGCTACAGAAAATTCCTATATATATTTGTTGGAGATAATCTGCATTTCTTCTGAGGTATACTTGTAAATTAACCACCCTTCGATCTCATAAACCCCTTTTCTTTCTCTGCTACTTCAGTCAGAAGTCACAGAGATAATTAATGTTTGGTATATGGGAATAAGCTGCACTGTGCAGAAAGACAATGAATATCACACAGGAATCTTCAAGCAGTCAGTGGGTTGCAAAGATAATCCTAGAAGCAAACTATGTTTAAGACACATGAATATCAACAAATATGCTTGTTCACTTAACTATTTATCAATAACAATGGAGGGTTCATGCACTTGCTTGGAATTTTCGTTTCAAGCCTACAAGGAGAAAAATGCTGCTTCAATCCAAAAACAAATCAGTGACTAGTCCTTGTATCTTTTAATTACAATTACAGATATCCAAACCATTACCGAAGATATTTTCTTCTCACTCTTGACAAGGTCATTCATTGGAAAAGCACAAAAAGGTAATACAACCCTAGTACACAGGAAGTATACAACAGAGATGCCAAAAAACACAACCGAATGTCTATCTAGAAGATGTAATTAATCAAGCAGAAAAACAAGCTTAAATATCTGAAATTCTTTTTTTAGCTTAAAACTTCCATATTTAATGGGGGTGCCTCTAACCACTTCACTGTCGTTACAAAGCTCCAACATTCATAACAGATTCGTCACAGCTAATAAAATTCCGTTCTGTCAGCCCCAAAAACAGAAACATTACAAGAACAAAAAGAGGTGAAAGGCTTAATGCATTGGAGACACTGCTAGGAAACATTGACTAGAACCAAATCAAACAAAACATTTTGTTATCAGTAATGACTGTGTCTGAGGTCACAGGCTCAGTTCCATTGGGAGACATACATGTACACAAAATTGGAAACATGGCCATAAACCAAAAGTAGGCGACCAAATTGGAAACATGGCCATAAACCAGATCCATCATGCAAACACTCATCAATAACAAGTGCAATAACAGATTCCTTTCTTACCGACGAAAGACGTTTGTTACAATAAGGGCAAGAAGACAAATCTTTGTCAACCACCAAGCCTCGAAGTTCCTGAAAAGAAAAAAAAATCTCTTATCAGTACGATTTAGTTACAGTAAGTTTATTATTCAAGTACATAATTATAGACACAGACACATGTATATCATACAAATAGCACATGAACATAGTTTTAGAAATAGGAAATAATGGGCAGCAAGACAGCTCCTACGCAAGACAGTTTTAGAAATAGTATTGTGGTTATAAATTCCACTACCTCTCTTCATGTTTGTTACAAATAGCAGTATGTGAACTGGGATATTTGGTAATGTGTCAGAAGCCCAACCAAGCAGATACATAAACATTTCGACAGTAACAGCAAGACAGCTCCTACGCAAACCAACCACAGTATAAAAGCAAGACAGATTTTCACATTCAGACCACAACAAAGGAGGAAAGCTCACAGCATCTAAGCTATACAGTAAGATAGGTTCTCGAGGTCTAGATTTACTCACGAACCCAATTGAGAAAGACAGGTGCTATAAATATAGGAAAATAAATATTTCTGGAAAATAAATGAAAAGAAATGGAGGCAGAGCATTCATAGAGCGTGACGAGAAGTACTGTGAATGTTTTTGTCCTTAAATTATTCCAAGGCTTAGGTTATTATTTATGCCTTGAGTCTTTTACTTCTGTTTTGTCAAGTTTGAAGGATATATGTTCTGTATTACCGGTTCAAAATACCTGAACTCAAGCCTCTCAAACAATAAATTTGGAAGTCCCAAAAATTTCAATCTAGACTACAAACCCAATGTATTTCACATAATTTCTGCAAGGCTTAGGTTGTTAGTTGCAACTTACTGTAACTAGAGCTAAAAGGGAGCCTCAACACTAAAATAGCAAATTAGTGGGCGTACGTTGCATTGAAACATAGTTAATCAAACCATTCATGAGTTTCACGGAAAACACAAAGCACAAGCATGTATGCAACAACTTGATTAGCAAATTGATTTGATGTAAGAGTACCCAAGACACATTGCAGATGGGCTCCAGAAACTTTATGCAACATATTTTCCAAATCTCCAAAACATAATTTCCAAATCTCCAGATCTAAACCACTGGTACTAATACGCCTTGTTTGAAGAAATTGGACAATAGTTGGGAATTAACAAACTCAACATCTTTGAACCAATTTGAGAAGCATTTAAGTGGTTTCAGTGAGAGCATAATTGACAATATGAAAGGTTAACCAAGGGTGAACATTTGTACATGCTTAATGAAATCAAATGAACATTAAAATTAACTGAACATTAAAATTAACTGAACATTAAAGGAAAAACGAAATCAAGGCACATAATGAAATCAAACCATACCTGGAGGACGAAATCCGGATTTGTCGATGACGTTTGCAACATGTGAATCGAAAAAGGAAATGTTAGAAATTTCATTAAGGGAAATTAAAGAAAAAAGGAAAATTTGGGGAACATTTAACTGACCTGGCTGCTCTGCCGTGTGTGGGGCGCCGTGGCTGTCGATGATGAGAATGATCTCCACCGCTTGGGATAGAAGGAACGGGAGGAACGATTGCGGGTGCGTCTTCTTCCTCCGTGCACTGGACGATCATAAATAGAAGGGAGGGGCTGTTCACCCGTGAGTGAGCCGTCCCTCAAACGTCTCCTCATACCAGCGTAATCGACGGTGCAGCCAGCAGGGCCGGTCAAAAAGTCGACTGCCTCTCCTCCGTACCCACGAGCAGAAACAGGAGACGAGGAGAATGAAATCAGAAGGGGCTCGATTAGAAACTAGGGCGTGGTCAAAAAGTTTGATGCGAAGGCTGCTTCTCCGTACCCAAAAACAGAAAAGAGAGGGGTCGGGGAGAAGAACAGGGTGATTCAGAAAAAGAGAGGGGGGTTGGGGAGAAGAACAGGATGATTCAGAAAAGAGAGGGGGGGTCGGGGAGAAGAACAGGTGATTCGCAGGGTGGTGGCTAATGAGGCGTGAGTCGGGGTGGTCAGTTCTTCAACTGGGTTCGTCGAAGAAGCCGTTGGATGCAGGGGTGGGGGGGGCCAAAAATTTCGACTGCTCTGCTGGATTTCTGAAAAGTACTGGAGTTGCTGTCGGTATGCCAGGTGCATTCCGACATCAGAAATAGTAAATTGCCAATTTTAGCCTCGTCATAGCAGAGTAAGTTGGGCAGGTGAAGGGTAATTTCGTAAAGTCAGAATTTTTTGCTTTAACTTCGCGCAGAGCAAGGGGCCCACGTGTTTCTTTTATTTCCAGTTCTGCCCTAAGAATACTTAAAAGAACCTACGTCGATTGGAGGTAAAGTTGGAAATTTGGCATGACCTTCAGGGAAAAAAACGTCCTAAATTTTCACTGGTTAAAAATTTTGGGTATCAAAACTGTGTTTGTCTCGCCCGATGTATTGAGAGCCCAATTTATTGGTCAATCAAACATAATATTTCACTTAATCAAAATTGACCCAAACTTGCGAAATGGTCAATCGCAAACTCAACTTTATCCCAGAGAACGTAAAAAATTGTGACCGGTGACTAGCGGGTATTACTAAGTTGATTTCGTTTCAGTTGCATTTGTATTTAATTTGCTGACAAGACAATTAATTAGTCTGTTGTAACTACAGTTAGGGCTGAAAACCATTTCCGGTAATCTTAAATTAAAAGATCGTACATGACAATTTATAAGCGGTTCGGTTCGTTCAGTCCGGTCTAATAAAATGCGGTCCGGTCTGATTCACTTAAGTAGTTCATATCGGTTTTATTTATTTTTATTTTTTAAAGTTAATTTCGAAAGGAGAATGACATATTAAAATGTAGAATTTTAGTTTAGGTTAAAACTAAACTTTTTAAAATTGTTATTTGTATTAAAAATATAAAAAATATTTTTTTTATTTATATTAATAAGCATTTAAAAAAATATGACCGGACCGGACCGCAAATCCGATCCGGTTTTGTTCAGCCCTAACTATAGCTGTTAGGATTGTTTGTTTGTGTAACGAAATTAATTCTCCCAATTCATTTTCTCTCGTCTTCTCACGGTTTAACACATTGGACGTTCTCGGAACTAGCACGTCAATCGTCATGGCCCCATATTTAGTACGGGAATGTGTTTTCTTGAAATTAGTGATTCATCGTATTCAATCTCACAATTTTGTATGAAGACAATATTACTTGCATCACACAGATCATAGGGGGTTACAATAAAGGCGATTAGGGCTATAAACGAGCTGAGTCGAGCCGAGTAGTGACACATATGTTGAGCTCGATCTCTGCTCGTTTAACACCGAGCTCGAATAAAGCTCGAAATCCCTGTTTGAACTTGGTTCGTTAAATTTTAAATGAGCTCGAGCTCGACATAAAACAAACAATCGAGCTCAGCTCAACTCGAGCACCAGCTCGTTTTGTATTTTTGAAGTTAGGGAGAAACTTTTCAAGATTTGAAATTAACATACTTTTGGCACTCAAAATTTTGGTCATAATAAAAAAAATTACAAAATAATCTCTCCTCATTACCATGTAATTATGTATAAAAGTTCTAAATTTATGATCCAAAGTATAATTAACATAGGCCAATAGAAGAGACATATATTCTTAAAGCTAGATGTATAGACTACTCAATGTCTTAAGGTATACTAAACATGACCTATTAATTAAATTAGACTTGCTTCTATGCTTAGATGCTATTCCACAATAAGGAGATCCTCTAATCGTAACCTTCTATGTACAAAATCAAGTCTATTTATTTATACTTTTGTCAAAATTTGATATATATTAAATATCTAGATCATTGGATCGTAATGATGGAAGTTACGAAGATGAAGATTAGTATAATTTCTTATGAAAGAATTTTTAACTTCATATTAGCTATATAAATATATGAATGACTATGAATTACTAAGAAATTGTTAAACTAACATGAAACACATGTTATATAAATTGAAGTAGCTAAACTTTTAAGTAAATATAAAACGGTAAAACATGATATTACATATATGTGGTTATAACATAGAAATTAAGAAACAACCCTTATAGAGTGTTTCAAACTTAAATTAAAATGCATAACAAAATGTATGAATAGATATACATACATTAATATCAAACAAAATGACAACCTATCAAAAATATTAAATTAAATATGTTATAACAAATATATTAAATCGAGCTTAAACAAAAATGCATAACAAAATATATACTTATATATTCAAAAATGACATATACATATATATATATTATAATGTAACTTAATATAATAATATCATAAAAAATTTAATATAAGCCATAACACATGCATATGCATAGGGATATATATATAGTAAGAATATAAATATATTTTTATTTACATGTATCTTTTTAATACAAGCTTTTAAATGAGCTTAAATGAGCTTTGTTCACGAGCTTACAACGAGCTGAGCTGAGTTTAATCGAGTTTGACTCGTTTAATATTCAAGTTAGAAATGGTGTTCAAACTCAGTTCGTTCGAGTCAAGGTTATACGAGTCGAGTTCGAGTTGTTCATGAACGACTCAGTTCATTTATAGCCCTAAAGGTGATACAACCAAGCATATTCCACCTAAATTCTTTTATACTCATGAACTCCAGAAGAGTGGTGAAATTGATGTCAAGCAGATACGTTCCAGTGAAAATTTTATAGATTTATTCTCCAAATCATTACGAACTGCAACATTCAAAAAGATTGTGCACGACATTGGAATGCGACGTCTCAAAAATTTTTCATCGCAAAGCTAGTCGTCCTTTTGAGGGAAAGTCTTATATATTGGTACAAATTGTACTCTTTCCTTCGCTACGGTTTTTTTCCCATTGAGTTTTCTTTTGCAAGGTTTTAATGAGACAATCTTCTACCACTCAAACACACGAATAATGTAAACTTTTTCCTTCGCCCTTGGTTTTATCCCATTGAGTTTTCCTTGACAATATTTTAATGAGACATATTCGTTGTGTATGGTCATCCAATGGGGAGTATTATGAATATTATAATTATGAGTTATTATGGATGACCGTTACAACCGTTGTACCTTTTTTTATTATCCACAACCGTTAGTTTTCACTCCATTATGTATCATTTTAATTATTTTTAATTCTATGTATCTCCTCTATGCCTATATAAAATGTGTATTAATATGAGTTGTAGACACAACAATATTAAGAATACATCATAGTTCCTGAAAAACTATTTCTTTCTTTCTCTCTTTGTTACGCTTTCTAGATCGTATTGTTCTTTAATTTTACAACATAATAGAAGTTTTAAAATTATTCTTCAATATGAGAGATAGTCAATCCAAAATTGAGCCCAAAAGTTCTTAAAGAGGACATGCACCAAAAAAGTATATATTTGAGCCCAAAAATACCATAAAAAATTACACATTTAAAAGGCTTGGTGCCCCCATAAATTCTTTGAAATCTAAAAATGCATACAGCATGTACAATTGGGACTTCCAAATTAGTATATTAATCTTGAGGAGGCACTGGCATCATCTTCATTCAGCTGCCTGACTCAAAGCCGAGTCTGTTCACCTTCTTAAAGAGACATCTATTTATGGCCACAACCAACAAAGTTGGTTGTGGATTGCTTTCATACTGAATATGGCTCAACCCCTTTTATGAAACTAAGTCAACCATTATATCAATTATACTGATATGGCTCAACTCTTTTGTGCTATATGTTGTAGTGAAAAAAAAGAAAAAAAAACTTCTAGCTTGAAGAAAACTTCTATCAATTGGCAAATAAAAAAACTTCTGGTTATATGCAAAGCAGCAAAAAGGTATAGCAGCTGGGAAGAAGGAAGAGACTACATGTGAAGGAAATAAAGCCATAAAATAGAAGAGTGTCAATAGTTTCTTTACCTATTACAACAATCAAGTCAATAATAAAGATATAGTGTCAAAATATACATTCAGCAGAATTTGGATGATTGTTTAAAACAAGACACTTCTATTTCAGCAGAATCCAGCATAATCAATTTTTAGAAATAAGATAATTTTCCAACAAATCATTAACCAAACTTTCTCAGCAACCAAACATGGCACTTATATTTCTAAAACTAGAGGAAAAAGCCTCCTAAAATATTCAGAAAACCTGCAACTAGAGTGGAGAAGCAGGGACGAAAGCTTACCGATATGAGCGATTGTTTAACGTGATCGAAGCTTGTGGAGAGAAATAAATCGATTAGCGCGAACAGAGGGAAGAAATCGATTTTCGTACAATGTTCAGCGGCGGAAGGGAAGGTTTTCGGGTGTGGTGGTAGGGGGAAGAAGCCGATTATGAGGAGGAGGAGGAAGATCGATGAACCTGGGTGAGTTTGGTCTAACTAGAGTGAATTTTGTTTAACCAGGGTGAGTTTGCTTAACTGGGATCTAATTTCACTTCATTAATTGACATGATAATTTTGTGACCGTTAGATGCCCAAGTTTAGATCCGGACCATAGATATAAAGAATGAGATAATAGGGGTGGGGATAGTAACCGAAGCCCACATTGGATGCCACCTATCGCCGCAAAGCTAGGCGTCTTGCGGGCGTTCTTTTGTGTATTCAATGCACCATCCATATCTTTATTTGGGTTGGGTTTGTAACTCAAAATTTTACCATTTATAAAATTTTGGGAAATTCACTTTTTAGTCCCTAGTTTTGGACACTTTTTCATTTTAGTCCTTCAATTTTAGCTTTCAAATTTTTAGTCACTGAGTTTTCATTGTTTGACAAAATGGTCATTCCGTCAGTCTGCCGTTCATATACTTAACGGAGCTCTCTGACACGTCAGCAATTTTGACCCGGTCGACCGCTTCATGTGCCGTTAAGCATATGGACGACAGACTGACGGAAGGACCATTTTGTCAAACAATGAAAACTCAAGGACTAAAAATTTGAAAGTTGAAACTGAAGGACTAAAATGAAAAAGTGCCCAAAACCTAGGGACTAAAATGCGAATTTCACTAAAATTTTAACACAATAAAAAATTATAATATAATATCTCTCCTCATCAAATCATTATTTTTTACTGTAATAAATATAAAAAATTATTTCTCTTTCACTTTTTCACCAAATTTAATACCCTAAAATTTTAATTAACACTCAAACACACCCTTAGTCTAACAAAGTCCGGTCCCATAGATAACAAAGTCCGGTCCCCTAGAGGGGCTCGATCCAAGTTCACGGATGGAGTTCGAGCAATTTATTGTTCCTCCCAACTGGTCCCCTTTCCAACAAAAATAGCATTCCGGCCTTCCGAGGCGAGAAATATCTTTGACATCTTTGGTTTCTGATCCGGGATACTGTGTCTGGCGGTCGATCGACGCCAGCCGAACTGGGCCGGACGCCGGGTTTTTACTTGTAGGGAAAAGCTTGGAAGTGGCTTTGGAGAGAGTCACTAGGATGCCTGGATCTCGATCCTCGATAATGATGGGTTTTTGGACTCCATTGCAACCTTTAGAGCTCGTTTGGAACACAAATCACGCAATTAAATTTGCATCTTGATTAAATTAATTTTTAGGATAGTTAGTAATTTATTAGTTATAATATATAGCAGTAAATTATGAGTTCATATTTAAAAATCTTAAATTCATTTTCTTAAAAGCTGAATCTGAACTAATTAGAAACTGATTGATCATGGCTGACAGGAGAAAATTTACAAGAATCTTGTCATGCCACCACGTCGCGGATTTGTTGTGTCCCGCGTCTGGACTTCATCTTGTTTTTAAACTCAAGCTGACATCGATGATCTTATCATCTTGAGTTTAAGGGAGTGTTGGAATATTTGATATATTGGTCATCCATTAAAGAGATTGATGACCCTCCATCAAGAAGTCTTTTGATTAAGTTATAAATTAAGAGTTTTAATTTATAGAAATTTGTCTCTTCCATTAAATAATTTTTAATAAAAAAAATACTCAGAACTATATTAAATAGGAAAGATCATATAGTTCTCTTGAACTTTTTTAATGGTGGACATGGGTAGCAAGAACGAACCACTTTAATCCCTTCCCGTTTATTTCAACAGGTTATTAGCATAAAATGAATGGAATTTTTGTGAAGAGAGATTTGAAAATAGATTGGTGCTCTTATCAGTTTTACCACGAAGACAATTCTACATTCGTTTCATGAAAAAGAAAATTCATGCCAGCTTTACTCGTTTTACGTACAGTAACTTCTGCAAACTTTGCTGCATCTTAATTTGTTCAGTTTCTATCCCTTAGTGGCATGCCTGTGGTTCTCAAGAAACTCAACGAACTTGTCCACGTAAACTTGCTGGAGGTCCTTGTCTCCGAATATGGTGGTCATTTCATTTGCTTTGTCCCTGTAAATCTGTCCCTCTGGGTCCTTCATTACCAACCTCAGCGTCTGAGCCACCTCATCCCGGGTAAATGACCCGTCTTGCTCGTTTCTGGGTACCTCAACTCCTGCCTGTCTCTCTTCCAAAAACCTAGCTATTAATCCTTGGTCACCCAAGAAGGGCAACATAATAAGTGCACGTCCAAATTGGAATGCCTCCGTTACAGAACTCCAACCGCAGTGAGTCAAGAAGCCCCCAACAGACCCGTGAGCTAATATCCTCAACTGAGGCGCCCAACCACTCCAAATAATCCCGCGACCTTTGGTTCGCTCCTCGAACCCCTCTGGTAGCTCAACTGATTCCCCGCCGACTGAGCTACTTCTTTTTCTTAGAGCCCAAAAGAAGGGCAAACTGGACTGCTCTAGTCCAAGAGCTAATTCGTGGAAGTCTTCTGGACTTGGTTGAATTTCACTTCCAAGCGCTATATAAACCACTGATCCTTTCTCTTGCTTGTCTAACCACTCAACAATTGTGTCCAAATTGCTATCTTTTTGGTCTCCGCTTTCTGGGGCCGAGGGTGGCAATAAGCCCACTGGAATTACAGGCGCATTATGAAGCTGTCCAAGGAGTTTCAACCACTCACCTTCAACCTCCACACAAGTTTTAGTAGCGAAGGCATCGGCGCCTAACATCACTTTTGAGAAACGAAGCCAGTCCGAAAGACTGGAAGCATTTTCTTCAAAGATGTCAAAGATCTTTCTCGCCTCGAAAGGCCGGAATGCTATTTTTGTTGGAAAGGGGACCCAGTTGGGAGGAACAATAAAATGCTCGAGCTCCGTCCGTGAACTTGGATCGAGCCCCTCTATGGGACCGGACTTTGTTGGACCAATGAAACATAAGGATGATGCATTGAATATAGTGAAGAACACCCGCGAGACGCCGTGCTTTGCGGCGATAGGTGGCAACCAATGTGGCGCAAAGTCGTGAATAATCCAATCGGGAGTCCAACTTTCTAAAAACTGAGATAAAGGTTCTTGGAGACCATCATGGGCAATCTTCAGGTATGGGATTATGTCGTAAGGTACGTCCATGGTGGCCTCTGCGTTTTCTGGCAGATTATCTACACGGGGTAAGGGCAACTTCACGAAGCTCATCAAAGGAGCTACATCTGGAGGGATCTTTGGCAGGCGGTCAATGTTTCTGGGAGTGGATATGAACGAAATACGATGGCCCTTTCGAGCTATGCGCTTGCCGAGCTCTAGGAATGGTATTATGTGACCAAAGGCTAGCCATGGAAACATGGCTATGTGAAGCTTCTTAGTCTCTGCCATGGTGATCAAGGTGGTGGTGGATCGGTGGTGTTCTGAGAGTTAATCTCTCTTCTCTACGGCAGATATAGAGAACAAATGGTACGTAGGACACTCGCTCACGGCTTTCCCTAGTGGATGGAATTTTCTAGTTGAATTCTGAACACTTCAAAACAAGATCCTCTTTTGGTTCCAGCCCAGACTGGGCCAGCAGTTTTGAAAATAACTTAAAGCAGTTAACAGGGCCATATGTCAAAAGTTCTTTGGCTCGGATGGTGAAAAGAAAGACGGATATAATATATTCTTTTCCTAGTTGCAGCAGAATTTAGAATCAATTATTTCTAGTCCAGATATTTTCATTAGGTTCCACTGAGCAGTTTTATCGGGGTACGTAAGCACTGATGCTTCTTGCGCCTGCTTGTCACTTTGCAACTTTCTAGTCCATTGAATCTTTCTTCAAGGTGGAAAATGAAATGATCAATGGACGGAACTCAAGCTGTGCTAAAGTGATGATGGAACATTTATTCCCTATCCACATGAGCGACAAATATATATATATATATATATCACCAGAATCGACCAGCATCGGTTTGTCCAATTTGCATCTCTGGCGCCCTGATAACGTTGAGCATCTTTTTCTTTGAATGCTGCTTCGCAAGGATTGTCTGGCGATTGGCCCCTTCTTCCAGTACTCGACCAGGATGGTCTACACCCCTGCCGGAAGGACGTCGCTATGTTATTAGTTGGGGATTTAGAGATCTAGAAGACCTTAAATGAGGATTTTGTAATAAGATATTGATATTTTATATTTAAATATTAATAAAACTTAGTTAAACCGGCTTAGAAATGGGAAAAATTGACATGCATGGTGTATTAGTCGGCAGAGCTGCAAGAATCTAACAAGTTATACAGTTAATGCCAAAAAATATTCTTTAATTTGTTGCCAATAGTATTGTTCGCAATTTTTTAAGCTCCTATTTCTATTATTATTTTGTTGATTACAACAATTCTTAGATTCAATCAATTTAAGGTGTAAAGGCATTTACAGTTTATGTGATATAAGAAAGTTAAAAATTAGTAAAGTTAAAAATAAGTTCTTCCTTTTATTTTTCATCTCTTTCACAAACGAAAGATATTAGCTAGTACCTCTGAAGTCTGTGATCTGATGCTGTAAAATCCAAGAAAATGGAATTAGCACCTTCTGGGGAACATGTTTGACGACGAAGTGGTAGAACCCATCAACCGGATCAGGCTATTCCAATCTGAAATGGAGGACTCTCTCATCTGGACTCCCTCACCTTCTGTCCAGTTCTCTCTAAAATCGGGATATGCTCTATGCGTAGACTGTAGACCAGAGGACCACCATGCTTGGTGCCTAATCTTTCTCTGGTTTTCAGACTCTTTGTCCTTTGTCTTGCTTGCCCACAAAAAAAAAACACAGAGAACACAACATTTCTAAATTAACTTAAAATCATGGAAAAATAGTCAGAGACCCTTAACACATGCGCATAGTGTACGGTAGGCCTGTCCAAAAAACCGGCCGAACCGGACCGGACCGGTTTTGACCCAAACCGGTGTATTCCGGCCAGGTTCCGGGTTACCCTCATAAAAATCGGGGATCGGACCGGAATATACCTCTCCAAACCGGCCCAAACCGGAAATTGGCCCAAAATGGCAAGGCCCAACCCTAAAACCGGCCCAACCCAAAACCGGTCCAAAATAGCATGGACCAAACCGGCCCAGACCGGACCGTATAAACCGGAGACCGGACCGGTCATATAACCGGACCGGACCGGACCGGTCATATAACCGGACCGGTCTATATACTTTCAAAAACTGCCGGTTTGGCCGGCCAAACCGGACCGAACCGGCCCGGACCGGATGTTGGACACCCCTAGTGTACGGAATAAGGCGGCGTTCTAATAGATTATAGCGGTTTTTGATCAATATTACACTGAAAAATTATAGAGCACTATCTTACGGCCTTCATTACTCTCATGCCGAACGAACATAAGGTCGAACATCCAACCTACAAACAAAACACTCCCTAAAAACGCACACAAATGGAAATCATTCATAGTACGGATCTTTTTTTTTTTTTGGGTACGTATCTTTATTATCACACTTCTGGCAAAGTTTGCCCACTTGTTACAACCCCGACTTCGTGTCGGTGGTTCTCAAGAAAGTCGACAAAATTGGCTGCGTATCGGTCCTGGAGGTCCTCATCGCCAAAAATGGTGGACATTTCCTTAGCTTTGTCCCTGTAGATCTGTCCCTCCTCATCCTTCATGACCAATTGCAGCGTCTGGGTAACCGAGTCCCTCGTAAATGATCCATCTTGCTCATTTCTGGGTACTTCAACTCCCGCCTGCCTCTCTTCTATAAGCCTGGCGATTAATCCTAGGTCCGCAGAGAATGGCAACATAATAAGCGGACGTCCTAATTGAAATGCCTCTGCAACGGAACTCCAACCACAGTGATTCAGGCAACCTCCCACCGACTCGTGAGCTAATATCCTAAACTGAGGCGCCCAACTCGGCCAAACAATGCCACGGCCTCTGGTTCGCTCCTCAAATCCTTCCGGTAGCTCCGCCATGTCGCCTCCAATAACCGAGCTACTTGTCTTTCTTAGAGCCCAAAAGAAGGGAAATCCCGATTGCTCTAGCCCAAGAGCAACCTCATTTATGTCTTCTTGACTTGGTTGAACTTCACTTCCAAATGCTACGTAAACCACTGACCCTTTATCTCGCTTGTCTAACCACTCAACAATCGTACCCCATGTGCCATCTTTGTCAACTCCCCTTTCTTGGGCCGACAATGGCAATGACCCCACTGGAAATACAGGCTCATTATGAAGCTGTCCGAGGAGCTTCAACCACTCCCCTTCGACCTCCAAGCAGGTTTTAACAGCCAAGGCTTCGGCGCCTACCACCGCTTGCATGTAACGAGAAAAGTCTGAAACACCAGAAGCATTCTCTTCCATGATGTTCCCAATAAGTTTCTTCGCCTCAAATAGCCGAGGAGCTATTTTGGTTGGAAAGAGGACCCATTTGGGAGGGACAATGAAATGCTCTGGCTCCGTCCGTGTAGACGTATCTACCGCGTTGGGTGTGCTCGACTTTGATGGTCCAGCGAAACACAACAATGATGCATTGAAAACACTGAAGAACACCCGTCGGATTCCTAGCTCAGTAGCAATTGGTGGTAACCAGTGAGGGGCAAAGTCGTGAATAATCCAATCAGGAGCTGAAGTTTGCAAAAAATCTGAGAGACTCCTGGAGGCCATCGTGGGCTGTCTTTAGGTAGGGGACTATGTGGTGTGGTACGTCCATTGTGGACTCTGCATTTTCAGGCAGATTCTCTACATGGGGCAAGGGCAACTTCACTAATGTTATCAAAGGTAATACATCTAGACTGATTTTTGGAAGGCGTTCGATATTTCTAGGAGTGGATATGAAGGAAATTTGGTGACCCTTCCGGGCTATGCCCTTGCCGAGCTCTAAAAAGGGTATTATGTGACCGAAGGCAAGCCATGGGAATAAAGCTATGTGGAGCTTCTAAGTCTCGGCCATGGCGTTCAAGGCTTCTGGCGGTGACCTATGCTTATCTCTCCTTTTCTCAGGCTAATAGCAGAGCACATATTTTGCGGAAAAATCAGTTGGATATTATGAGATAAGGTGCCACACTTTAATTTGTTTGGTACCACTGCATGATTGCTTTCCACGAGTCCGAAAAAACAAATAAAGAACTTTGGGCCTACTGCCCATTAGCTCAAATAGCTTGGCGTGAATCCCCTTGGGGCTTTCAGTCGGCTAACATAAGGAATTTAAATATTTATGAATGAGTCTCTTATTTTAAAGCCTCATATTACTCTTGCTCTACCTGAAGACCAATCTCTCAATTTTATCATGTTTGCTGCTATTTTGTGGGATGTTATCTGGTTTTCTAGAAACCAGTTGGTGCACCTTGGCAAGAGGGAAGAGATGTGGACTACTATTCGTAGAATCCAAAGAATTTATGCAGAGCATTCACAGACGTGGATCTCTACTAGGCCACCCAAGCCTACGCAGTGGGTCCCACCTAGAGGAAACATTTGGAAAATTAATTTTGATGTTGCTATCCGAAATGAGTTTTCTGTTCTGGCTGCGGTTTGCAGAAACAATGTCGGTCACATACTCTTTGCTTGGTCAAAGAGAGCCTCGCCTGATACTCCTTTAGCGGGAGAGGCCAAAACAACTTTATTTGCTGTTCAAGAGGCTAGTTTTCTTGACTATCCACTCATTGAGTTTGAAGGATATAATCTGCAAGTGTGTAATGCTCTCAGTTTGGATGATTTTCAACCGGACTGATCTATCTCTTCTTATATTCTGGATGCTAAAGCTCTCGTGTAATCAGCCTAGCTGGAAGGTGCATCATGTTGGTCGGGTTGCTAATCGTGTGGCCCATAATTTGGCTAAGTGGGCAGCTAGGGAGAATGTAGTAGGAAACATTCCTGTTCATTGTATTCCCCATGATGTACTTAACGCTGACAGTCCTCCTCTTCCTCCCTAAGCTTGTTCTCTTTGTTGTTGTTTGAATGAATCTTTGCTTAGAAAAGTAAAATAAAATAAAGAACTTTGGGCCCAATCAGACACTGATTGAATCTGAAAAGTGTAATACTTCAAATGTTTTTGGTCTTTGTATCTTACAAGCGATCCTATAGGCGATGGCTACATTTAAAAAAGAAGAAGAAGAAGAAGAGTATTTTAAAATCGGTAAGCCTTAAACTGATTGTTGTAATCAACAAAATAATAATCGAAGTAGGAGCTTAAATTGGAAACAAAACTTAACCCCGAACAGAGGGTCATTAATTCTGAGCCCTGGCTTTGGACCCGACCTAGCAAACCCAAGACAACAGGATCTGCTATTCATTCAAGGGAATCATGTTGCTCAATAAAACAATGCTATACTGCTAAAGATCGTATTTTTCAATTCAAAGCACATCAATTTACAAAGAGCTATACAATTACACTGCTGCTTAGAAAAAAAAGGAAACAATTACAATTGCTATTGCTATTTCTAACACCTTACCAAGGAGTTCAGCTGCTAGAACTCTCGCATTCCAGATTAGCTCTGTAGCTCATTTCCACAAGCAATTTGAATATTTTTCAACTCTGCAAGCAAACCCCATGTGACCATAATCAAGCAAATAAAACAAACTACGAAGAGATGCATCCATTTCCAAAAGGAACAGAATCATATGAAACTGGAACGTATATTCCCCTTCATCATTTGATAAGTTGGACAATCATAGATACCTTTTATGCGGCTGATTTCCACTGAAATGCAGATTCAACAATATTTGAGACAACAGAATCTGCTATTCATTCAAGGGAATCATGTGGCAAATACCCTGCCAGATTGACAACCATGACGCAGATAAGCTGAATCTTAATGAACAACCTCCCGGACCTGACATTTTGGTTACAGCACCCTGCCAGATTGACAACCATGACACAGATAAGCTGAATCTTAATTAACAGCCTCCCGGATCTGACAATTTGGTTACAGCACCCTGCCAGATTGACAACCATGGCGCAGATAAGCTGAATCTTAATGACCAGCCTCCCGGATCTGACATTTTGGTTACAGTTGTTGCTGAAAATCACTCAACTGCTTAACCCTTTCAAGATTACAAAAATTCAATGCTATTGCCCCATAGCAGGTCACATAGTTCTGGCTATATTGCTTTCTCATCAACTCTTGCTCCTTTCATCTTTCCACAGGATTTATTGCCTGCCAAAAGAAGAAAAATACTATTGATGGGCCAAGGAACATCTTCGAAGTGGCCACAAACACTTTAGGAACCTGAAATGCATTCTGAATTTCTGATTTAATTACTTCATTTTTTAAGATAAGTCCTGGAAGGAGTTTTCAAACTTATAAAAGCAGACATTGTACGCAGATGCATCTGCACCCCATTGGTGATGCACTTCAGAAACTGAAAGCATGTAAATGCATTCTGGTTTAACTACAGTACCCTTCATACAGCACGGTAATTTTCATATCAGAAAGAAAAGGAAATGAGTATTGCATGCAAGTACATCTGCACCTCTTTGTTCTCTCAAACCAAATAATCTTTTTAGTTCATAACTCCTACTTTTCAAAGTAGAGACGGACGGTAACAGGATTCCAAGCAAATTTTCCCGTCAATACATTTCAAACTGAGAAGTCTTCCCATGACAAATGGGGGAAACGAATCTGCAGACAGTCTTTTAGACCATAGGCTCCGCTAGTAGATTCTAGACAGAATCATTGCCTCATCAAAATGAGAAAGACGATGTAGATTCTAGACAGAATCATTGCCTCATCAAAATGAGAAAGACGATTCTGTAATCGTCATCCTATTTAGCCAGTAGCACAACCATACTAACAAGCTCCAGACAGAAGCAAATGGTGCGATCTTTTGAGTCAGCATGTAATACCTTCTTAATTAATTAAGGACAAGCAGGCTGGACCTCTAAGATGCAAAGATCAAGAGGTTTATGGAAAAGAGTTGATAGAACATTCGGTCAATCAAATAAGAAAGGAGAAACAAAAAAATGTCAAAACAATTCCATTGGGTCCTTTTTCAAATAACTCCCTGTACTTCCAATTTTATCGATCAGCTCTCTTAATTCCTACGTAACAACTTTTAAACTCCCATTATGCCCTAAAAGAGAAAAATTGCAATGAGGAAAAATGCAGAAAAAGTGAGCAATACTGTAGGGGGGGTGGGGCTGAGGGTGTCCAACAGTGCCTTCTGGGGACAGATGTGGCCTTGACCTAATGGGGGCATACGATTCCCTCAGCCATGCCCCTACAGAGACATTTCTCGTTTTTTCTGCTTTTTTCTTTTGGAGATATTTTCTACTTTAGAGTATAATTGCAATAAAATATTTTCTACTAGAAATTTTAAGAGATTAGGGACATGGAGATCTATTTAAAAACCAGTGGAAAAACACGGGAAGTAGATAGATAAAATCAGAAACCCAGGAGCTATTTGGAACTGGGCCAAAGTATAGAGTAGTTAGTTAAAATTATTATAAAAAAAAAAGAGTAGTTAGTTAAAATTTCCCAAAAAAAAAAATTGATAATAGATGTGCTTAGCCAAAAAACAACCGTCATCTTTTCAGAGAAGAAATATAGCAGGTTTACGTTATTCCCTCACCTGACAATCAATTAAAAAAGTTAGCTAATGTCTTCCACACTTCAGCAAACACAGTTTACATAGCATTCAAAAATTATACCTGTCTTGCTCATCATAACAATTTGTACATGAAAATTAACCGGATCCCTGCTATTATACCTCTTAAGGAGCTGAGCTTGAAAAACTTTTAAACTCTCCAGATCAGCCCGTTTCTCACTTTCACGCAGCAGATTCTGCATAGCAGCAACCATGATCAGGCAATTTAATAAAAACATAATTGAAACAAAAATATCCACTGCAAAGAAATGCATTCAATTCCAACCACAATAACAGAATCAGGTGCAAACCAGCACCCAGTTCAGCCAATTAACAACCAGGTAAGATATACAGGAAAAGATCACAATAAAATGGCACAAGTTCGCGCACCAACAAAAGGTTAGTTTGTGCATCTGTGCTATGAAGATTGACAAAGTCATGCTGGCACAAACGTTCCTTTACCTCAATCGTCTGTCGTTGCACTAGTAGCTCAGCGAATCCATCAATGTCCCATTCTCTGGTTAGCTTCACATATATAAACATAAAACTCTTTTCATTCAGTCCTAGAGATGGAAGAATAGAGCACCCTGGCTCAATAATCAGCAAAATTCCTACTTCCTGTAAAGTGATAGATGAAAGTGACACTGTAAGTTTACGACTAAAACAGATTTTTTTTTTTGATAACCCGGGAGCTCCCAAGGTCGGGCCACTTGGTGTACCCGGCCCTACAAGCTAACCTGGGGGGGCATGTGTCAGGACCCCACCCAACACACCCCAGTTAATTCAGGGGCGATAAGGAAGACTAAAACAGAAACTAATCATCAAGATAATCTTTAGTTCAATGAAGCTCAAACATCACCTAAAAATTCTCAAAACACTTAAGAATCCTAAAAACTTCACCAAACCGAACATGCCCTAGATTCTAGGGAAAATATTATGTACCCTTTTGGTAAAAAGAAGGGTAGAAAGAAAAAACAAGAACGAGAAAATTGCCCTAAATGCTTACATATCTTATTCTTTTACCATAAGATCAATATCAATTTCCTAAAGAAGAGCACAAGCGTTAATCCTCCCTGAGAGAAGGGTTGTGGACCTCCATAAAGAGAGGGTTTGATACAGGTCACAGCACAATTTAACATACAATTGGAAATCAATGGCCGATTTCTAATCTCGTAGACTAGCAGTTCTCTCCTGCCATTCACAGACGATCGACTATTCATAATTTATTCGTATATTTACTTTTAGGTTACACACGTGCTTAGCAGGTTTGAATCCACTATTGAGCTAAAGCTCATTGGTTAATATAATACTAAAAAAATATCTTTTATCACTCTTTCTTCTTTGTAATGGCAGGATCATTTAGTTGAGATGGGTAAACTTGGCCAAGGCAACTCTCAACTCCACTGCTTCTCTTTGATTGGCCCCCTCTCAGCTACGTTCTTTTTACTGTATTGACTTATGTGTTCTCTGCAGTTTCCAAAAAACTTATACAACGGAGCGGTGCCCGCTGTTAGAAGGGTGGTGTTGCATACGCCTACTTCTGGATACACATTTGATTTTATTGACACTACTACTCATAATAATGTTTTCTAGAAGATTCAAGGGAAGAACTTAACTGGGTGAGAGTCATGAAAATGGTGCCGATCTATTAGTGGTTCAAACTTCTCTTTTAACAAGCAAATCCTTGCTTGAAATGCATATACAAAACTTTTTTTTAAAAAAAAAAACAGGGTCAGGAATATGCCGTGCAGCAATCAACCTCCAGACTACAACCAGACCAAATAAGACAATGTCAGCATATGACATTAAACAACTTGGGGAATATGGTTAGAATTAATTATGTCCCTCTGATGTTTATAAGATAAAGATTACATATCCCAAGACATGAAGTTCTTAAAGACAGTGTTCAGTATGATATCTAATATGACTAGTCCTTACAAGATAGCATTCCAACTGCTTAGGTTTAAAGCTGACAAGCCTTCAGAACAGTAGCAAATATTGTTCCATCAATGTAACCAATGGCTTTCAAAAGGAACCTCTTGAAAACCAACTCTATCAACTACAAAATAATCTCTCCCCCCCCCATCAAATCATCCATTTTCACTATAATAAATATGAGAAATTCATTCAAATCATCTCACTCTTCACATTTTTCACCAATTCTCATACCCCAATATTTTAACCACCCCAAAATTTTGGCACATAAACACCACCGTACAGCAACGGTATAAATACCAGAATAGTTTCATATCAATCAACCATTTCATCGCTAACAAAAAGGAGAACAGTAATTACTCAACCCATAAGGATCTCAAAGCTTTGGTTGGAAAAATACATACATAGGCCAGTCAAAGACTATGCATCAAACTTTCAGGAAGTAATACTTCAAGCCAGTAGAATTTGAGAGCTTTTATTTTTTTTATTAGCTTTGAACCAAAATCTTTTCAAATAAATAGAAACAAATACAAGGACAAGAACTAAAGGACATGCAAATCAATAAACAGTCACTTGCCTCTTGAGCTTCAATATAGTTTGTTTGCCTTCGTGGTGCTATTGCTACAAACAGCCGATAGAAAATCCAAATTTCTGTTTCTCAGAAAACAGCTGCTCTGTTATTGGCAACTTGAATTTCTCAGCTAGAGCAATAGAAACATCATTTATTTTAACACCGTGTCTCAAGAATGTGGTTCCACCCCCACTGTTAAATAAAAAATCAATGGGAAGGGCCTCATTCCCAATAAACATAACAAATCAACTGGAAGAGATACCGTGAATCAGTAGATCATTTTCCATCAAGTCCCTCAATCAACATTGAATATGTTCGGGGATGAACCCGGCAACCCTTCTTTTCCATGATTTCAAACAGTTCTGAGCATCCATCAACTAGGCCACTCTTCAGTAAGCCATCAATAAGAAGTTTCCAAGCTACTTCATCATGATTATACCCAAAATGAAGCAAATTAGAAAATACCATTTCAGCCTTATCTTTGTTCCCTTCATCATATAGCCCAGAAAGAAGCAGCTTGTATGAGTCTAAATGTGGTAAGTGACCAAGCTCAACCATGGTGTCCAACAATCTTACAGCTTCTGCATACATTCCCAATACACAGCAACAATTAAGAAGAGAGTTATAGATATCTTCAGTAGGAGACAATCCTCTTTCTTGCATATGGTTAAATAGCCTCTCGGCTACTTCTAAGCGCCTGACTTTGCAGAGTCCTATAATGAGCTTTCCATAAGTGTTAACATTGGGCACACAACCCCGTTCGATCATTTTTTCAAAAAGCTCCACAGCATTTTCAAACTCCAATATTTTCCACACATCTGAAGTATCAATTAATGCAGTGCGTGATATCAAATCAAGTGCTACAACATTAGTATTTTCTTTTATCCGCCGGTCATTTGAAAGATGCTTGATTAGATAGGAATAGGTATAATGCAAAGGCTCACAACCAGCATCAAACATGCGCTTTAGAACATCAAGTGCACTCTGTGTTAGTCCCAAACGTCCATATCCATCTAGTAATAGAGTATAAGTCAGTGCATCAGGTAATATTCCTTCTTCATTCATCTTACACATCACCTCCTCTGCTTCTTTCAATCTCCCATGGCTGCAATACGCATGAATAAATGCGGTATAAGTAAAGGCATCAGGCTGATATCCTGATGAAACCATATGATTGAAAACCCTATCAGCATGGTCAGAGTCACCTTCTTTCAACATTGCATGGATGAGGATTGTGTAAGTTTCAATGATGGGCTTCACATCCATCTTTACCATCTCATCCACCAGTAACAAGGCTTCCTGCACCTTTTTCTCTTTGCACAACGCATCTATCAAGACAGTATACGTGACTGAGTTTGGGAAACAGTCCTCACTGAGCATTCTATCAAACAAGGATTGAGCATCAGCTATTCTTCCAACCTTGCAGTACCCATCAATCAAAGCAGTATATATCACTTCATTTGGTTTTATGTTCTTCTCCTTCAAAGAGTCGAAGAGGGCACGAGCTTCTTCAACACTCCCTCTTTTACAGAGAGTATCTATGAAACCACTGTAAGTCCACTCGTCGGGAACTAAACCATTTTCATTCATGAGATCAAGCAACCTATAGGCAGTATCTAAATCACCTGCTCTACACTGCCCATGAATTAAGGAATTATATGTGATCAGGGTTGGTGAAAACTTAAGCTCTAACATTGTTTGAAGCAATGCCATTGCTTTATGCATGTTTTTCTTCTTCAAAAATCCGCATATCAACTCATTGTATGTGCGAGCATTTGGACTACACTTATTTGACTTCATCAAACCCACAATGTCCAATGCAGCCTCAGTCATTCCCTCCTTGCAATATCCATCAATCAAAGCATTGTACGTGACCACACTGGGAACCAACCGTTTCTCCAACATCCCATTCAACATTTGTCTTGCCTCATCAAGCTTGCTTTCCTTACACATGCCATCAATTAGAGTTGTGTACGTATGAACATTCGGCTCACAACCTTTCTCTGTCATCTCCTCAAAAAACTTCAAGGCTTCTACTTTCCTAGCCAATCTACACAATGCACATATGATAACCGTATATGTCCGGACTGTCGGACGACAAGAATCCTCCCCCATTTGGGAGAACAACTTTAGGGCCTCGTCAACCCTTGTGGCTTCACAAAGCCCATGGATCAGATTAGTGTAGGTAACCTCATTTCTTCGACAACCCTTTTGCGGCATCAGCTTAAATACCTTATAAGCACTATCTACATCCTTATTCCTGCAGTGACCCAATATCAACGAAGTGTATGTAAACGTATCAGGACTCAAACCCGCTTGAAATATCTTACTCATGTACAACTCGGCCTCCACAACATTTCCCAATTTACAGTATCCATTAACCATTGTATTCAAAGTATATATATTGGGTGAGACTAAATCCTGCAACATTTCTAAATACAAACACTTCATTTCCTCAACCATTATGAACTTTGACAATGACATTAAGAGGATATTATAGCTCTTGAGAGTGAGCTTAAATCGAAATGCACCGCCTTCGCGATTCATCCCCCGTACGACATCCAAAGCGAATCTCGTATCGTCGGCTGATTCGCAAGATTTGATCATCGAAATCCGAATCTTCTCCGCGGGACCGAGAAAACCGTAACGCACGAGAATGTTTAGCAAGGAAGAGTGGGAGTGCACGTTGTGGTTGAAGCCAGGCTTTAGGGAAATCCAATAGAAGAACCCTAGGGCGGTATGGGGATCCAGGTCGAGGGAGAAGAGGGAAGAGACATGGGACGGTTGTACAGAGGATATTAGTTTCTTGAGAGAGGGGTGTTTCTGCCAATTGGGGCGAGAAAGGATGGAGAAGAGCTGGGAGGGAAGATCAGATGGGTCCGGGTTCTGGTCCAGGGGAAGGGAGAAGATGGAGGAGAAGGGTTTGAGAAAGAAGAGGAGGTGGAAGTGGAGGGACTCACCTGGGGTGATAATGGCCGCGGGATTTCTCATTTTGGAGCATCGGGCGGCGGTGAGGAACCCATTCATGAATAATGAACGGTTGTTTGGGCTATGGTTTTCGATGAATCCAGGTGCTTTCGGAAGTGGCCTGTAGCGGCTGAGGGGAGGAAGAGGAAGAGAAGCATAGCAGTAGTAACTGGTGAATAAAAAATAAATACTGAATAAAATATTATTGTAAATTATATGAAGGGAAAATGGCATTTAGTTTGTTCCATCCTGGGACGGACCTTTGCCATCGCGGCCCAAACAAAGCAAAACTCGGCATTAAGATTTGGTCCATGGGCTCTTCCAAGGACTAAGCTAGGCCCAATGAGCAATTATTTTGTTGTTAAACAAAGGAGAAATATATGTGCCTTTGGACTTAGAATAAAAATATTATTTTCGCTAAAAATATTTTCCTTATTTTTTTTTCACCCTTAATTAAAATGAGATTTTTTTAATAACGAAAAATAAACCCTATGCAGTAGGCCATTTATGTATACCTATTTAACGCATAGATAAATTTTAGAGAACCAGCGAAGATTCATTCACGGACCATGTCCTTATCATTCCGTGAAAACTCTTCTATTTCTTTTTTCTGTATTTATAATAATATTTTATTTCTTGAAATTGATTTTTGCATTTATCCCAAATTGAAAACCACCAAATATAAGCGGTGAATGAATCGCATAGATAAATGATTTTTGCATTTATCCCAAGAAATAAAATATTATTATAAATACAGGGACTAATAATATTTTATTTTTTGCATTTATCCCAAATTGAAAACCACCAAATATAAGCGGTGGTTATTTCTCCAACCAAGCGAAGAGAATATCCTTACATTGAGTCTAGGTTTGCACGGTATAAAGTGCAATTTAATATTAAAAAAAGTATACAACATACAAAGTAACATATCTTGACGACGTTAAGATGGGATCCCTAATTTTTTAAATTTTAACTTTTTAGTTAATTTTTTTTATTCCTCCACTCGTGAGGATAATTCAAAATTTACACAATTTGTTATGTATTACAAATAATCCTTTTGTATTTTGT
The DNA here is from genome assembly GCA_963930655.1 of Myrica gale. NCBI lineage: Eukaryota > Viridiplantae > Streptophyta > Magnoliopsida > Fagales > Myricaceae > Myrica > Myrica gale. The sequence goes on along the minus strand of OZ005614.1, from coordinate 23,162,296 downwards.
AAGATAATTCAAGATAATAGGGAAATGCTGGGCATCCCGCCCACGTAGCATTCCTCAAGATAATATGTGTAATTCGAACAAATATTAATTCCTATTACTAAAGTCTATTTTCAACTTAAATGTACTGATCATCTTAAAGTTTAGGGAAATTTGTTTTTTAGTCATTAAGTTTGAGATACTTTTTTATTTTAGTCTTTAGGTTTTAATCTTCAAATTTTTAGTCCTTCAGTTTTCTTTTGACTTATTTGTTTAGCCAAATTTTTGGGGTCCCAGCAATTCGGACAAGCTAAAGACAACTCCAAAATTTTTAACTTTTACACCAACACTCTATTTTTCACAAACTCCAATAAATCTTAATAAAGTAAAGATTCCCAAAATTTCGGGAATATTCACCAAAATTTTGACAAACAAACAACACATTGTTTGACGAAATAGTCTTTCAGTCAGTCTGTCGTCTATATGATTAACGGAGCTCTCTGACACTTTAGTAAATTTGTACCGGTCGACCGCTCACTTTCAACACATATACTCGATCGACCGCTTCAATTTTACTGACGTGTCAAACAAGTCCGTTAAGCATATAGACGACAGACTGACGGAACGACTATTTCTTCAAGCAAAGAAAACACAAAGACTAAAAATTTGAAAGTTGAAATTTAATGACTAAAATGAAAAAATATAAAATCTAAGGATTAAAAATTAAATTTCTCTAAAATCTATCCTAGATAGATGGAAATTTTGTATGCCATAAAAAAATCAGAAAAAGTACAGAAATCGAATGACTTTTCGTAGGATCATAAGAATCGCTACCCAATCATACCACACTAGTTCCGCACTTCCGCTGGGCGCTGCTCACTCTGGTCTCTGGGAAGTCCAACCCAACTGCTCTGCTGACTGACACCGAACCGTACACTGTGGACACTCGCGAGTTTCAGCTGCTGTACGGTAAACGCCCCGGCAGTCCCTCCTGTAAGAGAAAGAGAGACGGATATGGAACATCCGAGCCCCTGTCCAGCGGTTTCAGACCAATATAATGGCGCCGTCTTCTCCACGCAAGAACGCAAGGGATATTCCAAGCGGGACCGTCCCAAACGGCTAGCGATCAAACTATTACCAGGACAAGTGGCCTTGCGATTCCTCATACACGTGTCCGCCGCCGCCCGCCTCCTAGGAGACAACGGCGCTGTCGTGTTGTGTATCCGGCAGGAAACAGCCACCAGAATCCACTGCGAAGTGGCCGCGCCAGGGTCCGACCACCGGGTTTTCATTATCATCGGATCCGGGTCGAGTGAGGGGCGACGAGTATCGTGCTCTCAGGAGGCGATGCTTAAGGTTTTTGAGAGGGTGTGGGAACTGACGGCAACAGAGGGCGAGGAGGTTTGGTGGAAAATGCTGGCGCACACGTCTCAGGTTTGTGCGGTGATGGGGAAAGGAGGGAAGAACATCAGAAGAGTGAGGAGCGAGAGCGGTGCTCAGATCAGAATCTTGCCGGCTCCGCATTGGACGGGCAAAGACGACGAATTGATTCAGGTGAGAGATGGAGAGAGAAAATTCTTCTGCCTTGAGATTCAAACCCCCTGTTTGCTTCTAGGGAAAGAAAACGAGAGAAAATGCTTCACGAAATTAATTACTTTATCCTTTTTTTCTTCTAATCAATTACTTTATGCTTTTGCTTGTTTCGCTTTACGTTTCTTTCTTCTTAGTGCACGAAAAGTAGGTTATTTTCCCTATGCTGATCCGTTGCCTTTGACAGTAACTATTTTCTTTGTGAATAAGATGTAGGGACATAAAATTTCAGTTACTCTCTATAATAACTTATCATTGAAGTTCGATGCCAACTTAGGACGAACGTGCTATTATTAGTTTCTTCCAGAGATTGTTTGTTCGTTTTGAATATCATTTTTTTTCCTTGAAAACAATTTACACAGAGAGAAGCAGAATCTGATTAGCATCGCGAGGTGGCCAATCTGCTAAACAGAGATAAAAAAAATGATTTTTATTTTCCATCTGAGAATTTGTTTGTACCGTGGGGGCAGATTACGGGTGGAGTTTTGGCTGTAAAGAAAGCACTGGTAGATGTTTCTAACTGTCTCCAAGATTGTCCACAGTTAGACAAAGCCTCAACCCCTTTAACCAGACCACTTGGGGTCTCTCCCTACAGAGCCTCTGCTGAACCACATGCAGAGCCTTTCCCAAATTTCAGTTCGCTGCTCTCGCCAGCTTCGCCTGAGAACTCAGGCATTAGTGCTTCAACCGGCAATCCATCACTGTCCTCGTTGTGGAACCATGGTGATGGAGTAGTTGCAGGCCAAGACAAACAGGGTACACAACAAAAAGAAGTTGTGTTCAGAATTCTCTGTTCTGATCATGCAGCTGGGTGGGTGATTGGGAAAAGAGGTTCCATAGTCAGAGCACTGCAAAATGAAACTGGTGCTTCTATAATGTTTGCCTCTCCTTCAACCGATTCTGGTGAACGTGTGGTCACCATCTCTGCTTGGGAGGTTTGTCATACTACCGTAATTGTGGAAGCTCTACCATTAATTCTCATGCTTATCAAGTGGTATTATTCTATCATTGATCTGGGGTTGGCTTAATGTCTTGTAGAACCTTGAATCATCATACTCTGCTGCACAAAATGCTGTAGTTCTTGTCTTCACTAGAATGATTGAGGGTGTCATTGAAAGGGGATTTCCAGCAGGCTTCACAGAGGGCAGACCTGTAACGGCTAAGCTTCTTGTTGCATCAAACTTGGTTGGTTGTTTGGTTGGCAATGACCATAAGGTACTTTCAGAAATGAGAGAAGTCACTGGGGCTGATATACAAATATTGGAAGGGGAGCAGATTCTGAATTGTGCTTCAGTGAATGATGCAGTACTGCAGGTGCGATACCTTTAATTTTTATCTAATAATTGCCTTAAGGTGGTTAAATCTTGCTTTGTTTTTTTCTTCCTGATGTTTACAAAGTGTATTAACGAGTGAACCATATATCATCATTTTGAGTACTTGTCTTTTGTTATTCCTTTAGTTTGAGATGTTATAACCCATTGAAGCATCACAATTCCTTTTCCATTAGAATATTCTAGAACTCAGGTATATTTTTGTAAATGTGATCTTTATGCTTAATTCCAGCTAATTAAGTTGATTTGTATGTTCGCTCATGAGTCTCCCATGTCTGTATCAGTACATGCTCATGTGATATCTTTTGGATCCTCAGTGCTTTAATTTTGCTATGAATTTATGTGGCAATTTTTCTTATGGCCACAAAACTTGGAAGGTTAGCTGCTATTGCTAAAACGACAGGAATGTCATATCTCATCATGTTGGATGATTGCCTCTTCGTAGATTGTCTTTCAGGCATTTAGGGAGAGCTATGAGTCTTTGTTTCTAACATCAATTACTGTTTAAGAAACTCTTGATGCCACCTGCTTGCAAATTGTATACTGGAATAATTCGTGCAGATTACAGGAGAGTACAAGAGTGTCCAGAATGCTCTGTTTCGAGTAACCGGCACTCTGAGGGATAATCAAGTTAGAGCAAAGTACCCTGGTGTAACAGTGAGCGAGGACCCTATACGAAATGATCCTGTTCCCCATGGCATTGATGCTTGCCCTTCACCACTGAGGTTTTATCAGCTTCCACAGGTGAAAATCTACCTCCCTGCAGTTGTTGCTTTCTCTAGATCCTTAGAGGTTGTAGGTCACTCCAAACTAAATTACTTTATGGGAAAAAAGCAACAGAGCTTTGGAGAAATAAGCTGATTGAGCAGCTAATAACTGTTACTCCTTTCCATGCTCTAAAGAAAGCAAAACAAAGGAGGCTTAAGAAAAAGCCAAAAATGACTTACCTCCATAATGCATTTTCTTGTGCTTTTTTTAATACATTTCTTTCATTTGCTCCCTGCACCAAACAGAGGTCCGAAAAACATGGCCTGAAGAATTCTCTCTCTCATGCCTGTATTGAGTCAGCTTCCTCTACCTTTGCTGTTAGCTGCCTACTCGCGTTTCCCCAGAAAACATTCTCTTCGAAAAATATTCTGGGACATTCATATCATCATTAATGCTATAAGAATGTCTATGATACTTAAGGGCGTATTGTTAGGTGTATTTAGATTTTTGTTTCCCGAAACCTCATTATACCTTAAACGTTTAAACTGTCATCTCAGTTGTAAGGTTCCCTCCAAACTACCATTCTTACACCCTCAAATCACCAAATGTTTGCAAGTTGGGAGTGCTGTGGAGTTGGAATAGGAGGTTCAAGAATCCGATTGCCAAGACTATTTGGAGAATGATTCCCTTGTGCATTTGGTGGTGTATTTGGAAGGAACGTAATAGTAGATGTTTTGAGGCTTGTTCCTTGTCTTTGGTGAAGTTGAAAGAAAGTTTGTTACTTTCCCTGTTTAGTTGGGCTAATGCTGTGCTTGACTGCCCTTTTGTTGATCTGGTTGATTTTCTTAGTTTTTTGGCTTGTTTAGACTAAGTGATATCGGTATAGCCCTTTGTACTATTCTCGCTTCTTCTAATAAGATTGGTTACTTATCAAAAAAAAAAAAAACACCCCCTTCTCACCAAAAAAACTGACCAATAAAATATAAACAAAAATTAAGCCACATGGTGCAATCTTTACGGCCAGATCGTTACAATTAGGAGGGTACATTTAATATGGGGCGACAGTTTGGGATGTGAAGTGAAATTTCTCCCCTTTTTCCTGAAAGAATAATGTTACATGAACATAAAGTAGAATCTGGTTGGCACCACAGCTTGGCCAATCTGGAATATGCATCTCAACAGAAAAGAGTTTCAATCCTTCATCGTCTGCTGAGTATGTGTTTATACTGTGGGGGCAGATTACAGGTGGAATTTTGGATGTAAAGAAACCACTGATTGATGTTTCTACCTGTCTCCAAGATTGTTCACTGTTAGACGGATCCCCTGCCCCTGTAACCAGACCTATTGGGGACTCTTCCTACAGAGCTTTTCCTGATCCGGAGCTTTTACCACATCTTTGTTCGCCTTTATCACTTTTGGCAGGAAATTCGGGAACTAATGCTTCAAATGGTAATATGTCGTCCTCACTGATACATGCTGATGGAGCTGTTTCTTGCCAAGACAAAAAGGGTTCACAGCAAGAAGTTGTCAAAAAAGAAGTTGTCTTCAGAATGCTGTGTTCTAATCATGCAGCTGGGTGCGTAATTGGCAAAAGAGGGTCCATAGTTAGAGCGCTGCAGAATGAAACTGGTGCTTCTATATCATTTGCAGCTCCTTTAACTGAGGCTGGTGAGCGTGTGGTCACCATCTCTGCATGGGAGGTTTGTCAATCTGTGCAAGCTCTATTTGTAATTCTGATGCCAGTGGAGTAGTTTTGGAAAAACATTCAATGCCTTCTGTTTTTGCCCTTTTCATTCAAATCTCATTCTCTTTCCAGCATAGAAACACATGAATGCACATACACGCATTTCCATATGCGATCTTATCATTGTTCTGATGTGGATTTTATCTCTTGTAGAACCTTGAATCATTGCAATCTCCTGCACAAAATGCTCTGGCTCTTGTCTTCGCTAGAATTATTGAGGGTGTCATTGAAAAGGGGTTTGTATCAGGCTCAAGTGAGGGTCGACCTGTAACAGCTAAGCTTCTAGTTGCATTGGACGTTGTTGGTTGTTTGCTTGGCAGTGATGGTAAGGTATTTTCAGAAATGAGAGAAGTCACTGGTGCTGATATACAAATATGGGAAGGGGGGCAGATTGTGAATTTTTCTTCATTGAACGATGTGGTAGTACAGGTGTGATTACCTTTCATTTACCTCTAATTGGCCCGTGTTTTGTGAAGGATCTTTCAGATTGACATTATTAATCTGAACAACTGTACTAAGAGTGTGTTGTGAGATTATAATTTGATGATTACCTTGTGTGGTGGACTTTTTGTTAGTTTTGGTATTGATCTAGTGTGTTTTTTAGTGAGCCATATAGTTTCCATATCTGTGCCTTTTGTTTTTTGGTTATCCAGTTAATTTGATATGATATTCCACTGATACTTGATTATTTCTTTAGGAACAACTCCATTAGGTTTTTGTACATGTGATCAATATGCTTAATTCCAGCTAAATAAGAAAAAGAAAAGAAAAATGAGAAATACCTATATGTTTATCATAGGGGACTCTCATTGGTGTATGTGTACGTGTGCTACCTTTCCGGCCCTTATTGCTTTAATTTTTTCTTGTGATCATGGTTTGGCAAGTTGTCAATACAAATAAAAGTTGGATGGATAGTTACTTTACGAATGGAATTTTATGTTGAGTGATTGACTGACCGGCAGACGGTCTATCAGGCATTCTGAAAGAGCTGTTTCCACTCCAAGTGGTTAGAAACTGTTGGTGCCACTTGGTAGTGAAATTATACTGAATGGAGAATGTGTAACTTGTGCAGATTAAAGGAGAGTACAAAAGTGTACAGAATGCTATGTTTCAAGTCACTGATCGTCTGAGGGATAATCTTTTGCCCAATGAGATGTTCAAAGAAGTAAAAGCAAAGTTCTCGGTAGGAGTGAGCGAGGACCCTTGGAGGAATGATCATATTCCCCACAAGGTAGATGCTCTTTCTTTACCACCAAGGTTGCAGCTGCCACAGGTGAAAATTCTTGTTGCAGTTATTGCTTTCTCCATTTGCTTCGAAAGTATTAAATTCACTTCTAGGGCCTCAGCATTTGGGGGTGACTATAATTGCAGACTGGGGGAAAAGGGAAAACCGCGCCAATCTCAGATACAGAAAGAGTCTTGACAGCCTTCAGTGGGGGTTTAGGCCTTGGGAGGTCAGTACCGTGCAATGACGTGTGCTGTCCTGTTCTTTCCTTTTCTTGTCTCTTTTGTTCGTACAACTGAAATAAGAGAGTAGTGATATTTGCTTTGTTCCAGCTGGTTAGATGAGGACTACTAGAGCTAGGGCCTGATCTGAAGTTCACTATATTCTTATTATTCAGATAACACAGCTTAACTCTTATCAGCTACCACAATGAGGGGTGATGGTTTGAAAATAAAGATGGGTAGAAAGCAGAGGGGACATGAAAGGGGATTACAGATGCGGAGGAAATTTGTATATCTGGTCTAAATATTAATGAAAAAATAAAAATAAAAACGTACTTGTCCGAGAAAAAGGGGATTTGAGGGCTCCAGTAATTTATATTGTTTCTGTTATTATGGTAATGTTTTTGTACTGGGAACTACTTGAATTACTATTCATTGGTAAAAAGGAAAGGGTTGACCCAACCACTTTTGGATGCTTAACCTGACCTCGTTAGACACAATTCTATTTCATCTTGTGAGACAAAAAACAGTGACATATTGGTGCCATCAATAGAATTAAGAACCCTTTGTAGAGAATCAAAAGACTTTCCATTCTTTAAGATCCATCATCTGCATATATCTGTCATTTCAAACTTCCAAAATACTTAGTTTTCTGTGCAGTGCAAACATACTTGATACTGTGACCATATAATCACCTTTGATGTTTTTACCTTCTTTGTGACCTATGAGCTGGAAAATATCAGTTCTTCAATCATTCGATAAACACATATTTCTGTGCAGTGCAAACAAAATTGCTACTGTGACAAATACAACTTTGGAGATTGTGATTTCTCAACATGTTTTTGGCTCTGTTTACGGTGAAGATGGAGGCAACTTGGACCGCATAATACAGGTAATTACATATGTGGAGACAAGACGCACTGTTGATGTGAATTGTGTTGTATTCAGGTTTAGGCCGACATTGTTTAGTGAATGGCTTTGTTAGGTCAACTGGCGGCAGAAATTCTTGGAAAAGAACTGTATCACAAACTAGCATAAGAAAAGAAAGCTAGAGGTTTAAAATGTTTCTGCTAAGTAGTAGCTTATGCTTAACTGGTTTACTTAAATGAGCTTATTTTGAATTTGGTTCTGATTGACATATAAACCTTAGACCAATGTTTACTTTTTCTGGATAGTTTTATGTTGGTAAATTACACTTAATTCCTCTCAACTGCCATCCTTGTGGCAAAGATACGTGCAATTGACTATCTTTGGCATCCAGTCATCTAGATGGATGTTACTCCTCTTTATATTTCTATGTTAAAATGGATGGAAAATAGGTCATGTGGCTTGCACGTTTTATTTTGTGGACTTGAAATACCAAAATTGCAAAACATCACAGGTGCTGCACATGAATGGCTTTATGCAAATGGACTAAAGTATCCTTATAATTAAATATGAGGAATTCTTTATCCTGTGTTCATAAATGAAAGTACGGTATTAAACATGTTTCTACATTAGCTAAAGAAATTATTTTGAATGGAATTATTTAAAGAAGAATAAAAAGATTAGAAAAGTGTCACAATTCAGACTTCTTGTCTTAGGGCTAGAACCAAACAAATTTGAGCGGCTGAGCCAGTGAGTGTACCTAGAGAAGCAAGGTTTTGCTCTGAAGGTCAGTATCCGAAGGCAATTTCATTATAAAAAGGAGAGTCCTTCGGCATCTTTGGCTGGCACAAAGCTGTCACTTTCGGAGACACCTTTGGCTACTGATGTCAGACTTCCCTGGCTGGAGAATGGGTTGTCGTCGTTTTGCTCAACCTCCCGGTGAGTACTAGTGATTGGTGAGTAGTATGTGCCAATTCACACATATGATGGAGCAGTGGCCTCATTGCATAGGCTTTGGCTTCTAATAACTTAAAGAAGAGAATTGACAATGTCGTTGGCTACAGTTGTAAAATGGTTCGGTCCACGTGTCAGCCTGTTTAACACAACGCATCAAACATAAAAAAAACTGACCAAACATGTAATTAACTACGTACACAAATGCAAAGTTTTATATTGTTGAATGGCATGTGCATTTATGTGAGCTATTTCAAGCTGTTATGGTGTCTTTACGTGAAGATGGCAGTGAAACAAGGTTATATGCATTTTCCCTTTTGTTTTTTGTTTGTTATGGTGTTCTTTTGAATGTGATTGCTATTGTTTACAACCGCTTCAGTGCGGTGATCATTGATCTTTGAGCATGACAGACCATTTTAGCGTGCTTTGTCCCATCCTATTTTCTTTTAATGGTGTTTGATCTTTCCAGCATTTGGTGTCGAGCAAATTGTGCGGCTTCAACAGATTCTATGAATTGCAGAAGTGAATAAACCTTAAATCCTTACAAAGTCTTGAAATGTCTGACCTTTATGGTTTATTTCTGCTTTTGTTCCCCCTCATCTTACATTTATGTTCTCAAGATCAGTGAAAGAACTTTGGATAGTTATAAACATACCAGCTGTTTGGTATGAAGATGAGTTGCAGATCTTTCTGGTTTGACTTCTGTTTCGAATAGACTGCTTTATATAGTCACGAGGACCCAAAAGGGAAAGGGAAAAACTGAGTCCTCATGCAGACTAGCACATATACACACAGCGCAATACATACACAAGCAGTGCTAACCGTTGCAGTCAATTAAATTTTTTACCTCTTGAAAATTTCCATTTCCTATATCTTTTTGTCCTGGAGTTTTCACATGACTTCATGGTATCAATCATCGTCTTGTTCTATGAATCAGATTTCAGGTGCAAAAGTTGAAGTGCATGATCCTCTTCCTGGCGAAAGAGATGGGAGGGTCATTATATCGGGGACACCTGATAAAACCCTTGCAGCCCAGAGCTTGCTTCAAGCTTTCATCCAATCTGGAGGGAAAACGCCATATCCTTAGTCTCATCTCCTTCTATCGACTGATGGGTACTTTTTGTTGCTCATTTCCAATAGAAGGAGCTCCCGGTTCTTGTCTCACGCTTACTAAGAAGAATATACTTAAAAAAGTGAATGTCAGGTATAGATGTCACTCTGGATTGAAATTACTTTGTTCTTAGCAAAGCTTTGACTGACAAGGTTTAGTAAAGAATCATGCGAGGGCTTCCTAACACGTCTGTAATTTTTCAATATGTAATCACAGACTTACCTATGTAGTATTTACTTGACGATTGTATAAACCCCTCGGTTCCTCTATGTTATCTCTTTTTCTCCTTTTGTGTATTCTTGACTTGTATTCTTCAATTAACCATTTTTTTTGTCAGCCAATGACTGCTTATTTAGGCAACTTTTAACATAATGATTACTTGGCAATTCACTTTTAAGTGAAGAATATGGACCGATCATCTAAGCTGGAGGCCCAAAGTGAAGCTTTACAAGTATTTTATTTATTTATTATTGTGTTTTTTAAGAATAAAAAAACTATGTTCATTAATAATCAAGGAGGTTGTAAGATCTCAGTTACACGCTCTAAAAGGTTAGTCAGACTTTCCATAGAGGTGATGAGCCAACAAGCAAGGGGGCCAAAAGGACAAATCAGGTTCACAAAGGGCAGCGAACCCATAAAAGGCAACAAGCTGAAATGACCAACGGAAAAGGTAAGACGATGGTGAAGGCAAGTGATAGAATCAGCCGGAGGAGGAGAGGAAGCAGCCAAGAGGGAAAATTACCAAGCAAATGAGATACATGCGCATGGGCCTCCACATGGCGGTTGGCCGGTGCCAGGCAAAGTCAAAATGAAGCACCAGGAGGAGTGGAGACCAACTTCACAACGCGTGCTTGCCAAAAATCACCATGTGAGCTTAGATTTGGAAGGGAGAGATGCAGGTGCGTGCGATCCACATGCGCGCGTTGGAGAATGTGAGATTGGCTCCGAGCTGGGACAGAAGCCGCAGGTCGATGTTGAAGTTGTCCATGTCGGTCGTGGCTGTTGGAGACCTCCAATAGAGTTGAGATCTACACTTGAACGTCGCCGAGAAAAAAACTCTCTACAAAGCGTCGAAAGGGGAGGTTTATCGGAGAGCTCGACCACCAAAGAACACATGGGAAAGGAGGAGGAAGGCAGGAGGGGCATGAGCTCCTCTGCCACCTTAAAATGAGGCAAGATGGGACGCGATGCTTTACAAGTAGTACCACCAAGATCTAAGCTGAAGGCCACGAGCAAACTACAGAAAACTTCAATTATGCAGAGCTATATAAACCAAGGAAAAATTAGATTCCTTTAGTCCTTTTATGTGCTATAGGTAATGCCGTGTAGTTTTGAAGGATTGGCCATCGAAGAAACATACCTGCTCCCTATATTCCAAACATGGAGATGACGTGAAATTTTTAACCATTTTCATAGTCTGATTATGGATGCTCTTTCGTGTAATGTTATTTGAAGTCTCGTTTTCTGGTTTGGGCATTCAAAATCTTTTTTTCCTTATATGAGTGATTTTTACAAAATATTTTGGAAAATTTTCAAATTACTAGATTTTAACTTTTTTTGTTTTTTTTAAAATTCACTAGTTTTTAAAAAATAAAAAAATTCACTGAATTTGTCATTTTATTATCAGAATTCACTCGACCCAACGTTGTTAGACTTATTTAATAGAAAATTAATCACACCCAATTACAATGTAACGTGTCATAAAACATTTTAAAAAATAAAAAATATAACTTACTAAAAAATATAATAATGATAATATAATTAAAGAGAAATGTTTGACACGGTATGTAATTGAAGATATAATTTTATTTTTTAAATAAACATATAAACACTTGAATTAGAAAATTTTATGTTGTGTCTGTAATTTGCATGCGAAGTATAAGAACACAAAGTGAGGCACATTACTTAATTTGATCCGGAATAAATGTGACTTTTTTTCGTATTTATGACTATGCTTGCAACTCAATGTACTACATTTGGTTCGAAATTGTGAGGAGGTAAATCCAGAACAGATTGTAATTTTGGCGGGTGAAATAAGGTGCCAAAAGTTTTGTGAAATATCGAAAATTAAAAAAAATGCACCTAATAATCCCTATAAGAACATTGATGCAAACACTAATGATTTTAGTTAAACTAAAGAGTAGATCGTTTAATGATAATCTTATATATATTTAGCAACTGTTTATAAAATACATTAATAATTATTTATTTCAAAACAGTTTTCATTTTAATTTGTTCATAGAAACAGTTTTCAAACTAATTTTTTTCACAAACTTCAATAAATAAATATGTAATACAAAATACTTTCAGAACTAATTCCAATAAAAATCACTTTAAAACATGTTTTAAAATCGAAAACAAAAAATGACCTTAAAAACAGCTCTCAAACACAGCCTCAAACATTAGTATGTGATTTGTAAATTTCCAAAATATTTTACCAGAAAAATTTGTTTAGCCAAAAAAATCATGTCATTTCTCATACAGCTACTAGCTTATACGACTCTGGTATATACGCTCTGCAAAGCTGTGAACACCGTCCTCCCAGATAAAGGTAAAAAGCAGCCACATTTTGTAGCCCTTTTTTTTTTGTTTCTCCCCTTGCTTTTGAGTCGGTACAAGACGACCGTACAAAGCAGTGTAGGAAGACTTTAAGAAAACTTTGACCACCTCAAAGCGCTTACCTGTTTTGCCCAAAAGTCCCTTTGGCGCCACCTTCAACAGCACACCCCTCACCCTCAATGACGGATTGACGCCTCACAGTTCTACTCTTCGTTGACTCAGCTATGTGTGGACGAAAATACGTCAGCTCACCTGGATAAAGTCCAGACCCGCATGATAAATATGTTTTTCACCTAAATTTAGGCAATAAGCTCATGGGTTGGTACGTGAAGAGCGGTAGCGCCGAGGATGCTCGAAATATATTTGATGCATTGCCTAAAAGGAACATTGTCCCGTGGAATTGAAGGATTTTTTCTTACGTAAGACATAGGCGAAGCGAGGATGCTCTAGGGCTTTAGGGGAAGATGGTCTTAAAGGGAGTTTTACCAGATGAATAAACGTAGTCCAGTGTTCTCAAGGCTTTTTTCTGATTTAGGCCTTGTACGTGAAGGCCGGAGAGCTCATGGGTTGTCAGTGGTTCTGAGTTTGGAGGTTTTGAATGCGTTCGACTTGGTATGTGATAATTCCATTATCTATGGTCATGCCCAAAAGGGTTTTGCATATAAAGCGCTCGAGCTAGTCAACATTATGCGAGGTTGGGACCTGAGCTAAGTGACGTCCCTTATGGGAATGTTCTCCTAGCGTGCAATAATGACGGGTTAGTGGAAGAGGCTGAGAATTTTTGCCTCCATGAGGAACCATCATAATATCAACTGACTACGGATCACTATGCTAGCATGGTCGGGCATGGTCGGTTTGCTGGAACATTCTGGGAAGTAAGAAATTCGGATGTGATTCTGTGGAGGGCACTTTTTAAGTGCTTGAAAGATACATTGAGAAGTAGGGATGGATGAAAGAATTGTAAATAGAACACTGGAGCTTCCTCTGGAGAATGAGAGGACTCATGCCCTGCTGTCGAATCTTTATTCTTCAAGTGGTAATTGGAACAAGTTATTGAGGTGAAAAGCACAATGAAGGAGAGGAACTCTATAAAGATTTCTGCAAGGAGTTTCGTTGATATTGGTAAGGCTGTTTATGCTTACAAAGCTGAAGGTTGGTCTGCCATAAATCTAAAAAGATACTGCTCATATTTGGAGAGCTAATGGAGAAATTCAAAAGATAAGGATTATATTCATGATAGAAACATGCCTGCAATGAGACCATTTGTGTCAGATTATAAATAAGTGTGAAATATCTGAGGATACTTGCGGTTGGATAAGATTTGTCTCCGAAGTAGCTGGTTGATAACTAGTAGATACAGATTCTGAGAGATTTTGCCGTTTCAACGATGGGCTGTTCCTATGGAGATTATTGGTGAGTCTCATTATTCACTCTTGACTCCACCATTACATTTAGCAAATTCTTCTGTTCAATTGACAGACACACCTTGGGTCGTGACCTGTCATCTGTTCAATCTGTCTTTAAACACTGGTTCATGAATTTGTTGTTCAAAGGTTGATCCATGTTTCTCAGAAGTAAAGAGAGGTAGGAACCTACATTTGAAAGGCAATTCTTACTTGGTATAATAGAATTAGGTAAGATTATACCAGTATTAACTAAGATATACAAAAATCAAGTAGGCTATGCTCCTTTGGCATAACTGAAACAACAGGGACGTATAGTTTTGAGGAGTTTTTTATTCGCCTCGTGTTGAGTAATTTCATGTTCTTTACCAGTCTAAGAATAGAACATTTCATGGAATCATTTTTTTTATAAGCAATATTTCATTGAATCGTTTACTTTCAAGAGATACATCTGTGTGCTTTATGGAAAATGAGAAAGAAATTCTGCATTAAGCAAGTACTAGGAGATGCCAATAGTTTTGGGCCTTAGGGTTAGTTCTCCTTTGAATTCCATATGTTCTTGAAATGGCAGCTCGGTTTATTTATTTAATTTTTTGGGGTCCTCAGAATGCTGAAACAAACTTCCGAAGATGTAAATGAACTTGTTGGACAAGATGCTGCTTTAACTGTGCACTCTCTGAAAGAGTGAAACACAGTGACATCTCTTGCCCTCATCGAGGCAACAGGGCTGTGTAGAGATATTCCCTGAAGAGACCCCTACTTCTATAGTCCAATCTTGCGGTAAAAGATGGTTAATGCATCAATGAGGCATCGCTCATCTGCAGCGGAAAGCTGTAAGAACTACCAGAGTTCCTAGAAGGAGAAGAAAAATTAATAGGGGGAAGTCGTTGCAGAAATGTCAGAATCGTAAGTGCCCATCCTTCTCTCTTAAGATGTACAGCAATAGATGAAATGCTAAATGAGTTGGTCCCAAAGTTTAACGATCTCAGTTATGACCTGGTATTTGATATTTGTTGCAGGAGAAAAATTAAGGCACTATTATTGAGATTCTCTAGAACTTTAGCGTCATTTTGGGGTTTACTAATCTTGTGTAGAAGTCGTTTGTCCACTAATTTTCATTTTGTAACTTTTTAATCGATCCTCAGCTACATTATGAGCTATTGGCCAATGTTTTCTCCACATGGATGTGTTTCAGCATTGGAAACATTTTAGGATCCAAATATCTGTTTGGTTTAGGCGTGTGATTACTACTCATCATTTTAGATGATATTTGTGCAATTTCATAGGCTTCAGCTGTTTAAAGGACTTCCAAGTTTAAAGTGAGCAGACAGAAAAACAGAAGAAAGTAGGATACGTTAGGGAAAGGTCCTTTCAAGAAAGTTATTTGGTCACTGGTATAACTGATCTTCATTTCTAGAGAATTAATCTAGATGATATTCATGCGAAAAAGTTCTGAATCTCATCGATTCATTTTTTAACATTATACTAATGCTGTTGATTGTTGACCACTCTGGAATTATCTGAAACGAGCATTTCACAAGCTATATCTAGGTTGCTAAAGACTATACCTTTCAAAGATGTAAACGACTTTTACAAGTCTCTCAGGACAGGAACTTTAGTCCCTACGTGCTCACTTGACCTGAAAAGCTTCTTTCGGCCTCCCCAAGAGAGAGAAGATTGTCGCTGAGATATGCCTTGCAGAGAGCCCAGCTTCGTCAATCTGATCTTGTGGTGATCCATGTTCAATGTATCTATCAGGCAGCACCATTGCTCTTAACTGCAGAGAAAGGTCTAGAAAGAATTAGAACAAGTAAAAGTAAGAGAGAGAAAAATACTGAAGGTGAATTTGATCAAAAAGGAGCCTGAAGCATCTCGATTGAAGGAAGATTACTTTTAGTGGTCCATCCAGAATACCAGTTAAGCTTAGGTAGTGTAATACATGAGACCCAAAACCTCCAATTGAACCCTCCTCGACTGTAATTAGGATTTCATGCTCAAAGGCCAATCGTTTGATGAGATCTGTATCCAGAGGTTTACAAAATCTTGCATCTGCAACAGTGATAAAGATGTCTCTGCTCTTCAGTTCTTCTGCTGCTTGCAGACATTGCTGGACTATAGAACCGTATCCCAAAACAGCAACTCTGCTGCCTTCCACCAGTATTCTTCCCTTTCCAATCTATTCAGTTTTCAGAAAAGGAAAGACAACCCAGTTATTTGTCCTGTATGCTTCCCTGGAGATATTTAACTGTTAGTTACTCATACTAACCTCAAGAGGGGTTCCTTTGTAATTAGGAGGAAGAGCCGCTCCAACACCATTGCCCCTTGGAAACCTGAAGCAGCTGGGTCTGTCATCTATTAGTGCCGCTGTGGCCACCATATGCATCAGTTCAGCCTCATCAGATGGAGCCATGACCACCATGTTAGGCAGGCAAGCCATGTACGTTATATCAAATGCTCCACAATGGGTGGGTCCATCTGCACCTACCAGACCAGCATGATCCATTGCAAAGCGGACAGGTAGTTTCTGAAGATCTACATCATGTACCACCTTCATAACCATTGTAGAGTATTAGTGCGAATCCAACAATGAAACACTGAAAATAGTCCTTGGTCATTTTCTGTTTATATACTGCTATGTTCTTGCCTCACCTGGTCATACCCACGTTGCAGGAATGACGAGTAAATAGCACAGAATGGCTTGAGGCCTTCTGTGGCTAAGCCAGCTGCAAAGGTGACAGCATGTTGCTCAGCAATCCCCACGTCAAAGCAGCGATCCGGGAACCTCTTCTGGAAATAATTGAGACCAGTCACAGCCCCCATTGCTGCATGGATGGCTACAATCTTATTGTCGACTTCAGCTTCTTTGATTAGAGATTCAGCAAAGTATCGAGTATATGCAAGCGTTGAGGATTTGGGCTTAAATTGCTGGCCTGTTCTGGGATCAAACTTGACAACACCTGGAAGAATAACGGCATAAGATCCTTCATAAGAACTCATATAACAAAGCCTGCAGACGATTATATTCCAGTCTCACCATGCATTTTATCAGGTGCTGCCTCAGCTGGGGAATAGCCCTTCCCTTTCTCTGTGACAATGTGGATCAAGACTGGCCCAGGAGCAGGCATTGCCTTTACTTTCTGAAAGATGGTGACTAAATCTTCAATGTTATGCCCATCCACAGGGCCAATGTAATAAAATCCAAGCTCCTCAAAGAGAGAAGACACTGAAGCACTGATCATTCCCCTTGCATACTCATCTACTTTCGCAGCAACTTGATGTGCTTGGCCTCCAATTTGCTTTGTGATGCACTTGTAAGAGACAATATCTTAGTCATTATCTTTCTTGATATCATAGAGAAGATTTAAGGAATTGGGAGATGAAGGCGAACACATATTTAAGCTTAGATATTTACTTTGGCTGCTTCACGAAGTTTTCGGAAGTTGGTGCTTGCTTGGAGCTTTGATAAACTGCTGCTAAGGGCTCCGACTGGAGTTGCAGGGCCATCAAGAGTGGCCGTGGGTAAAGAGACTTGCTTATTGTCATTTAGTACAATAATCAGGTTAGTATCAAGATATCCTGCATTGTTCATGGCCTCATATGCTTGCCCCGCAGTCATGCCTCCATCTCCAATCACGGAAATTACGTTGTTCTTGTTCCCTAAAAGATCCCTTGCAACTGCCATGCCTGCCATTTAGATTATTTGTTACGCAAAGATCATTACAGAAGTCAGAAACTTTCTCCTAGGTATCTCATATCCACAAGTACATACTTGAGAAGGAGGAAAAGTAAGTTGTTGAGAATTGAACACACCAAGACCAGCAGATATGCTCGTAGAACTATGCCCTGCACCAAAAGCATCATGAACACTCTCGTCCCTTTTAGGAAACCCGGCTGCAAGCCCAGAAGTTTTCCTAATGGTATGCATTCTCGACCTTCTTCCTGTGAGTATTTTATGCGAGTATCTCTGCAAAACAAACTTCTCAGAACCTACATTCTGAACAAAACGGTGGCTCATATCCCTTTAGAAAATAGAATCGCTAACCTGATGGCCCACATCCCATAGAATTTTGTCTACAGGAGTGTTGAACACATGATGCAGAGCCACTGTCAGTTCCACCACTCCCAAGCTTGAGCTAAGATGCCCACCTATCTCTGATATTGTGTATACAATATCTGCTCTAAGCTCTGCAGCTAGTCGTTCAAGATCCTGGAGTTTCAATAGTTTCAACCAAAACCAAGCAGTAAATTACCCAAAAAAAAAAACTAAGCAGTAATGGAAAGGAACAAAGACAAAAAGCTGTGAGCCGGCTGTGAAAAAGGAGACTAAAGTAACCTTTTTAAAAAATTCCCATTAACATTGAAAGTATGATGTAGATTTTACAGAATACTTGACCTGTGTGGATAGATTCTTCATGTGAACTGGGTAATTGATGGCGTCCAGCAATGGCGTGGCGGGTTTCGCCCGAGAAATTGATCTTCCATCCCTCATTTTCTTTCCATGTCATCTTCCCTTCCTCACCGTCTGAGCCACTTGCAGAAGCTCTCAAGCAGAACTGTCGTAACACAATATTTACAATCATTGCACCATCGATGATCGTGGTGTAGAGATCATAATAACCACAACAAGACATTGCAATAGTTCTACAATAAATTCAACCGAAAAAAGGAAAAAAACAAAAGAGAGAAGAGAAACATTACTCTGTAAGACACAGAGAAAAATAGCCCATTTAGCAAGAACAGCTCTAACAGAATCGGAAATAAAAGCATATAAACTCGAATTTTTCACCTGGTTTCTGCAACTAAGATTGGACCTGGGAGCATTCAGGTAGAGAAAGGAAGATTGGTTTGGTCGAATGAAAGAACCAGAAACCGCCATAGCTGAAACAACCCAGTGAGAGAAGTGGCCTGAAAGGACAGGGCAGTGAAGAGGTAGGTGACAAGAACCATAGTTTATATATAGTAGGCGAAGGGACAGATCAGAGAGAAACGCCAACGTGGCGTAAACAACCGGACCAATTTCTTAGGCCTTAGCGATGTTTATGTGATTGCCTAAAAACAAAGGAATACATAGTAGGAATTAGGAGATGGCCGGTTTACTCCCGACCAAAAACGGAAAGACAATTTAAGGCCATGTTACATCGTTACATATTTGGTATCCTATAATAATATTTCTGGTAGAAGCTGGAACGTCCAATCAGTTAGCTGCCGGGGAGGGTTGACCACTGCGTACCGGTGAAGTCGTGGATTTATTGAGAGAGACATTCGCTTGCATACACAAGCTTACACCTCGTCCTTTGAATTAGATGTCTATAAAACTTGTTGAAAGAGAAAAGAGAGACGCTAGCAAATATGGTTTGTGGCGTTAATTAAAATAAACTTTGCTGTTACATATCTTCTCATGAAACCAAGATAGGGAAAATAGAATAATACTTTTGAAAGAGTTAGAAGGATTAGATGCTTATCTTCCAAATCTCTAATCGAAGAATCTTGCAATAATATTAAAATCACCAAATATGGTGTGGAGAGAGAGGAAGGAGAGGGGTGTTAGAATTGCTCTACTGACATTTCACAGTTCACCGATGAAACGTGATAAAGGTTGTAGTTTGTAGTCCAAATTATCGAGATTTTTATAGTTAGAGGTAGTAGTTTTAGTTACAAATTAACCATTACTTTTGTCACATTTCACCCACTACTGATGAAACGTGATAAAAGTTGTAGTTTGTAGTCCAAATTATCTAGAATCCTATAGTTAGAGGTAGTAGTTTTAGCCCCAAATTAACCGTTACTTTTGTCACATTCCACTCACTAATTATCGATTTTAGAAAATTTTCACCTTAATACCGTTATTCTTTAAAAGTGATTTTTAGCACGTAAAATTTCGATTTTGCTCTAATAAAAATTTTGCGATAATATTTTTGTGGGTTAAAAATATCATTTTATATCTCAAAAAATTATTTTCTATTTAGGATAATGGAAATTTTTAATGGAGTGTTCAAAGATTCTCAAATTGGTAGGTGGGGGAGTGAAATGTGGTAAATGTGGTATTTTAGAATGCAAAGTGTCAACACTTCTATAGTGTGTGTTTTTTTGCAAACATCATTTTACCGCCCCTAGACTACTAGGTTAATGTCGTTTTAGGGTATGAACTAGTTCGTCACATTGATAAAACTATAAAAATTCATCAATATGCATTCTCAAATAAGATCTAATCGTAAAATTCATGCAACATAATCCGTTTATAACATGTGACAGAATTTTGATAGTCATATCTTATTTGAGGGTTCATATTAATGAATTTTAGTAGTGTGATAGTTTAATGTGACAAACTTAGTAGTTCGAACTACCAAAATAACATTAACCTCATAGTTCAAGGACAAAAAATGATTTTTTTTTCTTAACGTCAACATCTCTATAATTGGAGTGTAAAGTATATATTTGTCTACGACCAAATATACAAATGGACTGTTCTTGTCACGGCCCAATTGAGCAACATTGGCTTCTAAAGGAGCTTTTAAAATATCTTGTGATAGGTAGAAATTGTGGCATCAAAAGGATCCTTCAAATTAGTTAGAATATGTAACTTATTAAAGAGTTGGTAATTACTGGCTAATTAGGATATGTGGCTAAGATTGGTATTGTAAATGGGTGATCTCTAATCATTTTAAACAAGCAAAACTTGAAGAAACAAATACAATAATTAGTGTTTTTATTCCTCTTACACAACCTCTTCTATTACTTTCTCTACTCAAATGCTTTCTCTCCTTTGAGTTAATTAGAAGCTCCTCTCTATGGCAACATCAATCTCTCTCTCTCTACCTATTTCAAGGGTTTGTTTTGGTGAAAAAGTAATTGCTACGGGAATATTTCATCTAATATTAATTAATGTTAAAAATGCCAATTAGTTTCGAGATTTTTTTTAATCAAAACCTCATCTTATTCCAAAAACAAAGAACAACCAACTAGAGAATGCTCACAACTACTGGATGTGTCATCTAGACTAATCTTGGAGGCGGTCCAACGAGCAAGATGGTGCGCGACCTCATTTGCACTTCGACGAAAATGAGAGACGAACCAACTATGCATCAAACTACCTACCTCCACAATTTCCTTCACTGAATGATGAATTCTCCACTCCGATCTACTAGGGAAGTTTTTAATCACCGCCTCTGAATCTCCTTCAAGCACAATAGCTCGAAACCCCAGCTGCCATGCGAATTCCATTCCCAATTTTGCTGTCGCTGCTTCTCCCTCCAAAGGTTGGACTACATCAATCTTAGCGCAAGTTGAGCCTTTCACCTCGCCTTGAGAATCCTGAATAATGGTAGCAATTACCGCAAACTCCTCCCTTATTGCTGCGTCCACATTAACCTTGACAATTCCCGAGGGCGGCGGTTTCCAGCTAACATCCCCACCTTCCTTTATTTTTTGTCCAAATGCCAATCAGCTTCTCGAATTAGACTTTTAAAGTTTAAGAATAAATATATTTTATACTCTCTAATTATGACTTAATTAGGCCTATTATCTTCTTTGTTAACAGAAAAGTGATGAAAAAGGAAGCGCTGACCTACATGGATAAAATTATCTGGAGGCAAAATTACTACAAGGAAATAAAAGGGTCGGAAGACCCGATCACAGCCTCTAAGACCTGAGACAGCGGTGGTAATTTGTTCGCACCAATTCTTACAATGTACACAATATTTCCTGGTCTGACCCGAAAAGGATCGTCATGCCTTCTTCTAATTTTTCATCCTTTATAAGTTTATCTCCATCAATCGGCTCGAGCGTGATAAATTGATTAATCTGCGAATAATGATATATATATGCAACATGCCAAAATTACGCCGAAAGTTATATTTAATTGGGAAATTTAAAAATTATTTATGAGATTTTAAAATAAACATAAATTTTTAGAATTGATAAATTACTGTTTGAGTTTAAATAAGCTTACAATATCACTTCATCCATCACATTTCTAACGGGAAGATGATATGACAGACCATCTGTCGATATATATCAGAGCATCATGGGCGATGACCGACTAGAATATCACCGAATTGCAGGTGCAATTTGAGAAAGAGAGCAGTGTAGGTTCCGAGCAGAACTCACTTCTCTCTGTCCCTCTCTCCGAATCGTAGATGATACCCATCCGGCGATGACACCCCTAACATGACTTTTGGTTTCAAATCTTGCAAGCTGCTTCGTCATTTGAATGCGACAAGAAAGCAGCCCAAGGCATCCGCATCGCTACCCGCACTTTATTGACTGCCCACGTCGTAGTACTTGGCGCGTACCATCTTTTCTACTAATTTTATTTGCTAAGGTGACTAATTGGCAAGAAACTTATCTTTTCCCTTTCTCTAATTATAAATTAACCTCTTAGAATCCTAACCATGCACATGTATAAGCAAGGGGGCTTGCAGGCTTGCAGCTAGTTAGCTGCTATCCAAGTATTTGAGATAAGATTAAAAAAGCAAGTGTTGTGAATTCAACAACTTTTTTCTGATATTTATTGATCAGTGCAGCAAACTAGCAAGCTGGTTCATATATGCAATGCAAGGGTCACCCACTCACCCACTCACCTCAGTTCACATGGGCCATGCCTTTTGACATGACTGCAATGCTGCACATGGGCAAGTAATTAGCGATTGCTGATTAGATTGGTTCATGTTTTGCCAACTGAATTTTAAAAAAAATCAAAATTTTTGGATATAACGTGAAAATTTAGGAAAATTGGAGTCTTATAAATTTATAGTATGTTTGTGAGATGCTAGAAAATTTTAGAATTTTTATGAGATTTAATAAAAAAAAGTGGAGAGAAATGATGTAATTGAAAATTTTATATTTATTTTGATGAAGCATTTTTTTTAATATTTCGAAATTATAAAATAATGGATAATATTATTAAAAAACAAACAAAAATTAAGGATAAAAAATTTACGTAAAAATTATGTAACTTGTCCCATGTTTGGATGTAAATGAAAAAAATTTCATAAACTTTTTATAAACTTGATACTTTATTTTTTATAAACTCTAATAATCAAATTTAAATTGAATCTAAACTACTTTTCACTGTTTTTTTTTTTTGGCTCAAGATGGGCAAACTTTTGAAGATAGCTTGATGATCAACCAAAACAGTGAAAGCATGTCACTGGATTTATAAATAATTCAAGAAGATAGCTTGATGAAGATTGAAGACAAGTGTATGGCGAAAGATTAACCAGTATATTTCCATTCTCCAATTCAATGCCTTTAGCTGTCGATCGACAAGAAAGCTTACAGAGACGGCTGATGGGTCCTGTGGAGTCAAGTCAGATCTAACAAGGAAATCCTGCAAGGTTACCACGTATATATATATATGGAAGCATTTATCATATACACGCATGCATATGCCTGATAATTGCCAATCAAGTTTATACCATCTCTACGATCTATCTATTATATGTTAATTCGTTCTAGCTACTAGATGAAGATTTTTCGTAAATTTCTTGTCGGATAGATTCTATGTACTCAAGATTAAGATCCTCTCCAATTCAGTATATAAATTGGATGTTCTAATATTTCAAAGACACATACACATTTTAGTGAGGCCCATGATATACAGTATTGGCTATATAAAGTATTGGACAATATCAATTCCATAACATTCAATGCTTCATATCATGTCAATTTCTCTCCAAATTGAACAATTTAATCCCTCCTCAAATTAATGAGAGGGGGTGCCACTTGCGCCAAGGCTGGGTCACATGATATCACGTAAGGACAAATTATATATAACTTGAATCTAATATGTTTTTTTATATGTATATATACTTATATTACCAGAAAGTTACCATATGTAGAGCTGTTTTGATGCATGATTGAGTAGCCATGACAATAACAAGAGCTAACTACCAAATTTAATGCTAGTCTCTGATCAGACTAGGTCTACTCGATCCCTCCAATTAGCCGGCTCAATTATTGTACCCGTACGTCTGTACTCACAGTTTCACTTGTCGATTGGCTTTAGAAATTGGACGTATGTTATATATATCAAACAATATTCGGAATCTGTTGAAGAAAGAGCTAGAGTAGTATTAAAGAATGGCTCTAGTTCAGATACAAGAGACCCCCAGATGGAAGCAGCTTTTGGGCTATGTCGGACCTGGCTTTCTCGTTTCCGTAGCCTATCTTGATCCAGGAAACTGTAAGCTTAAACGCGCGTCACCCTCTGATCTGTCTCTCTGATTTATGCTTTACATTTTTTGTTTTTCTTTGGCTTAGAACAAGAGATCATCATGTATATAACGTTGTCCTGTGCTTCTCCTCCGTTGCTTGTTACACAAATGCAGTGGAGACAGATCTACAAGCTGGTGCAAACCACAAATACGAGGTCCCCCCCCCCACCCCTCTTTTCCTTGTTGTTTTGGGACCAATATACTTCGTCGTACGTCCACTCATCACGGCCGGATTCTATCTCATGAAACAGTTGCTATGGATCGTGCTTGTTGGAATGACCTTTGCTTTCATAATCCAGTCTCGTTCTGCCAAGTTAGGAGTGGCTACAGGTTGTCCTCAGTGCTGTGCCCGGACACGTGCATGCTTTTAATTATTTTAGAGTAATTATTTATTATTCCTAAAAAATACTGAAATACCTGCTCATATTAATTAGTTGTCACACTAGCTTTAGGCCAGAAACCTGCTTAGTTGTTATGTTTTGTCTTTCAAACTTAAACTATCGATCGCTTACAGGAAAGCATCTTGCTGAGCATTGCAAGGCAGAGTACCCAAGTCCAGTGAAATACTGCCTGTGGATACTTGCCGAGGTTGCTGTGATAGCTGCCGATATCCCAGAAGGTACAGATCACTATATTACGTATATGGTGTTAAAACCAGAGCAGAGAGATTGATAGATGTGTGTTTGTGATTTATGCTTTTACAGTCATAGGAACAGCATTTGCTCTCAAAATACTCTTCGAAATACCCATCTGGAGTGGAGTCCTGCTGGCTGGATTGAACACGCTTCTCATCCTTGGACTGCAACGATATGGAGTTAGTATCTGTGACTTACAACTCCCACATATATATATATATCTTCAAAGTCTCTCTTTTCCTTTCTTTCCTCACAGTGATCTATCGTTTCCCAAATTATTTATACACCTATATATCACTTGTAGATAAGGAAGCTGGAGGTGGCCATATGTGTACTAGTACTGGTTGTAGGTGGTTGCTTCTTCGCTGTGATGCTACGAGCCAGACCTAGTGCAAAGGAGATCGTGAAGGGAACGTTTGTTCCAAATTTGAGAGGGGAAGGGGCCACTGGAGATGCCATAGCTCTTTTAGGAGCTCTCATCATGCCGTACTGTCAAACAATCCATTGCTACTTCCCTAACTTCAAACAATTTGGCCTTGGGCGAAGCATGCATATATGTGTCTGTGCATGTATTTACACCTGCGTATAACTCTATTATGCCGAGATAAAAAAAAAAGAGAATACACTAATCATGCTTAAATGTGGAAGGTGAAAAAAAATTAACAATTAATAAATTTTAATTGTCGAGTGGAGTGAAGTTAAGAATATTACATAAGTTAATTTTAAGAAAATATTATCTTAGAGTTTGGGTAGAGTAGGACAATTTTTGTTCGAATTACGTGTGATTTGGAGAGAGAGACATATATATAACATTTGAACCCTATTATAAGTATATATATACAACATTAAATAGTATATGATTCATTTATTGTGTTTATTCTCTTCCAATAATACTATACTTCTAATTGAATCCCAAGGATTCATGCCACGTGTGAAGTGTGAGACTATGGGTCAGCAATAGTATGGAAGTTACAAAAATAAAAGAATAAAAGATACACAAAATCAGATAGAAATAGATTATATATTGTCTTAACTCTTAGGCCCTTTCCCGATATTTCCAATATTTTTCTTAGCAAACTTTTTGAAAAGGTACTTTAGTATCCATTGCAAGAAAAATCGATTTTATAAGCAACAAGCAGAATTCATATGTCATCGGAGCCTGTGGATTTTCACTGTGGAAATATCAAAAGTCATGTGCATAGTACTCAAACAGAAAATCCATATTTCATCCAACCTTTGCATATTACTCAAAAGAACACCTAATTAAGACCAAGCTAGGAGAATTAGGTTAGGAATATTTAAGCACGTCAGTGAATTGCGGTCATTAATGCTCAAAAGCTACCTTTATACATAGGATTAATGAACCATGGGCGGCCGTGGCCTGACTTTCCTGGCTCAAGTACTTGATGCCAGAAAAAGATAAGTTCAACTTTGTGGGGGAGAGGTTGCGTAGAACCAAAGAAAAAAAAACAGAAAAAAACTATGGGAAAGGAGGTTTTGGATCACACTCTTGATTCCTTTCACCTGATTTATCACCATAATCTCAAATAACTATTCCACTATTTATAAGTTCTCTCTATATAGAGTATGTCGTGGCAGAGCCATCGAAAATCAACAAGTCTCGGACTCTAATCCCAGTATGTAATGTACTGTTCTCATATGATCAAATTTCAGGCACAATCTCTTTCTTCATTCAGCATTGGTCATATCGAGGAAAATCCCTCACTCCTTCGATGGCGTCAGGGTAAGCGACCAAAACCTTAATTCCCCATTTCCTCTGATTAATGACAAGTTTTGCTTAAACTTAGCGCCTGATCTCTCTCAGTCTCTCTCTGCTTCCCTCTCTCCCAGAGTGCAAGCAAGCACTTTTTTTTAGAAAGCGGGCTGGCATTGTCCTTGGCGTTTCTCATCAATGTGGCAGTCGTATCTGTTAGTGGTAGCGTCTGCTCTGATCCAAATCTCTCTTCAGAGAACAGGGCTCATTGCAAGAATATCACTCTGGACTCTGCGGCTTTCCTGTTCAAGGTGGTCTTCATTCTATGTCTCGTTCCTTTTTCATAAACAACGTTAATGCTAATCGTGAGAATCGTACATATATTCTCTTTTGCTTCTAACCACAGCATATATATATATATATATATATATATATAGGGAAAAGGGGGGCAAAGAGAAAGGACGACTTTTAAACTGAATTTGGTGCAAAAGAAAGTTATTTCATTTGATCTGATGGTTTTAGCTTGTGGAATGCTATTAGAATTCCCTTGGCAATTGGAGTTTGAAGTTATATGCCATATCGTTGCTTGCTTCTGGTCAGAGTTCAACTGTTACAGGAACCTATGCTGGCCAGTATATTATGCAGGTGCTTGCTGATACATTCATTAATGATTAATCCCTCTCCCTCAACATGTGTAGGCTGAAAGTGACTAATAAGCATTAAAATCATGTTTTGTTTGCAGGGTTTTATAGATCTGAAGATGAAGCTCTGGTTGAGAAACTTAGTGACAAGATGCATAGCCATTGCTCCAAGCTTGTTGGCATGCATTATAGGCGGAACTCGCGGAGCTGCAAAGCTTATCATTATTGCTTCTGTAATTCCCAACTAACAGTGTCAGATGATTTCTTCTAAAGTTCAACCAATTGCTACGTCCAAAACTTACCTATTGGGGTTTTTTTGCCTGTTCAGATGATCCTATCATTCGAACTACCATTCGCATTGGTTCCTCTCCTCAGGTTCACCAGCAGTGAGGCCAAGATGGGTCCCCATAAGAACTCAATACTGGTAAGATTTCTAAGTTAGAAGTACTTACTTTTTCAGTGGTTCTTTGCCAAAACATGGCCATTATATAATCACAACCACTGCCTCGGCGGAACAGTACCGGCCATAACGTATGTGGCAATATTTTCTTTTGGTGCTTCCACCGTAGGTAAGCGTTGTGTCATGGTTAATGGGGTTTTGCTCAATTGGGATCAACATGTACTTCTTAAGCACGACAGTGATAGGAAGGATAACGAGTAACCAGAGTCCGAGGAGCGGGTCAATCCTCACAGGAGTGGTAGCTTTTCCAATAATGATCCTTTACGTTTCGCTATTGGTGTACTTGACATTGAAGAGAGAGAATTCTGATGCAAGTTCCCATAACTTGGCCGTAAGCGCTACTACTACAATTGGCGGATCACCCAGGAACGAGAAGGGTGCAGATCTTAGCAGCAGCCAGAGAACCAATGAGCTTGAAGTCGATGACATTACCTGCGTATAAATAGACTCGTATGGCTCTTTCGAACCTGAAACTCCTGCTCTGCAACTTGAAGTGGCTCGCCACATGAGTTGGTTTAGCTCAAGAAGTCAAGGCATGATGGGCACGTCGTCGTTTCAAGGGGGAAAAGATCTTTTATATATATATGTATGTATGTATGTATTTTTCAATATTTGGCCGTAATTTAATAAATGTTCCGAAAAAATATTTTGATATTTGGTCTTATTTGTCAGCATTTGATTTGATGCCAACCTAATATTGTAGACCCTGTGAAAAAAAAAGACTGAAAATCTGCCTTACTAGTAAAAACCGAGCGTCTTAATATATATATATAAGTTCTCCTATTGGCCTTCTTCAACTGAAATCCACAAACTTCTGCAAGAGAAGAAGAAGAAGAAACAGTGGCTCCGCTAAAAAGTAGAGGACAGAAGGAGCGGAGTCACGAAGGAGAGATGCTGAGGCAAAAAGTTGACAAGTTGGAATAGGAGAGAAGAATAAAGAACATCAACAGCTGCTCTTTACCCTCTTTCAAAGAATACATAGTGCCGCATTTCAACAAGTTACAAATAGTTTTCAACCGATACAGAAATAATAGAGAGCAAACACGAAACAATTCACCTGGTTTCAACATGTAGCACCTCGCCACAGAGAGATCAGATTTGTCAACCCAATTTCCACCTTTAAAACTAAAAACATAGCTCCCTTCTCGTTCTTCTGCTCAGGTTGTGACAACCATATGGTACTAAGACCTCTAGGACCCAAAAGATATAGCACAAAAAGGTGGGGGGGGGGGATGCTGAACCGAAAGAAAAAGAGATCACTCTTTACCAACTTGTAAACTTTACTGCCCTCAATTATAAGTTAACAGGACAAAAAGAAAGAACTGTGCAATTTACAAGCTTTTTGGGATTCTCGCTAGTAAATGTACAAGAAGTTGACTGGTATCCTAAGCGAATCAATACTTGATGAGATGGTGGCGCAGCCAAAGTTCATACATGACCATATGAAATGCATCATATTTGATGGGTGGAGAGTTCCATTGGAAATGATTCTGAACCTGAGAAAAGACAAACCAACAAAACAGAAAAAGAAAAAGAAAGAGAAAGGTGTCCTCGTCAGTTTTCGTTCTCTCTTTTGGATAGATACTGAACATTAGAATAAGACTATAGTCAGCACAGCAGTAAGTTGTTCAATGTAAGTTCTCACCAGTGGAAGTCAAAGCACCATAGACAAAACAGTCACTCATTTACAAATTACACACACCAAACCATATATAACTAGAATAATGAAAAGTAAATATAAATAAAAAAGACCAACTATGATTTTCTTCACTGAATAGAAAGGCATCTACCTTAACTACGTTCTTGTGGAGTGCAACAAACTCAGCATCAGATATGTTCTTGAGGATTTGCTTGAGCCGGTACACATCATGCTCCTCAAGCACAACAGCAAATTTATGCCAATCGAGAATATCATTGAATGGCAGGTCATAGTAATTCGACAATATTACTGCAAGAGACCCAATACACAGAAGCTAAAGTGGGGATGAAACTTAGATGGGAAATCGTAACAAGATATGTGTTCGTCCCCAAGCAAAACACCCCAGCATCAAATTGAGAAAGCCAAATGCATTTCAATTCCCGACATTAATAGATCACATTCTAAAGCACTCGATAACCTCTCCCCAATGTTCGCATCAGTACCTTTTAAGTAACTTTGCAACTGAACCAACATGCCAATATACTTGACAGAAGGGTATAAATCATTTAACTGTACTAATCAATCAGATTTGATGTCAATGTCATGAGCTAGGTGGTTCTCTAATTGCACGAGCAAAATTAGAAGGACTTCCTCATTTGAAACCAAACAGGTAATGTAATCCAAGTATTGACCTAAAAGGGGGAGAGGGTATGAAATATGTTGAAGTCTCTGGTCTTGTTCATTTGAAAAGGCACAAAGGGTGCAACCCGGAACAAAGGAAGTACTCAAAAGGAAGAAATATATTGCTTTCACCTCAATTGCATTCTAATCACATCATGCCAGAAATTTAATCATTAAGGATTCACATTCCTTTACCATAGCAGGAACATTCTCCTGTCTTGATGTTTTCTCAAAAGTCTAGTAATTTGATGCATTTCATGGGCCACACTCTAATTAGAGAGGATTACCGGAGGCAGCTCCCATCAGAGTCATATAGCAGAACCTTGACTACTATATACCTGAAGTTATTTTCATGCTTGCTCATCTGACTCGATCGTTTTCTCTGGGTGTTTGATGGGGATCACCATGTAGGGTTAGAGGTTATCGAAAAGACTTGGGCAATGCTTTAAGACAGGTGGACAAAGTAAGAATTATACTGCAAATCTCAGGCAAAGGTAACTTCACTCATATTGTCCCTTACATGGGCAGGATGCCAAAGAGATCTTTTTATATTCAGGTCCTCTGCTATCGGTTTATTAGGCCAAAGTATAGCCAATAAAGAACATCTTTTAGTATGGCTGATGGGTCCTTAATTCATCCCAACTATCCAGGCATGTGGTTTCTCAATAGATTTTTAACATGCATGTACAAAAGAAAATGGAAAAAAAATCCATAATATCTTTCCCATACAAACAGCCAAGAAGAACATAAGTCTTACCAGGCACACATCCATAATGGATTGAGTCAGCTATGCGGGCACTGTTGACCTGGGAACCACCAGGACATATGCAGAACTTAGTCCTATAGAATCTCTTTTGATATAGGAGTGGTCCCATAGCCCTATTTATTCTGTTGTTTGAAATATCAAGCTCTGTGTCATTCTCCCAAACACGTGCTAGTATAACCCTAATTTTAGAGTTCCGATGTCCAGCCCAAAACCCAAGTGTTGTCCTGCAAAGCACGTTTATTAGTTTTATAAGCCATGAAATGACTTGCTGGGTCCTACAAGTTAATAAAACAAATAAACATATTGAACTACCCATAAAAGGCATGTCTTGACACATAGCAAGCTGAAAACTCTCAGCAAGCAGTAAGACAACACTGTCAGACATTCTCTACAATGAAAACATAACACTCAAGATGATGAGGTAAAGAAATTCTCTATCCCTAATACTCCTACTCTACCAAAAGCACAAAGGATATCCTCAAGAATTATTACCAAAGAGAAGGGGGGGGGGGATAACTTGGATGAATAAGAAAATCACAAGAGAAAAATGGAAAAAAGAAAGGCTAATACACTTCGGATTCTAATAGGGTTGCGGGCATGAAAACTATTGGAAAAGAGAGCTTGTGTATTGGTCCAGTCCCCATGATATCCTCACAACAAGGCCAAGAAATGGACAGCCGTGAAGGCAGTTACCACATTAGTCCAGGGAATGGATTACTTTGAGTCCTCTGCTGCAACAGTAAGGGGTCCTGAATGCCACAGCAGGAAGGATCACACTGAGAATGGATTGAAGATTTCCACGCCTATGTCTGTGGTAGGAGCAGTACGCTGTGACAGATTCTGGCAAAAAAAAATCCAATGCTACACATTTTGCAGGGTGAACAGCAACAAGAAAGAAGTCACATTTGAGGAAGCCTCCTGAGCTTCAATGGGTGCCAGCAGGGTGAGTGGTGGATCTCAATAAGTTAGAAAGCAAGGAAGAAGTAAAGAGCAGGAGAAAAAGGGTAGAAGGAAAATAAGAACAGCATAGGGAAGTGGAGAAAAGTAGAACAGGGGGATAGAGAAACACTGAGAGGGGGGGGGGGTGGAGGGTTTCTTTCCTAAAGAAAAACAGAGTTTCTTCAGAGAAGGAGCTAGGTAGAGAGCTTGGTGAAGAAATTGAGAGGGAGGTATGTGGGAGAGCTTCTCTCTGCAGATTTTAAAGACGAAACGATATCCTGTAAAATGTGGTCCCTGTCGCATTTCACTTGGGCCAGAAAATGATTGACAAAGTCATTGAACATGTTTGGTTGAAATCTGATACTACTTAGATCAGGTGAACCAAGCTTCCAATTATGCTTCCCAGACCGGATGGACAGCTTCTCCAACCACACTTTATTTTATGAAATAGTCCATATCAACCCTCAGCGGCTAGAGTAAAACAAAGAAGATGGCATCTGCTACCTTGATGTTTAAGAGAAGTTGACAAGTCTTTGTGTCAAAATTTTCAGAAGAATTTTTTCTCAAGTAGTTCTTTTCCCCCCATAAAATGATCATGGACCCCAAGCCCTACATGCTCACTCACCAACAAGATTTCGTTTTTGATAAGTAAGGAACTCACTCTCCAACAAGATGAACCATGACTTGACCTCTACCTTAAGAAAGGGAAGCAGCATACAAGCAACTCAAGCCGGTGTCGGAACTGAAATAGGTTCGAGTTTCCCATATTCCCAAAAGAGCTCAACAAATTATTCCACCTTCAGTGTAACAAAACTTTCCCTTGGAGAAGCATTATTGTTGAAGTTTCAAACAAGTTTCGCAACTGATCATTGCATAGGCTCCCATAACAATGTAGCTAAGTGTATACAGTCACTTGTGATTCTAGAGTATCACGATACCACAGTATAAAGCAGTAACCACCCTATATTAGAGAGAATAAAATAATCGCTGTTGAAATTCCAGAAAACACTTGCAACAGGAGGGGTAAAAAGTTCAACTCGTGTGCTGTTTTTTATATGCATCTTTTAAAGTATAAGAGAATAAAGGAATTCATTGTCTACAGAATAGATCAGAAGCAAGAGCAACAAAATAATCAAAACAAGAAAAAGACAAAAAAAGAGCCCACAAAATTGGCTGTGTGTCATATATTGATAAGCCGTATCAGCGAAAAATGTCAATATGGTAATCAAGAATTTTACCTCCCACAATCTTACCTATTTTCAAGATCATTTCCTCCAGCTGGAAGAGCAAATGGTTGCAATACTTGAGGAAGAGCAACATCTTTGTGTGGAATGAATCCGACATCATAGCTTGGGGAGCACACAACCCGAATTGAATTCTTCACAAGAAGCGCAACCCCTTCTGTTGCCCTAACACCAACATCATGACAAGTGACAAAAAAATGATCCGCACCCAAGGTTCGGTTCCAGTAAGGATACTTAGAAATTAAGCTATCCACATAATTCTGGACAATTATGGTCATATTCGCATAAGAAGTGCCCTGCATAAGATTGAGGAAGCGTCACATACAACCACACTAGAGATTCAATTCTAGATAGGAGGAAAGACTCAATCAGAATCAGCCACAAGTGCTAGGTGTTGGAGTGTGGTATTAGTCACATATGTCTTGAACACAACCTATATCGGAAAATCTAGCTATGGTTTGCAGTTTCAAAAGTTGCTCTTGCTGTAATAGTAGGCAAGTTGCATCAGCTCATAATACTGCCAACTGAGACACGAGAAATCAATACACAACAGTTAAGAGAAGGGCCCTTGCCCTATGTTCCGTACTCTTAAGTCACCTATGACTCATATTTCATCTCAAAGTA
The DNA here is from genome assembly GCA_963930655.1 of Myrica gale. Taxonomy (NCBI): domain Eukaryota; kingdom Viridiplantae; phylum Streptophyta; class Magnoliopsida; order Fagales; family Myricaceae; genus Myrica; species Myrica gale. The sequence continues at coordinate 23,129,050 of OZ005614.1, read as the reverse complement.
AACAGTAAGCCGGTTAAAATTCAACAGAGCAACTAGTTGATGAAATTAAAGACACCTATACAACCCCCAATCACGGATTATCCGTAGATGCCTGGAAACACAAATTAGCGGGTCAAATTTGACATAGATTCTTTGTGGAGCTTTACATCTTCCATAAATCCTACACTCGTATGAGGAACAAGATCTAGTACAGGAAAAATCTCTTTTCTTCTTTTCTCCCCCCTCCCCCCCCCCTTCTTAAAGTCCCTCGGTTTAGTCCAGTCAATCAAAGAGATAAATCAATCTCGACCAAGTCGTAATTAACTCCTTCCTCAGATCCTGAACAATGAGAATCATGAAGATTCCAAAATTCCATACTACACATTTCTCGGAAACAAAACAAGCATAAATGCACAAGCCCGACTAAACGAACCACACTTGCTTAAGTTCCTGAAAATAAAATGAAAAAGCTTCGCATCAAAAGCCGGACCTTGCCTCGCATCTTATGGCAGGAGATCGGAATGAAGAAGAGTTGAGCCTGATCGGGATCGTGGGTGCGAAAGCGACTCTCGCGGATGTTCTGGAAGAAATAGCCCTCGCTAGCGTACTTGCCCGTGAGTTTCCTGGGCGTCTGGTAGAATGTATTGGGATCTCCGTCCGGGTATATATAAACCATGAATTTCCTCTCCATCTCCGCGTAATTCAACCGGAAAACCTCCGGCGAGTGGTAAATATCCGAAAGCTCCTCCTCCGCTGTGTGATTCCTACTCCCTCTCTCCTCATAAAAAACCTGTTTGGTCATAGAAATCTTCACCGAAAACAGTAATAAAGAACAAAACAAAAGGAGTTAGGAATAAAACGAAGATTTTATCTTCTTAAATTCCTCGAGAAAGAGGCAGAGGGAAAAGGAAAAAACCTGAGGGGTGGGGGAAGAGTCGGCGGAGGAGAGAGGGGAGTGGAGGGAGTTGAGGGAGAAATACGTGAAGGAGAGGAGAGTCAGAACAGCGAGGGTGAGGAAGGAGCCATAGAGAGTGCAGAACGGCAAAGAGGATGATGACAAGGAGGCCACCAGAGGTTGCTTCCCGGCTGACATTGCGGTGGTGGTGAAGCTGTGTTAGCACTCGGCAAGAAGCAAAGCAGACGATGCTAGCGAACCAGTACTCTCTAAACTGTTATTTGCCTTAAAAAAGAAAAAAAAAAAAAAACCAGAACTCTCGAGATTAGGATCAGCAGGCAACGTCGTCGTCTTGAAGAGAGACTTTGAAGTTTGGAAAAATAGATAAAGGAGAGGAAATTTAGACGCTGATTCGAAGTTCAAGAGAGACGATAGTAATTAAATCCTTTTGCTATATTTTATATTAATAATAAATAAATAAAATTAATAATTTATCTCTCAAACTATCAAATTTAACATATTAGGCTTATTACTTATACTCATATAACATTTTAACGGTGAAGATTATGTCACATGACACATTTTTAACTAATTTTAATAATACGATTTTAAAGCAAATACAGTATGTTAATTTATTACTAATTTGAAATGCAATGTATGAACAGTGAGTGAGGGTTGCAAATTACAAAACAGAGTGTTAATTACAAGGTCAAAAGTATATTTTTTTTCAAAATAAAAGATGAAAAATAACTAAAAAATTATTACATACCAAACATATTTTTTGGGGGGTCGTAGGAGTTAGGTGAAGATGAAATAGGTAATAATGGAAAGAGAACAGTAAGGCTACTGAATATGTAATTCTCAATAGATAATGGGCTACCATTTCAGTCTTTCTTTACAGTTTTCTCGAGAAACAAACACCACAAAAAGAGAATTATTACACCATTAGGGAATGAAAAGAACGGAAAAAGGAAAAGCTACTAAAAACATTGGCAATTTGGCAGTGCACCCAATATCATAATGCCTATGCAAACAAAGGAAAGCAAATTCCTGGCTCTGGTCGTATAGTATGCTGAACATTTCCATGTTTAAAAAGGTCATTGAACATCTCAAAACCTTCTGAGGAAAACACATAATTCTCTTTTTCTGTACATAATTTGTAATTACAAGCTTATCATCGGCCTGTCACAAAAAAAATAGCACTTTTTAACTAATGGAAGAAAAGCTTATGCTGTCTTTAAGAAATTCTGATCAGCTAGGACCTTTTCTATGTGGCAAATCAATAATTTCAAAGTGATCATAAAAGTTAAAAGTCCCACAGTTAGTTTTAAAAGGAAAATCAGACTGACATATCTCTGGTTCTTAGGCTGAAAGCATGTACATGAATATCCCACCTGCAACTGAAACATTCAGAGACTCAAACTCTCCAGCCATTGGAATGCTCACAAGCTCGCATACCCGTCTAGATGTCTCTGACAGGCCACTCCCTTCACTACCCAGTACTAAGCACAATGGGAATTTGACTAAAGAATCTACTAGCCCTTGAGAAAGCTGAGACGCTGGTTTTGATTCTCCAGTAGTCTCTGGATGTCCGGCTATCACCTTCATTTGAAATTCGTTTATAAGGGATTCAAGATGAATCCAACTGCCACAAACAATGGGAAGCTGAAAGGAGGCTCCTCGGCTAGCTCGAAGAGCTTTCTCATTATATGGATCACAACATCCAGAGTGTAGAAACACCCCATCCTGCGGAAGAACAGCCCCAACATTGAACTTTCTTTGCAGACATAGATGAAGAAATGAATAGTTCATCTTAGCCAAGAGAACGGGTGCTTTTAATGACAGTCATATAAAGGGTATCTTAGGTTTATGTTGGGCTCATTATTGATCCTGCTGTTGACTGTAATGATCGGCAGGATATCTTAATGAAGATGAACATTGGGGATTTTCAGATGAAACCATGGTCTCTCATTGGGGGGGGGGGGGGGGGGGGTTTAATACAACTGAAGTGAGCCTCAGAAAGATACAAGTAACAAGGGGATTGTGGGGAAGCATGTGCATATTGCGCATACTAAGGTGGATGTGAAAAATAAATGAAATGTATGAACAAGACAGAAAATTTGATATGGCAACGCATTCCTTACCCATTTAAAGGCCAACGCTGATCTGAGTAATGTACCAAGGTTTCCTGGATCCTGCAGTGAGTAACAGTACAGAATTAGAGACACATGCATCCACACAAGGTTCCTGAACGCAACTGCCTCAAAATATAACCTGGAGACAGAACAGCACATTAGAAATAATCAAGTTATGTCCTTTGCATAACGTAGCACCAAGAAACCTTAAAAGAGACTTCAATTATTTGCAATTTTTATGCCAACAAAATTTGTTCGATTAAACCTATGAATTGACAGTTTATTTGCTTGGGGCTATCTGTTTTGCATGTTTGTATGTACCTATTCGTGTATCTTCTATCTCAGATGATGAGAAATATTAGGCCACGGGGTTGCAGCCATGAAGCATGAAAAATTCATGGCTTCATAAGACCATACCTAAGAGAAAGTTGTGATGTAATTCCCCCTTTGATGTCTTTGCTTCTTTTGGTTTCTGAGACTAAAGATTTCATACTTGGAAACTCTCAACTGAGCAGAGGACTAAAACAGCATCAAGAATAACAGACAAAAGGTATCGTCATCTTTTTACACAAAAGTGCAAATCCACAACTGGGGAGAAACTGATAAGACAGGGATCCCAATAATGCAAACTAATTCGCGTAGGTGTAAAATCACCTGGATCCCATCAAGGACTAGAACCCGACGTGGGGATAGGAACCGTCTTCGACAATCTGCATTTTCTTGATCATCATCCACATTGAGGAAAATGGTAGGAATTCTCATCAGGCCAATAGCTTCAATAGATTCGGTTGATTGCACACCAGAAAGCTTTTTCATCACCGTTGAGCTCACACGCACAATGCGAACAGATACATCATTTATCCCTTTGGGAACCAGGGCTCCATCAAGTAGAAGTATACAATGCATGCCTACAGTTTTCTCATCCAATGACTCTTGAAATTTGTATATCTCCCTACAAAATGAATAATATGCCAAAGCTTTATCACACGTTAAGATAAATACGGTCAAATGAAGTTCCCATGTTCATCTCTATGAGGTGAAGTCGAAGCTTTAAAAGGTTTCTAGTGAGCCATGGCGAATGTCCAAATATTAAAAAGCTACGGAGAAAACATAGAAGGATCAATTGTAAGAAATACATGAACTGCAACATGATAGTTTATAGAAACAAAAACACAGAACTCCCCCCCCCCCCATCTGAAACAAGGAATAGGACGAAATAGCATACTCCAAACCAAAAGTAAAATAATAAAACAGGAGAAAGTACATACGCTATTATTTCCTAAAAATATGATTAGTTTCAGAGTTTTACATTACATAGGACCTGAAATATCTAATTAGTTTGCTTGTTTCAATTTTAGAAACCAAAAGAACAAAATACATATGATTGCGTAATGAATCTTCTTTCGCTTTCCCACATATTCTCAGGAACCAAAGCAGAACAAGAGAAATACTAAATGCCCAGTTCAATTGGAGGCCGCCTGGTTGACTACAAAGTAGAAACCAGATAAACTGAGATCATAGACAGAAGGGTTCAGAACGAGACCTTATAGGGGTAGCACCCACAACGAGAGCTGAACCATGGGAGTGGCGGTAAGAAGAGCTACTGCGCAGCTTGAGGCAGTGCTTCACAAATGGGTTTGACGTGCTGGTTATTGATTTAACATGAGAAGGAAGAGGGAGTTTCACGTCTAAGGTATCATCACCGGGCTTCTCTTCGACATGGGTTTGTGTTTGAGTGATTGAAAACGCGGACTGGGAAGAAACCTTGGCTCTTGGAGGATAAGGAGTTGGTACCCAGGAAGCGTGAGTGCATCGCATTCTTTCCACTGGAATATCTGAGTTAGCTTAAGAGTTCCCCCTATTAAGAATTCAGAAATCCCCCAAAGATAAATAGTTACTTGCCTCCCAGACCTCCATGCTTACTCCAAGAAAAGAAGTTATTTTCGGTTAGGTTTATTTTCTGAGTTGAGTTGCTTTGAAAACAAAAAAGGTTAATTTTTCTGAGTACCGTTACTTTTTAAAAATTTTAGTGTCAGACGAGTGGATTACAAAAGCTGATACCCATAAGCCCCCAACTGGTTTGAACTTTGAAGGCGTTGCAGTATATTTTCTTTCCTAGCGAACCACAGGCCTTTTTGCTGCTTCTGTTGGTACTATTCCAGAAGCACTCTGACAATAATTCTCAAGTACTTCCGGGTCTTAAGACGTAACGGCCAGTGTATATTTGTGTGGAATGTGCGTTTTTCATTTCCTTTTTTTCTCAATTTACCTTTTTTTTCTTTTCTATCCGTTGTTTGTAGTTTCTGGTACATGTGTTCGACGAAGCATGCAGCAAACCACTAGCTAGCGTAGCTATGAGCTAACTAACAGCAAGCCGGAGTCGTCCATTTCTCTTTTTGCTTGCTTTCATCAGTCATAAGGGATTAATCATTCCTACCATACCCTTTTCCTTGAGCAGCACTTCCAAAGAGCGAAGACAATGAATGCATATTGCCAAAAAAGAAACTAAACTTATTGGCATTACAACATTATTTTGCCTACAGGGATCCTAGAACAGAGCTAATGTAATTTTGTAATATCCTATATCCTTTGAGACGATGGCAAAGTCAACGAAGGTCCTTGGCTGGGAAACTCATCCATTGTAATTATGGGGTTCAGAGAGTACATCCTCTGAGATGTTGATGGAATATATAACCTCTCAGATGTTGGAGTCATATCTGAGTTTCTGTGAACCATTGGAGACATGTACATTCTTTCAGGAGTAGGAGGAACAGCATCAGCCTGTTGAGAAACCGGACCCATGTTGTCATTCCTTTGAGATGTTGCAGGCATGTACATCCTCTCTGAAGTTGGATGTAAAGCAATATCAGTCCTCTGAGATGTCAGACCCATATGGTCATTCAGGTGAGATGTAGCAGGCATGTATAGCCTCTCCGAAGGTGAAAACATGGTGGTATTGGTCCTTCGAAAGGTTTGGCCTATATTGTCATTCAAGTGCGAAGCCGCCAGCATGAATACCCTGTCGGAAGTGCGATGCACAGTAGTGTCAATCCTATGAGAGAATGGAGCCATATTATCGTTCCTGCACGAACTTGGACCCAGATTGTCGAGCGTATGAGACAAAGGAACATACATCCTTTCAGAAGACAAGGCCATTGCAGCAGCTCTTTGAGATGCCGGGGATGTGATGCCATTCCTCTGGGATGTTGGCCCATGAATCCTCCCAGAAGTTGATGGAATAGTTTCACTCCTTTTAGACACTGGGGGTTGAGTTTCATTCCACTGAGACTGAGGCATATACATTCTCTCAGATGACTGCGGTGTGGATGTTGAGACACTTTGGCTTGGTAACTCCCTCTCTGTTGCTGGAGGCATAGCTAATGACCTATTGCGGTTTGACATGTCTCTCTTGGATGCTGGAGGCAAGACCGTGGCCACCTCTTGGTTTTGCAAATCCCTATCGGCTGTTGATGATGCAGACGAAAGCCTCAGGTTTGGTAAATCCACCTCAGATGTTGGAGGGATGAGCATTACTTCAAGGGTTGGTGAATCAGTCTCAGATACTGGAGGCATGGCTGGTGACATTCTCTGGCTAGGTGAATCCCTCTCAGAAGTCGCAGGCAGTGCTGAAGACACTCCTCGGCTTGTTGTATCTGTCTCAGATGACATAGGAGCAGCTAGTGACGCTCCCAGGCTTGGTAAATCCTTCCATTGTTGAGCAACTGATTTGATCTGGGTGTAAAATTGCACACCTGCCTTCCCTGAAAGTCAGAATCAGAAGAAAAATAGGACAGGAAAGAAGCATGTAATAGCATTGAAACATCATTGGAAGCGGTGGGAGAGAAAGAAATTATACCACAAAAATTGAGCTCCCTGGCAGAGGATGCCTTTAAACTGTTGAATGAGGAAAATGGCAATGGAATGGGAACGGGAACATTGACCCCAACCTGAGTCATATTTGAATTTGTGTCAGAAAATGACATGATAGTCGAGAATAATAGGTAAATGGTCTCAAAGAAGAGTAAGCAACCATATGGCATTATCAGAATATGGCCTCAAAGAAAAGTAATCATATTGCACCATCTTTGGCAAACAAGATGAAAGAGTGATGTTGAAGGCAAGATTTGCTAGAATGATATGTGTGAGTTACTCAATCGTGTTTTTGGTTCGAGTTTTGTACATCTAGCCCACAGATGGGCCCTGTATTTTAACAAGGGTTTGCTTAAATTCAGCAATAAGGCGGTCTGGGAGATCCAATGTCCAGGGAAAGGGTCACCGCATTCACTCAGAATGGTTGGCTTACCAGCCCAGCCTCAACTTCGTTCTGGAACTTCCTTGCAGCAATTCCAGATGTCGTGAATATGGAAGCTCCATTTCCATGCCTGTGGAGCATGAAGATAAGAATACGTAATGGTCAAGAATATTCAAAAGTCTTGGGATAACATGAACGACATCAGAACCCAATGAAAGCCAATGTCCCAGCATTAACTCTGCACTATTCTTATGTACTCAACTCAACTTTGTACTTCTGTTTGTTTAAATAATATCACAGTTCCCATGTTTCTAAACACACCCACATTTAGAGAAGCAATTCATCCCAGGGTGTCAACAAACAAGAGCTTCCCTTCCCACAACTTACAACACACTGTATATCAACCAAAAAGAAAAGGCTTACATGACATATCTCACATATAATTCTGGCAAGAAAACGGAGAAAGGAAAAGAAATGTGTGAACTGCAGTGGTCCCATTCCCAGTTCAAAACTCAAAATGATGAAACACAGTTTATCAAGGTCACCTTCGAATCCAGAGTGAGAAGTAACCGTACCTGTTTCTGTTCACCATGGTTATGGCCTCATCTAGGCTGTCAGCCTGTTGGTCATCAAACAAAGCAGTTTTTTAGCCAACCTCCAGCTTATATCTTAAACAAAATGAGAGAAACCTGCGTGAGCAATACCTGCATCAAAAGGAGAACTGGTCCAAAAATTTCTTCCTGCTCAACACAAGATACAGTGCTGTCAACAATATGGCAATGTCTTTGTTCAACTCTTCTTCCACTGAGAATGTAATCATCGAAAAATCCATTCATTTGGAAACATAAGAGGAAATGCAAGTCATGAAAATAAGTACCTTGTAGCACTCCATGTTGGTTGTAACATCACATAAGATGGTAGGACCAACAAAATTCCCATTCTCATAGCCTGGAACCTGCAAAGTTAACTTAGTTAAGTACAGAAATTCAGGTGATGTTTCTGGGAAATAAGCTTCCACAGTATTCTAAACAAGAAACAAAAACAAATTCCTCGGCAATTTAAGAGCAGAAAAATGTGCTGCCAAAATTATGCATCGAAGAGAATAACACACAGAAAGAACTCGCCCAGTACAGAAATGCCTATTGCATAGGATAACATACAGAAGTTGCCTTGCAAGCCATTTGGAGACAGAGTAAGTACTCAAGTGAAATTGTGTTCATGTAAAGAAAGTTGAACTGCTGAATCCATTAGACTTTACCCACAAGCAGATCTCACAGAGCATGTTCTAGAATTTTGGCAATAGAAAAACTGAGGTAAGTAACATTACCGACACCACTGGGCTACATTTATTTGAAAACCTTATAAAGCAGTTTTAATGCAATAGGATTCATCAAAGTTGAGTACAGCAACTTTGAAGAGTAGGTATCAAGCAAGATTTGGTACAGCAACAGTAAACTTCTCGGAATAGACAAAAAAAAAATGCATACCACCACGTTTCTGCCATCAAGCAGCATTCTGGCACCATTTTCAACACCATTTTGTACTAACCTGCATATGCGATCCTTTGCATGTAAAGTAAACATCACAGAAAGAATTAAAAAGAAAAAAAAAATCAAGGCAGAGTATCTTGCATAATTTCAGGGAAAAAAGAATACAGGATGCACTAGCAACCAGCTAGGGCAACAGTAAGTGCACTTTGTCAAATTTAAACAGAACACAGAGCGCGATAAAACCATTTGTATTGCAGATGAATTAGCAATCATTTTTGGGCTATGTTTGCACCTATTTCGTAATAACTGGACCAAGGTCGGCGCTGGGATCTGCTCCTGCATTGACCTTAAGTCTCTTGGCACGCTCTACAAGTTCTTCTTCCCTGGAAAGATCAATGGTAATCATTATTGCAAGCCTGGGACAAGCCAAACACTATTAAACCAGAGTGAGAAGGGAGAGATCTCAGGAACTCTTCTAATTTCATAAATGAAGAGATTGAACCAATTTGATCTAGCTGAAATTAATGATGATTCTTTAACAAAGCAAACACCCAGAAGGAGCTGAAAAGTTTGAAATTCCAAACACATTAAGGAATTCGATCATAAATACCATGGCATTGAACCTTCAATAAAGATAGCTGTGCTGAGAGCCATGCCCCTCTGTCCTGCAGCACCAAATGCAGCACCCACAAGAGCATTCAAAGTAGCATCCATGCTAGCATCAGGCATAATGATTGCATGATTTTTGCCCCCTATATTCGACTAAGGAGTTAATACAACAATCAGTTAGGTAGCAAAAGTTGTAGGCTTAAAACTTTTCAACCCGGACTCTCAAAAATAGAAGAACCATATTTGGGGAGAAAGGGTCCGGGGGGAGGAGAGGGGGGGCAGAGAGAGAGAGATAGAGGGAGACGGAGGAAAATGGAAGATTATTCACCTGAACACGTTTCCCTCTAGCAGCTGCCCTAGCATATATGTGCATTCCAGCCTTGAGAAAAGGTGAACAAGTGAATAAATAAGAAAGCTTTTCTGTAGACATAAACACACAGAGGCACACACAAACATCCCTGTATATATGATAGGTGTATAGGGAATTACAAAGCCATGAACATCAACTACTGCCACACCTTATTTATAAATAAATATATAAAAAAACTAGGGTGTAATGAGGAACCTATGTCAATTAAAACTAAAAGGTAGAGAAATAAAAAAAAACACTTCCCCCATCGTATCCAGTAGGATAGTTTCAATGCATGCAAGATTGGGAAAAGGAAGTCAAATTTTTTCTCCTAATCACTCAATTTCTGCGCTCTTTTATCTGCTTAATGATCAAGACTTCCAATGACTAAAAAGCAATCAGAGAGGACAGACATCAATTGTCAGCCAAAAGGATAATTACCCAGAACTAAAGAGGAAGTCACAAATTAAACGGCCAACAGAAACTTTTGGCGAACAATGCAATAAAATCCTCAAAATTTATGCACATGAGGATTTGTAAAACACGTCTGAACTCAAAATATCCTCAAGCATTGCGCATGCATGCATGTGTACATTTGTAAATTTGAAGCAGCACAATCTGAGGACCAACTTACTGCATTTGAACCAAAGAACGATACAGCTTTTATATCATCATCGTCGCATAAATGATTAATGATATCCTGTACAGTCCAAAACCAACGTGTCAGAGATACATAAATGAGCTAAACTGGAACTTTAACTTGTGATTGACTATACATGTTGACATGGAAAAGAAAAACGGGTAGAAAGGAAAACGTAAAGACTATAATAGTTTAAATGTAGGAGCGACAGGGAATCTTCAGACACCCTTCCCAATACCTTTGCAAAGACCAACCCCTTCCAAAAATTGTACAATCCGTAACACGCTGGGGACAGGTGAAAGAAAAAAGATACAGGGATGGTGGTGACGAAGCCCAGCATGGGCCCACTCAGACCCAAATCTCGAATTGGACAAAAGTGATCACCATCAATACCAATGAGTATATTTAGAGCTTCAAATAAATTTCTTGATCACTTCTTAAAAATGTGGAATTACTATTACTAGAATACTTATCTACTAATCAATGTAGGATTTACTGAAGACAATTTGCAACAAGGGAGGTTTCACACATCAAGCACATTGGAGGGCAAACAAACTAGTAGATGGGTTCCAGTTTCTTCTCTGAGAGGCAAAATCATGTTCCCAAGGATAGCATGACACAAACAATTGAAGAATACTAACATGAAAACAAACTGACATGTTTTCAAAGAATAGTTGTTTCAATAGATGATAACAATGTGCTTTAGGATCCTGTTACTTTGAAGAAGAAAATGGGTGAGATATCCCCACACAAACCTCTAATTGAAGGAACATTTTCTCATTGTAAGTTTTAAGTGTGAACTAGCCACACTAGCATGTGTGGCAGAAAACATTCACATGACATCTTTCAGTATTCAGACAGCATCTTTATGGTAGACATACACCCCATATTTACATCATGTGCATGAGTCCACAATGGGCTGCCCCTCCAGAATTACCATAACCAGCCCCACTCCAGCCATTTTAAATAGCAGTGTGGTGGCTAAGTGAGTTACCATCCCTGACATAGGGATAAGGGATTTGAGATATCAAACTAAAAGGATGTCTGAACACTGTCTCTACACAGGCAGAAGAAAAGACAAAACACTTCTCTGTAAGAACGGCACAGAATAAGGGGGTGGAGGATGGGGTCATGGGTTCAATTTCCTAGGGTGCATGAGTGCCGTGAACGATATCCAACACACATTGGATAGAAGAGGTTTTAAAAAGGAAAAGCTTACATGAGTGCCGTGAACAATATTCAACACACCATCAGGCAAACCAGCCTCAATTGCTAAAGCTGCAAGTATCATTGCGGCCCCTGAGATGAAAACACTGTTATATTAACATTAAGAAGAATACAGAATAGTGCATCTGTAAGTCTACAGATAAAAAGGGATGGCAATTAAGAATAATGAAAGACCAACTAACTATATAGTACCAGACAACTGTCCAGCCCCTGAGATGAAAACACTGTTATATTAACATTAAGAAGAATACAGAATAGTGCATCTGTATGTCTACAGATATTAAAAAAGGGATGGCAATTAAGAATAATGCATGACCAACTAACTATATGGTACCAGACAACTGTCCCTCCAGACATTATGACAGCAAAAGCACTCTGCACGCATCCTTACTACATGAATAATTAATATATAGGATTGGAGGCTAATTAACTTCCCACTTTTGCTTTTTCTCCCCTCTAGACTTCATAAGAACCTTGGACTAATCTCAACTCCACCGCACCACTATACCGGTTAAAACCATTGTCTAGGAGCAGTTCCACAGCCTACTGACATATGTTACGCATGCATCAATGCATACTTACGGATATATCTGTGAAGGATTGAATAACAATTAACACATCATGTGCAACTAAACCTGCAGCTCAGCCAATTTATGAATACTTGGTGACGCAGCAAACATTAGGGATGCAAGGTGAATGTTCCACAGTCATTAGCCCAATGTCCTCTCACTTTAAGGCTTTTCTAGAATAAACATTGATTGGGAATAACGCTGTTTAAAACTCTGAATCAGCTTGCCATATACCTCTGGTTGGTGCAATTTGTGTTGCCTTAGTGTGAACCTTGTTTCAAACCAAAACTATTTTGACAGGCAGTAGATTCTTAAACAATGAACTGAATCCATCTGATAACCAGCCTAAAGAAAATTGCTTAAAATGTAACCTACACAAGTGTTTTTTGCTTAAAATGTAACCTACACAAGTATTTTGACACACAATTGAAACAGCCAACCTTACTAGAAACTCAAGTTATAGGGTTCATAGTAAGAAATGAAATAATCGACCAAGTAAATGTTGCAATCACCTGGTTTTTTTCACACGGCTTAAGAATAAAGGTATTGCCACATGTAACTGCAATTGGGAACATCTGCAAAATCATTCAACATTTTAGAAGATGAGACCTCTTCCGAGTTCCTTTTTTTAGAGCATGCAAAGGGGAGCATCCCTAGTCTAAACAACACATATAGTGTATGGACGCACAAGCTTGACATAATGAGCAGGAAAAGCTTACAGCACATAAACGAAACAAACAAATAAGCCACCAAGAAAAATGATGAACAAAAGGAAAAAGAACACAAAAATCACCACATAAATAAATAAAAAAACACCGAAATCAATGTCGCATCTAATGAGAAAGGAAAAAATAAACAAGTATAAGAACCACTACAGAATTGCAGACATACCCACAACAGAATCATTGCAGCGAAGTTAAAGGGGCATATCCCGCACAAACGCCGAGTGGCTCCCTAATGCAGTATGTATCAATTCCATTAGATGCAGTGGGAATAAACTCCCCCATTTGCAGAGTTGCCATTCCACAAGCATACTCAACCACCTCTACATGCAAAACAGAGAGAATGACGCAAAGAGCTCATCTAGATAATATGGGATTAGAGACGACTTTATGAAAATGAAACATTTTTGCATAGAAGACAGCTTAAATAATTATTTCTAAGTATGAAAGAAACAGCAAGACTCGTATGGAAAGACTAACCTAAACCACGGAGAACATCACCTTGTGCACCCTTCAATGTCTTTCCCTGTTCTATTGTAGTTTTCACTTTTCATGGCTAGCTTATCCTGAAAATATGACGTATTGTGTTGCCCAATTTAAAGCGCGCTAGTTCAAAGGTGTTAATACAACAAACTAACTGTAAAAAACTCACAATATCTCTGCAGATGAGCTCCTGGAGCTTGAACATTATGCGTTGACGAGTGGTAATAGCTGTGTTTTTCCATGAAGGAAAGGCTTGCTTTGCTGTAGCAACTGCAGCTTTGAACTCTTCATAGGTAGTTAAAGGAACTTGAGAAACAACCTCTTGTGTTGCCTGTTTAAGAAACAAAGATACTAAAAATACCAGTCCCAGAACCAACAATAACAACATGAGAATAGAAGTTTGACCGTGGAAGTTTTTGGGCTTACAGGATTTAAAACGTCAATCAGTGCACACCCCTGTGAATCCACAAATTTTCCTCCAATAAATAGGAACCTTTAGCTACATTAAATGTAAGATTAGTTGAAATCAAGGATTATTCAATACGAGGCAGAGAGGAACCGAGAGATCATATATCTCGAAAGCAGATACAGGAAAAGAAACTCCTCCACATCACCATCTTCCTTTCACTTTGAAACTCACCGGCTGGTTGTTGTTTTGCTTTGAAACACCAGTTGGAGGAGTGTTTGTGTCCACAGGAACAGATCTGTTAGGCCTCCATGACTTAAAACTTCTCTCTGCAGAGCACTTTCCATCCATTAGATTCCACAAAACTACTGAATCCACAAGATTAAAGGAGATATCTGTGGCCACTTCGTCACTTCTGTCTAGTCAAACATTTTCAAGGAATGACATAAAATGGTCACTTTGAATAGGGGTGTGCATTAGCAGTGGCGGTTATGCCTCCCACCGCCACCGCTAATGGCGGTGATGAATATGTTACCACCGGCACGGCACCGGTGGTAACATATAACTCGGCCCAGCAGTACCGGTAACACCGGTGGCGGTAGCGGTGAACCGCTACCACCGCTGGGCCTGATTTTTGGGCCATTTGGGCCTTTGTTTTGGGCCTTTTTGGACCATTTGGACCCATTTTTTAGGCGTTTTTGGGCCCTTTTGGGCCATTTGGACCCTCTTTGCTCTCCTGTTGCCCACAATCCCAAAAGGGACAGTGGGTAGTCACTTGCTCCCCGCGCGAGCTCCCGCGCTAGCGAGCCTCTTGCCCATTGTCCCAAAAGTGGAAAGTCGCTTGCCCACTCTTCTACATGGATGTGGCGTAGGCTGGGTTCCCTTCCTGTCATAGTGCTTCTTCCTCTTCTTGGGATCGGGGCGTTCTTGTTTTTTCAAATCTTCTAGGCAACAAACGTCTACCATGCTCGTAAATGTTATCGATTTTTCGGAGTAATACCTCGACAGACCTCTCCTGCTGAAAAAACAAAGCACCTGTTATTTTTGCTCACAGAAATCAAAACATTCTATAAAAGAAAAAAAATTGTGCATTATTGGAAGCCCCGAGTATCGGACTACAAAAAACTACAAAACAAATTGTGTTCTATGTGGAAGATTTGTCCTTAGTGCATCCATGTCGAAGGTCCTCGTGTTGTCGGTATCTTTCTCCATATTGGCTTTGAAGAGAAAAGCAATACAGAGATGTGGAAGAAGTTGTTGATCGCGAGGACTTTATACACGGGGTTCTCTAAATGAGACTAAGAGTTGGTGGACGTAACGTTCAGAGAGGGAAAGAGAGTTACCGTGAGACACCGAGGCTGACGACGAGGAGGACGGTGGTAGACGACGAGGTGCACTGGGCCGAAGGAGTGTCGGGTGTGGACTCGGGAGGGTCGAGAGGCAGGCTGGCAGGGTAGGCAATTAGGCAAACTCGGGGGGGGGGGTGTATAACATTAAAACAAAACAGTTCTAGCGGTGAACACCGCCACCGCTATTTTCACAGCTACTTGGTGAAAATGGCAACTGCCCCTGACTAAGCGGGGAGCGGTGGCGGTGGCGGTGCCAATTAACCGGCCCACCGCCGGTACCGGTGAACACCCCTAACTTTGAAAGCCCAATAGCCTTTATTAGGCATGTGCTTGTCCACCATTCAAAGACTGTAACTATCAGCCCTGCTTGTTCATCAATCTCAGTAACTTAAACTCTTTTCAACCAAAAATCAGCAAACAGTCTCATATGTATAACCATTACCAATGAGGCTCCAGTCCTACATTTGCCCAATAGAACTAAAATGAAAGAGGTGAATGAACCTTGGACATAAGATATCCATATCCCCCAAGTATAATCAATGTAGGTATTCAGAATATATAACAGTCTACAAAAAAAATTTAAGCTTTACCAGACTTGCAAGATATTATTCTCCTAGATTATCTTATATTCTTGCTATTTCATTGTGAGCAGTCCATATTAATCCCAACATTGATCACACACAATCACCATGAGGGGTCAGATTAGGACACCACTTTCCAACCATGAGAATAGAGATTCTACCACTCTACACAATGTTGATCGTACTAATCTACAAAGCCAAGGTACGGTGCGACTTTTTTTTTGTTAAGTAAGGTACGTTGTGACCTATTTGGTCTAAAAAGCTCAACAAAAGATCTGACCTGATAGATTTCCTTGACGGATCTTAGCTTTGAGATTGTACAAATGTCTCGGGGTTGACTGCAGCTCTGGATTAGTTTGCTTAAGAGCCTTAAGCACTTGACGAGGTTTTATACCAGCTTCTGTCATGAGTGTGATTTGCCTCACTTCTTCCTCGGTAAACCGACGACTATAAGGATGTTCTGACATGTCTTTCAATAGTTCATGGTTGTGTTCCCCATTTTTAATAGTCAGTACCCAGATGTCATCTTCCTTTCTACCTATGGCTTCAAAGGGACAATTTATGAGGCGTGAACTAGCTTTTCTTTTGCGTTTACTTTCATCAATCTTACGCCTATTACGATAAACACCCCCTCGGTCACAACCGAGGATGACTCTTCTGTCCTTCCTAGACTTCTTGATAGTAACCACATATCCTTGGTCAGCCCCAAAGTCACGGACATGGTTAATAAGGTCTTCACGATCTTCAAAAGTTCCAGGTGGTGGTGGAAGCATTTTTCTCTGCCCTGTAACTTCCATTTGACTCTGTTTCCATTATTGAGTGTAGAACAAAGAAACACCTAAGTAGGAAAACATACAAGGTATTATATCCCTAAGATAGTAAATGAAACCTCTTTTTCTGTTTTGATATATAGCTATGCATCAAAAGCACATTACATTAGGGTGCAATCCAAGCAGATAGTATATATATAACCTCTTCCCATTACTATGGAAAGTTAAATGGAAAGTATAGGAAAAGAGAAGTAATAAAACTGACCCAACAATAAATATAAAGAAAACAAATAACAGGCATCCACCGCATTTTGATACATATATTATAGGCCCAAAGTTCTCCTTTTTCGAATTAGTAAACTAGCATCTTCTATATTCAGCTTTTTGCCCTTCTTTTTCAATACGCAGGTAAACAATCCCTACACAAATTCATGAGAAATTTCATTTATAAAATCCAAGACGATGAAGACTATGAATAAAAATAAAATCAAGTGAGAAACTATCCATTACTCAATTAGCAATCTCTACACAATTGCATATTCGGCAGCTTGATTCTCCAATTAATATGTTTAAAAGATGATCCAGCAACAAATGGTGAATAAGTGGATGGGCATTCACTTCTCAAAATGCTCAGCAAAAAGGATTCTTGTCAAACTCATGAGCACTGGCTCTGAAGCATCACAGTTTTAAGTAACACCAAGTTCTGTCCAGTAATCCATGAACAAAAGTATAAATATCACCTGATACCCAAACAAGAATTATTTATCATTTCAAGACCCAAAAGTTACAGCTGAATAATTTCAAGCCAAATTTAGCAACTTGAGAGCATTATCTGCTGTAGCCACCATCGTTTGACTATACTTGGTTGTCGGAAATTTGATTTTAAAACTTTCACAGAGTCTGGCAAGGAATAGCTATACCCCCCCCCCTCACACACACACACATATTTGGAAGAAATAGTGTGTTAGTTAAGGACAACTTACCTGTTCTAATGCATATACAAAGTGTTGCATACAAAAACTTCCAACATCTGAATGTGAAGACACACAAAAGAACGAGGTCCTCGTGAATTTACTAAAACTAACTGCATGATTTTATGTCAATAAGCTTGACTATACTTAGCATCCAGGTCAGGTGCGAGTCAGTAATTGAAATTTAAGCGAAAAATTGGAACCATGATAGAGACGAAGGATGCCCCCCAGAGAAGTGGGGGAGGGGCTATTTCCCTGGGATTTTTTTGGGGGGGGGGGGGTCGTGGCATATTGAGGGGAGGGTTCGATTGACAAGCTTCCAATAGACAACATTGATTGTAAGAAAGATCCTACGCCACATGCCAAAAAACATAACCAAACAGAGCTGCATGCTCCCACAAATGAGGGAAAACGCCTCAAAAGCGACAAAAAGAACTTCTTGAACAAATGACTCACTATCTGTGCCCACTTCTGTTACCAATGTGAATTAAGCAATGGTTCTCCATCCAGAAGTTCTCGACACAAGTAGAAGACAAAAGAAAAACTAAAATACCAACTAATATTTCCAGCAAGACTTAAAGTCTTGAGTGCTGGAAAAATCAATACGTATCCTCCAACACCAATAGCGCACAGTAAAAGGAATCACTGATGGGAGTAATACAAATATGAAGAAAAATGTGAGAATGTTGAGGCTTTTACCTGATGAGAGAGCCACTAGGAAGTTTCCCGAGAAGTGACAACTGCGTTTCCGGACCTAAGCTCCTCCCCAAAATGCCTAGAAAGTACAAGCTACGGTAAGCATCAAATTACAGCTAATCAGAATCAAGTTTTCCACAAAAAAAAATCAGATAACAGAGCGTAGGGAACAACAGATCAACTACGTTTAATAGAGCACATTTGTACTAAACCAGAAATGTAGCACTAAATATTATTCTATAAAACAAACACAATTAAAAAAATACCTGTTCTGTAGGAATATTAAAAACAGTTTGGATGCTGGGAAAAGAAAGAGAAACAGGAAGAAAGTTGGGAAGAAGACTTTTTTTCCTTTTTCTTTTTTCCACCTTTTGAAAGTTTGGGTTCGGAGGAAAAAGGATCTGGACGCCCACTAGTTTTTGATAAACAGCGACGCCCACACTTGCTTGTAGGGACTGTTCGTTTAATAATAAAAAATTTCAGAATTTTTTGAATTTTCACAATACAAAAATCTTACTACCAAATATCATTTTTAACATCACATAAAAATAACTACAACACGAATATCAATAAAGTTAACATCACCTAAAAATTCTCAAAACACAAAAAATCCTCACAACACTTTAACCGAAACAGCCTCTTAACACTGTCTCAGACTTTCAGACACGTGCTTAACCACGCGTTTCAAAAACACGTGAACATATATACGCTATGAGATTCTGAGATGCTGACATGGCGGAAATCGATGTTGAAGTGTATCCCACGCACACAACGGAAGACTGGGATGATATTTCTCCTTTTGTTGTTTTTTTTAATACGCTTTCCCTTTCGTTGTTCTTTTTTTTTCTAGATTTTCCTTTAGTTGTTCAACAAGTATGAACGGTGTAAGGTTTGCTCGTTCTTGTTTGTGCTCTTGCCGTGGTGACTCTCCCTTCTCCTTTTCCCTAAGTTGCTTAGAGAAAAAAAAAAAAGTATGAACGGCAGTTTCGGATAAAAAAAAAAGAACGATAGTTTCGGAGCTTGTCCGGACGGGTGTCCCGTTTATCAAAAGAAGGAGAGATCCAGTGTTATGCATTTATCATGAGCTGATGGGATCGGGGATGACCACTTGTCAAGAGCTTAGAAGTGAATGAAAAAATACCAACTACTTGGAGGGAATGTTTTTTTTTTGGGGGAATGTGTTCATTCCATATTAGAAAACAATTTTCCGTTCAAATTTTGGGCGTCATATCAAAATATTGATAAAATAGGTTTAAACTATTAAGTTCGTAATATTTAGTTCTAAAATTCTTTAAAATTTATTAGTATTCTTATGTTATAAGATTCATCAATATTGTGTAGGGCTGAACAAAATCGGACAGCGTTGCGGTCCAGTCCGATCCATGCCTTTTGACAAACCGGATCGGACCACATTTATTAATATAAATAAAAAAAAATGTTTTTTATATTTTTTAATACAAATTACAAACTTAAAAATTTAATTTTAATATAAACTAAAACTCTACATTTTTATATGTCCTTCCCCCTTCGAAGTTAACCTTTATTTTTTAAAAAAATAAAAAAAATGAAACCGGTCTGAACCACTTAAGTGGACTGGACCAGACCACATTTGTCTAGTCCGGTCCGGTCCGGTCCTTTAATTTAGGAGAAAAACCGGACCGCATTTCCAATTTTCACCCATAATATTGTGTCGCAGAATCTATTTTCGTATATTTTAACCATTGAATTGTATGACTGTTGAAGGTTGATGAATTTTAATAATCTTGAAATTAAATGTGATGAATTTGATATTAAACCTCTTGTTGACATTTTAATTTAAGTTTATAAACTATAAGTGATGCTTCCCTATTTATGAAAGTTCAAAAAATAGTTTACAGACATACCAATAAATTGATGTTTCCTAAAGCAATTTTGTCTTTTCATCTTAAAGAAAAGCAATAAATAAAAATATTTTATAGATAAGTTTTGTTGGTACCAAAAAAACGTTTTTTTTATAAATTATTTTCTAGAAAGGCAACTAAACATATTACTATTTTACTACAAAGAGATACAAAATCAAGCTCCTTGTATGTTCTCACAGCTGCATGATTTACAACCCGCTTCAAAAATTCGAAAACCTTTTTAAATTTTATATAAAATCATCAAAAGAATAACTCCTTTATTATAAAATTAGCAGGTTGTTTTGAATACAATTACAAATCCCCACCTAGGCTTTGACGTCCTCGTTAGAAGCTTTGTAAGATGAAAACCTGAATGACCTGATTGGGCCACGTCGAGATATGATGTGGATTATCCAAATGGGCCCAACAATTCATCAAAAAATTTGAAAATCCAGATCCATGCTGAGTATGACGTGGATTATCCAAATAGGCCCCGAAAGTGGAGGGTAAATATATTACTGGAGCTTCTGATATATATATATATATATTTTTCTGTATTTTTGGTCTTTCGTGTTTTAGGGTCGAAATGTTTCGCCAAGAAACGACGAGGCGAGAGCTGTACGTATTTTGCCCATAGGGCCCAAGAAATGGATTGAGGGTGGGCATTTATTCCCATTCAAACCGGAATTTGGGCGTTTCGGTACCCGTTCCGACATTTACGAGATTGGAACCGGATTTCATTTTTGAAGAAATTCAAAAAAAAAGAAATCGGATCTGGAAATTCCAGAATTTTTTGGTTCCGGTATAGTTTTTTAAAATTTTAAAAAATATTAAAATTTTAATTTAGAGTTTGTCTCTTTCAATTTAGATTATTTGATGAATGTTTAATTGTTTAATTATTTATATGGTTAATTGTTTGTTTAATAGTTTTTTTTATAAATTTAATTTAGAGTTTATTTTGGAATTTAGTTGTCTAGTTGTAATTTTAATTTATAGTGATTTCACCGTGTTTATTTTATTCTTGACCAGGATGACATTGTGTATTAATTTGACAGTGTTTGAACTTTTGGATTTGGACGGCTGGCAATCGAGTCTTCAAATTGATGCTCATATCAGTCTTATTTTGGACTTTTTGAATGCATTTTTTCCTCTCATAATACATTAATTCCGACCCACAAAACATAACTTAAAAAATTCATTTTTGGTTAAATGAGCCCAAACTAAGGCTAGGTTTATTACCCAAAATTTTAAACTTCCTAAAATTTTAACACAATAAAAAAATTACAATATAACTTCTCTCTCCTCATCACATTATTACTTTTCACTATAATAAATATTAAAAATTATTTCTTTCTTCACTGTTTTTACCAAATCTAATACACTAAATTTTAACTCTTAATCACAACCTAAATCTGAAGTTTTTAGGTCTAGATAGAATAATAATATTTGTCCCGGTGAGTAACAGAACGAAACTGGAATGACCATTCGGATTCCGTCCGTTTATGTGCCCACCGTTAAAATGGATAGTAACGGTCATTTTGCCAACGGTCACAAAATTCGAATTCAAGCAGTCTCAAACCAAAAGATAGCAGCAAAGTGAAAAGAACCCCAAAATTCTCACACCCTTTCCTCTCCTCCAAACTTCAATCACTTTCTTGCTGCAAGAAAAGCTATTCTGTACCAGTGAACCAAGATTTCCCTGTTCTCATACACCCAGACGTCCCATTTCCATCGAATAGATGCAGTTCTACACTTCTCACCAAGACCCAGAAACCCTAGCTCAAGATTTGTCAGCCTCACGGGACTTTGACTGGGAAAAGGTTGAACCCTTGAATCAAGAACCGAAATATTCTGAAGTGAACGACGAGGGCGTTGAGGCTTTGGTAGATTGGATGCTTTGTGGCTCCGTTTCGAGACTAATCCCCAGTGGGTTTACCAGATCCAACTGCACGGGTTAGAGTTATTAACCATGAGATGTTCTTATAATCAATTAGTATTGGTTCTGCTAATAAAGAAAACGAGGGGAATTATGGAAGAGAGGAATCGACTTATGGTTCTTCATTTTTTCATTATTTAGGACGGAAGAAACCTCAAAGCAAATCAATGTCATAAAATTTGTTTTTCTTCTCTCAACTCCTCGTGAAAATTTGATTTGTAGTAAAATTATTTGGATAAGTGGGTTTTTTTTTTCTGTTCTGTTCATACAACCAGAAGGAAATGAACAAATGAGTGTAAGATGTCCTGCTTTTGTTTTGTTTTCCCTACTATATTTCTCAGCAAACAAACGTTGGGCTAGGGGGTATTAGGGATTTAGGTCTATATGTTGTTTGTGAACGCACCCCCAAGGGTTTGGTATGGTGGTAAGGTTTCGGCTTGGGTTCTAACATGTCCCAAGTTCGAGCCCCAACACCCCATTATCGCCCTTGACTTACTCGCTCCCTGAGTTGTGAGGTCGGTCCAGGAGGCTGAGGTTTGTACTTCAGGGTTGGGCCAAAAGGATCCCGCTTTTGGGGATTTCCTCGTCATCAAAAAAATGTTGTTTGTGAACGCGGATTCGCTCTGAAAATTTATGAAACCCTAGTACTTCCCATTTAAACAAGCTATTATATCGGTTAATAAATAAGCATAGTGTACATCTTTGTAATTTGAGGTTTTTGTCATCGATTTGGATTTAGTTCTGAATGTTACATAACACCTGTCGATTGTTACTTACCATATATGTTCTCTTACCGAATATTCCCACAAATCAATCAAAGTAAAACTTTTGAGCTTTCTGAGTAGATTGGAAAATATTCTTTTTTTTTTAGTGTTTCATAGATTATATTGTCATCTTGAAACAGAGGAATGCGTGCTGTTTGTAAATGCTGGATGTGAGGCTCCACGTGAGGTAGATTCGGGTATGAAATTTGTGGGTGACTCATACTATGAAGGAGGAAATGCTTTTCGAACCAATGAGCCAATAACCGAGGCTGGAGATTGTCCATTCATCTATCAGTATGCACGGTTAGGAAATGTTTGCTATTGTTTCAATGATCTTCCTCCAGGAGACTATTTTGTCGACCTTCATTTCACGGAGATTGTAAACACAAGTGGACCTAAAGGAATGAGGGTATTCAACGTATATGTCCAGGAAGAAAAGGCAAGTGTTCAAGCGAAGATTTTAGCATGTTTTCTTTTATCTATTCGTTACACTGACTGTAGTACTATTTTGGGTGCTTTCATTGTGGGCGAATATGGCAGGTCCTATCGAACTTTGATATTTTCTCCATAGTTGGAGCCAATAAGCCATTGCAGTTTGTTGACTTGAGAGTCTCGATGAAGGACAATGAAGCAATCGTAATAAGATTGGAAGGGGTCTACGGAAGCCCATTAGTTAGTGGAATTTGTATTAGGAAAGCACCAAGGGTTTCAGGTGATCTTATTGCATTTCTTTTGCTGTCTTTGTTATTTAGTGGTACATGACGGTCAATTGTAAACATTTTCGGGCTTTATTTAATGGAGTCTTTGATTTGAGTGCAGTTCCTCAAGCGACAGATGATTATCTTCTATGTAACAACTGTGCTGCTGAGATAGAAGTTCCTTCAGCTCAGGTTATATACAACTTACGCTAACATTTGAGGCATTGAAGCTTCTTACTTGTGTCTTATATGGGTGGTGATTTTGGTGGTTTGCAGAAGAAACTTTTGCAAACAAAATCCACCATGAAATATGAGAAGAAGATTGAGGAGCTGACAACACAGTGTCAGCAAAAGACAAAAGAATGCTATGAGGCTTGGATGTCATTGACTGCGGCAAATGAAGAGTTGGACAAGGTCAGGATGGAACTTGACAACATGATGTTCAAGACACTATCACTTGGTGAGCTTCAGATGTTTTGTACCTTTTTAATGTAATAGTCTGGGAATTCTTCGACACTATCACTCAACTTTATTTAAGATTTGACATAATGGAAGTTACCCAATCTGCAATTAATGGTGTAATTATGTCTATGTAATTTACATGAATACAACATGGGTTTAAAGCTCCATATTCTGGTAATTTTCTGTGTTCTCTAGCAATATCAAATTTAGGCTCACTAGTTTCAAAACTTCTGGGTAAAAGTAACCTGATCAGTGATGGTGATTCTAGACCTTTTTTGAAGTGTTCCATTCATTCTAGATATGAACTCACTGAAGGGATTAAAAACTTACCCATTACATGCAAAAGATAAATAGATGAGGAAATGATATCTTAAATTAGTGGATAGCGCTATTGAAGCCAGTTTGCCTTGGAACCACTTCTAGGAGCCTTTGATTTCAGCCAGTTAGAGGATATATCTCATTGAAAGTAATAACCTTCCTGATATTTTTGTTTACTCTATTAGATCAAACAGTGGAGAAACAAGCTGAAAATATGAGGAATGTCTCTACAAGGTATGAGCACGATAAGAAGTACTGGGCGGTGACAATCAATAATTTGCATGAAAAAATAAAGGTTGGTAATAAAATTTTCCATTGGGGCTTACATGTCAACTATCATCCTATGAATATGCTTAATTTTACTTCATTTTCGAGTTATTGTTGAGCATTTCTGCAATTGGTTTGTATTTCAGGAGATGAAAAGAGAGCATTTTCAGCTTTCTTTTGAGGCACATGACTGTGCTGATTCCATTCCTGAGTTGAATAAAATGGTTTTTGCAGTTCAAGCTTTGGGTACGTTTGAGTTAGAACCTGCAGTGAGGAGTTGATTACCTGAGTTAGACTGCAATTATAAGTTGGTATCTTGATATTTTGACTGCATGGACTCAATAAACCATTCTGCAGTTGCACAGTGTGAAGATCTCAAAATGAAGTTCAGCGAGGAGCAAGCTAAGAGAAAGAAACTCTTTAATGAAGTTCAGGAGGCTAAAGGCATGTTTCACTTTTTATGCTAAATAACTCAATCATGTTTGTATTATAAAATTTGTCCAGATTTTAACCTCATCACTTGTGTGTTGCATATCAGGGAATATCAGGGTTTTCTGCCGTTGTCGTCCATTGAGTAAAGGAGAGATATCAGCTGGTTGTACAATGTTTACAGACTTTGATGCCGCAAAGGATGGATGTCTTGGAATTCAGACCGGTGGATCCACCAAAAAGTCTTTCAAGTTCGACCGAGTGTACACGCCAAAAGATGAGCAAGGTATATTGTTTGCTTTTCTTTTGGTTGACGCAGCACCAGCATTTTGATTATATGAAACCTATATTGACAGTTTCTTTTGTTGGTTTTCACAGTTGATGTGTTTGTGGATGCTTCACCGATGGTGACATCAGTGCTAGATGGCTACAATGTATGTATATTTGCTTATGGGCAAACTGGGACAGGCAAAACATTTACAATGGAGGGTACCGAGCAAAACAGAGGAGTAAATTATAGGACTCTTGAGCACTTGTTTAATATTGCCAAGGAAAGGAGCGAAACTTTCACCTACAACATATCCGTTAGTGTTCTTGAAGTTTATAATGAGCAGATTAGAGACTTGTTGGCTATGATTCCAACATCAAAAAAGTAAGATTGCTGTTTTTTTCCTTCAAATGACTACATGCAGAAACTCAGCCAACCTAGTAAAGCTTTGGAAAGCTACACTTGTTGCATGAACTCACTCCAAGATAGGCACTTGGTTGGGATGAGATAAAAAATTTTCTCTATGGGTCTTATCAGGATTTTTATTTTGGATATTAGGTTGGAAATAAAGCAAGCTTCCGAAGGGCTTTGTCATGTCCCTGGAATTGTGGAAGCCAAAGTTGATAATATTTGGGAAGCTTGGAGCGTACTGCAGGCTGGAAGTAATGCCAGAGCTGTTGGAAGTAACAATGTGAATGAACATAGCAGCCGATCTCACTGGTACCAAGCTCATCTATTTTTTTCATTTTGCATGATTACGAAAATCTTTGTTTTCATTGAGTTACATGGTTCTTGCATTGATGATCGACTGTATTTCTCAGCATGCTTTGTATAATGGTAAGAGCAAAGAACTTGTTGAATGGGGAGTGCACCAAAAGCAAGCTTTGGCTTGTCGATTTGGCAGGCAGTGAGAGGCTTGCAAAAACTGAAGTGCAAGGGGAGCGGCTAAAGGAAGCACAAAATATAAATAGGTCTCTTTCAGCCCTCGGAGATGTGATATCTGCTTTGGCAACTAAAAGTAGTCACATCCCATACAGGTATAGAGCTACATCTTGCTCGCCCTTTTGTGTTCCTCCATCACAGTTCACATTTGATTTAAAAAATGTTGGTTTTTCTGTTTCAGGAACTCCAAATTGACACATTTACTTCAAGACTCATTAGGTATTAAAGTCAGTGCAGATAGAAGTGTGTTTATTTTCACTTTTGGAGGTGGTAAAAGTTGAGCTTGTCATGTCCATGCTTATAAGCATCAGACTGTGAAAAGGTCATATTGTCATTCGATCACAAGATATTGACCTTGCCAGCTTTCTGTTGCTTCTTTTTCCAGGGGGGAACTCCAAAACTTTGATGTTTGTACAAATTAGTCCTTCAGACCAGGACTTGGGTGAGACTTTGAGTTCTTTAAATTTCGCATCCCGGGTTCGAGGTATTGAGTTGGGCCCTGCCAAGAAGCAGATTGATACAAGCGAACTTCAAAAGGTGAAAGCAATGGTAGGTCCTTGTGTGTTCTACTTGGACTTTTTGTGAGCTAAAGCAGCCCATTCTATTTTCATCCTGCCCCCCCCCCTCCTCTCTCTCTTCTTCTCTAAGTTATAGGGACAGTGGTTTAGTTTGATTTTTCAGATGTATTAATATACTTTTTGCCTAAAGCTTGAAAAAGCAAGGCAGGAATGCAAATCCAAAGACGAATCACTAAGGAAGCTAGAAGAGAACTTACAGAACCTTGAGACCAAGGCAAAAGGCAAAGATCAGATCTGTAAAAACCTACAAGAAAAGGTCAAAGAACTTGAAGGTCAGATTGAGTTGAAGGCAGCCATGCACAGCCAGTCTAAGAAACAGATTTTGCAACTATCTGAGAGATTGAAGGGGAGGGAAGAAATCTGCAGTAATTTCCAGCAAAAGGTTGCTTTTCACTTGGAGTAGTATAGATATTCTGCTTAACTTTTTATTATTGCTGAATTGGAATTACTTTCTCCTAAAGGTCCAAGAGTTAGAGATCAAGCTTATAGAACGGCAGCAGTCAGAATCTGCATCTTTCCAACTGAAGGTTCGTATATCAAACATCAAAATCTCCAATATCTCCACGGAAAATACTTTTGTGGTGGGAGTTTTTACTTCGATTTATGGTGTTATAATGTTATTTGATATTGTTCATCAAAATATTTCTGAAAAATCATATGCTGAGGAAACTAGATTTCAAGCCCTAACATGGAGTATCTTTGACTAAATGAGTGGGATCCTTGAGTACTCCATAATTGAGATAATGCTTGCTAGACAGAGTGATGGATTTTAAATTAAAACACCGAAGAGATCAACCACTGTTTTACTCCAAGCAGGTTAAGGAATTTGACAACAATCTGAAAGAGCAATTGCAGAAATCAGAGTGTCATACTGTCATCCTTCAAGATAAGGTTCTGAAAAAAAAAATTCACTTAGTGGTGTGTATTTGAATTTTTAAGAGTTAATAGGAAGGCAAACTTAATGATGTGTTTTGATTGTTTACTTCTACTTTCAGGTGAACGAGCTGGAAAGAAAACTGAAAGAGCAGGAACAAAATTCAGAGTCTTGCTTACTTCAACAAAAGGTCTTTTCTTGTCCTTGTTCCCTCCCCCCTTTTAATTCTAAAGGAAAAACACAGATCAAAGTATATCGGTTGCCTAATTTTCCTTCATAGTTGAGTTTTTTTATGCTCTATTCCTTAAATTTGGCTAGTAAAGATTTTTAGGATCGGCAAGAACAATGAAATAGAAAAGAATAAATCACATAACTATAGAAACACCAAGATTTAAGTGGTTCAGTTTAGAAAAATGTACGTCCTCCGGCACAGATGATCAGTGCAGAATTACTAGATGGAGCAAAACATATACCCAAAGCTTACTCTCGCATAGCAGTGGATTTTCTGCTAATTTTCTCACTCTTCAAGCCTATTAGACTCCAACGAGAGTTCTCTATATATTGCTTGCGGCAGCTTCTCAATAGGGTGTATTTGTTGTCTCTCTCTCTTGTTTATTCAATGATCAGACATCACTTATAAAGATGTCGCTCATCAGTTGCAAAATGTAACCCCAACTTCAAGCAGGCAAAGGAACCAATCAACTTTAAAAAGGAGAAAGTGTCAAAAGTCCACTGTAACTTGAACTTTGGGAAGAGAGTGTTCAAATTGGACTTGAGTTTCTTTTGGATGGCAAGTCACGCGGAACAGAATTCTTGAATTTTAATTATTACCTGTGGGGCCTCAAATGATCATTTATATATATGCTAGGCCATAATCCATTATCATTTACTTCCAAAATCTGATGATTTATTCATAATCTTACAGACAGGATATTGTTTACCATTGACTATTTTTTAATTTCCTAAAGAAATATTTTCCTCAGGATTCAAGCAAATAAAAAAAACAAGAGAAAGAAAGAAAAGGAGGTCATTTTAATGATCCCAATTAATCAGTTTCTGATCAATCTTATCTTGCGTTTAGAAAACTGTTAGTTGTGATTTTGTGCACAGAGGGCAACATAACAATTCAATTTGCTATGGTATGGCAGATTAAGGAGCTTGAAGACGAGTTGAGGGTGCAAGAGCAGAAGCAGCAATATGCTAATGATTGCA
Organism: Myrica gale; assembly: GCA_963930655.1. NCBI lineage: Eukaryota > Viridiplantae > Streptophyta > Magnoliopsida > Fagales > Myricaceae > Myrica > Myrica gale. The sequence goes on along the minus strand of OZ005614.1, from coordinate 23,100,299 downwards.
CTGATTCAGTCAGGGCCATTCCTAATGAAGGAAAAACATTTATAAGAGATGAATATATTAGTGAGGTTGAGGTTGAGCCTCGTATACTGAGAACTTCAAATTCAGTGAACTGCCGGATGAGTCAAGGATCTATTTTGCTAAAAGGAAATCTCCATGAGACGAGGAAACGAGATTACAGAAATGCTGATAAAGAGAACAATATTTTCTCCTCTTCTTTACATGAGCCCAAGATTACTAGAAAGTCTGACCCACCTAAAATTGCAAGGGTTATGAGAACAACAAAGCTAGTCACTGCTGCTCAAGGTCCCTCGACTCTCAAGAGGACTAGCAGAGATCAGATTCAAGGGATTAATGAGAGGGACAATAAGAAGAAGATTTGGTCAAGATAGCTAAGCAAAACTCAACAGGAGTCGACCCTTTTTTATGTTGGCCGGCTTCCTATGTTCGTTTTTTTTTTCTGTAAACTGCACGTATATGTGCTTTCCGTTTTCATTGTAAAATTCTGTACCATCATTGACTGTTAGCCGAAATTCATTCCTCTGTCTCACAGGAAGAAACAAAGTTCTTTTATTTGTTTTTCAAATCATTTGTGCTTCTTTTTGCTCTAAAGTTCCGTGTTAACTGACTTGCTGTTCCAAATATTTTTTTAACGGATATGGATCTTTTGTAATATTTTATACTATCTACAATTTGAAGAGAAATAGATACAATATATATATACTTTATACTTAGGTTTACACTGCAAAAAAAATACATAGAATTGTACTCTTTTAACCTATGTAAGGGAGACTTGACCTTTTACGTGGTTGAAGAGCAATACAGATGATCGACTGAAAAAGGCAATCCGGGAGAGTATTCTTTGTTATCCTTGGAAGAGAAAGTTGTTCGTGACTTTGTGGGCCCAATTTAATTGCTCAATATAGTAGACCACATTGAGCCAACCCATTCACAATACTGTTCATTTTCCGCTTGGGAATTTTAGGGGGGGGGGGGGGGAATAATGCTACTAGGAGCTCTTCTTCCGTACATACCAGGTAAGCAAGTTAAAATATTGGCAGTGGGGTGACTTTGCATACGCTTTATGGGGCAGACAAAAGACAACTGGGAGGGCTAGACAAGCAAATCTATGGGGCTGGCCACGATTGACCAACTCATGCCACAAATGTTCTGTCAATGGCTCAACCCGTACACAATTTGAATGAATGGCTGTTAGTGTGTGGGCAGTGGACCGACGAACCCTGCAAACAAGAGCTCCAACTGCCGCAATGCCATTCCCGTACTTTAGGTACCGGCATAAAAGCTTTTCAATGGATGTGTAATAAATGTTACCTAGAAAGCACAAGCTAGCTATATCATGCATCAATATCTAGAATAAATATGGATATCTAAATCTGTATTTTTTTTAAGAGAAGGAGAACATCAATTTCAATTTTTATTTAAAGTATTCACTTATAATAGAGGAATACATTGTTACATCAAACATGACTCTCAAAAAACAAAATAAAGGATTAAAAAAATCAGAAACTAACCTGTAGATTAAAAACAAGGCTTAATTATCGCTACGGTCCCCAATGATATTGACTTTTAACGAATCAGTCTCTGAGGTACAATTTTGAACAAGACGATCCATGTGGTCCAATTTTTCATACATATAAGTCATTTTTCATACATAGATTATGAGTCGAGATTTCTATTTTTGGGGTCTGATAGCTTATCCTGGACATTATCTCCGTTAGTGAGTTAACTAATTTTGATGGATGCGCGAAATCAATAGTACCACATAGATTGTATAAATAATTAAGCCTACAAACAAAGCAACATGTCTAAAATCTAAATCTGTATATATGTATGCATCTCTTTCTTTGTTCTTGAAATCAAATTTTGGTTTTATTTTGTTATTTTAAAATAGTAGTATTGCAGTGATTGTTAGCTAATCATGCAGCTGGACATTATTTTTTCCCTTTTGACAGGAGAGAAGGAAGCATAAGGATCATATATTAGTGAACTCTTAACTCAGCTTATCACCAAACCAATAGTTTACAAAAAATGTTGGTTTAGCCATTAAAGATAAGGAACTTGTTTGGTAAAACAACTGTGAGAAGAGGGAGGAAGAAGTGTTTTACCTGAAAGCCAAGACGCGCGTCTCATTTCTAGGTGGGGTTGAATTTGGATATGGCTGGTGGAGTTTCCCAAAATTGGGCTATTGCCTTGGACTGCTCGCAATCCAAATACCGGCGTTTTAGGTAAAACAGAACAAAACCAATACGTTTTCTAGCACAATACAAAACAAAACTTGTAAAAATTATTTTAAAAAAAACTCAACTGCTAGCACTAAAGGCTGAAATAGAAATGATGAGGGTGGCTGGGTGAAAGGTGTGGCCGTGTGGGGTTGAAAGGTTGAATCCCCACGACCATGAGAGGCCAAAAAGGGTGATGGGCATGAAAGCATTTTTCTCGTTTCGTAGAGCTGAGGCACTCCCCACCGTCAAAACGCGTCACCACGCAGACACAACAAAACAAATATCTAATTGATGTAGAGATGTTATTATGAGATGATGGCATGTTTGATTACTTAATTGCATCTGGCTACGCCCTCTAGAGAGAGAGAAAGAGAGAGAGGATCTCCTGATTTCATGCTGTCAGGCACACATGCATAGCAAGTTCTACACACCTTAGGAATGAATTAATGTGTGAACATATGATATGATTGATGAAACTCCGAGGGATTGGCCTGTAGTCTAGATTTAGGACTTGGGGGACTCTAAAATCTCAGGTAACGGAAACTCTTATTAAGTGCTATAATTCTTTGGGGCTATCTCAAGACGTGCAGTCCCATAAATATCCACTTTGTGTGAGATATATAGACTGTACAGATATAAAAATTAGACAGTAAACTTCAGATATCCTGATTTATCCAAAAAAAAGATTTTACAGGAAGTAAAATGAAAAGAAAAAAAAAACAGTCACGTGTTATTTAAGGTCTTTCATGAGAGCAGTAGAGTATTGTAGGAAATTAGTGGCCATTTTGACATGGATACCCGTTGGATGGCTCATGTAACCATCAAGGTCGGCAAGTGGGCCCAAGATGTGAGGTGATCGAACAGGATGGATGTAGATGCAGATGAGGAGTAGCGTAGAGTTTCCCATTTGGTCATGAGCTTCTTGCAGAGTGTAAAAATGGACAGTTGACATAAACACAAGAAGCAGTAGAACTCATAGCAAAAAGTTTTCTCCCACTCACTCAGTCTATCACGTTAATCACGCTACTTCATGTTCAGTTCTTGAGACATCTCTCTCTCTCTCTCTCTCTCTCTCTCCCCCCCCCCCCAACAAAAGTAATATTATAATATAAGAAGGGAGACTTGACTCAATCGTAGGGTAATCACCTTATTAAATCAAATTCGAAATAAAAGCTTCATATGCTGTCGCTGATATACCTAGCGAAAAGAGATACAAAGAGCTACTAAAAAAAAAGGAATACCTACGCAAGTTGCATGGATGTAACAAACATTGATATGATTGCCAAGCTTTTGACGAGGTTCTGTTTTTGTGAGTTTGGGAGAGAGAGAGAGAGAGAGGAGAGATCGAGACAGGGGGTATGAAAAGAACACCAGCAAGAAGTTAAAACAAGGATGGAGGAGCTATAGCAGTCAGGGCAGGGAGTTGTTATGTGTCTACAATGACCTCTTCATTAGCTTCATTACAAAACTATAGGAATGTAGCGTGAGATTTGTAGGACGAATATAGTGGCTAAGATCGATGCAATAGTTCACTGTATAGAATGTCAACTTTCTGCCATGTTGTAGGCCAAGCAGAAGGCAAAGACAGAGAAGTTGGCTTTATTGCAGGCTGTGATCAATCAGTTAGAGGCAATATACAGTACTGGGGAAAAACTAAAAGTCCTTGTTTCTGGTGGCTGTTAATTGGGGTGTTTGTAGGGGTCCCCCTCCCCGTCCGGCCGGTTTGTATTGTTCTTTGGTGTTAATACCAAGTTCTGCTCGCCAGAAAAAAAAAAAAGAACTCTTTTGGCATCTGTCTGACAAGGAAGCAATGAGGTAAAGTTACGGGATGAAGCAGAAAGCCAGCGATTTAGGTGACTACGGCAGCCCTTGCAAGAAGGCGAGGAAGAATTTCTGCCAGTGAAGGACCAAAAAGCATAATCATTAATACGAAAATTCATTTGCCTCATTCAAAATATTGACCAAAACAACATGGTGGTATTTAATAATTGAACGAAGTGCATGGATATCCTTGTTTAACTAGAGATTAAGAAGGAGCTTAATGCTAATCCTTTTTCATGATTGTGGGGCCTTTTCTTTTCGATAGAAATAGGGAAAGGAACGAGTAAAGATGACAAAGGAAAAGCAAAGCTCTCTCTCTCTCGTCCTAATCATAAAACAGAAATCACAGTGAGAGATGATGGTTAGGAGCAACTACCACGGAGGAGGGGCTCACTCTCCAAGAGAATAAAAAGCTAAACATACCATTTTTTTTTGCCATAGAAAGATGGGAGCCATAAGCTTTAGATGCCAATTTCTCTCACTCTTTTTCATTCATTCAAATGTTGACAGTGTTTCATTCAATACACTTTCAAACCACCACTTTTTCAGACACCACCAAATCACATCATAATGCCCCTAATAATTACAGAGAGCCCTAGGCAGAGAGAGAGAAGATGCTTAACACTTTAGGCCTAGGAAAGGAGCTGTGCAGCAAAGGCCTTACCCACACACTGATATATGGTGCTTCGTAAATTGACATTGTTCTGTAGCTGAGCAGCCTCAGACTCAGTTCCTTGATAGAGATATATAGAGAGACAGAGGGTTCTTAATACATACGGAACATAAAACAAATCAAAGATATCCATTAAGGGCCATAAATAACAGTCCAAAAGTCCACCACAGATCCCAAAGACATAATCAATCCTTCAAGAGAGTAGTGATCAGGCGAGAACACCAGAGATAGAGCATCAAACCCCAGCAAAACTGCGTCAAATAATAGAAGCTATTTTTCCAAGCGTGATAAATAAATTAGACCGTAGACATTAATTAATTTTTATTTCCTTGGGGAGAGTTCCAAACTCATTGCTCTCACTTCATCATCTAAAACTAGTATTTATTTGCTGCCATAATCGGCAATGGTCCGCATCTACATGCAAAAGAAATGGAGAGCATTACAATTGAAAACATCGATCCGTATTAGCTAACGAAGGCAGAATAAGACTACTGATCAACGTCGTGCCATAAAATAATAAGATTAAAGCTTGAATTTCAGGACCAAACACTATCTCTTTTTCCCAACTTTTACATGTTGATCTGCATACACAAAAGAAAACAAACGAACATATACCTAAATGACTTTTTAAAATATTGTTTCGCGTTTTCCCTACTTCAGCATCCTTTAAGGTCTACCTCTTGATACTCCTCATCTAGGGCAAAGCACTATATTGTTGCAAGTCGCCCCATGCTTGAATTCCATTCCAGGTACTCGGGTTGTCATGGCCACCGTTGCCACCACTGTTGGTTGGGGTAGAGGCCACTGGCCCGTAAGAGTTTCCAAAGAACCATTCAGTCGCTATGTGGTCTCCACTTGTACCTCCTTTTCTTGAATTAGCAAAGCTGCCAACCTCAGATTTGGAAATCTCAAGGTTCTGGAACAGAATCGGTTGCGGTTTCTGCGTGTGGTTTTCAAGAGGAACTGGGGAAACGCCTCTATCTTTCTGACTCTCTCCTCCAAATAGCATGGAAAGCCTCTGCTGTTGAAGCTTCCAGTGCAAGTCTTGGTTTATCGTACTCAGAGACTCGATAGAAGAAGCAAGACCGCTCTGAACGTTCATGGAGCTTCTGTTCTGAACTGCACTGCCAAAACTACCAACACCACTTGTCGAAGGAAGCGGATAATTGAAGCCCATAAGATAATTAGAGCTTCCAGATGGATCAAGGGTAAAACAAGGACTGGTGACACTCCCAGAAGCAGCAGCCCCAGGAAAAGTATCGGAAACGTCTCCAAAAGAAGAAAACTGGTTGAAAATACCAGTTGTACTTGGAGCGTGGAGTCTAGGGAATGATAAAACACCGAGCTGGAAATCCATGGCTGGCGACAGACCCTGGAAAAACTTCAATCCACCGATCTCTGAAGATGTGCCTGAGTCTTTGGAGTCGCTGGAGAGCCTCGAAGATGACTTCACCTTCTTGTTTTTCCGGCAACCACCGCCTATGGGTACGTTGCGCAAAGCCCCACCTTTTGTCCAGTATCTTCTACAAGTCTTGCAGAAATGCCTAGGCTGAGTGAGGCTGTAGTTGTTGTAGTAGCAGAACTTGGTATTAGGCGAGTCGCATCGCGGGCACTTTAGATCTTGCTCTGGTGGCCTTGCCGACGCTGTTTTGTGGCTACCGGAGCCTTGGTTGTCATCTTTCGTGACCGGCTTCTCGGGAACGTTATCCGGTGACATAATTGCCACAGAGAGAGAGAGAGAGAGAGATGCGGGGGCAAATTAGATGTGAGCGTTTTGGGGGTTGGTCAGTTTCCTTTTGCAGAGGCAAAGATACATAATTCAATGGTTTCATGCATGGGGGTAAGAAATGAAGGGAGGGATGTTGATGGATGGGTGCTTGTGATCTTCATCAAAGAAAGGGGATTAATGGGTTTTCGAAGATCATACTTACATATCAGGAGGCTCAGAGACTGTTGTGGATTTATCTAGCAAAGCTCCTATTATCTATGTGAGAGAGAGAGAGAGAGAGCAGATCTCACTAGAAAAAAGAAGTCGGTCTATATATACAAGGGGATAAAGGAGAGAGTAAAGACAGGGAAGCTAGATGATCTGAAACTGAACTGGTAGAAATTAGAATGAGGGATCCACAAACTACAAGAAAACGATTGGACAGAAACAGGTTTTCATGGCCGATGATGATAAATCAAGTCATGATTATTCTTAATTAAGTATCATTAGAGTCATAGAATGTGAATATGAGCATTTTTTGATCGATATTTCAATAACAAACACAATCTAGCGAATATATATATGAAATAATATTGACGGTTGCAAAAGTCATAAACACAAGTTTTGTATTGTTAATACTCTGAGCTAACACTCAGATATGCATTTGATTATTTAATTATAAAGTATATTTTGAAAAAATTCTCTGATTATAAAACAGTCACGTACGGTAACATTAATCAAAGCATTAGCTACATCTGTATTTTTAGTTTTGTATTAGTTAAAATTGCTCTTAAACTTTTTATAAACCCTCAGTTCAGTCTAATAGGATCTCAATGTTATCTTTTTTTATATATATCATTCCATGTAAGATTTTGGGTATCAAAGCCCCATGGATTTTTCTTTTTTCATGAGATCTGCATTAACAGCCAATTTTTTTTTGTTTAATTGCTACTTTATTATATATAATGAAATCTGCGCTGGATGATTACAGTCGTTCCAAAATTACGTAATTAATAAAAAATTCATTTTCTTCATTGTCTAAAGTAGTACAGAACTATAATAAGTATAGGCATTTAGAAAAAAAAATATAATAAGTATAGGCTTACATAAAACTGGTACAAACGTACGCTTGTACATATCTAGGGGTTGTTCGGCCAAACAAAATTCTCAGGATTTTTTTGAATTCTCAGAATACAAAATATTCTACAACCAAACATCATTTTTAATACTATATAAAAATAACTACAACACGCATATCAATAAAGTTAACCTCATAAAAATTCTCAAAACACAAAAAATCTTCAAAATACAACATAACCGAACAACACCCTAATCCTCCTTTCCTCCTTAATAAGGAGAAAAATAATTACATTCTCAACCAAAAAGAAACGAATATCGTTCAAAGGAGCCTTCGGTGATCTAATGGATGTGACTCATGGAAGGTGAAGCATGGCACGTGTACGGAGGCATAAACATGCATGGAAGCCTTGGACATAATGTGAAAGTATATAGGTAGAAGTGAGATCAGAGACAGAGAGCAGCAATGACAAGGGCAGTAGGACTACGGAGTGGTAGGGCGTAGCATAGAGTCAGTGCGACAACAGCAGCACCGGAGCAGTGGGGACTCTGCCACTACCTGCAGCTTTGTCCATTCCTTCCCATGTAATGTCTCTTTTGAACGAAAGCTAGCCCCACCTCACTTTTACAGAAGCCATCGAGGAACTCACACGTGTGAAATTCCCTTCTCTCTCTAATTTATTTTGATCACAGTAACTGTTCTCATAATTAATTCCATTAACCATAGCCAGGGACAGTAAACTAATTTGCTTCGGAGTAGGAGTGGTTAACGGTAGTGTAGGTGACGGTTTGGTAAAAATCGTCATCGTCACTGTAATTGACAGAATCACATAATTGATACCGTCACTGCACCGTTAAGGCACAATAACCGCCCTTGCCGGTGAGAGTATTAACGGTAACGGTTATACGATAACCGCTTAAACCGTATAACCGTTGTGCAAAAAAATAAACTTTTTTCTTGAGTTTTTTCATTTTTTTCACTGTTTTAGGCTGTTTAAATTTCCAACATAATATCATAATCAATAATCATATTAAATGGACAAATATCATAACATATTCAAATATAATATCATAATCATTAATAATCATAACAAATATTAAGTTGTCCAAAAATATAATATAATATCATATTGACTAAAGTCTAATAAAGTGTCCAACAAAGTGACATAAATCAACTAACATATTTCAACAAAAGTCCAACAAAAGTATGTCACATAATCAATAATCATCTAAAGTCTCAACTATGGGTGGTTAACGGTAGTGTAGGTGACGGTTTGGCTAAAACCGTCATCGCAATTGACGGAATTACATATTTGACAGCGTCACCGCATCGCTAAAGCACAATAAACACTCTTACCGGTGACGGTACCGGTAGCTATAGAGGTTTTAGCGGTTAAAACGGTAACGACCGATGCAAATGAACGCCCCTCCTTCAGGGGCAGCAGTCGGGCTGCAACAAAAAGAAGGTGAGCGCTCAACTCGGTAGATAGCTCAGATTATGACTTTGAGTAGCCAATTATATGTGCAGTGCGCGCAATGAAAGCTTCTGTACATTAAAGTGCGTTAATGACTTGTTCGATCGAAGCTCTCTCAACCTTTTATAATTAACACCGTTATGCATCTCAACCAAACCACTCCCATATTCATGAGGATTGCAGAAGGAGGGAAGAACATCTGAGGGAACCTCAAAACTGCACAGTTACTCTCCCCAACAGCTTAACAGCAGGATTTTAAGGGCAGCGATTACCCCCTTGCGCCTCTTTTGTCTTCTTGTAACTTGGCTGATGACATTCCTGGAACCAGGCGATCTAGTTTTACTGTAAGGAGAGAGAACGGATTTCCCTTGAGCCCCTTTACTTGCTGCTGAAATGCAGAAGGAATGAACTGTATCTACTTTCCTGCTGTACCACTAGGAAACCTCTTAAATATATTCCTGAACCATTATGTGATAATGTGAGTTTTTGGACATATATTAGGCAATATTCTGACCTACATGTGAGTCCCGAAGTTTAGTCTTTTACTTAACTGAGTAATTTGATGCTTAAAGTGCTGATCGTGTGCATATCAACGTTTGTATGTAGGTATGATCCGTGCCTAACCAAGCTAAGAATTCAGAGTTTCAGAAATTTGCATTACTCAATATTCTGACCAGAACGACTGGTTGGAAAACTATATATGCTATTAAGTTTCAGATTGTTGGGACGTACTTATATCCAGCCACCATAATCATCACCAACAACAGGAGCGCCCTAGTAAGAACTCCCCGCCCAAACAAGGCACTGCCGACCAAAGACGTCAAGGAACCCATTGCATGGTGGTGGAGAAACGTGGAGCGCCGTAAAATTACTAGTTCTGCGCTGCACAGATAGGTCCAGCCAGATAGGCACGAACATATCACACTTCAGAGAGAGAGAGAGGAACACGTGAGAGGGGTGGCTGGATTCCCGTGAGAGCAAACCAGAAACTAAGCCCATACAGCCATACGTTCATAAATCCAATGTCTCTGCCAGTTCCCAAACGTTACATCTCACGGGCCTCCCCATCTCGAGCTAACCACTTCGTTTTCGTTTTCGTTTTCGTTTTCGTTTTCGCTTGCTATTAACTCCATGCGAATAATGATCCTACGCCATATAGTCGAAATTTTCACGAAGCTTCTCAAACGTCATGAAATATTTCCATTTATGAATTTTCCTCGTTTAGGTTACTAAAGTGGCGCTGCTTCAATCATATGAAGAGAGAGAGGGAGATGCTTTCATTAGGGATGACCTGATCTCTTAAGTACTGAACGAATAATTAAATTAATAGCTTTATTTATGTAATTTATGCGTAAACTTGTAGTTCATATTGTTGCACAATTAATGCACGGCAAAAAAGTTGTAATTTCGAGAATCTTCAAATAAGTAGAATAGATAGAGCTATTAGAATACTACTTGAAAAAATGGAGAGGCTGAACTGTTGATCAGTTTTTTTTTTCTCTAAGTCACGTTTCGTATTAATGAAACCAAGCAAACTACAACCAAAGGTCGAAAATAAACCGGCAAAATTTCTAAAAAGATCCGAGAAATCACTATATGCTTCATGCTAGGCAGTGAGAGCAGTGGCCATAAACGGTAGAAAATACTACCAGAATCTAGAATAATCTGTAGATACAGCCCCACAAACTGGACATAACAATTCTCAACGAAGGGCTGGAAAATATCCACAAGGGATCGGAGAAGCCCACTGAGGAGCCGAACAAAAGCAAGGCCGCATAAAGGCCAACACAACCAACAAATATAGAAAAAGAAACAAAACCAGGGCCACACAAGGCCAACACAACTGGCATCATAATACAAGAAATAAGGACAAAAGCGGAATCGAAACACCATAGAAGAGAAGAGAACCCAAACGTCGACGGCCGACACATCGCCTGAAAGCAACACCAGGGTGGCGACGGGAAAGCCACACACGAGCCTTGGTGTCGCTAAGGCCGCCTAAACAGGCTGAAAAAAAGCAGCATCGAGCGGGTGGGCCTCACGCTTAAGTCACCACGCGCCACCTAATGGAGACCGGACTTGAGCGGCTGAACTCGCAGTGAGTAGAAGGTGATTGGCCAGTCTTTGTCCACCGGTGATATACAAGAACATCAGGATCTAACCTTCATGATTCTGAACAAAAGGAGACAAGGGGAGGGAGGGAGGGGAGAAAAGGAGAGAGTGTGGGAGAGGAGGAGAGGGGGGCTCCTCCCGCTGCTGGAAAATCAAGGTAGAAAGGGGATTAGGGTTGGGAGGTGGGGATAACGTTCTAGAGAGAAGGCAGCGCCTTCTCTAGAACGATTGTTTTTTCCTGTTAGTATTGATATTGGAGTTGTTGAACTATTGATCAGGTTGATGTCGATTAATATTTATTAGATGAGGATCACCGTAATTTCTTACTTGGTGTAATTCGGAGAGTGATAAATACAACAAGTGAACTTTGTTATACATGTTGAGATTTCTTTCTAAATTACATAAGCATGGACAAAAAATTACAGAGGATGTTGAACTATATTTATCACTCAATTTCGTGGCTATTCTTTTTTTCATTCGTCAAACTAAGAGGATAATGACATAATCCAACTTTTGAACCATGCAAGTCTAATATACCGCCACGAAAAAGGAAAATAAAAATCCAAATATACGATTCAACAGAGCTAGTTGGGCCAACTTTGTAGGCTGGTACATCCACCGTCTTCTTTTTGTATGTGTTTTTTTTTCTGTTCAATAAGTGCAAGACAATTTTTTTTTTTTTAAAAATGAATATTATTTCCTCCCAATAATGTTCTTATTTGTATTATTAGCCTGTATGTTGTTATTAAAATATATTTTAAATAATAATATTTAACTCTTTCTGAACTATTTGAATTTTTAAGATAATTAAGTACGAGTTTCAGTACATATTTATAAATATGTGATTTCTAAAAAGACAAAAAAGAAAACCTGGGAGACAGTTCGGTACAGCCCCTCACTTCTGATTTGTTTTTTGTCTTTTCTACGTGGTAGTAGATGTCTGATTCAAAACATCGGATTGACTGCCTGTGAAGATAAGTCCAAATTACAGAACGGCCGACGGATGATTCTGTTCTCTCTCTCTCAATCTGAATCCCTTCACGCTGCTTCTGTCTGCACCGTACGGCAGCTCTAAGTAGGCTCTCGACAAAAAAGGACCGTCAACAGTTCGGCTGTGCGCGCTCTGATCTGCTTGATCGCTTCCCCCATTTCCCTTGTCAATACGTTTCTAACGTCGCTCTCCAATCAGTACCAGTACTTGATGAGGGTTTTAAACACGTATGCCAAGGTGTTGTTGACATTGGATCAGGAAGCTCTAGAGATATTGGCAGATATACACGTACGACATCCAAATCACATGTAGTTGTCGTTCAAGGACGGGGAAATAAAGGATAACGTTGTATGGATTGTATTTTAGAAAAAAAACAAAGGAGTGGCGCTCTCCTTTCTCTAAAACTTTCCTCACCCCAAGTTCTAGGGCCCCTCTTTCTCTCTGGTAATCCGGCGGCCGCCCTCCTCCTTTTCCCTCTCTCTCCTCTCTCTTTCCCGTTCTTCTCTGGTCTTTTTTCTTCTTCCCCTCCATCTCTGTCTCTTTCTGCTCGGAAGCTTGAAGGTTAGATCACGGCGTTTTTGTTCTTATCCAGCGGACATAGCCTTGCCAGATGCCTTCTACTCCTCCAGGAGTACTTAGCCGCTCCAGTCCGGTAACCATGGGGCGGTGCGTGGCGTCTCATGCGCCACGCGTTCTCCTTTATTCCGACTTTTTCTAAGCGGATTTTCAGCGGTGCGTTGGTTGTCGGCTTATGGTCTCTCCGCTCATCTGTTCGTTTTGTTGCTTCCGATTTTTGTTTTTTGCTGTTGGTTGTGTTGGTCATGCTTGGCCGGTGTTTGTTGTTTTCTTTCTCTGTTATAGCCAGCTCCTTAGGGGCTTTTCCGATCCGTTGTGGATCTTTTCTGCCATTGTTAGGGCTTGTTGTTCCGTGTTGTGATGTTGTCTCTACTGGCTAACATAGGTCCTGATAGCTTTGTCTACTGAGTCCGCTCCCACTGCCTCGCATGAAGCAAGTAATGGCTTTATCTGATCCTTTTAAGAATCCAACCGGTTGATTTTGACCTAGTTTGTTGTATTTCGGTTCCTTTTTCAGACCGTGACCTAGAAAAAAATTTAGAAAAAACAAAGGAACACAGAGATAGATTACAAAGCTAAATGACAAAAATTGACAAATCGAAACTAGCTAGTACTGCGCCCTTAGGTGTGGCTTCGTAAAGTTGTAAGGAGGTCGATCGATCTCCACAGTATAGTACGATCTGGTTCCTACGGGTTCAAAGCTGGGGGATTTAACGTGTTAGCCACATCAATAACAAACCGGTACTTGACATCACCCTTGGCTAGTCTTTCAACAGCAACATTTATGTAATTTATAGGGATAACTTCAACATCTGTCATGATGTTGTGATACGTTGAGTCAGTCAGACTCACGTAGAATAAGTTGAAGGTTTAAAGTGGGTGCTAACAACAAGGAGATGACTTGATCTATTTTCTTGATTTAGCTTACTTGATTTTAGTAGTTATTTTAGTTGTTAAAGGTGTTGTTATTTATTTGAATGGTTGCAAGCTTTTAGGAGAATGGTGTCTAATTTTTAGGATAGTTTGTTGCAATTGTAATTTAAATTGTAATGTACGTTGATGTTGGAAAGGAAGCAAATAAAAGGTTATCTAATTTTGTGGTACATTCTTACGAGAAGAGAATACCATTTTTTTATCATTTACGATTCTAACTGAGACCTATCATTAGTATCAGAGCTGATGGCAACCAACAAGGAGCGAATTGAATTGCTCGAAACTGCACTTGGTGCGGTACAAAATGGAATGGAGCATATGTCTGTTGGTGTGAGCAATAGATTGCAAAGCCTGGAGGACTTTATCAAAACATTGTCAGATGTTGTTCTTTTTAGAGAAAATTCTAGCAAGCCACGAGATACTTTCCGCTACAAGGACGATGGGGAAGGATCTGGGTGTGCATTCAATCCTCGGATGGTGAAATTAGAATTTCCTAGATATTTTGGCGAAGATCCCACGGAATGGTTTAATCGGGCAACACAATTTTTTGATTATCAAGAAACTGCCGAGAACCAGAAGGTGTCGCTAGCATCCTTTCACATGGGAGACGAAGCTAACCAGTGGTGACAGTGGTTGAGCGACACATACAAGGAGGAATCTCGAGTTGTCACGTGAGAAATATTTATAGAGGAATTGTTGGCTCGCTTTGGACCCACCGATTGCGAAGATTTTGACGAGGCACTTTCTCATGTCCGTCAAAATAGATCGGTATGAGACTATCAGAAGAAGTTTGAGAAGTTGGGCAATAGAGTACAAGGATGGACACATAAAGCGTTGATCGGAATATTTATAGGTGGGCTGAAGGCAGAAATATCAGAGGGCATCCGGATGTTTAAGCCAAGTACTTTAAAGGAGGCCATAAGCTTTGCAAGGATGGGCGATGAACAACTCATTTGCCAACGATCGTCAATTTAAATTTCAATTGATCAATCGCAGATGACTCTTCCAAATCAGGCGCGATCTACATCTGCATCGCCTGTAAAGCAGTTGACGTGAGACGAGATGCAAAAACAATGGGCACAAGACCTTTGTTTCAATTGCAACGAGAAATTCACTATGGGTCACAAGTGTCAAAGACCACAATTATTACTTTTTGAAGGGACGGGAGAAATAATTTGTGAAGAAATCAATGATGCAATGCCGGATGAAGTTACTGAGTCTGAGATGTTATTATATGTTTAGGATAAGATGCGAAGAACAAAGCCGCCTTGAGGACAAGGATACACTTCAAGGGGTAATTGATATGTTGAGTCAGTGAGACTCACGTAGAATAAGTTTGAGGTTTAAAGTGGGTGCTAACAACAAGGAAATGACTCGATCTATTTCCTTGATTTTAGCTTACTTGATTTTAGTAGTTATTTTAGTTGTTAAAGGTGTTGTTTATTTGAATGGTTGCAAACTTTTAGTAGTGGTGTCTAGTTTTTAGGATAGTTTGTTGCAATTGTAATTTAAATTGGAATGTACGTTGACGTTGGAAAGGAAACAAATAAAAGGTTATCTAATTTTGTGGTACATTCTCACCAGAAGAGAATACTATTTTTTTATCGTTTACGCTTCTGACTGGGACCTATCATGTTGTGCATTGCTGCAAAGTCAATCATCTCTTGGGTCTCTTTGATCTTTCATTCCCCCAGCTGCGCTACCTCCAACCATATTCCTCCCTCTTGAGATTTTGCATCATGCATGCATGTAGAAGCTTTAGTTCTTAGAAACAGACTTTATTACAACAATGAGAGCTGGAAAGCACAATAAGCTCCACTCCCACAAACCAAAAGAGGGAGGAAACTGTAAAAGGGGGGAAAGAGAATTTTCCCATCATTAAAGGAATATGTGATAGCTCAGAGGCTTAAGTGGAGCACCAACCAATATCAGTTTTCCATTGGTCTTCAACAGCTCAATCAATGGCGCTAGAGAGTGAGGAGCTGAAACAGTGTCGAGGATGCCGTCCATTGTTCCCATAGCAGCCTAATATCAAAGAACTTCAAATACATTCTACTATATGTGCACAAACCATTTACAAATAAAGGCCCATTTTTGCTCATGGTTCTCACTTTTGGCCTGTTAATCAAGCTGGAGTTTAAATAGAACCATCTTTGACCTAAATATCTCGCATTAATTGCTGCTATATATATAGATCTAAGAGATTTATAGCATTAATTTACAGAGAGGACATTTTGTATATTTAGTTATCTGCAACTGTCCTTGGTCATTACTAACCAAAAATTCATCAACACCCAGTGGCGGAGTCAGAAATTTTGTATAAGGGGTAGAAATGAATATATATTTTTATTGTTGTTGCCGTCATCGTCATCTCCGCCGGCCAACACGGCGTCGTTGGGGATGGCGAAGGAGGTGAGAAGCTTTTAGTGGTGGCGGAAGGTGGGAGAGGGTGATAGGGTGAAGCGGAGGTGGGGGAATGATGCTGGGGAACACGAGGAAGAGGAGGAGAAGGAGAAGGCAAATGTACGGTCGGGATCGAGCTTGGACAGAGTGAGGGGTTGGAAGAGGGAGTGAAGCAGAATGAGATCGCCATTTTTAATTCTCTCTTAACACTGTAACACAGAAACACAATTTATCCTCGTTCTTCTGCTTTCTGCGTTGTTGCACTCTCTCTCCTTCCCTCTCGCGCCTCCTTCCCTCGCTCTCTACGTTCTTGGGGCCGCGTGGGCGGTACTTCTTAGGAAGCAAGGTTTTAGAAATTTAGGAAGGCTTTGTCCTGGAGCTACAATCCCCACTCCTCCGTTCCCAAGCGCCTGTGCTTCACTCTCGCTAACAGAAATGGAAAATTATTTATCATATCTTTTTTATTTTCAAAATGAAGCCAAATTTATGTTAAGGACAAAAAAAAAAGATTCCTTAAATTATTTTCGTGTAGATAAAATATGCTGACATCAAACTCTGTCTCTCTTTAGTCAGAATGTCTCTATTAATTTCCATAGCAGGGGAAATCATAAATAAGTTGCAATACATTTGTCAAAATTCATGTTAATCTTACTATTATGAAAATTAATTAAAAATAGGAAGAAAAACTATATAAATTACAGAGAAAAAACATAGTATAAGACCATAATATGTTCGGCCCAATTTTGTATAGTGGGGCAGAAACGAACAGAGATCAGAAATTTTGTTTGGTGGGTAGCTCTTGTTAGACATGATCTTTTGTATATGAGTGCACGCATATGAACTGAGGGGGGGCGGCTGCCCCCGAGGCCGGTTATTGTGTGAGTGTGTGAGTGGACGGATGAGATTAGAAGTTGAGAAATCTAACGGCTGACAAAATGACACGTCAATTAATGAAACCGGGTCGGTTGTGCGAGTCGGTTCGTGGGTCGGATTCATTAATTGACATGTCATTTTGTCAGCCATTAGATTTCTCAACTTCTAATCTCATCCGTCCACTCACACACTCACACAATAGCTTTACTCACACAATAACTTTTGCCGGCCGCCCCCCCCCCGCCCCCCCTTCTCTTCGCCCCTGTCAACACCAAGCCGTTCCACTGCTTCCTTCTGCTTGCTTGGCGAGGTGCTTATTACAGTCACCTTCATTCCTAGAGCTTTGGCAAACTTTACAGCCACATGACCTAGGTCGCCAAGCCCTACCACACCCAAATGCTGACCAGCTCTGGAGAGTCCAAAGTACATCAAGGGGCTGTACACTGTTATTCCAGCACAGAGCAGTGGGGCAGCACCATCCAATGTGCATATTATCTGGGACGAGAACTGCAAAATGCTCTTCTTCTACTAGCTTATCAGAATATTCACCAAAGTTTTTTAAGCCATCGTGGTACTTTCCATGGTAGGTCTATATCATGCATGCTGGGGCAATAACTTTCCAAATCCTGTTTTCAATTGTTGCATGAACCGCACGAGCCCACCAGGCACCCCGCACCGGCTTTTATCTCCAATTTGAAATTTTGTGACATTGCTCCCAACCTTTGTCACTTCACCCACAATCTCGTGCCTGCAGAAAAGATAGTAATAAACATGATATCTGTTTCGTTTTGGTATGCTTCCCACCTTTGCTTAATTGCATGCATGTTGCATGAAACTGCAATGTCATTTCACATTGGGGGATCGAACACCCTCAGTGAGTCAGTTGTATATCAAAACATAGTTTGCATTAAATTTAAGGTTGAAACCTCATGAATGAAACAAGAGTTTAGAAAATAAATTTTGCATGAAGACAGTGAGAAAAGTCTTCTGTTTTTATGTTTGATGATCTTTCTTAGGGTAAGACTTGTACGTACTTGGATGACATTTGTTTGACCAAATGGTAAAATTCCTAAAAATAATACGCGGAATGCTGAGGAAGGAGGGTCTGTTTTCTTCAACGAACAGGGGAATCGAGGTTTTACAGCTTCTTTATAGTATTTTTTGAATTTCATCGGTTCTGGAAATTGCAAAGCACCTTTTACTCCATTGTGGTTAGGGTTAAAAAACTCGTACCTAAACGAAGAAGTTTATTTCATAACTCAAGGCAACAATTGAAACTGCAGAAATCGTCTCCTACTTAATAAAATATGCCCATGTTATTATTTTCTTTTCCATCTTCGCTCAGCTTTTTTTCTTTCTACGTGTCAGTTTATTGCTTATTAACTTATCAGGGAATTAGCTTACCAAAAAAAATTATCAGGGAATTAAAGTATAATAAATATGTTTTTACCTCTTCATAAAATATTGGAAAAATCAATTTTGCCCCATGAGTTTTACACCATTTTCGTAATAGTTCATTAGATTTTCAAATTAAAAAAATTTTAATCCTTAAATTTTTCCTTCTAGAAGAAAAAAAAAGTTCTTTTATCATTTCCTTTCCAGTCCATAAAGTCGACATCAGCCACTGCCAGAGGCCTAGTCAGTTGAAAAATGTGCATCGAGTGAGGGGAAGGTGTTGGGTGCAGGTAGAAACAATTATCGTTTTGTGGGGCATACAGTTGATGAGATTACCCGGGGACAACCGGATAGTCGGTCATTCCTGCATCATCTTTCAGGAAGTCATGAAGGTCCGTGTGGCAAATTCCACAGTAGAGTATCTTTATGGTGATGTCGTTATCGGCGCCGTTAGCCCTGTACGAGAAGAAACCAAAGCAATTCTTACCTACTTTTCGTGTTTATAAACCTTCTACATAGAGAGAAGAACGTGAGAAGAAGACAGAAAAAAAGTACTTCCCAGGCAAGCGGAAGGGGGAGAGAATTCCAGAGGAATCTCTAGCTGCCCATCCATACGCATGATCCGCTGTTTGTTCTTCTGCTGCTGATGATGTTTTTGACATTTTCTGTTGCTTTAAACGGATTGAGCTTTTGTTTTTTGTAAGACAGATTCTGGAAAAAGAGACGGAAATGAAACTCTATGATGAGCGAAGAATGCAAGGTATATGGTTATTGTTTAGTTGTTTATATATCAGAGCCAGCCGCCAGGGTGAGGAGCAAGAAATTAATCTTTGGAAGTAGGTGTTGATTAGGATTTGCGTAGTTGAAAAACTTGGGCAGTGTGAGCTAGGCGTGTTCAGTGCTACCGGAAAGTTCCGGTGGCACCGGCACTGGGATGTCGGGGCACCGGCATCCCGGTGCCGGTTTCATGTATCAGGGAAAGTCCATGGATAATGAGAACCTACGTCGTTTATCCTCCCCCTTCTTTCCCGATTCCCTCCCCCCACCCCATTTTTCCCGAAACCCTTCCCCCCTCGGCAGTACAGAACCTTCCCCAATCCACTCTTCTCTTCGCCGACCACCACCCTTTGGTGAGTTTTCTTGAACATCAAGAGAGATTCTCTTCGTTCAACAAGTCCAGACTCCAGAACAAAGAGTCGTTGTGGTGTGAATTCCCTCGTCCTCTCTCCGTCTCCCCGTTTAGGTTCAACTAAGGTTCTAAGTTCCTTTCTTGCTGAAGTTTTAGCTTAACAAATGATGAGTTAAGGATTACTACTTTTTATTTATTGTGTCTGATATATCTTTATTGTTTCCACTTTACTGTTGTTAGGGTTTATATAATAATAATTTATAGCGTTTACGTTCTGCTAGCTTTATTGTCTAGATCTGCTTATCATTTCACTGAAAATTCTCTTTCTGAGAAGATCTTTTACTCGGTGTTTGGTTCCTGGGAAGCTTCGGTTAGGGTCTATATTCTGTGTATAAGAGGGGATTACAGATGAAAAAGAAAAGCAATTAGCCTTCTGTATATATTTGTTTTGATAACTCTTAAGGATGAATATTAATTAGCTAGAGGTGCCTTTGGCTGTACAGAACAATCTGTTTTCTAGATTAAATATTTAAGGGCCACATTTTGTTGTTGGCTAATTAAGTGAATGACGCCATTTTGAAATTCCCCTTCACCCCATTATTTGTTAATTTACTAGTTTTTTTAAAGAAATTACAAATGATGAGTAATTTCTAAATAAAAGTACCTTTATATAATATGTGTGGAAATACCATTAAAATAAAAAAAATCCATTGGTGGGAGGTTTTAAACTCAACAGTCAACGTAGTGGATGAATACAACAATAGTAATCTATACATGGACCAAAAATCTTGGCAACAAATCAATACAATGAGAGATTAATTAGGAGACCAAGTTCATCTAATTTGGTCTACTAACAATATTATAATCATCGATTGATTCTATCAAATGATTGAGATTTCGTGGCAAGATTTTATGATGTTCTTATATTCCAAGTAGAATTCTCGGTTTCTTATATTCCCCTTTGATTGCTATTTTGGACTTTGGTTTTTTCATTTTATACAGCTAAGGGTGATTAAAAGCTTCGATCACTTGAATTTGGATTGTATTAGTTTGGAATTTAGATTGTATAATGTATTAGTTTGGATTAGATTATTGATTTTGGATTGGATTGTATTAGTTTGGAGTGTATTATTGATTTTTGATTGGATTGGATTGTATTAGTTTGGATTGGATTGGATTGTATTAGTGTAGAGTTTATATTTTCTAAGTGCGTAATATGTTAAAAAATAGTTCAATATGAATGTAAGATTACTGGAAACCGTCACCGCTAAGGGCCAGTTTTTGCCCTTAACGGTGTAGGTGCAGGTGACATTTTTTAAAAAATCGGCATATCCGGTGTAGGTGCCGGTTTTGGCCAAAACCGGCACCTACACCGGGGTTGAACAGCCCTAGCGATGTCCTACAACTTTTATAACCATTTCCCCAGGGGCAAAGCTAGGAAGTCTCTCGGCTTGTCCAGGCAAAATGGGGCATGGTGTCTTGGGGTCGTTGATTGTTTTCCTCTACTGAATGTTTATCATCATTATCTAGAGTTGTGTCTCCTTTTAGCTGTTCTTTATTGACCGCGTATTTAAAATTTTATCATCATCATAAAAAAAAATGTCTCTTTTACTTTTTTATCAATTTTTTTCACCTTTTTACTAATTTTTTATTATCTCGTCACTTCTTCACCAACTCAATATTTTATCCTAATTTTTTTTTTTTTAAAATTATTTCCATTCGCATACAAGTTGGGAGCTGATGCCCTGTTTGTCAAGGTTATGTTACCTGTGCAGGGGTTTCTCCCAGTGTATTTTTTGTTTTGTTTTTTCAATATATCTTACTTACCAAAAATATATAGGAATTAAAGATTTGGTGGATCAATTTAATTAAATTGCAATTTTGAGGGTTGGGACACCGCTGCAGGTAAAGATTAAAATATATAGGGTTGGGACACCGCTGCAGGTGAAGATTCCAACATAAGAATTCTATACAAAGATGTTATAAGGAGGGGTAAGGATTTTAAAAAATAAATCCAAAAGCCTGAATTTGACCATCTCATTAATGAAATGATAGAAAGATAGTTTAATTTGATTTTACTCAGCCATTAGATTTTTTTTTAGAATTCTGACCCCTGTTTATAACATCTTTGTATGAAATCCAGACCCTACCTGTTTTTTTAATTTATTTTTATAAAAGTTGCAAATGATATCGGTGCCTTTAATGACAAACGACGTCGTGTTGCTTAATACAGATTAAAAACTCTCCCTAACTCGGTCTCTCTCTCTCTCTCTCTCTCTCCCTTGCCGTGTGTCTCCATTTCTCTCTCGTCTAAGTCCCATTGATCTCTCTTTCTCTCCCTTGCCGTGTGTCCTGTGTTCTCCATCGCTCTCTCTCCCTTGCCGTGGAACTTAATTTTAACTGAGCAGTAAGGGTACCCAATAGAGGTAACAGAGTGGTTACTGTGATGGAAAACCAGCCATCAGTCGATTTTTCCTATGAGCATTACATTATGCATATGTAGATTTTTCTGCTTTCATTATGCATATTTAGATTTGATTTAATTCTGTTTTGATTCCGCATATGTAGAGTCTGTCGATGTTGTCATGGCTACGAGCAAGCCTCGGATGTCCAGCTTCTCTCGCACCTTCACAGCGGTGTCCTCGTCTAGCACCCCTGGGCTCAAGTTTGGCCCCAATGGCACAATCTTTATCTCCTCTGGAATACCGGACCTTGACAGTAAGTCACTACATTTACCACTTTCTTGGAAGTTGTTATGGAATAAAATGCCTAGAATCAATGAAGTCATTGCCTGTAGAAGTTTTTGAGTAATTATCTTTAATTTGTAGAAATTTTAGGTGGTGGATTTCCTTTGGGAAGCCTGGTCATGGCGATGGAAGATGCAGAAGCGCCTCATCACATGCTTTTATTGAGGAATTTTATGTCTCAAGGACTTGTTCACAAGCAACCCCTTCTGTATGCCAGTCCATCGAAAGACCCGAAAGGATTTCTGGGCACTTTGCCTAGCCCGGGTTCATCCAAAGATGATAAAGATAAATCTCGTAGTCGTGAGCCTCAAGAGGTGCCCCACTTGTCCCCTTCCTTTTATTGATTATTTCTTTAATTCTGCTTCAGGCGACCATGATTAATTTCAACTGCGTGTTTGTACAAGTTGCAGGAGGAAGGCTTGAGAATTGCTTGGCAATATAAGAAATACTTTGGTGAAAATCATTTGAATCCTGACAGTAATAGAGCTAAGCTTATCTAGGATTGTCTTTTTCATTTTCATTTTTATTGGTACTCGCAATATGCTAATTGTCGCAATTTAGTTTGTTATCTATACTACTAAACATTGTTTGTAGTGGTTGTAAGGACTTCACAGGTGAAACAACCCTTAGGTTTATATTATGTACTGAATCACTCTTCTTGCTACTTATGATGTGTTTCAAGTTTGTTAGTATGCAATCATGGAAAGAGCTCATTATGTTGTAGTCATGCAGATGGTAAGCAAGAGTACTGCAATGACTTTGACTTGCGGAAGCCCCTAGAAAGGCACTTTCTAAGCGGTCAGCATATAGATTGCGTCAGCATTCAAGATACTTCAGATCTTTCTACTCTCCGTGACTGTTGTGCTACATTCTTGACTCAATTTCCAAGGTATTATCCGATTCAATGATCATCATAAATCTACTTATGCATGTTCTCAATTTTGGTATGAGTGTTAATACAGTACTTTGGCTTCAAGATACCGTATTGTGTTCATTTTCTACTAGGAATTTGGTTTCCTTTTGTGCACCCCTTACGTGAAGGGGGAGGGGAGTTTATAGATTCTGAGCTCAGGACTTGTTTCAATGTTATATAGGCCTCATCTAGTGTTTGTTGGGCAATATTATTGATAGTACATTAGATTGTGTATGAACAGTTTCTCTCTCAACTAAGTATAGTCCTTTTGACGTTAAACTCATTTGTGCTTGCTGCCAACTTTCATTTATGATTCTTGTAGTTCATTTTGTTAGTCGCTTGTTGCTTTTGTCTTTGTTTTAGTTACTTAAAAACACTTTTTTTTTTATAAGTAGTTACTTAAAAACACTTTAAAGCTTCCATATCTATTTATTTTCGGTTAGTCTTAAATTCAGTTTCTGTGATGAGAGTATGTGGCTTGTTATGAAACTAATCCTTCTCTTGAGGCAGTGGCGGAGCCAGCGATATAATCAATGGGGGGCAAACTTCTAAGAAAATTCAAAGGAGTTAGCTTGGGCTGCTTGAGCTTAAGGGGGTGCAGACTGAAATTCAATGGGTATTAAGGGGGGCAAGCTTTAAAAAATAAAAAAATAAAAAATTTTACATGTAAAAAAAAAATTTGGGGAGCCAACCGGGGCAGTGGTCCCGGTTTGCCCCCCCTTGCCTCTGCCTGTGTCTTGAGGCTATTTCTAGTGGCTCCTAATTATCTGTGTTGTCATTTTGATAGTTCAATTCTAACATATAGTTGTCACCTTCTTTATGTGGCATGCCCAGAAATGATGGTAACATTTCCTCTGCTGGACGGATTGCCATTCAGTCATTTTGTGCTCCGCAATGTGAATATTCGAACATGGTCAGCGCAGTTACATTTTCCTTTTAAGCTCCTATTTTCAGTAACTCTATGCTTTAAAAGTGCCTCCCGTTTCCTTCATTTTTCACTGGATCGGTACAATATACTTATGAGATGTTCCTATTCAGAGAAAGTTTCTGTACTTCATAGCGGAACTTGATAAATGCATTTTTTCATGTACTTGACATCCAGGTCATTTTATGTCTATTTGCAACTACTTATTTTGATTTGGTATTTCAATGCAATCAACCAGTATTAGTAAATTTCTTCAGTTAATCTGTCCGCATTGCAGGAATGGGATATGATTTCCTTCCTTAGATCTCTGAGAAGCATGATCCGGGCTTCTAATGCCATTGCTATTGTGACATTTCCACCTTCCCTTCTATCACCGTCCTTCTCTAAACGATGGCAGCACATGGCAGATACCTTGCTGTCTGTAAGAGCAACCCCAGGTTTAGTGTCACCTTCCACAAATACCTTTGAGCTATCATTTGTTCCTCGTCAAAAGATAATTTTCAACATGCTTCTTGCAGACGATGACAAGGAATTGGCAAAACTCCTCACTGGTTACCACGACATGATTGGTCTTCTGAAGGTCCACAAAGTAGCACGTATTAATACGCAGGTACCACGAAATCACACATCCTCTGGATCTTCTATAACAGTTTGCACTAGGTGCAGTATAATTTCTAAGGCATGCATTTTGTATGCATACATGCACATGGATGCAAGGTTTTAGACAAACACCCACGCACCTGCCTACCAAGCCATCTTTTGCCAGTTGGCACTTGGCCGCTACTTTTGTCCATTAAGGCTCATAAACCTGCGTTCCTATGCATTTTATTTATTCACTGCGAAAAAGAAACTGGAGTACTAATGCATTAGAAATAAAATAAACGATGAGTAGAACTCGAGTAAAAAAAAAAGGAGTGGGAGAACTAACGCATTAATGTGATTGATTGTGAAAATAACACCAAAACCAAGCTAATGGAAATGTCATATTTAGCGTTGCTGGGACTTTCTTGTTATTTTGCACTTGTTTCTTTCTTGGCTAACCACTCATAGAACAACTGGCCCAACAAGACAACTCATAGAACAGTTTCTTTCTTGGCTAACCACTCATATATCATATCTGCTTGTTATTTTGTGTGTGTTTTTTAACTTCCACTTTTTTTGGTTCAAACTTTGTGTCAGGTTTCTGTGATTCTGGACGCGACAACATTCTCAATACAGTTGCAAAAACGGAGGTTTATAGTTTTAGAATGTCTGAATCAAGCCCGTATCGAAGCTTCTAGTGGGAGCTCGTATGGCACAATATCTGCTAGTTGTTCTGGGTCTTCGAAGTCCGGGACTCTTGATTTCTAGCTCCTAAATTAGAAGCAGCTCGGCTTGTTTAAATTTAGAAAATGATCAAAGGCTGCCAGAAAACGTGCAGGTCTCTGCTGCCTGCTTCTTTCTCAGGGTTTCCTGATCTTAAACTAACTAGGCAAATATGTATACTTGATAGCACAGAACAAAATCAGGACAACTTATTTCTTTCTAATTGAAAAGAGAAAAAAAGAGTAGGCTTCAGCAAGTTTGTCTGAAAAAATGTTCCCATTAGAGGGTCATCTGTTATTTGCTCACTTTGTTGGCAGTATAAAAGTGCATGGATACAACTCTGGCTTCTTCAAATAGCATATTACATTAACTATTACAAGGAACGAAATAACTAAAATGGATCTTCAAAATCTCAGACCAACAATCCTTTTTTAATTTTCCTATCAAACTAGCCAACAAAATACTCAAAAAGGGCAGCAGAATTCAATTGCTGGAGTTCAATGTGTTTCCGATGTCGATGACAAATCGGTATCTGACATCTACTTTCACGAGGCGCTCCATAGCAGTGTTCACATAATCCATGGGAATGACCTCGATGTCAGCTGTTATGTTGTGTTTGGCTGCAAAATCAATCATCTCCTGCGTCTCCTTCATGCCTCCAATGCAACTACCGCCCACCATCTTCCTTCCTGTCATTCCATAATTAGTACTTGTCAATACACCATCTCTTTGTGGAAATGCAGTGGCAGCAACCACAAAAGGCTGCCACCAAATAAAAAATATTAAAGGGATCTGAAAAACGAGAGCAAGCACATTCAATGTCGATCAGCAAGCGCTCGGGCAAGCAATCAGGCATTTGCATTGCAAGGATAAAGAGCATGTCGCCGTCCCCTTTGCTCTTCAAATGGAACAGGTTTTAAATGCATGCAGTAGTGTGCTTACCCATGAGTAAGGGAAAGACTGGTAGCTCAAGTGGCTTCTCCGGGGCACCAACCATAACGAGCTTTCCATTTGTCTTCAACAGACCCATTAGAGGCAGGAGAGGGTGCTTTGCAGACACGGTGTCAATGATACCATCAAATGTGCCCTGAGCAGCCCGTACAGATAATAAACTTTGGAATTTAGATGCAGAATTAAATATGGAAACTCAAAGATATACTTTGGGTGTTTGTTTGTGGAAATTTCAGGGAATATTCCCGAAATTTTGGGAATCTTTACTTTGGGGTTTGTGAAAAGTAGAGTGTGTGTAAAAGTTAAAATTTTTGGAGTGTGTTTGTTCTGTTGGAAATTTCAAACCCCAAAATTTTGGGAAAACAAACACCCCCTTTATCTCTGCAACAATAAAAAAACTCACTACCTGCATCTGATCTTGCTCTTTGCCGACCAAAAAAGAATCCGCACCAAGATGCTCCAAGGCTTCCTTCTTCTTGTTTGGTGAGGTGCTGATCACTGTGACCTTCACACCCATAGCTTTAGCAAACTTCACGGCCACATGGCCTAGCCCACCAAGGCCAACCACACCCACTTGCATACCAGGTTTATCGAGCCCATAATATCTCAAGGGGCTGTACACTGTGATTCCAGCACATAGGAGGGGGGCACCAGCGTCAAGTGGAAGGTTTTCCGGAATACGGACCACAAAGTGCTCGTCTGCAACCATGAGGTCGGAGTAGCCTCCGTACGTTGTGGTTCCGTCATGGTACTTGGCGCCGTAGGTGAGGATCATTTTCGAGCACTGGTTCTCAAGGTCGTTAGCACAGCTATCGCAAGAGTGGCATGATCCAACCATGCAGCCCACGCCTACATTGTCTCCAACTTTGAAATTCTGCACCTTGCTCCCCACCTCAGTCACCACACCCACAATCTCATGTCTGCATGATCCAATGCAGTGGACAACATTTTACAGTCGCGGAATTCATTGACAATATATTTGAAGTAATAAACAAAAAATCATGTTTGGGGAAACTGAAAAATGAAAACAATACTGAGTTTTGTTGGAAACGTACCCAGGGACAAGTGGGTAGGTGGACGAGCCCCATTCGTTCTTAATCATGTGAAGGTCCGAGTGGCATATCCCGCAATAAAGAACTCTGAAAGTTACGTCCTCGTCTCCTGTGGCCCTGCAGACATACCATTTCGAATAAGCAAAGAGTTGAGAGCCAAAAAAGAACCAAATCAAACAAAAAGACAAACTGTAGAGCATGGATCATTGTTACTCGATCAAATCGATCCATTTTCCCTCCCCATCATGTTTATAAGCATTCTCCTTCCCAGTCTGGAATTAATACTTTAGATATAGAAGTGGAAAATCAGAATGGACCTTCTAGAGAATTTGAAGGGGGAGAGGACCCCAGAAGAATCCCTGGCAGCCCATCCAAAGGCCTTCTTGGGATGCTCTTCCTCTGGTGATTTCGCCATTTCTCTCTTCTGTTACACGGAGATCTAAGTGGTAAGTTAACAAGAGAATGAGATTCTGTACGGGGAAGAAGTAGGTGGAGAGAGCTAGCTATGGTAGATGTCTGGCAGTCAAGCGGGCGAAATAGCGTATATATAGGCAGCGGCGGGGTTTGTCATTTGGACTCGGCTGACGTATTCGCTGAGCTACGGAGAGAGTTGCGCGCCAAGGACCCTCACCTTGCTGAGTACGCCATCTGGCACGCTGCGGTCCAAATTGGTCTTCGTGGACGGTTATGGAGATATCACTTTCACCGGATCAGATCCTCATTCCTCTGTAATCGCTCAAATTACACAAATTACGCCAATGAAAAAAATATTAAAGTAGCTGTTTAACATTTATTATAGATATTATTAAATAGTATATTTAATATTTATTGTATTTATCTCTCTAAATTCAAGTAAAAATTATATAAAAAATATCTCAAAATATAAAAAGTCCGATTATAGCAGTGTTTCGGATCTGTGTGGTGCTAAAAAAGTGCTGGGTGATGTTCGTTTTGAGAAAAAATGTAGGATTCTAGAGAAGTTGTGAATTTTTATGTTGAATAGTGTTTTATTGGTGTTTGTGTAAAGTGGAGAGAGAAATGATTTGATGTAATTGTTTAATAAAAAAATATTGGAGTTATGTGAAAAAGTATAGAGAGAGAAAATTTATGTTGAATAAAAAATTAAAAAGTTGTTGGAGATTGTGTAAAATGTATTGGTTTTTGTGTTTGAATTCTGAATATGTTCGGTGGTAGAATTGTGAATATACTTAGAATCCTGAAAAAATGTTGAAAACGAACATACCCTGAAAAAATGTTGAAAACGAACATACCCCTGGTTTATTGAAACTGTTTATAGGTCGGTTCATTAATATTGTTTGAATTTGTGGCTTCCCACAAGGCCACACCTCGCACGAGGATAATAAAATCTTATTGGATGCTGCTTGAATATGTATTTTAGAATAATATAATGAGATATGCATGGTAGGAATTTAAATTTTTCCACAAACTTATATTTAGATATGAGACAGCCCGAGTATTTTCTATATTTTATATAAAAAGTAAATAAATAATTTTTTATTTTTGAAATACAGTTAAAAAAGATCTTAAAAAAAGGAAATTCACTTTTTAGCCTCTAAGTTTTGGGTACTTTTTATTTTAGTTCTTAGGTTTCAAACTTCAAATTTTTAGTCTTTGAGTTTTTTTTTTTGACGAAATGGTCCTTCCGTCAGTCTGTCGTCCATATGTTTAACAGACCTATTTGAAACGTCAGCAAATTTGAAGCGGTTGACCGGTACAAATTTGTTGACGTGTCAGAGAACTCCTTTAAGCATATGGACGGCAGACTAATGGAATGACTATTTCATCAAACAAAGAAAATTCAAGTACTGAAAATTTAAAAATTTAAAAGTGAAGAAGAAATGAAAAAGTGTTGAAAATCTAAAGATTTAAGTGAATTTCCGCGTATAATGATGCAGTTAACGTAGTTGGGCTGTAAAGAAGTCAATAAATATAGACGGCTGACGTATTCGCTGAGCTTTAGCATGCTTAGGCTTAATTAATTAGTGAGGACGATGCAATATCTTAATCCAATGGCCTAAGAATCTGTGGAGATCAGGGCCATTGGCCACTTCTTCCCAACCCCCACTAGTATTTGTTCCTCCTGATCGTCAGGTTATGACATCTGTATTTCATCTAAGAAAAAGAAAAAAAAAAGTAGTCTCAGTCAAGAAGTTGAAAGACTGGTGTACTTATAAGTTTACACTCATCCTTCAAATGATAGACCCTTTTAAAAAATGTGTGGGTTGATCTATGTAACTTCACCTGCTCATGCCTCCTTTAGCCATCGTGATCTTTCCCCTTCCCATTTTCCCATAATTGCTAAGAAAAAAAAAAGTGATACCGGAATTTCCGTACAATGTCAATTAAAACAAATTTTGTGCCAACAACCCTGTTTTTGCTGTTGACCGTTGAGTAGAGTTGTGTTATAAAAGACGTTCAAATAAATTAATAATGGAGTCCTTCCTGTAATTACTTCGTCATATTGCCACTGCAGGCTTTACACAGTTGATGGGATCATATCGTTTGAGCTTTAGAATATGAGATATGGATCTGTTTTTGGTCTACGAAAGGTAGAAGCAAGTGATTAACTTAGTCTAATTCTTTTGAGAGCGATTATAGGAACATACATATTCACCTAAGAATGTATAGATTGAGTTATAATTATCACCCATAAAAAAGATTTTTTTTTTTAATGTAAGGATAAAACCAACTAGCCTACCAAATTAACAATAAAGAAGGGTACTGTCCAACCAAAGTACAAAAGGAGCCATTGTAATTTTTTTCACCAACCAAAGGATCTTGGTAAGGGATACGTTCCGTGTACAAAATGAGCTCTAATGATCTCGAAAAGATTGTCACTGCAACTCCGTGCAATTAATTTTAGAGGTGGGTGTTCAGTCCATAAATCTCTAACCACCCTGATGGTTCAAATATCATATTCAATTAGCCCATATAGGCTATTTCCACCTCCCTTCTCGAAACTATGGCAACACATGGCGGATATCTTGATGTCCATGAGAGCAACTCCACGTAGTGTCACCTTCCACAAATTAAGGATGAACAACCGGAAATTCGGTCTGAAATCCAGTTGGACCGGATTTTCAGTTTTACTTAAAATTAAGGACTGATTGTACTTAAGTGATCCATACCGGTTTTTTTTTCTTAAGCTTTTTTGTTTTAATTTTTAGCTCACATCTTAAGATAAAAAAAATAGTTACAAATGTCTTAAAAAACTTAAGTACCATAAGTCAAAATAAAAAATTATAAAAGTGTAAAAAAATGTTATGTTTGTATTAACAAAAAATAATCAAAATATTTATTAATTATATTAAGAAATTCGGTCTGGTCCTAAAATGGTGTGGACTGAAGCGGGCTGAACATAATCGGTTTTCCAAATCCGGTCCGGATCGGATTTGAACAACTTTGACCACAAATTCAGTCCGGTT
Organism: Myrica gale; assembly: GCA_963930655.1. Lineage (NCBI taxonomy): Eukaryota > Viridiplantae > Streptophyta > Magnoliopsida > Fagales > Myricaceae > Myrica > Myrica gale. Next base: position 23,069,554 of record OZ005614.1, on the reverse strand, counting down.
TGCGGTCCGATTTTGTTCAGCCCTACCACAAATACTTTTGAGTCGTCATTTGCTCCTCATGAAAGATAATTCTGAACGTTCTTCTTGGAGACAATGACTAGGGTTGTCCACCAAATCGACCGGACCGGCCAACCCAGACCGAAATCGGATCGATTTTGGCCAAATCCGGCTAGAACCGGACCGATTTTGGCCAAATCCGGACCGAGACCGGTATAATCCGGTCCGGTTCCGGTTACCCATGTGGAAAATCGGAACCGGACCAGAGTATACCTCTCCAAACCGGTAATCGGCCCAAAATGACATGGCCCAACCCTAAAACTAGCCCAAAATTGCATGGCCCAAACCTATCCAGACCGGTGAAACCGAGGACCGGACCGAACCGAAAGAATGACTGGTCCTGTATACATACTTCACAAAATGTTCGGTTTGGCCGGCCGGACCGGACCGAAACTGGACATGGACAGCCCTAACAATGACAAGGAATTGGCAAAACTCCTCACTGGTTTTTTTTAGCAGACGGTAATATGTCATTACACAATAAATGAGTAACACAAAACAAGCCCTTTACAAACAAAATTCAATGGGCCAACATAAGGACGAAACGGTTGAAGGCCTATATAGAGAAAGTGGACCAAAAGTCCAGTTAACCTAAATTGGCGAAACCCGAGAAGGTGACCAAGTCAACAAAATCATATCCATACATGCACACGAAGCTTGCAATCCTTTTTTTTTTTTAATGAGGCAAAATTTCAAATTTTTACAATTTTTTTTAATATAAGGGTAAAATTGATAGTAATTTGTAATGCCCACCAAATTTTTTGAAGGAATAAACATGAGAGGAAAAAAAAGCTCGTGAGAGGTTTTTAGTTTTTGAATGTCTGAATCAAGTGGTAGTTCATATGCTAGTTGTTCTCCCAAGTCTGGGACTCTTGAATTCTAGCTCCTAAATTAATCTCAGTGGTCCTTATTACCATAAGCAGCTCAGCTTGTTCACATTTTGAATAATAAAAGGCTGCCAGAAAACGTGCTGGTCTTTCCTGCCAGCTTCTTTCTCAGGTTTCTTGAACTTCAACTCACAAGGCAAATATGTATGTTTGGTAGGACAGAAGAAAATCAAGATAACCTTTTTCTTTCAATAGTTTAAAACAGAAAATCTGTCAGAAAATTTTCCCATTAGAGGATCTGTTATTTGCTCACTCCAAATATGTACAGTGGCATGCATGAAAGTACATGGATCAATACAACACACTAGCTTCTTCATATAGCATATGAAGTCAACTATTCAAGAAGGGAAAGCAATTACAAGGACCGCAATAACTCAATGGATCTTTAAAATCTCAGACCAACAAATCCTTCTCGATTTCTCATGACAAACTAGCCAATAAAATACCAGAACCAAGACAATGGAATGGGTATCCTCATCGGGGCAGTGATTCCTACTCAAGAGCAGCAGAATTCAATTGCTTGAATTCAATGTGTTCCCAATGTCGATGACAAATCGGTATCTGACATCTGCTTTCACGAGGCGTTCCATGGCAGTGTTCACATAATCCATGGGAATGACCTCAACGTCAGCTGTTATGTTGTGTTTGGCTGCAAAATCAATCATTTCTTGTGTCTCTTTCATCCCTCCAATGGTACTACCACCCACCATCTTCCTTCCTGTCATTCCATAATCCATAGTACTTATCAGTACACAATCTCTCTGTGGAAATGCATCGGAAACAACCACAGGAGGTTGCCACCTAATAACAGTATTAAAGAGATCAAGAAAAAGAGGGCAAGCATATTGAAAAATCTGTTTAGACCCTAAAGAACACCTAGAGGGGGGTGAATAGGTGATGGTACTTTCTTTTTCTATGAATAGACAAATTTAGAACAAGTCCTAAAAGAGTCTCATCTAGATCTGAAAAGTATTTAACAATCAACAAATATGCAGCGGAATATTAATACAAATATCAAAGAAAGATATCAATCAGAAATAATAAATCAATCACACATCAAGACACGAGATTTGATGACGAAGTGGAAAACCTTATCAAAGGAAAAAACCACTCCGGGCTAGCAGCCACCAAAAATTCACTAGAAGATAAACGTTACACCGGTGACTCAGACACGGGCAACATTTAGTTGCTTGACTTTGACAACCCCGAATTAATAATCTAGGCAATCCAACCTAGACCTGTTCCCTTGCGGTTAACCCTCAGCCTTCTGAGGTTCTTCTTGTAAATCTCTTCAACACCGTTAACTCCGGCTGCCAATCTCCTTAAGCTCTCTGAAGGCTTCTCACAAGAGGTTGGTTTCAATGGTGATTAAGGTGATTGACGTAGGAGAGAGAAAATATAAACACTTTAGGTGCAAAGGTCTCAAAGAATGTTTCTCTCAAGCATAAGACGCCAAGAAATGAAGGAAATAACTCGAGTAAACAACTTGGACGAGGTCTCATGGTTTAAATAGAGAAAGATAAGACAATTTGAAAAACAGGGGATTTCGCTCGAGCCAAGATAGGGCAAAGATAGGGCGAAACACACTGTATGAAAAACTGGCAATTTAGCTCGAGCGAAGCTAGGGCGAAGATCAAGCGAAACTCTTTGTAAAGAAAATTGTCAATTTCACTCGAGCCAAGCTAGGGCGAAGCTTGGGCGAAGTGCCTATTCCGGAGATAAACTTGAGAGATTTTAGAATCAGATCACACTTCGCGAATTTGAACTCCTCTTTCAAAATCCGAACGTTCTTCATCTTTATCATCATGATTCAAATGTTTTCCAATTCTAATCTTCGTAATTCAAACGCTTTTCAATCCTAATCTTCTTAAGAGACATCTTGAACACTGATACAAACTCTTATCTAACTAATTCAAATATTACAACTCAAATTTGAAACGGAATTTGTCAATAACATTAACACATATCAATGCCTATCCAAGCGCTTGGGCAAGCACTTATGCATGTACATTGCAAGGATAAAGAGTATGTCAATTATCATTTGAATACTGAGTCCTATTAACAGAGCAAGAAGTGTCAGCTGCAGTTTGCTCTTCAAATTGAACAATTTTTAATGCAGTGTGCTTACCCAAGAGTAAGGGGAAGACTGGTAGCTCAAGTGGTTTCTCCGGGGCACCAACCATCACGAGCTTTCCATGTGTCTTCAACAGACCAATTAGAGGCAGGAGAGGGTGCTTCGCAGAGACGGTGTCAATGATACCATCCAATGTGCCCTGAGCAGCCTATACAGATAATAAACTTTGGAATTGAAATCCAGAATTTAATATGGTAACTCAAGATATACTTCATCGCTGAAACAGTCAACAACTGACTACCTGCATCTGATCTTGGTCTTTGCTGACCAAAAACGAATCCGCACCAAGTTGCTCCAAGGCTTCCTCCTCCTTTTTAGGTGAGGTACTGATCACTGTAACCTTCACCCCCATAGCTTTAGCAAACTTCACGGCCACATGGCCTAGCCCGCCAAGGCCAACCACACCCACTTGCATACCAGGTTTATCGAGCCCATAATATCTCAAGGGGCTGTACACTGTGATCCCAGCACAAAGGAGGGGGGCACCAGCATCAAGTGGAAGGTTTTCTGGAATACGGACCACAAAGTGCTCGTCTGCAACCATGAGGTCGGAATAGCCTCCATATGTTGTGGTTCCGTCATAGTACTTGGCACCGTAGGTGAGGACCATTTTTGGGCAGTAGTTCTCCAGGTCGGTGACACAGCTATCGCAAGAGTTGCATGATCCAACCATGCAGCCGACGCCTACCTTGTCTCAAACTTTGAAGTTCTGCACCTTGCTCCCCACCTCTCTCACCAAACCCACAATCTCATGTCTGCATGATCCAATGGAGTTGACAACATTTTAAATTCAATGGATTCATTGACAATATATTTGAAGTACTAGAAAAAAAAATCATTGTAACCAAATTTGAAATTAGAAACACTAGGCCTGAGAAGTTCAGCAGTACTAATTGCTAGGTTTATTAATGGAAAATTTCATTATAATTGGGGGGGGGGAATACGGTCCTGGTACACCTCAAGGCAATGAGGAGGTTGAAGGTAATAGTACTAATACGAATATCGAGCAGGACAATTTATTTGAACCGGCATTTTAGTCGGATGTTGTCTAGTACTGTAGACTAGAACTTCAGATTCCTTTCAAGAAACTTCAGTGTGATCATAAGTAGATATTTGGGAAATTTGACTCTGCATGTGGTGTTGGAAACGGAAAATTTTAAAAATGATGATCAAAGGGCAGCTAATATGCTTGCGCGCAAAGTAGCCCAATGGGTAGCTAGGAATTACAAACTGGAGGGGAATATCCCTACGTCTTGTATTCTTGTACAATGCTTAACCTGTGACAACCCATGGTTTCCCACTTGATTGTCATATGTTTATGAATTCCAATATTTGCTTAGAAAAGAAAAAAAAACTAGTGATGTTTGGGGAGAATGAAAACCCTTGTGTGCTACTGTGATTTGTTGGAAACATACCCAGGGACAACTGGGTAGGTGGACACGCCCCATTCATTCTTGATCATGTGAAGGTCCGAGTGGCATATCCCGCAATAAAGAACTCTAAACGTTACGTCCTTGTCTTCTGTTGCCCTGCAGAGTGCAGACACACTTTCGCATAAAGAAAGAGTTCAAAGACAAAAGAGATCAAACCGAACAAACGACAAGTCGTAGAGCATAGATCATTAAGGACACTAATTGATCAATTGCCACGTGCACCATTAATATTTGATCAAAATTGAGGCATTTTTTTTATCCTCAAATCATCTCTGATTCGGCAGCGGAGCCTGAGAGTGTGAGCGTGGGTGAGGCGCATACTTAACGATTCAAACCACAGAGTTTGAGTACAAATTTACGACTTAAACAGGAAATTGATCATGTTACCGTTAGTCTCCAAAATTTGCGTAAACATAATTTGTACGGATACTAGATCTCGTCCATCCGAGCTAAATGTACGTGAATGAGTGTCCGAATCTAATCTAAATATTTTCAATGAGAACGTAATGCAACAAAATGATACAAGTCTTCTCCTTCCCAATCTATGATATTTCCGGGAATCAAAACTTTAGATACATAAATGGAAGATAAGAACGAACCTTGTAGAGAATTTGAAGGGGGAGAGGACACCAGAAGAATCCCTGGCAGCCCATCCAAAGGTCTTCACGGGGTGCTCTTGCTCTGGTGATTTCGCCATAATTCGCTCTAATTCTTTCACGGGGACGGTGGAACGCAGATACGAATATGAGATTATGTAGGAGGAGATGCCTAACTGGAGTGCGAGAAACTGAATATATAGGGAGTCGCGGGGGACTAGGCTGACGTATTCAATGAGCGAGGGGGAGAGCTGCGAGCCAAAGGGCAAAGGGACTCTTCAGGTTCGCTGAGCACGCGCCTTCTGGCACTCTTTTTTTTTTTTTATTCCAATTGGATGCTTCTGGAGAATGGAGAGAGGAACTCATGTCATCACTTTCGCAGTTCGCTTTCTCTTGTTTTTCTATGCTGACACTTTCGCCTTCTGAAAATAGAAAGAGTTCCCGTTACGGCAGGTGCCGCTAGGTGGTCCGGATTTTTGTCATGCGGTGCCGAAGAAGTGTTTGTTTATTGGAACTCTTTACATGTAGGTTGTATTTGGGGGCTCCCCACAAGGCTACCCCTTTTAACTTCTTCTTTTTGGGTAAATAAATGGATATATTTATATTTCCTCACGGGATCAAAACTAGTACAAGACATTGTTCAAAGGAGGTAAGGCCTGGTTCATTGGATATGGTAGCTTCAAATAATTCTATCATTTTCTTTTGTGTTTTATCAGTTTAATGAATTTTTGTGGGATCAATTCGCCATGCACGCGTTCGCGTGTGGTATATTATAGCCATCACAAAGGCAGCATAGCCGTACGAGTATATTAAGCACAACTCATCTATAGCAACCAATGTTTTTGCAAATATATTAATAGGCCTAAAATCGTTCTGAGTAGCAGATACCGAGCACAAATCATTTAAGGTTTTCGCTAATGGAGAATTTGTAGAATCATTCGGAAAGCATACGTGTACTGTGTACACAAGCAAAAAACACCAGAACTAGGACAACTTTAATGGACTGTAGGCTTATGCTGATCTGGCCAAAGAGTCAATGGCTTTTCAAGAGCTCGATTTCAATGTGTTCCCAATGTCAATGACAAATCTGTATCTGACATCTGCTTTCTCAAGGCGCTCCATGGCAGTGTTCACATAATCAATTGGAATGACCTCAATGTCAGCTGTTATGTTGTGTTTGGCTGCAAAATCAATCATCTCCTGTGTCTCCTTCATGCCTCCAATGCCACTGCCGCCCACCATCTTCCTTCCTGTCATTCCATATACATTAAAATCTGAGCCCAAATGCCATAAGAGGATGACATCTAAAAGCAATTGAACAAGTATGACAAATAGAGATAGCAGTTCAAATATCCCAATTAGCAAGACCTCGGGCCAGAAATTAGACGTTTAAGGGTCTAATGTAGATCGGTTCCCATTGTATTACTAAGGATCCCAAAGGCTGCACTCTTACCCATGAGTAAAGGAAATGCTGGTAGCTCAAGTGGCTTCTCTGGTGCACCAACCAGAACCAATTTTCCATGTGTTTTCAACAGACCAATTAGAGGCACGAGAGGGTGCCTTGCAGAGACCGTATCAATGATACCATCCAATGTGCCTTGGGCAGCCTGTACAGATGATCAAGTTAGGAAAAATGGTATCACCATATCCTTTGACATTGCTGCACGTTAACAACTCAATACCTGCATCTGATCTTGGTCGCTGCTGACCAAAAATAGGTCCGCACCAAGATGTTCCAAGGCTTCCTTCTTCTTCTTAGGTGAGGTACTGATCACTGTAACCTTAACCCCCATAGCTTTAGCAAACTTCACAGCCACATGGCCAAGCCCACCAAGGCCAACTACGCCCACTTGCATTCCAGGTTTATCGAGCCCATAATATCTCAAGGGGCTATACACAGTGATCCCAGCACAAAGGAGGGGAGCACCACCGTCAAGTGGTAGATTGTCTGGAATACAAACCACAAAGTGCTCTTCCACAACCATGGTGTTAGAATACCCTCCATATGTGGTGGTTCCATCATAGTACTTGGCGCCATAGGTTAGGATCGCTTTTGGGCAGTAATTTTCCAGGTCGTTGGCACAATTTCCGCATGACCGACATGCTCCAACCATGCAGCCCACTCCAACCTTGTCTCCAACTTTGAATTTTTGTACCTTGCTCCCCACCTCTGTCACAACACCCACAATCTCATGCCTGCATTGTCCATTTGAGTTGCATGATTTTCATCAAGGATAGTAAAACTACTAAGGAAGTCAAAGCCATTCACCATGTTCAGTCTGAAAATGAAACTAGAAACACAGGGCGTTGGGTGTTGGGAATGTAATTGAAAATTAGAAAACTGCAAAATTTGTGGTCATTCGTCCTTATTTGATTGCAAAGTGTCCAAGAAACTTTCCTTTTGAATCTTTTTGAGTACATAACTATTAGTATCGAGGATGCCTAGAAAAAAGAAGAAGTATAATTGCACCTGTAATCCTTGTGGTATTGAAAAGTTACAAAAAAAGTCCCTAAGGTAAGAAAATATACGTTGGGTCTTATGGTCACGTTTTCGTTAAAATCCGGTCCCTTTGTCTATTCCCGGCTCTTTCGATAACGATAAATGTAGACCTGAAAGAATGATTTTTTTGTTTTTCTATAACTTCTCTTGAATACACAAATAAATTTATTGTTATAGAAAGAAACAAGAATGGACAGAGGTATCAGATTTTAAACACGATCCATATGTATCTTTTCTTACCTCAGGAGTTTGTTTGCAACTTTTCAATAACATTCGTGAAATTTCTCTCTCCTCCCCCCCCCCCGGCGAAAAAAAAACTAGTAGGAATGAGGATAAAGAGTAGTTTTGAGTTGTTCTAGGAAGATCAAATTACTAAAAAATTGTGTACTTTTGGACTTGTGATCAATATTAAACATGTAAGATTATCTGGATTATGCGGTCCCAAAATAATTAGAACATTGGAAAAGATTTACCAAACCAGTGATGGAGACCACATAAAAGTTCATTGATCAAAAGGGGGCCCAAAATGGTGGAAACAGAAGTTATTAGCAAAGGAACACGATAGCATCAAAACCTATATTCACCCGTCCCAAAAATGAACAAAATATACTCCTAAAAGTACTGTAATGGAGATCTTTATATAGGTCACTATGGTGGTTTCTGGAAACATACCCAGGGACAAGTGGATAGGAGGACATGCTCCACTCGTTCTTGATCATGTGAAGGTCCGAGTGGCATATCCCACAATAGAGAACTCTGAAAGTTACATCCTTGTCTCCGGTTGCCCTGCGGACATACGGTTTTTGCAAACCAAGAATTCAGGACCGAAAGAGTAAATAGATAAACATATGCGAAAATGAGGACAAAGAATGCTTTTTCTATCAAAGCATTTAGTGTACTAAAAGGATCTAATTTCGTCTCGGATCGGCTTTCAAGAGGCACAAGAGAAATGAAACGAATATAACGCATGACATACACACTTTTGGTAATAATAAACATTTCTCTCTTTGGAATCCCCTGATATTCCGAGAATTAAAAACTTAGATTGAATCTTAAGATCAGTCGACTAAGATTTTGAAAGGAAAGAGAGAGGTGGACCTTCTAGAGAATTTGAAGGGAGAAAGGACACCGGAAGAATCCTTGGCTGCCCACCCAAATGCCTTCTTGGGGTGCTCTGCCTCTGGTGATTTATCCATTCCTCTGTTCTATCACAACCAAAAATCAACTACGCGTTGAACGGTTGTAGAAGAGGAGATTTTAGTGCACAGAAAGGGTCCGTGGAGCTCTCCTTGGTCGTTTGTTGATGGCTGTGCCCTTAACTAAAGCATGTGATAATTGTATATATAGAGGAAGCGGGGCGTTTTACGAACAAGAGCAAGAGTAAGGAGCAGGGGATTCCTACCTTGCTGACCACGCCATCAGGCATCAAAGCACGATTTGGGATATGATTTTTCTTGGTGGATGGTTCTGGAGAAGTCACTTTCGGCTTCTGAAAAATTGGGAAAAATAGCACTATGGAGTGCTTCTTCGATTGGAACCGGTCACCACCAGAACTCCATTTTCTTCGTGACCATTAACCAAAGAAAAGACAGTAGGCTCCCCCAGAGAGGTGAACCTTTACCCCCACAACAGGTTGGACAATGTGGCAAGTTCTTATTGGAGAGACATAAAAGTTCATTTCGAAATTAGTGCATGATAAAATAAAGGTATTGTTTCGGGGTTCGAAAAGTTACTGTCAATTAAATAATTCTTCAAAAAAATTTAAATTTACATTGCATTATCACTTTTTATTTTAAATAAATATAAAAACAATTATTTAAATCAATTCTATCTTTAATTTTTACTCATTTTTTAACAATCAAACACCATCTCGATGTGACTACATGATAGCAGATCACATTTTTTTTAATGTTTAATACTAATCATCCAGTTTGTTCTTGGCTCGAGCAAACTTGATGATTTTTTCACAAAGAAATTTCGCCTGACTGACGCTTCCTGCTTCGTCGAGTGAACATATCAAAGAGACTTTAGCCAAAGCAAGATTCACCGATAGTCATAAATCTTATCCTCTCAGAGCCTTTTTTTACTCTCAAACTCTAGGGCCATACTTTGAAAGGTCGACATCTAACCCAGAGGTGGCCGAATTGAAAATCTAAAAAAAAAAAAATCTGGATCCAGATCAAAAGACTTAGTTTTTTCTCTCAATCAATCACCACAAATTTAACTTTCTTTGTTGAAACCTTCGTAGTACTGAAGGAGTTTGATTGTCAGAGTTTTGATGTTGAAGAATGAGATAGTTCTTAAAATATCCATATATAAGAAAAGTCTCAAAAGTTTGAGGTTGTTACTGCATGGAGCGAGTTCAACTAGAAATATTCAAATTATGACATCATGGTTGTTAGAGTGAGCAAATGTGTTTTGTAGTGTCTGAATCATCATTCATAAGGTTTCTCTTCTTAGTAAATTTTATGCTTAATGTACCTACAAGTCCTTGGGATTTGATCTTTTCTCAAACTGGTCCCTAGGCTTTCATTCGTTCCGCAGAGGTTCTTAGGCTATGTCTTCATTTTTTTAAAATCCTTCTGTCAACTCAGGCCCAGCTCTATGATGGAAAACACCGACGTGACTTATTAATCCAGGTCACCATCCCTTCAGGATTGTGACACGCGTCAAAATGTCATATCAGCACACCACAAGACATCACGGTCTAACCACGTCCGCGAGCTCTCATTTCCCCCTGCCCCTTCGCATAACAAATTAGCCTAAATTTCCAAAGTTTAGCCGGTGACCTACGACGAACCCAAATTTCTCAGATTCCACTTAATAGCACGATTCGTCATCAGCGTCTTCAACCTTTATCCACGGACAATATTGTGCAGTTGGCTTGCGTTATTTCGCTTCCATCGTCTGCAAATTTTTGTAATAGTTTGGACCGTCAAAATCTCTAGCGTTGTCTTTATAGTAATTGATGCCGCTATTAAACTGAGGTTACATCCAGTGAGAAGATAGTTTAAAGCAATAAGATCCTAAGCAAAACTCGAGTATAACCTTTTATTCATACTGAAATATAACAAAAGATAATCAACTTCTTATAATGTACATACTAAAAAAGTACATAACAAAATAATTACAACCAAAATACTAAGAAAACATAAAACTGGAGATCTCTAACCATGCCATCAGAGTCACTTAAGTTGGTCAAATATGTTGACATAGTCATTCGAGTTCGGAGTAATCCACTTATGGCCCCGGCCTTCTATTAGAACGTCTAAATCCTTAGTGACATATACACGAAATGATAACACCAGAACGGTTCATCCATGTCTTATGACCTTTGTAAATGCACTTAAATATACTTAAGACATATGCTAAAAGAATTTAACAAATAACGATGAGTCCAAATAACTCGGTAAAGCTAGCGGTTAGTACAACAAAATAGCAGAAAGAAGAATAAGATATAAGGAAACTTGTTCATCAATAAAATCTCAAAACATAAGAAGAAAATAAATGAAAAGACTTAATTGTTAAATAATGATCTTTTCCATTTTTCAATCACCACTCCTCTCACTCCCAAAGTGAATCAGTTGGCCAGAGTGACAAGGTTACAAGTAACCTCTGTATCTTTGCAGCAATACTCCCAAAGTACAATACGGTCTCACTACCAGAGTAAGATATCCTAATAAAGGATCTTTCCACATACGACGGAGATGTCAGAATGCCACAACAAGTAGTATACATCTTCTTGTGCAAACTGCACAGTATTGTCACGTCTTCACAATATACGTAAGTATGCATATCTAATGTCAACGTCCATGCACATCCTCTTGTTTTTCTCTTGCCTTCTGTATGTATAGTAAATAAAGAAACTGAATAGTCCCGACTAGAAATCTGGTGGTCAGGAGATTGCAGTTTGGCTGATGAAAAGAAAGAAAGAAAGAATAGTGATCTAGTCGAAATATTTTCTTGAAAAAAAGAATTCTTCATTTTAATTTTCTTTTCGGGCAATATAAAATGAGAACAATAAAGGCATATATATATTACAATTTTTCTTCTTTCTTTTTATGGGTTAAATATACTTTGCACCTTCTAATTATGGGTCTCTTGACATTTTAAAATCTAATATATTATTTTTGTTACATTGTACCCACCAACCATTGATTTGAGACACTTTGCACCCATCCTTAAATTTAAAATAATTTTTTAACGTGTAAAATGATAATTTTGTCCCCATAATTTTTTTGCATGACTATTTATAAGGGTAAAATCATAATTTTAGAGACCAAAAAATAAATTTTAATCTAAAGTAAAAAATAAATTTAATGGAGGGTACAAAGTTTCTAAATTTTTGAAATTAATAGTTAGTGTATACAATGTGATAAAAATAATAAATAGAAGTGGTCAATACTCCCAAAATTAAAAATTACAAAATGAATTTATCCCTTCTTTTATTTTTATTTTTGCCTTGGAGCAACTTGTAAATATATAGTTCATTCATTAGAGATATCCTGAAACCAAAAAAACAATTGAGGCACAACTCTTATCAAAATTAACTTGTTTTTGCGCCTCTTGCTCTGTACCAAAGTCCTCTGCAAAATTACCTTCGAGTCTATGCGGGGTTTTGATCCCCTGAATCTGAGGTGTTTTCTTTGTATTTCCTTGTTCAAGTAATGAGATTAGTTATTATGATAAACAAACATATATACCTATATATTAAAAATAGTCAATGTCTTTTAATTAGTGGGGCACTATAGTCCATACAAACATGTTTTTGTCACCGAGTAAGGTCTCGATAACATGAGATATGTTCGGTTTGAGTAAAAATATAAGATTTTAGAGAAATTGTGAATATTTATGTTAAATAATATTTTATTAGTGTTTGTGTGAAGTAGAGAGAAATAATTTGATATAATTATTTAATAAAAAATATTAGAATTATGTGAAAAAATATAGAGAAAATTTTTTATATTGAATAAAAAATAAAAAATTGTTAAAAATTATGTAAAATGTATTGATGTTTGTGTTTAAATTTTGACTATATTTTGTGGTAGTTTCGTGAATACGTTTGAATCCTAACAAATTGTAAGAAACGAATATAACCTAATTTTTGAACCGTTCCCAATCACTAGGAGACTGACTCCTGCCATAAATTGCATTAAATGTGACGCAGAAAATTTGTCCAAAGTAAGTTACCTCAAATTCAATAGTGGGACACTTGCAATGAAATTAATTGGGATCTCATAACGAATGACAGGAAAATACGGACACCAGTAGACTTTCAGAAATATTGAAAACAATTTGGACAAGACTTCCTAATAACGACGAATAAGAAGGCCACGGTAAGAAACTTATGACACCAAATTAACCAGTCTTCAAGGCTTGGTAGCAGCCAAGGTGTTGCCAATGTCAATGACGAACCGGTATCTAACATCACCCTTAGCAAGACGCTCCATTGCCTTGTTCACGTACTCCATCGAAACAACTTCAATGTCTGCCGCGATGTCATGTTTTGCAGCAAAGTCAATCATTTCTTGTGTTTCCTTCATTCCTCCTATGCAACTCCCCGCGACCATTTTCCTCCCTGTTTTAACGGATTTTGTTAGTTACCCTTTTTACCTTAATAATAAAGGAAGAAGAAGCCAAGCTTATGAAACACGACGTTAAATCATATTCTCTTCTAGGAAAATTACCCATAAGCAGAGGAAAGACGGGGAGCTCGAGCGGCCTCTCTGGTGCACCCAGCATAACAAGCGTACCATGAGGCTTCAATAGATCAATTAACGGCAGAATTGGGTGCACAGCAGATACTGTATCAAGGATACCATCCATTGTGCTCTTGGCAGCCTGCACAGAATTTAGTATATATGTTAATTACAAGTCCAATGCCTCTGAGTTCAATTACCAAGAGCATTTGGGCTGAGTGATTCAGAACTGAGAAGATGTTATGGGCTTATATTGACCTGCATTTGTTTTGGGTCCTGGCTGACAACAAATGAATCAGCACCAAGATGTTCCAAAGCTTCATCCTTCTTGCTGCTGGAGGTACTAATTACAGTCACTTTCGCCCCCAAAGCTTTAGCAAATTTAACAGCTACATGACCAAGCCCCCCTAGGCCAACGACCCCAATATGTTTGCCAGGCTCCCCAAACCCAAAGTATTTCAAGGGACTGTAAACTGTGATCCCAGCACAGAGTAATGGGGCACCGGCGTCCAGTGGCATATTTTCAGGGAAGCGGACAATGAAGCGCTCGTTAGCTACCATCGAGTCTGAGTAGCCTCCATATGTAACTGTTCCATCGTTGTAAATGGAACTGTAGGTGAAAATCATTTGGGGACAGTAATTTTCAAGGTCATTGTCACAGCTCTGGCAGGAATGACATGCACCTACCATGCATCCAACGCCTACTTTGTCTCCCACTTTAACTTTCTTCACCTTCCTCCCCACTTCTGTCACTTCCCCTACGATTTCATGTCTGCAAGTGAAAAACAACCGCAAGGATTACATGGTATGGGTTGTCAAAAATTGCAATCGGAAGAGATAAATGGTGGGTTGTATACTACGTTGACCTTCAACAATATCGGAATTTATTAAACTTCCGGGGGAAATAAAATTATTGTTTAACCACTGAGATTTTGGTGATTGGGGAATTCAAAAAGAGTAGAGTAAATGGGACAAAGAAAAAGGAGAAAGAACAAAAAAAAAAGAGGAGAAAAAGAAGAAGCTTTGGTGTGACAATGAATGATCATTCATTCATACGGGTGGTAGGTCCAGATTAGGAAAAATGAAGAAAGAACCCAAGGCACGTCTCCCACTTGAAAATATGAAAACATTCTTAATTTCGTTAATAGTTAGCCCGAAATTTAACAGTGGAGATTAAGAAAAGATCCAGCATCGTCTCACATAGCCCCAGGCTCACAGAAAAGAAAATGGTAGACCTTCATGATCGAGTGGTTATTAAAAAAATATTTAATTTTTAATTTTTTTTCTATATTAAAATTTTATAAAACAAAATTCGATTCTTTTAACACCAAATCAATATATATCAATTTTTCTCTCTTTAATTTTTTTTCTTTAATAAAAATTATTTTACGATTAAACATTTTCATCAACTTATCTGAAGACCCGTAAAAAATCATACTCTTTGTTTCATCTTTTATTAAAAAGAGCATTGAAAACTACATACAGGAAAGAGAACTCCCAACCAAACAAACGACAACCACCCTACGAACTACAACAACGTTCCAAACTACAACACAAAACAAACGACAAATACCGAAACGGGAAAAAAATCATACTCTCAAAATTGTCTTTAACAACCTCAAAATTCTTAAAATTTTTATTTACCGACTTCACCGACAACGTCATCTCTGGTTAGGAAAACTTTTGGAATATAAGTACGTGTGGTGTAAACAAGCTGGTTCATTTCGGTTGTCTATTTCCTTCTCTTCTCCCAAATTTTGTGGCATGAATTGAGTATTGGTATTGGAACCAAGAACCCGCTAAAGTCAAGAAGGGGGCCTACTGAAATTTGAAGGAAAAGAAGTTCCTATTTCATCTAACAAAGGCTCAAGAATAACAATAGCTTGGTTTGTTGGAATCGCAAGACCAAATGCAATATAAGAAAGGAAAATCCCGTATTTTGTTCAAGGATAAAAGAAAACTTTGGTACTTTATTACCAAAAATTGAAGGGGGGGGAAAAATACCCAGGAACAAGAGGGTACATAGAGATGCCCCAATCATTCTTGACGCTGTGAAGGTCGGAGTGACAGATTCCACAATACAGAACTTTAAACCTGACGTCCTCGTCCTTCGTTGCCCTGCGAGGAATCATTTCAACCCAAAAGTAACATCATTATGTAGGGAACGATACATTTACGAGAAAATCCTGCAGTGTTAGAGAACGGGACTTTACCTTCTGGAGAAGTTAAAGGGAGAGAGAATCCCAGATTTGTCTCTAGCAGCCCACCCGAAGGCTTTTACTGGGTGTTCTTCCTCGTGTCCCGTTGTCATATCGACAGGAGTTAAAAGAGTAGGAGAACTAACAGTGAGTCGCTCAAAGTGGAAGGGCAAAAGGAAGAAGATGGAGTGGGCTTGAGTCTCGCTACTGAGCGTACGTTGGTTTATATAGACAGGAAGAAGGACCTCATCTGCGCTTGTTAAACTGACATATATGTTGGGACAGATCCTAAGATGTGGACGTAAACGGCAGAGGACCGAACATCTTCTTCGATATTTCACAGAAATCTCTCCTAGAATATTAAAGACTTACCAACCCACCAAAAATTATATATTTAGGAGTCTATGACCCAGATGCCATGTGGATAGGCACCATTAAGTGCCCTTACTGTGCCAGCTAACTTTTCCGTTCATATTGGTTCCAGCTTTAAATGTGTTTCAGAAGATATTTACGTGCCGACTGCTGGCGGCTGCTTAACCTTTTGCCTGTACGGTCTATCAAATATTGAGGTTCATAAGTATAGCTTAAAAATTGTTTATCACAATTTGACTTGCTAAATTTTGCCGGGTCTAAACGACGTGCACGTATAATTTTCCAGGAAAGTGAGAAGAAAGTTGTAATATGGAACCTAAAAACTTTTCCCAAGTGGAAGTCAATCGCCAACAGTCTCTTCCGTTTATACGACACAACAACCCTAACCCTTGACTTCATTTTCTAAGACGGAGACGATGACTATACAAATTTCTCGGACTAGTCACGATCGACGAACTATTTAATAATTTATAAATTAACTCCTCCTTTGAAATGTTAATCAAGTACCAAAAAATAATAATTTTGTATGTTATATGACAATGGAGGAAAGCGGGAATTTGAGATCATTTGTTACACCGGTTTTAAGGAATTTCATATAAATATATCAAATGTGACAAATTGCTGTGCATCTTCTTAATTAGTTTGTTAATTAGAGGAAATGGAGTGCATGCGTTTGACTATTGACTTGCCCTTAGGAATTTGAGCAATGTTGTACTTGGAAGGTTCATTGTAATTCTCTTACCAACGGTGTACCACATACCGGTACCGGTAACCAGGGATAATGGCAGTTCACGTGTCGATTTTTTTGTCATAATTTTGACTACAAGTATCCGATTTGCGCCCATGACCCCAATTCGGAAAGTTCTTTTCGGCGCGCACGTCTTGGTCACCAAGCTATGCTTTAGTGCGCCTCGTTTCGAGCCCTAAATCCGCTGTTTTCCCTCTCAAAAACCTATTTTAGTTATGATTTTCTTTCCTTTACCATTTAGGAATTATTTTTGAATCCGATTTGAGTCATATTTTGGCAGTCTATTTAATTTTGCTAAAATCCTATTAGGGATGAGATTTTAGCTATTTTAGCCCAGCTTGTGGTTTAATTTTAACTTAATATTTGGTCATAGTTATTATTTAATTAATTTCATATCTGACATTAATTTGACACGTCAGTGCTCATGTAGCTTTACAATTTTACTTCACCTAAATAAAAAGAACATTATTATAAAAATATTGTGAATTTAAATATAACAAATCATACAAAATGTAATTTACTAAAAATATATGACTGCAAAATATAAAATTATTATTAAAAAAACTCCTCCAGCCCCCTTCCCTTTCTTAAAAATTCCCCCCGCGCGCCCTAAATTTCCCTTCCCCGCGCGCGCTTCTTCTATTAGCGCTCTTGGGCTACACCGACGATCTGATTATCGAAGAGCGAGAGCACCACAAATCCTCTCTCGCCCCTATCCCTTCACTTTTGTTTGAGCAACCAATTCCTTTATTTGGATTCCCAGCCATTTTCACATTAACTCACTGGAGCACCAACACCATATCAACCCAGAAGATCAGAAGAAGAAGAAGAAGACTTGCAGCAGCAGCGACGACAACAACAAAATGAATGACCACACAGAGGTCCCTATTAGAAGCACAGGCTCCACTGCTAACAACTACTATAACCATGACCCTAACCCCTACCTCAGCATCACCCCCGTGTCAATGTCGTCCTCATCCAGCACTGCAGGCGTAAGTACTGAGTAATTTAGTTTTGTCCATGTAAAGATATACGAACGCTTTTGCATTCACTATTCAACTTTCTTGGTGATTTGTTCTCTTTCTAATGGTTTTCCTGACTTCTTAGGAAATATTGGCGGTCTACAGGTCCGCTCTGCTCCACATTGAGCAGAAATTGCTTTCCTTATTTTTATTAATTCTCATACTTAAAATTTTGAACATTCTAACATTTTTAGCACACAAAAAGTCTAAATCGGAGTTTGAGTTAGGGTTTACTCCATATTTATTTGCCTGTTTAACAGTTGAAATATATTGTACATTGAAATTTCAAACCACTTGTAACATCAGGATTTATTCAATTTTGTACCATTGAGTTAGGGTTCTGTACCATTTTGAAATATATTGTACATTGAAATTTCAAACCATTGAGTTAGGGTTCTGTACCATTTTGAGCATCCATATGGTTACCTTAATGCAGGAATTCCTTACTTGAAGATCGGCAAAATACGTATCTAGTGTACTGCACCAACCAATAGCACTTGTAATTGCTTTTGAAATCTTTGATGAGTTGATTGAATCTCCAGCACCACTTCTTGGGGAATCGGTTAAATCCATTGTTCAGTTTTCCCTTGAAGTCTGCTCAAGTCAAAAGCTGGAATCCAACACACGTCATCAGGTAGGAAGGAACTGCCTTGGCAGTTGGTATAAAGCTTTGTTGATTTTTTTATTTGAGCCACCTTATTGCCTTCACTCCTCCTGGGTCTTCCAGATATTTGGCATACTTCTTATGCTTTGCTCTATTTATCAGGCTATTCAGATATTTGGCATACTTCTTATGCTTTGCTCTATTTGAAACCTGAAATTGTATCCCATTATGAAAGTGTTCTGCCCTGCGTCTTAAATGCCCTTGATGATGCATCTGAAGAAGTAAAGGTATCCATAGACAGATTTTTGAGTTCTGGGGTGGATTTCTATAATTATTCTCTAAGCTCAACTCAAACTTTTTCCACAGGAAAAGTCATACTATGCTTTGGCTGCATTTTGTGAGAACATGGGGGAGTAAATCCTTCCTTTTCTTGATCCATTGATGGGGAGACTGTTGGTAGCCCTCCACAACAGCCCTAGAAATTTGCAGGAGACATGCATGGTATAAAGACATAGCTCATGTTCTTAAAATACTTATGAAATTGATTTGACTATGGTTCCAATTAACTGCAAAGTTCATTACCTGGCCTGAGTATGAATTTATGACTGTTAATTTCCTTGCAGTCTGCAATGGGTTCAGTTGCAGCTGCCGCAGAGCAAGCCTTCTTTCCATATGCTGAAAGGGTTCTAGAATTGATGAAAAATTTCTGGTTATGCTTTTGTTGATTCTCTGACTGATCCCTTGGGATTGGATCTGGTTATGCTTTGTTGCATTCCATTCAGATTATTTCTTTTTACATCCAGGCAAGAAATTTGTACTTGCACTATCAACACTGTTGTAGGAAAATAACTTAGGCATGCTTGTTGAGTCCATTCTCTTACCATCATCACTTGATCTGCGGGTAATTCATTTTAGAATAGTGAATTTTGCAGTACATGTAGAGATAAAGCCCGCCTGACAAAATAACTTGAGAAAGTTTATTATAATCATCAGCCCATGCCTATCTATGTGCATTATTTACAAAACTATTGAATGTCATCTTGAATCCCTGTACTAGAGACAACTATTGAATGTCACTAATTTATTTAATGCTACCCACATTAACATGATTTGAGCAACCACTGGACATGATCAAGTGCATATATACTAGTCAAAACTGCCTGCAACATATTTTTTTCTGACTGGGGGAATATTTCTCAGGTTCTATGTGCTGGGAAGGATCTAGCAACAGAACAAACTGCAAGCCGGATGATTAGTCTCCTAAAGCAGCTTCAGCAGACCTTACCACCAGTTACCCTTGCGTCTACTTGGTCATCCTTGCAGCCCCACCAGCAGCTTCTACTTGACCTTACCACAGTGTGATTTTGGGTCTATAAGAGACGGGTAGAGAATTGTGATTTTGGGTCTATATTCATCTATTAGATTCTTGTATTTGTTGTAAAACGGTATTAATCAATGATGAAGTATATTTTGTTTTATTATTCTTGGTCTTTAATTTTTTACATCCAATAAATTATAATTATAATAAATTTGTATCTCCGATTAAAAAAGTTTCTATATGAAAATATAGGAAAACATTAGTAATGTATTAAAATGCTAGAAAAAGCAAAAAAAAAAAAACGCTGGCACAGACCTATAGCGGCGGTCGCGACCGCTGCTAACCGACCGCCGCTATAGGTCTGTGCCAGCGGTTTTCGAGAAACGCCGCGGTAAAGAAAAAATTGTTTTCGGGTCTATAGCGGCGGTCGTGACCGCCGCTATAGACCCGAGGTCTTCACCAGCGGTTCCGAAAACCGTTGCTATATACCTATCCTGACGGAGCTATATCGGCGGTCGCGACCGCCGCTAAAAAACCGCTGGTATAGGCCAAAATGACCGCCGCTATAGGCCGTTTTTTTTGTAGTGAGTATTTTTGTAATTGGAGTTTGTAGTTCTACCTTTTGATACGATGAAAGTTGTTAGGGGTTGGATAATTGTTAAGTGTTAATGGAAAAAAATGCACGAACAATTACTTTACTCTAATTTACCCTTAACCAAGTAAATATAGCTATTGACTTATCTTAGCTAATTACACTAATAAATTTGTAGAGTGCATTTGTTTAAAAATGTTTATATCAAAATAAATGGTCCTATAAATGGATTTTTTTTTCTAAGCAAAAAGATGGAGGGTGAGGGCCAAGGTAGCCTACTTTTCTTGGGTGTGACGGTATAAATCTCCATTTGCTGTAAAATGACAAGATTTAGTCATAGTTACCACCTATGGGAAGACGTACGGTCACCATAATTGTGATGAGATCAATTATCAAGACTGACGGATAGCTTACTTAATTAACTTGACTCGCAAAAATCACTTTCTCGTTTTCTTCGATCTCAGCTGTTCGTGTTTCTTAATTTGAAGGAGGAATCTTTGGTTCATGTCCAGATAACAAGGCGCAGATTTGTAAATAAACAAAGGTCAATAACATTCTTAACATGGTAAATATTGCAGGTAGGCGTGAGTAGTACACTACACGAATCTTCGTTTTGTTTTGAGCAAAGGTGCATGCAGTACTGCATTGTTTATTACGATTTCTTTACAAATTTAAGTGAGAAAGATATAGAACATACAGAAGGAGACTTAATTATCCCAAGTCATTAATAAGATTTGGAAGATTAATCAAGTACAAATGAAGAATGATATGGGATCCTGCTTCCTAAATAAAGAATGATATGGGATCCTGCTCCCTAAATGATATGATCATCTTTTTTTTTTTTCACTAAAATTACAGACGATATAGATTTATATACGTCACTGTGGTTTGTGATTCCTGTAGGGGCCGCATCTTCCGCATGTTCACCGATCAGGAGGCCCTTCAAGACGAAGGTAGTCATACATGAGTCCTTGAAAAAGATTTCCCCGCCTTGACTGTGTGAGATAGACTGTGTTGCTTCCGTCTTGGAACAGATTTCCTGCAAGATCGACGCTGTAGAACCAATACAACCCATGAATCCCGTGCCTTGCAATGGCGTTATCCCTTCCTATGAGTCCCGTTGAAAAGTGAGCAGGTTGAACACTGGGGTCGTTGACACGAACCTTGTAAAGGCAGACACAGTAACTCCATAAGTTTAACATTAACCGAAAAGAACAAAATGAAAACAAAAAACCACTGATCTAGTTGAATCACATAATAGTTTAGCTTTCACGATGAACCTTTCAGAAAAACAGAGAGATAGATAGAGAAAGGGAGAGAGAGAGAGTGAAAAAAAGAAAAAGAAAAACAAGGAGGGAGTCTGTACCTTCACTTCAGCAAAATTGGATGAAGCCAAGGCCAACTGGAGTGTATAACTCCCCTTCTTGTTCACATTTCCTAGTACAAATTTGATCTGCCATGTTGTTGGCTCGTATGTCCCATTTTTTGCATTCTTGGTTACCTGAGCGAAGAACCAATCTTTCCGATAATCGCTTACGCCAACAGTATAGACGAGGTCCTGACTCTGATACAAATCTGCATACCGGTCCCATAAGCCATATTGCCTGAACCTGCCGGTCATAAAAGCTTATGTTTAAGAAATATAATTCTGTAACTCTAAGATCGCGACAGCAGTATCAGAGTACTGTTGGTGTGACTAACTTGTCTGAGTGATTGTACAATCTGTTCACGAGCTTTGGGTCTGCGTCTGGTATATAGAACTCTCCGGCTGAACGGTCAGGGATGCCAATTTCCCACAGGGTTGGACCTTTTCTTGGAGGTCTATAAGCAAGCACACCCAATTGGATGTGCGAACCTGCATTCATGAAAGCCAGTGGAACTGTATTGATCAGCTAGGTTGCATGGTTGGTCTTCAAGGTAGCGGTTTTTATACGTCTCTGTATGTGCACACCTCGTTTATTAGTAATCTTGGACTTATATCTGTAGTCGCCAACAACGCCAGGGACCCATGCGTACAAATTATAGTCTCCGGGTCGGACGTTTTCAATTACGAAGCGTCCCTGGTCGTCAGCCTGAGTCCAGAATTGATAACCCTGATCAAAGAACAGAATTTACAGCTGATTAGTGCCTGATCGCCCTTCACGATTAATTCGCAGGGAACAAATTTTGTGAACCAGACTAAATTACCTTGCTTTCTCTTTGCCATGATCCCACCTCTCCAGGAGCTGCCAAGCCCACATGGGCATATTTCGCCCATACTAGTTTCCCGGGGATGTACCTAACAGAGGAAGATTAAAACCATCGTCCGACATGTGTGGGAAAATCATGCAAGTAGGAAGTAGCCGAGACACATACCGGTCACGGACTACCATTTGGCCCACAACTGTTCCACGTTGATCAGCAGTAGGGAAATCTTTTGATTGAGCAAAATTGTATGGCCAGCTATCGACTTCATGCAACATCTAAAAGAAAACAACTACCGAATTAATTACAAAAAACAAACAATTTAGGGAAAGTTCGAACGAAAGAGTAATTTCTACCTGTTTTTTAGCGTCCGGCCAAAGGTTTTGGGTTTCGATTTTACTCTTTCCCGAGTTAAGATAGACAAAAATAGGACCATAAACTTTTTTCCATGGCTCTCCCTCTTGAAATTCGATGTTTAGATCCTCCCCAGCATAGTGAGTACTCATAAACATCTGAACATAGACAACTAAATTAGAAAGATCACAATTTTAACATACCCATTGGGAATTGCATCTTACCATTCACGTGGAATGATGCAGTTGGGAGAGATTAACTTACAGCGAGAGCAGTAGGGCCCGCGTGGGATGTGAGCTCCTGTTTGAAGGGCCCGGCTGCACGGAACTCTTCACTGGGTGTTATGATCCAGAATCCGACAGTTGGGTCGGCCGATATCCACCCATGAACCTTGTTATCTCTGCCTGCCAACGAGTACTGGTACTTGTCATCTACCTGCGCCCAACATCACCCCGTACCTTCAAATCGTGAGCCCGAGGCATACACAAGACTATTCACGAAGATACTATTCTTCACTCGTTTATAGGTAGTTTGTTTCTGGCAACTTTTCTTTTTGATTGGGAGTTTATGCAACACAATTTAAGATATCAATGGACATGTAAGGTTAAGGGGATGCTAATGGGTGTGTTTCTCAGATGTCTCGGTGATTTGCCAAAACAGTCACTGCCGGAAAAGCAAGAAATTTTACTTGGAAATTCATCTTTGTATAAGATAATATTATAGTGTTACCCCTTAAAGAATAGACCACAACGATCTGAAATCTGACGTTTACTAAGACAAAAGTAAAACTTGAACGCATTAACACGGACCCAGAAGCAATGGACACAAAAGTACCTCTCCTCTGAGTTCTGGATCAGATGGCTCGGTTAAAAGAACAGCCTCCGGGAAGGCGAGGGTTTCACCCTTTTTCCGGTCTTCAGCCGTTGGCATTAGCCTCTGCTTGTCGTCCGATATAACCATGAAACGAAACCTGACCATTGATTTCCCATACAAATTTCAGAATTAACAGTGTTCAAGATCGCCACCAATGTTTTTCAAGGGGTCAGAGAAGAGAATCCGTCATTTCAGATTATTTGGCATAACCAACTGTAATTACTGTTTTGCATCTCGTTTTCCTTTGTATAATAGAAGAAAGGAACATTTTCTATTTACTTTTTCTCTTGGAGCTTGTAAACTGCCCTGATTTGACCCAGAGACACCGCCGGCCATCCTTCAAGACGCTCAAATATTGCGTACGAGTAATATCCCGAAACGCCACGCCGAAATATGTACCTGCAAAGGTGGATTTGACAAGGTTAATATACCGATGCATAATCACAGACTGCGAAGACCACCTGTTGACGAAGGGAAAAAGATATGCAGATGCACCTTCTGTCTACGTTTAGGGGAACAAATCTCTTTCGACGAAGCGAAACGTCCCAGTTTTGACTAAACGACAGCTCTACTTGATCTTTGTTCTCAGTTATGACCGTGAACTTTCTTCCTGCTACGCTGCAAATATATCACCTTACACAAATTGAGTTTGGGACAAGCATGACGACGTTTTATAGTACAAATCTCTATACGCAGGTACGTTGATTTGGAGAGAGGATTTTAATTACCTCTGAAGGATACCATCACGACCTTGTGGGTCGTTCCAAGTTACATCCCAATACCTAAGCGTACGTGTTCGATTTTGCCAAAAAAGCGAAGTAATTAAGTACGGAGGCAAAGTACGGCTCCAAATTAAATTAATCACCTTTAAAACACATAAAATGCATGCACGTACCCTCTATTGTCTCTTTCGTTATGCTCCTCAAGCAAATTGTTGATGCCATTATAAGCAATTCCCACAACATCACCCGCCGGTCTCGATAATGTGACCTGCACGATGCCATTATCCACCACCACCTGAAAACATTTATGTAATTAATTAGGAGAGATATTTATACTATTTTACGTTCGAAGCAGAAGATAAAGAAAGGTACAGCTTATAAGAGTGTGTATATATTAAATACGAAGCATATAAATGCATGGATCCTCAATTCTATTGGGAATCTCTCAATTGTTT
This sequence comes from Myrica gale, assembly GCA_963930655.1. Lineage (NCBI taxonomy): Eukaryota > Viridiplantae > Streptophyta > Magnoliopsida > Fagales > Myricaceae > Myrica > Myrica gale. Next base: position 23,044,806 of record OZ005614.1, on the reverse strand, counting down.
CTGGTTTTCATCATTTCATGACATGGTTGAAAGAGGCGATTCACACGTTTTTGTTGTCGGTAAGTGTACAGAAGTCAACTTATCCAAGAACAAGATAAGAACATGAAGAGATTGATTAGAACATGCATTACAAAAATTGATTAGGTTAACAAACTCATTGACGAGGTAAGACGAGCAGAGTTCGCTGTACGTCCATATATGTCTGTGTCCGATTAATTGTCAGCAAAGAAAAATCTGTGGCATAGAGATAAACATGCATTTACCTCCCGATGATTGCGGGTATCTAACTTCACCTCAGGGGAATCTTGGGCGTCATTAAGGTTGAATAGAATTCTCCTGCATTGTATATCAAAAAATTTAGGAAAACAATTATTTACGGTGTTTAAATGGAAGCTAGCTAGTATATATATATATATATATATATATATATATATATATATATATATATAGTAACTCATATGTATAATGTATCGGAATATTTATATTTGTGTGTCTGTTTGGGGGGGAGGGGGGGACTTGACGAAGTGAGAGTATTATCCGAAGAGGCTCCTGAAGTGAGAGTACTATTTCCTGAGTACCTAAACCAAATCTCAAAAGAGTTCCTTGGGTTGCATGAAAAATCGACAATCTAAATAGCGATCTTCTAGCTGTCATTCCAATCGAATATACGAGAAAATCCTAATTATTTATATGTAAATGAAAGAAGATACTATAGTTTATAGGTGATGCTATTTTCCCTCGTGCATTATTCCCTCCCAGCCCCAGGATCGTGGCTCCCAACACGAGACATTTCTGAAATAGTAGAAATCGAAAAGGTTTTTACGCAACATCATGTGCATATTACCCTGTCTTCCTCTTTTGCGGTGAAGTATATGGTGTAGGAAAAGAAAGAACTTGTAAATCTCTTTCCACCCAGGTGGATTTAGAAACGGACCCAACGAAAACTGTAAAAGAAAAAAGCACAAGTAACGAAGAGTCGGCTCTACACGCCAACCCGCCTGTTTCTGCAACTATCGGAGATATCTGTATAGACTATACTCCTAAATCTCTCTCTCTCTCTCACAATACCTCGCCGGCCGGTTTCTTTTTGGCCAAGCAGGTTTCTAAGATTTAGAGCTAATAAAAGATGAGGAACAACCTCCGTGGGATCTTCTCGGAATTACAGCCAGCAACGAAGACGCACACCAGCAAAATAACTCCTATGCGTCCCACGAGCCATTGGCCTGGCCAGTTTACCTTGTCCATATTGACCTGACAACCAATATAAAAGTAAGCCAAAAACCATGAGATTTCAATGAAGAAGAACGCCAACAAGGAACAACGCTCTCGGAAAGAACAGACAAAACAAAGAGAGCGGATTCCCTCCTAAGGAGGGAATTCCGAAGGCCACCAAAGAGAAGGTGAAGATTTAAAAAAGAAACAAATCAACAGTTGATAGAAGTACAAATCATTTAATGAATAAAAAGGTTGAGCCATAAACTCTCACTATTTTTTTTTTCATTAAATGATGTGTATTTCTATCAACAGTTGATTTGTTTCTTTTTTTAATCTCCACCTTTCCTTCAGTGGCCTTCGGAATTCCCTCATTCGGAAGGAATTCGTTCCCCGGAACATATTGCAAATGATAGGAATTAAACAGAGAAATAAATCATTGAGAATCCATAATCAGTAGAAAATCTCTAGGTCCAAAACAAGAAGAGAAAGAAAATAGTGTTTTTGCCCCCACCAAACAATATGGACCGATTAACCGGTTATAAAAGGCAACATAGATACAATTCTATATATATCGAAGGGTTTCTGTGGGGAACCTTGAAACTGGATAGCAATTCAGAAAACGTACAGATCATAGGTTTAATGCCAAGTAATAGCATTTATATAGTAGCACGACACGAAGGATGCCGCCTTTTCTTCTTCCTTTTTTTAATGTCTCATACACTTCTGTTTGACTCTTCTACTTATTTCTTTTATATATATTCTTTTTGTTGGCCTGAAAGTGGAGCATATTCTAATCCAACTAGGTTTCAATTGAGGGCGCGACAAGTCGTTCCAATCTTTCAAACAAATTTTGATACTTTTTCATTAGCAGTCAAACTGTCTATGAAAGTACGACGGAGCTAGAATTTGGTACTCTTAACAATCACGTGGTCAAAAGGAAGGTCATGTACATAGTTTTCGCCATAATATATGCCAACTTTTGACACTATTAGGAATTACTTGTTTCATCAGGAACGTGTTCGGTATTGACAATTGTTGTGTTGAAAAACATGTTTTCCTATGCACTGGTTATCACGCCGTCGTACCAAAATTTGCCAAATTTAAGATCTGGTGAAGCAGGTTGAAACATAAAACCCGGTTCAACATTGACCGGTGATTTTCTCTTGAGGAGCACTAGTGGTGTTCTCAAGTCGGGCCCAAAAAGGAAAATTGCGTGTTTAAAAACAGTCAAGTTCACAATAGACACACTACCGAAATAATGCAGTTCTTTTCTCGTTATAGATTTGGAATTGTGGAGACTCTGAACTTTCATAAGGATTTAGATTTCCGTTAAGAGGACTCGTTTTTCTACGGAATTAATTCGTTAAATTTTCTAGGTTCCTAAAATGGAAAGTTAGGTCCCAGAGCGACCTAACTTTGAAATTAGATTAATCCAAACCCCAGCCGCGCCGGTGGGGGAGGATTTCTCCTCCCTCCGCCGGCCGGGGGAGGTTCACCGGGGAAGGATCAGCCGATCCTTCCTCTCTGTCTTTTTTTTTTTTTTTTTTTTTTTTTTTTTTTTTTTTTAATTATAAAAAATATTTTTTTATTAATTTTTAATTTTTTTTAAAAAATTATTTTTTATTCACTGACACGTGTCACACTGCGATTGGTTGGTAATCTCCATGTCAGTTTCCACGTCTGCATTTTCTTCCATTTAGTTGACGGCAGGACTCTTCGGGGAATAGGGCCAAACCCCAGGGGTTTTTTAAGGGAAATTCATACCCTAAGGACTAAGTTGGTAAATGGTCATACCCCAGGGATGTACGAAACATTTTAGCCTTACATTTAACATACAGGAAGCTGGTTGGGGTGTTAACATTAATTCTTGCGTAACGTCTCTCTATTGAACGTGTTGAAATCTAGAAGGGTTTAGATTTCCGTTAAGAGGACTCGTTTTTCTACGGAATTAATTCGTTAAATTTTCTAGGTTCCTAAAATGGAAAGTTAGGTTCCAGAGCGACCTAACTTTGAAATTAGATTAATCCAAACCCCACACCCGCGGCCAGCCCCCAACACAAGTCTAATGTAATTAGAAGTAAGCTAGAATCCATACGACTTTACATTTAACATACAGGAAGCTAGTTGGGGTGTTAACATTAATTCTTGCGTAACGTCTCTCTATTGAACGTGTTGAAATCTGGAAGGGTTTAGATTTCCATTAAGAGGACTCGTTTTTCTACGGAATTAATTCGTTAAATTTTCTAGGTGTCTAAAATGGAAAGTTAGGTTCCAGAGCGACCTAACTTTGAAATTAGATTAATCCAAACCCCACACCTGCGGCCAGCCCCCAACACAAGTCTAATGTAATTAGCAGTAAGCCAGAATCCATACGACTTTACACTTAACATACAGGAAAGCTGGTTGGGGTGTTAACATTAATTCCTGCGTACCGTCTTTCTCAATTGAACGTGTTGAAATCTAGAAGGGGTGTTTCGTTACTTAATGTCCGATATTCGGATTGAAATCCATATATACAGCAATGAGGCCATGGCTAACGAGAAAGTAATATGAATTCTCGAGCTTTTAGCTGCTTCCTTTTATCAAATAAAAAAAGTAATATATGCACGTGCGAAAACTTAATACAACATGGTCATGAGTCATGTTGGCTGGTCTGGTCAGTATTTTGCGTAGAAAATGGCGTATCTTCAACAGGGCAATCGTTCTAAGTTGGCAGAAGACTTTTGAATGGAAAAGAAATGTTGAATTCTATAATTTACCTGATAACAGATGCAGACCAGTCAGTTGAAAGAATAGATTGATGGGGCCTCAACTCGAGAAGTTCAGATGGACCCCAAATCATATTCAAGGCCAGGATTGACGGGAGAGACTGGTCTACTGATGTGAACGCCAATACACCACATACACGCCTCTTGAAGGCAACCTTACAGCGCCATCTCAGGCAAGCTTGTTGCAGGTGTTTGGGGGGACGTATTCTCGGTGTTTAAGCCCAAGGAAACAAACGATTAGGAAAAGCGCCTTTTGTACATGTAGGGGCATTTCAGATTGCAGAAGAAAGAAGACTGCAATGAGAGGTGTCCCGTTGGGTTTGCGCGCGATAGTAGGCGCTCCGTACGTGACGGCCACAAATCCCACATTACTCTGTAATTACCCTTCCCTTTCATCATGAAATGCACTAGAGCTGCGAAACCCCCGTAAAAGGATGACCATCGCGTGTCTTGTGGACGCCCTACTCTTCTAGGTCTTATACTGTACATATTCCCGGCCCTACGCAAATCATGCAGGATTGACGTCGTTGCCTCTCCAATTTGATAACATTAGACAGTCATAACAGATATAGTCACGACTCAGGATTCAGAGCAACCTAGCTATTCAACTTTTTAGCTCAAACAAAATTATTAAGTATAAACAAATTTTTATAACCAAATCCATGTTAATATTCTGAAGTGGGGTACTTGTCTAATAGAAGTCTATAATACAAAGGGCCCATAAGGGCCGGCTACATGATAAGAGAGTTATTACAGTTCATTAGAACACGGATAAAGGCCCAAAAGGCCACAAACGAACAACCACTAAGGCAACAACCAACCGGGCTAGCCCAGCAACCATACCTGCTGGGTCCAAAGACCTGATCCTAAACCTGTAATCACGGCAGAAGGCAGAATCGGTCGCCGGAAAAGAGGATGTAAATTCCGGCACCTCATCCCACGTCAAATGGATAAGCAAAGCTTTGTGCAAACATTACACAAAGTTCCATTAACTTTTCCAACGTCAAATGGATAAGAGGATTTATTTTGTTGAAAAGATTAAAAAAATTTCAAATTACCCTTGGCCATATACATTGTATGGTATATCATATCATGATGTAAATGAGAGGATTAATTAAGCTTGATTCTTAGCCTTAATTACAATGGGGCAAATAATGATGCCCTTCTAATCTTATATAATTTTGCTGGATAACTATCTGGCACATGCAGATCACCGTTCAGGAGGCCCTTCTAGACGAAGGTAGTCATACATGACTCCTTCAAAAGGAGTAAAACTCGTGGCCTGTCTGAGATAGATGATGTTCTTTCCTATTTGCAATAGATTGCTTGCTACATAAATGCTGTACAACCAATACAGCCCATGAATTGTGTGCCTCACGATGGCATTGTCCCCTCCTATACGTCCTGTTGAAAAGTGGGGAGGTATGGATCTCGGGTAGTTGAACCGGACCTTACAACTCAATCACGAGATTCCATAAGCAAAATATAAACAAACCGACAAAAGAAATGCAGATCAAGGCCAGGTTTGGATTCAGTCCAGACCTGTCCAGACCGATCACTACAGCTAAACGCGCGCACGAGAGCCGTCTGATCGGATCTGGATTCAATCAAGACCGTAGGTCTAGACCCGTACGGTCTGGACTGAATTCCGTCCCATGAAATAATTCTCAGCTCAGTTGTGTACCTGTAACTCAGCTTCATGGGCCAACACCAAGGCTAACTGGAGCATGTAATCCCCTTTTTTGTTCACTCTTTCAAGTTCAAATACGATTTGCCATGTCGTTGCTTCATATGTATGATTATTCACATTCCTGCACTCCAGTATCAGTATCAAGAAATCGAACGAATGAAAAACTAGAGGCTCGCAAGTAAAGGTGAAGCAAACAAATATATCTATGCCTAGTAACATGAGCAAAGAACCAATCGGTACGGTAATCGCTAGCATCAATGGTGTAGATGAGATCTTGATCTCGATATTCATCTGCATACCTTTCCCATAATCCAGATTGTCTGAACCAGCAAGTGAAAACACTTGAACTTGATTAAGCAGTAACGATTTTGTTTTTTGTTTTTTAAGGTTGCAATATCAATGTGTCTGTTGATGAATGTGACTAACTTGTCAAGGTGATTGTCATTGTACAGTCGGTTCATCAGTGTAGGGTATGGGTCCGGTATATTGAACTCTCCAGCGGTACGGTCAGGGATGCGATTTCCCACAGGGTGGGACCATGTCTTGGAGGCTCATACACAAGGACATCCAATTTGACTTTGCAACCTGCATTGGATGTCAATGAAGCAAAATCAATCAGCAAGTTGCACGAGATCGCTAATAGAGTAGGGTCCGGATTCAGTCCAGACCGTACGGGTCCAGACGCATCCAGACCCGCGGTCTGAATTAAATCTTACGAAATGGATAACAGAAAGGTCTTCACTTCATTTAATGAGACTTCTCTGTCGTCGGCTCGGCTCGGCTCCTTCCTGAGCGAGCCAACTCGCGTTCAGTATCTTTTTTTGTCTCCACGCGTTTTCATCCATTTTATTCCTAAATCTCTCATTTCAAATCTCATTTCGAAATCTAATTTCCGCGTGATATGTTCAAATTTGGGCCTTTTGTGTTCTTTTCCAAACATTTACGCCGTTTTATTTTTAGCAACTGTTAGGGCAAATCACTTCTATCCTCTTATCACATTCTCACAGTCGTCTAACATTTGCTCCATTTTTCTCTCACCTGCAGCTGACCACTTCAGCGTAGCCTCTCCATAGTGAAGTTGAAGCGTTGCCAGAGAGTGCGCTTGAAGGGACGGACGGGCATTGTCTTGTCGATGAGCAAGCTTGTCGCCCAAGTTGATGCTGCCAAAAAGGACTAGAGAATAGAGTTGTCGCCGGCGGAGTAAGGTTGGTTAGGGCTTTCAGGAGAGGTTTGTAGTGTGTTTATTCTATTTTTTCCGCTACTGACGTTATTCTGAATTGAGACTGATTAGTTGTTTTTCAACGTTGATTTTTTTTTTCATTTTAGTTGTTAGATTTTTTTTGAGGTGATTTGTGTGAGTAATTTGTGTTTTTTCACATATTTCCACAGTTAATTTATGATTTTCTAAAATAATGACTACGAGTTCTTTTCCCTTCACTTGCCTGTTAATTGTGTTCTTTTAATTTCTACTTTAGATTTTGGGGTCTTCGGCAGTGGAGTTGAAGTAACACCTTTCCCACGATATGATTCTTTTTGGTGCTAGTGGATATCTTGATAGCTTGATTCTTTCACTCCTAGCAGTGCTAATTGGAACGCCAATTTTTGTACATTTTGTTATGCAAAATAATGGACATCTCCAAATCTACTAAAACTGCACATCTTACCTTAATGTTTCTTCTCTTTTTTCAGCTACTAGTGTTATGCTACGTTGGACTGATTAGTCTTTACTTAATTTTACTTTCTCAGTTGTGTATGAAGTAATGTGTTATGTATTTGTTACGCTTTGCAGTCAATGTCCTACGCATTATGCACCATCATTTTGAATTTCTGCATTAGGTTTGCACGCTTCTTTATTACTATTTCTGATGTACTATTTTTTTTCTTGAAATTGCAGGCAATGAAGACGATGATGCAAATGAAGAGGATTTTACTGAAGTATTTTATAATTGTGTTGTATTAATTATTTACCTTTTAGCAACTTGTAGAACAATTTTTGTTATGAGCTATTAAATTTTGAACAATCTTTCATGTATTTCAATCAAATGCTTCTTTAATATAATCATCATTTATATTTTGTTCCAACTATACTTTTCTTTTGGTGAGAATCACGTAATCATTTTAACCTATCTACCCAAGCAGCATAATGTTCATAAAAACGCCTTTTAGTAAACTTAATAATCTCTCCTGGTTCACACTTAAGACCCTGGTGTACTGAAATATTCTGATACATCCAGATTGTGTCCATAACGATTAATGACCAGAGGAAAAACTCTCTTTCAATATGCTTTCCAATCCCCAACGTCTTATGAGGTCGACAGAGAATAAGTATCCACTGATCGATACGTCTTAAATTCAGAGATGTTAAATTCATAGGCCAAATATCCCTGTCCAAATAATTTGAGCAATTGGACACTCCAAAAATAAGTGGTCACAAGTTTCAGCACCATGATGACAGATTTGACAGCCGTTGAAATCCTCATCAACAGATGTAATAACAGCAGCAAGTCTCCCTCTAGTAGGAAGAGCATTAGAAGCCACTTTCCATGCAAAGAGTTGTAATCTAGCTTGTATTTACCACTTCCACAATTTCTTCCAACATTTGTGAGCGTAGGTATTTTGTACACTCGAAAGGCCACACAATCAATGTCAATCACACAGCAAATAATCGATTATGTTAAAATCAAGCAGGGGCGTACGTCGTGAGCGTAGGTAACTCGACCAACCCGACAGGTATAATCGATTATGTTAAAATCAAGGCTAAAATGCTCCGTACGTCCCTGGGGTATGACCCTTTCCCAATTTAGTCCTTAGGGTATTATTTTCCCTAAAAAAACCCCTAGGGTTTGACCCTCTTCCCAGATGAGTCCTGCCGTCAACTTAATGGACGGAAGTGCTGACTTGGCTAACAGATTACACGTGTAAGCTGACATGGCACGTTTAAAAATTGGAAAAAATATAATGTGAAGCCACGTGTGTAATTGCATGCTGAAATGCCGAAAATGCCCAAATTAGTTTCGCAAACCACCCCCCAAATTACTTCCCCAAACCCCAAATGCCCAACTTCCCCGAACCCTAACTTCGCCGAACACAAATCCCCAACTTCGCCGAGCACAAATCTTGTCGTGAAGGTCGCCGAAGACAAATCCCGCCATGAACTCAGCTTCTGTGCTTCTTGGACCCATCGTGAACTCAGTTTTAGACAAGCAAGTGGTAACTTTCCAAAAGAAATCATTTGAGCCAATTTAGTATCACGTGGTACCTTTCGAAAATGGTTCTCGCAGAGCAGCTGTTCGAGCTTCACGATGGGTCCAAGAAGCACAGAAGCTGAGTTCACGGCGGAATTTGTCTTCGGCGACCTTCACGACAAGATTTGTGCTCGGCGAAGTTGGGGATTTGTGTTCGGCGAAGTTGGAGATTTGTGTTCGGCGAAGTTAGGGTTCGGGGAAGTTGGACATTTGGGGTTCGGGGAAGTAATTTGGGGGGGGGCTTGGTTCGCGAAACTAATTTGGGGATTTTGGGGCATTTTCGGCATTTAAGCATGCAATTACACACGTGGCTTCACATTATATTTTTTCCAATTTTTAAACGTGTCATGTCAGCTTACATGTGTAATCTGTTAGCCAAGTCAGCACTTCCGTCCATTAAGTTGACGGTGGGACTCATTTGGGAAGAGGGCCAAACCCCAGGGGTTTTTTTAGGGAAAATAATACCCTAAGGACTAAATTGGGAAATGATCATACCTCAGGGATGTACGGAACATTTTAGCCTAAAATCAATACACCCGTTAGAAGGCTTTGCATCTCCTTCAAATAGTATGTCAGGCGTATCAAGTTTAAAGACAGATAGGTTGAAGGCAACAAAACTAACAGGGGGAAGAAAAACACAAAGGGAGAATATGAGAGGTAACACGGTTAAGGGAATGTTTGTTTATTGAAATCTTGGGGAATATTCTCAAAATTTTGAGAATCTTTTGAATGTTGAAGTTAATTGGGGTTTGTCAAAAGTCAGTGTATGTGTAAAAGTTGAAAATTTTGAAGTATATTTGTTTTGTTGAAAATTTTGGGCCCCCAAAATTTTGGGCAAACAAACATGTCCTAAGTCATAGCAACAGCTGGCCATGGTTTGGATGAAGAATGGAAGAGACTGGATTGTTAGAACGAGCAAAGGACCCAATAAAAGAGGCTAAGAGCAAGTGATCATACTTATTCATATGAAGTCATGTTTCTGGTTTCAGTTGACTGTTCTGGGTAAACTCGATCTGGTTGCTTTCCTTCAAAAATTTAAATGGGTGGCCCTTGGGAAAGACAAACTGACCACTTCTATCTAGGTGGCCTTTCGCCTGGTCATTTATCCAAACTTAAGGGCTATTCGTATATTGTCATGGGTCAGGTAATGTGATGCAGGGGATCCGAGTCAGACGATGCCGAGCTATCAGATTGCTCATTGATGGCGCTGGATTATCTGGAGCGGGCAGATCAGCGCAAAAAGGGCAAGAAATCGTGATTTAGCCTAATTGGAGCAGTGTTCGTGCACGTGTCGATATTTTGGCCATAACTTTGGCTACAAGTGTCCGATTTGCGCCCGTGACCCCAATTCGAAAAACTCTTTTCGGCACGCACGTCATAGCCACCAGCTATGATCGGTGCACATGGTTTCGAGCCCTAAATCCGCTGATTTCCTTTCCGAATATCTATTTTTAGGTAATTTTTGTTATTTATGGTAATTTCCTTTTTGTCGATTAAGAAATAATTTTGAACCCGATTTGGGCCAGATTTTTGGCAATCGTTTGATTTCTTTCCTTATTTCATTTTGGTAAGACTTTTAGGGTTTTGCTATTTTTGGTAAAATTCTATTAAGTGTCGAATTTCAGCTATTTTAACCCGGGTTGTGGGTTATTTTGATTCATTCTCAAATATTGATATTTTATTTGAATTCCATAGTGTTCTCTGAATTCGTGGGTCGAAATTCCTTTTTTTCTTCTTGCAAATTGCCTATTGTTTTAGCTTACAAAATAATCTCTATTCTGTCCGGCGTCATAATGATTATCTATACACATGAACAAAGGGAAAAGGTACTAGTGCCTTGAAATATCTTAAACATTGAAAGACTATAAGTTTCATAAACTCCTGTAATGTTAATATACATAACAAAACATCTGAGAGGCAAGCTCATATGTAAGGTAGTATTTGTTTAATTAATACGACGATCAGTTCAAATAGACTATTCACATATGAATGTTTGCGAATGTCTAAGAGACAATAGGCAATAGCAGTATTGCTTTTAGAATTTGGTTGTCCTAGCTAGGTTAGAAGTAGGTGAATGAGACGGCTTTTTGTTGGCCATCTATCCAAAGAGACATAGGAAAGATGATTTTTTGCAATTACATACTCGATTTATATTGTAAAATTTAAAGAGTGATAGACACAACATATAAATCTTATTGTAGGGCTTAAGTTATTGAAAACTTTATATGTATAGTATTTAATACTGTGTAGTTTACTTATTATGTCTATCTTTATTTAAATTGTAATATAAATTTAATACAAAATAATAATCCATGAATCGTAATTCGAAAACAGAGTATCAGTTTGGCCTAAAAGCCATATTCTGGCTTGGCCATTGGGAGAGAGGTTAGTTCTAAAGCAACATAATTTACATAACCTTTATATTGATTGCTGGCAGTCGAGTCTCCTCATTAATTAATTATATGGTAAGGAAGGGGGCTGCGCTAGTGATATACTATATATATAATATTACTAAGTCTTTGGCATGTGGCACGAACCCTCTGCACTTAGGGGTGCCCAAGTTACCGGTCGGACCAGCTGGACCGACCAACATGGACCGAAACTGGACTGATTTTTGCTAAACTGGACCGGTAACTACAATTCGGATTTACCGGTCCGGGAAACCTGTGTACTCTGGTTTGGTTTGGGTTACCTATATGAAAAACCGGAATTGGACCGGAGTATACAACTCCAAACCGGTAAAAAAAACCTAAAAAGGTCTAAAAAAGTAAAAATGCTAAGAGGCCCAAACTAAAAAAAGGCTCAAAATACCATGGACCAAACCGGTCCAAACCGTCCAATCCGGACCGGTTCTATTAGAATGACCGGTCCAGTCGGGTCCGGTATGTTCACTACTAAATTACCGATTTGGCCGGCGGACCGGACCGGCCCGGCCATTGGACAGCCCTATCTGCACTGCATTCATGGGGGACATGGATTGAAGGGGCCTGGTGGGACGTTTCATGCTAGCGGGTTCTCTATGGATTCAGCTAGGTCAATAGTGCCTATCAATTTAAGATTACCCGCTTTTTGGAAAGGCCATGTTTAAGAAGCAAATTTTATGAAAATTTTGAGAATGTTGTAAAAATTGAGGTGAGTTAGAGTATTATTAGATTTTAAGAAAATTAGTAAAAAATTAAAATTTTATGAAAGTTATTGAAAAAGTGAAGAAAAAGATAATTTGAGTAAATATTTTATTTTTATTATAATTGAAATTTAATGAAGGACAGATTATTTTAAAATTATTTTGACGGGTTGTTTGCCCAGAGTAATAGGCTCAAATGAAACTCATGGACCAAGTAAAAAAAGGAAAATATTAGCAAATTTTGTTTGAATTTAGGCTCTTAGTTACTATATTAGTGTCCGTGGTATTTTAAAATCTCAAATCAAATTGGTCTTATGGTATTTTTTGTTCTAAAATAATCTCTAGAGAATATTACTATGCGAAAACATCACCTTCGTTAATGAATTGGCATCTGGATATAGACAATAAAGTATTATGTAGCTAACAAGGACATTTTATATTCAATACTATATCTTCACATGTCCATTCTCCATAATAAAAAAATTAATGAGCGTCAAATACTGTGATTAGTGCTTCATCGAAAACCCCATGAATTTCCCTAAGCGAGTGTAAAGCCGATGATCAGTAGTTTATTGATCAACAGCTTTCTCGTGGTATATATAACTATGAACAGACAAATATTACTGCAACCTATTTAAGGAGATAGAAAGGGCAGATGACATTTAAACCTTCCGTGAAATGTTGGTCCCATATCAGAACTCTCCTTGGCAAAGCTTCTTTGGTAATCGGCAGTCAGCCATCATGAGTAACTAATAAGTAACATACATGACAGATAAATATACTTTGACGTTTTGCATTACATTTTATTAATTTCAGTACTTTACATTATTTATTCAATTTTTTCGCCAATTTTGAATTTTTAGAATCTAAATTTACTATTTTTCCTGATAAAATGACTACTGTAAAAAAATTATGTAGATAAAATTGTTATTATCGTGACCCAAATCAAAGAGGACGATGCAAGATGTCTAAAATTAATAATTTGTTAATATAATGTGATAAAATATATAATAGATTGGAGTTTTATCCCCAATATTAATATATATGAGCCATCTTTGCCAAAATCCCATAGGCCTTGGTTTGTGCTCCCATAGGTAGATAAACTCTCTCACCAAAACATCTGCATGTGAGGCTTTGATGGTCAATTGGATTGAAGCTTTAACGTAGATTGAGGTATAATTCTTTTAGGATTAAATATTACTGTCCCTATTATTTGTAACCAATCCTAGTCGCTCGTTTGCATTCAACACTTATGTAACCTTTTTATTTGAAATGAAATCCACTATTGCCAAGAAAAAAAAAGTGTTGCCATTTTAGGCACATAGTTTGGCATTTTGGGATCAGTACTTCATAGTTTCCAGTCAACCCCATCATGAATTATAGGTTGAAATTGGTTTTTTTAGGAAATATGTTATTGCATTCATTAATTTGGGGAATTACATTTTGCAATTTTTAATTACTAAATATTTAGTAATTTATATATGATCAAACAATTAAAATTGACATATTACAATCTAAATTATGAATAAGTTTAGAATGTGACAATTTTACTCATAAGATTGTGTCAGTCTTTTTGTTCATAATAATTTCAATACTGAGATTTTAATTGGAATGTAAAATTTAAATATATTGGTATTTGTTTATGAAAAAAAAATCCCTTTATTTCTCTACCATCTAGATTAAATTACCATTTAGACCCCTTTTCAGACCTGAAAATACAATCACAACCCTCCCCACAAATAAGTGAGTCAAATTTAACCCTCTTTCACACATGAAAATACAATCTCACCCCCCCAAAAAACCAATTAGTCAAATTCAAATGAATTAAATATCAGTTTTTTTTTTTTTACTTTGTTTTAATTTTTCTTTCTCCTGATTTCAACATTTTTTATTTGTTTTCAAATCACTCTTAAAAAAGTTAACCTTGAGAAATCAGCCAGCCGATTACATTTTTTTACGGCTTTACTAATGACGAATTCAACTTGAGTGTTTTCTTCGCAATCGATGTCATTATCTCGGCCGATGTAAATTCTTTTTCTGTTTTCAACGTCCAATCTCTTTTGCTCTAATTTTTTTTATTTTGTCCGCTTTCAACAGTAAACTTCAATTGGGAGTAAAAAATTATAGGGATAAATACACTTAACCTCCTTATCTTTGATGTCATTTACACTTTATATCCCGATGTTTTATTTTTGATACATTAGACTCATTATCTTCCATATTTTTGCAATGTGGACCACGTACTGATTTGGCCGTCTAATTGACGGATTTCGTCAATACGTGAACCGGTCTACCGCTACAAAGATAACGTCAGACCCATGACGAGCTAATCGATCGCTTCATCTAGCGGTCGACTTGTGCATGTGTTGATTAAATCCGTCAATTTAGACGGCCAAATTGGGATAGAGGTCCACATTGCAAAAATGTGAAAGATAATAGGTCAAATGTATCAAAAATAAGACATCGGGGTGCAAAGTATAAATGACCCCAAAGATAAGGGGGCTAAGTGTATTTATCCCAAAATTATACTTTCCTTAATAGTATAATAAAATAATCTTTTGATTGAGACATCATCCATGTCGTGAGTGTAAGTAAGTCGACGTCCAACCCGATTTGGAAAATTGATTTGATTTCGTTAAATTCAATAACCCCGTTAGAAGGATTTTCATCTCCTTGAAACAGTATGTCAGGCATATCTGGCTCAAAGTCAGATAGGTTGAAGGAAACAGAATTAGCATAGGCAAGAAGAACACAAATTAGAGAAAGTATGAGAGGTAGCACTGTTAAGTCATAGCAACAGCAGCCCATGATTTGGATGAACAAAGGAAGAGACTAGAGAGTTGGAACACTCTATTGCCAAATGGGCGTGCTGTGTAGGCCACTTTGGCTCTCTTGGCCCTTACCATTTCCCCCCTCTATTCTGTACTGTGACTCAAGTTGTCTAATGGATATGTTCATTTCTTAGAAGAAAAAAGAGAGAGTAAGTGATCATATATACTTATGCATACGAAGTCATGTTTCTCAAATAAAGAATATGTTTAGATTAACAAACTCTCTGCAATTAATTAATTATCTTCTCTGGAAATAGAAGGCCGCTTTACTTGAATATTGTGAAGTTGCTTTAATAATAATATAATGTCCTGCGGCTAAATCTGGTTGGTATTTTGATTCAATGGCCCTAGGGACGTCGACGAAACGATATCTATTTAGGTGGCCCTTTGCATGCTCGTTTATCCGAGGGTTAAAATAGCCATTTTATTCCCTGAATTTTGACCTCATATAACATTTATTCTCTACAAATAGACTGAGAATTTTCAAGCTGATCATAAAGGTTATAGGTTTATAACTTTTTCAAACAAGTTCTTTTCTTAAATTTTGATTTACAAAGTTACCGTTAACACGTTAGCTCAATTCATAAACTGGTTACCTCAATTAAAATTTTCAAATCAGATAAGGATAATTTTAGTTTTAGGTGACATGCATAAACTAATTATGATGAAAGCGGCGACGATGTGTGAACCAATAACATTGTGGATGAAAGCTTAATGAAAGAACTTGTTAAAAAAAATTTCAAACTCAGAGACCTTTATGATCAATTTAAAAACTCAAAGATGATTTGTTAAAAGTGATCAAAATTGAAGGACCAAATAAGTATTTAACCCTTTTTTTTCCCAATTAACGTAGGGGCTATTCTTTTATTTACTGTTGCATGTGGGTTAGGTAATGACTATCTATACATGCACATGAACAAGATGGGAAAAGGTACCGCCTTAAAATATATTAAACTTTGAAAGACTGGCTTATAAATTGCATGTAAGTATGTAACACCACATAAACCACTGCATTATACATAACAAAAGATCTGATCGAGAGGCATGCAAAGCTCATGTGTAAGGTAGTATTTGTTTTGTATTAGCCTTTACCTCCGTAATAATAGCATTTATTTCCTGCTCCAGGTCTAGATTTGGATTCGTCGTAATTAACGGGGTTCAAGTTGGGCAGAAAGATAAGGATTAAAGGCAGGGAGGGATTGAGAAAAGGGCAGGAAAGAGAGAAGAAAAACAGCTAAAAAAGATGACCAGAGCAAATCAGGGAGGGGGATGGTCGAAAATGGTGAATTTTGGACAGTAGGGAAGTAGGAGAGGGGGGGGGGGGGGGGGGGGGAGCGCATGGCGCTCAGATGCTGATACAAGGACATTAGATAAATTTTAGAGAAACTGTGATCTTTTCTTTAAAAAAAAATACATGCCTTGGAATGGAATACTCTTACAAACAACTCCAAATGGGAGAAAACATTAAGATCACGATACTAGCTAGCCATATTATACAGAATATGGCACACACATTGTTTATAAACCCACTCTTACCTTCAACAATGTCAAGAGAAACAATTATGGCACACGAAATTAGATGGCTTACTACCCGCCCCACCTTTTTTTTTCTAACAGCAATCTAAAACTTTCATGAACTTACAAGTGGATTGACGGAACTCCAAGATTCTGTTGGGATGAGATACGTGGGAACAGGCATCTTTGCCGGAAGCTTTGGCAGCGAGGCCTCGAAATTAAGAACTTGAATTGCTTGTCTTATGGAGGGCCTCAAACTACGATCAGGGTGAGCACACCACAGTCCAACAACCATTAAACACTCAGCCTGATTCATATCAAATTCCATCTCCAACTTATCATCCACGGCCGAGAGCAGCTCTTCCCTTCCAAAAAGTTCCCAGATCCATGGTACCAATCCCAGTTCGGAGTCGTTTTCAACCGGATAAACTGCCTTTCTTCCGGTAACAATTTCTAACACAACGACCCCAAAGCTAAAAACATCCGACTCTTTACTAGCCCTGCCTGTGATAACGCATTCTGGAGCCAAATAGCCAAAAGTTCCAGCCAACCCAGTTGTCCGTGGGCTTAGCTCGTGGTCCATAAGTCTAGCTAACCCAAAGTCACCAAGCTTGACCTTGAAACTAGAATCAAGCATTATATTGCTCGATTTGATATCCCGGTGCACAACACATTGCTCCCATTCTTCATGAAGATAGAGCAATGCAGATGCCAACCCGAGACCAATCTTGTATCTCAAAGCCCAAGACAGAAGACTCTTTTCCCCAAAGAGGTGAGAATCAAGGCTTCCGTTGGGCATGAACTCATACACCAGGAGGAACTCACCTTTATCATGGCACCAACCTATAAGTTGCACGAGATTCCTGTGTCTCAACTGACTAAAGATCTTCACCTCAGTGACAAACTCTTTGATCCCTTGTCTAGAACCCCTAGAAAATTTCTTCACAGCGATTTCCACATCCAGAGCAGAAAGGTAACCTCTGTAAACCTCTCCAAATCCACCTTCACCCAATTTCCTCTCCTTTGAGAAATTGTTTGTGGACGAAGCAAGATCTTTATACAAAAGATTTCTAGGTCCAGCACCTCTTTCAAGGTCATCACTTATCGTTCTAGAGCTCATTAATCTGTGTTTTCTCTCCCTTTTCTGTTTCTGCCTCCACACAATACCGAAAGTTACAATCATGCCAACTATCAGAGAACCTGCTACAACTGCTAGGACTGCTATTAATCTTCTCTTTGTTGCATTTTTCCCCTTTGGTGTTATATTAATATCGAGACTAGAGTAGAACTCCCATAATCCAAGTGTATGACGCTCTGTATAAGTGCCCGTAGAAGCTGAAAACCCAATTGTCACCCACTCAGGCAAAGCCCTCATCAAATCAATTTTGTAAGAGAGACTTCTACTTTCTACAGCATTAGTGGTTTTTGGGTAGCTCCAAGAGACCTCAAGATACTTACTGGTAGCATTGTACGTAATCCACACGTCGGCAGGATCCTTACTATGTAAGCTAGCGTTCCAAGCGGTTGAGTTGACAGAGTGGAGAGAGTTGACGTTGATTCCCACATGCGAACCTGGAGCATCCGATAATTCTTCATTGGAATAAGAGTCGAACTCGACTAGAACAATTTGGTTTCGTTCAGCCCCATTGGTTGTGGTGTTAAATAGGCCTAGAAAACCACCATCTGAATTCTGTGGAATTTGAAAACCTGCAGGAGCAAGGAAGAACGCAAGCCCTGCTCCGTAATTCATTTTTTCACCCTGGGTGTCAATGATGAAGGAGAAGTGGGTTGTGAAGTCATAGAGGCTTCCAGTTTCCGAATTCCAGAGGCACACGTCGTGAGCGTAGGTAACTCGACCAACCCGACTTCGATACTTGATTTCGTTAAATTCAATAACCCCATTAGAAGGCTTTGCATCTCCTTCAAACAGTATGTCAGGCATATCAGTTTCAAAGCCAGATATGTTGAAGGAAATAGAACTAGTAGAGGGAAAAACAACACAAAGGGAAAGTAGGAGAGATAGCACTGTTAAGTCATGGCAACAGCTGCCCATGGTTTGGATGAACAAGGGAAGGGACTAGAGAGACGTTGGAACAGGCAAAGAACCTAACAGGCGCAAGTGATCATATCGATCTTGTACTTATTCATATGTAGTCATGTTTCTCAAATAAATAATATGTTTAAGATTAAAAAACTCTCTGCAATTAACTAATCTTCTCAGGAACTAGAAGGCAGTACTATTACTTGAATGTGAAGTTGCTTTAATAATATATTTTGTCCTGCGGCTAAATCTGGTTGGTTTTTTGATTCAATGGCCCTTGGGACGACAATATGATCGCTTCTATTTAGGTGCGCCTTTCGCATGCTCGTTGTTCCAAGGTTATTTCCTGAATTTTGTCACCTTGTAGCGAATGGATCGACTTTGAGCTTTCAAGTGGATTACAGAGGTCCTGTATTTATAATTTTTTTTAAACAAGTTATATGTTGTTAAACTTTTATCTAGAAAGTTAACTTTAACAGGTCAGCTCAATCTCATAAAATGGTTACCTAAATTAAAATTTTAAGTTAAATAACAATATACGTAACAACAGTCTTATAAAAAATAGAACAAATAAAACTATTTTAATTAATTTAAAAAACACAAAATAGTATAAAATAGAATAAATTCTAATTTTCTCGATTAAAAATTTTAAATCACATAAAATATATGTTATAACAGCAGAATAAAAAAATTAAACAAAAACAATTTTGTAAATGATTTTAAAAGAGCAAATAACCCTATAAAAATTAGAAATAAAAACTTCATAAAATTCCAATTTCGTCAATTAAAAAATTCAAGTCACTTTACAATATGTCACATCAGTCTACTATAAATTATTTAAAATATTCAAAATATTATAAAAATCAGAAGAAAAAAACTACAAAAATCATTCTAAATCACATAATTTTAAATTGAGGTGACATGTGTAAACTTATAATTGGAGCTGATGACGTATGAACAGTTAACTGTGTGAATGGAAGTTTAAGAGAGATACTTGTTAGAAAAAAATTACAAATTCAAGATCTCTATAGTCAATTTTAAAATTTTAAAAAAATTTGTTAAAAGTGATCAAAATTTAGCGACCACGTAAGTAACTTTTTTTCCAATTACCGCGCGTATGGGCAATATATTTTTTTATTTACTGTTGTGGGTTACGTACTGAACATCGATATACACATGAACAAGGAAAATGTGCCATCTTAAAATACCTTAAACTTTGCAAGAATAAAGGTTGCATGTGACGCCACATAAACCACCAATATTACACATTATATAACATAATATCTAAGATGAGTTAAAAGACAGTATTCACAGATGAATGTTTCTTAATGTCGACGAAGAGACGCACAATATATAGCAGAATTACTTTTCGAATTTTCGATGTCCTAATCCTCCCCTAGACAAGGAATTAATAGTGGAGATCATCAACTACAAGTAATTATAGATGCACAAAAGAAGACAAGAAATTATGAAGTGGTTGAGAATGTGATACAAAAATAAGGCTGGCCAAGCAGATCAAACAAAAAAACGTTCGGAAGGAGCTTCTACAATTGGTAGAGGTGCCAATAGAGTGACACACCATTTAGCTAGTTGGGCTGCAGCTATTATTAGTAATAGAGGCCACCCCGTTGTACCTGAGTTGTAAATTAGTTAATTTCAAGTTTGTAATTGTTGAAACAGGAGTTTACAACACAAAGAGAGTAAGACTTTAAGGTAGAACAAATTTTGTAGAAGAGGTAGTGAGGAGAGATATGGAAGAACACACTTCATTTTCTCAAACTTGGCTTTTGGCAATCTAGATATTTATATGGTACTTTCTAGAGAGACTCTAGACATTTATTACACTTTCTAGATATTTTTGTAGCACTTTCTAGAAAAGTACTTCTACTTCGCTATAAGATATTTTTCATAGAACTTTCGAGAAACTGATTGGATCTCTCATACTCTAAAGATTTATAGAGCTCTCTAGATAATTGCTTGCTCTCCCTTTTCTAGAGCTCTATAGAACTTTCTAAAAAATCTTATTTCTCTCCCTTTCCTCTAGAGATTTGTGGAACTCTCTAGAAGATCTTCATCCTTCATTGGGCCAAGACTAAGTTTGAGCACATCTTGGGCCCAAATCAAGTTTAACTTTCAACACCCCCCTTAAACTTGATTTTGCTACTCCAAGGCAAGTTCTTAGATTGCAGAACACATGATGCTTGAGTGCCTTTGTGAAGATGACTGCAATATGCTCTGTGACTTAGCATACTTCAATTGCACCTCATTATTTCCAGTGCATTCTCTGATGAAATGATACCTTGTATCAATGTGCCTGCTTCTGTCGTGAAATACTGAATTCTTTGATAGAGCAAGTGCTGACTTGTTGTCCACATAGATCTTTGTTGATTCTTTTTGTGGAACTCCAAGTGTTTTCAACAATTTTTTTAACCACAGCGCATGACAAACAAATGTTGTGGCTGCAACATACTCTACCTCGCAAATAGAGAGTGTCACTATTGACTGCTT
The DNA here is from genome assembly GCA_963930655.1 of Myrica gale. Taxonomy (NCBI): domain Eukaryota; kingdom Viridiplantae; phylum Streptophyta; class Magnoliopsida; order Fagales; family Myricaceae; genus Myrica; species Myrica gale. The sequence continues at coordinate 23,023,869 of OZ005614.1, read as the reverse complement.
CTTTGAGCTCCAAGTGAATGCAGCGCCACTCAAGTAGAACACAAGTCCACTGATGCTTTTTCTATCATCCATGTCTCCACCTCAATCACTATCAATGTATCCAACAAGTTTGAACTCATTAGAGGGTGAATAAAATAAGCCATAGTCGAGTGTCCCTTTTATTTAGTGGAGGATTCTTTTAGCATTCTCCATGTGAGTAGTGGTTGATACCTCCATATAACAACTAATAAGTCCAACTCCAAAGAGAATATCCGGTCTTGTGCATGTCAAGTACTGTAAGCTCCCAACAAGACTCATAAAAAGAGTTGGATCCACCTTTTCACCATCTTCATGCTTCGACAGCTTGACTCCGCATTCCACTGGAGTACACACTGGCTTGCAGTCATTCATATTAAACTTCTTTAGAACTTCTTTTGCATATCCTTTTTGAGATATAAAGATGCTATCTTCTCCTTGCTTTACTTCTATCCCAAGATAGTACGCCATGAGCCCAATGTCTGTCATTTCAAATTCTCGAGCCATTGCCTTCTTAAATTCATTGATCATGCTCGAGCTATTACTTGTAAATATCAAATCATCTACATACAAGCAAACTAATAATACATCTCCTTCTTCATTCACCTTCATATAAATGGCATATTCTTGGGGACACTTTGTGAACTTATTTTTTAAGAATTATTCATCAATTCGATGATTCCACGCCATTGGAGCTTGTTTAAGGCCATATAAAGCCTTCTTCAATCTCAGGACTTTATCTTCATGTCCTTTCACAACGTAGCCCAATGGTTGCTGCACATAGACTTTTTCTTAAAGGTGGTCATTTAAGAAAGTACATTTTACATCTATTTGATAAATCTGCCATTTATTTTGAACAACCAAAGAAATAATCAATCTTATAATTTCAAAGAAATTTTGTGGAAGAGGTAGTGAGGAGAGATATGGAAGAACAAACTTCACTTTCTCAAACTTGGCTTTTGGCTTGTATTGACTTAACTTGACTTTCTTGACTTGTACAAAATGGTGTGGCTCTACCCCTTTATATAGGCTTCCAAATTCAATGCTAGCCACACATTCCATTTAAAAATATCTAGATATTTCTATGATACCTTCTAGAAAGACTCTAGACATTTATTACACTTTGTATATATTTTTGTAGCACTTTGTATATATTTTTGTAGCACTTTCTACAAAAGTACTTCTACTTCACTATAAGATATTTTTCATAGAATTTTCTAGAAACTTATTGATCTCTCATACAAAAAAGATTTATAGAACTATCTAGAGAAGTGTTTGCTCTCCCTTTTTCTAGAGCTCTATAGAACTTTCTAGAAAATATTACTTCTCTTCCTTTTCTCTAGAGATTTGTGAAACTCTCTAGAAGATCTTCATCCTCCGTTAGGCCAAGACTAAGTTTTTAGCACATCTTGGACCTAAATTAAGTTTAACTTTCAACAACAATGAAGTTTATTGTGTTTTGAACCAAAAAACAAAAATTAATTTAGGGTACCGCCTGCATTGTATTGCACGGTCCAATGGTCCAGGAGGCTGTATCACATCGTAAAGGGACAATGAAGTCTTGATTCAGATCATTACAATTTCAGATATGCTAAAATCTCGTGATACTTCTCCAAGAGATCCATTGGTGAATACTTAGACTGCTGACGATAAAAATCGATTCGAAAATAGAATATACCACGATCCAAAGGCATGTTCTTGTTTTTTTGTCCTTCTCGGAAACAAGTCATTTCATAGATTGAAAAAGTAGTCCTTACACATGGTGGTGAATACTTAGACCGCTGACGATAAAAATCGATTCGAAAATAGAATATACCACAATCCAAAGGCATGTTCTTGTTTTTTTGTCCTTCTCGGAAACAAGTCATTTCATAGATTGAAAAAGTAGTCCTTACACATGGTCGTCACAAATGACGAATCATGTCTCTTGGAATTAGGTTCATATATTACAGAAACAGTGAAATGACTGCTCATTTAGCTAACAGATGGCATGTTGATTCATTCTAAGTGGGATCCAATGAATGGACCAGTTTGCGAAAACTTGGAATAAAGTTTGTATTATGTAACCGTAGAATGAGAGCTTCAATCTTCAGTAAGGAGGTTGGCCGTTCTACTGCATATCTTTCTGATAGAGTGGATTTCCGCTCTCTCATATTCAGGAGGCCCATCCCAAGGAAAGATGGCCCTGGCGGAATTGTGTACGCAAAGCTCTAAAAGTGGTCGTGGCCCACATTGATATCCATATAGCTCGGGTGCCCAGGATCTGACAAAAGAGGGGAAGGAATCATAAAGAATAAGATGAAAAGGGCACCCCTCTTTATGACTGATCTCATTGAATCCACAGTTAGAATGTAAAGAAAGTGATAATCATCTTATTCACTGACAAGATACTTACAATAAGGATATGATTTGGATTTGTTTAATAAATGTAGAGTAAGAATAAATGATACTCCACCTTCATCCCCCGACGAAATTAGACGGAAATGAGCTAGATGATCGACCCAATGAGAGAAGAGAAAATACAGGCTCAAGCCCACGCAGGATTGAAAGAAGATATAAGAAAGAAGAGGAAAAATGTAAAAGGGCTAAGTGAGGGTCATAGCAGAAAATTTTTCTTCTTCCTGAAAAACCTCGCACCATCTAACTTGAGTTTCAAAGGTTGACCCCAAGCGGGAACCCAACTCACCATTTTTACTCCGTTTTGCAGTTTCTCCACTATTCTTAATACTGAGTTTTTAGTAGGGGTGAAAACCGACCCCTCAGTTCGATTTTCAGCACCAACCGAGAGTTCGGTTCTCGTAAACTCTCAACCGACAACCGAACAGTCGGTTGGTTGAACCGGCGTGGCCGATTAGGTTAGGTGGTCGGCCTAGTTCGGTCGGCAATCTGAGATAGCAAAAATCAACTACCAACAAGGCAACAACCACCAAAAACAGCCACCAACATCTACCAAAAAACAGCAAGAGAGAGAGAGAGGAACCACCAAGAGAGAGAGAGAGGAAGAAATTGTAAATCTGGAAAAAAAAACTAGCCACAATCATCTAATGCGTTGTAGATATGCTCCTTCTTCAAGTGCTCTAAAGCTATTCTGGAGGGGTTGGAGGAGGAGAAAATGGCGTCGCACAAGGAGCTGCGGTGGAGGCGTGAGAGAGAGAGAGGGGTCAAGGGGGCGTGAGAGACAGAGGGGGAGACGATGTTGGCTGGGGTCATGAGCTGCGGTGGGGGACGGGGGTCATGAGTTGTGAAGAATATTTGAGAGGGGGGTGTTGTGGGGAAACTGGGGGGAGACGAGACTCGTGCGGCTAGGGTTTCATATTTGAGGAAAAGGGTGGGTGAAAGTGAAGTATGAAGTCCGAAGGAAAGGGGCATCAAGGGGAAAATAAGCTAACTTAAAGGGGAAAATAAGCTAACTTAAAGGGAAAAATGGTGGGGGGAGATGATGTTTTTGGCCTAAATTACATAATATACCCTCGGTTCGGTTCTATATATTTTTGGCCGACCGCCGAACCGGGCTGGCCAGTCGGTTTCGGGCCGATTTGGGTTGGCCTGGTTGGTTTCGGCCCAATAGTGTTCAGCCCTAGCTTTTAGCCCAGTTCCATCTGGCCCCCTGCCCAATAGATCTTGTGACAGACCGGTTATTTTTGGCTTCATTGCTTTCCATAGTTGTTAGGAATCGGTCTCGAATTGCACTGTTTTGAGAGTTTAGCAGCTAGAACCGTTGCCATTGTTTCTCCAAAGTCTAATCAATGGGTCTTTGGCCAAGGAACGCTCCGTGTACACTACAGATCAGAGTGAACTAGTAGTGTCTCAACATGAGACAGCCAGATACGATCCATTTAATCGAATCACAACGTCAAAGTACTTAATCTCGATCTAGTTTATTATCGGGGTCCAAAACTTTAGTTTTGTGTCTCCAACTGCAGCTAGGGAAACCTTATGCTCCCTAAATTAACCTGTTCCTGATAAACCGAATACACTCTGTCAGCAAGACTGTGTGGCCACTACTCTCATTCTCTCTAGAGGATATATACGTGACACTTGACATTGGTTGAATAGGCCATGGTTATAGGTCTCCTCGTGTTTTTCGGACAGAGGGCATAAACTCTTGGTCTGCAATATTTCTCCCCTTATAAGATCAATATGGGACCTAACCGCTAATTAGGCTTCCCCCGCTACTTTCCAGAGAATCATTTTGAGTACTCTGTCCTGGCCTGATATATTCCAAGTTTCCATAAATCTAATTTCCACACCCAGTCTTCCAGTATTTCGGTACTAGGACACAGCCTACTCTGCTCTTGAGATACAACCATTTCGATCGAAAAAAAAAAGTCCCGACCCAAGGCATGTTCATACGTAGTGTGAGTAAGCTCCATGCCGGATACGAAATAAATATTTTGGACAACTCTCATAGATGGTCCATGCCACTTTGTCTTTTAATGTAATTAAAATTTCGCTCTGATAATAATAAGGAATTTTAAAAATATTCCACATCTAGAGATTTTATAATTGATGATTTTTTTTAATAGGAATATTGGAAATTATAAATTAAACTGATGAAATTGGCAGGGACAACAATGCAATAGTATCGTACATGTATATATATAGCGGTGTTAGCTAGCTAGGGACGTTATATAGCGATCATAATTGAGTCGAGAAAAACGAAAAAAAAATCAATTAAAAGTCAGACGGACTATTTTTTTTCTAATTTTTCCTAAAAGTGAAGATAAATTACACACAAAATTATTTTCTAATTATAACAGAAGCATATAATCAATTTGTCTAATTAATCACGACAAATAGCAATTATAAGTTGACAAGTATCAAAACTAAACTTATAAAACTTGAATTTGTTAAAAATAATTCTAATTTATAAATTTTTTTTGTAATTAAAATCATTTAATGTGTTTTATTTCTTATTTGGGTGATTTGACATGTATTGTTATGTGACTACTTTTACTTTTTAATTGAGGTAGTTAATTTATTTAATTTTGGATGACATATGTCAACATATGATCGAAGTTAAGATGTAAACTACTAATTTTGAGGATGTAATTAAGTTTAATGACAGAACTTGTTTTAAAAAAATTGCATTGTAATTAAAAATACGTTTCTGATAATTAGAAATTATATGGTTGATTGGATAATGGAAAGGAAAATGAATGAAATAGGAAAAATTCTCAATATTCCTTACAAAAGAGGCCGAATTAGCCTGATTTATACGGTGATGGCCTTGGTCTTCTACTGATGAATCTCCAGATCAACTGAATTATGTTAGGCCCAACTCCCTTTCCCATATGGAAGGCAGGATGGTTGGCTACACAATTGCATGCCAATTTCAAACAGCTACGGGTAACAATCAGCCTTCAATTGCTCACTATTATTCTTGGCCTGGAAGATTTAATTAGTACTGAAAATAATTTCAAACCTAAATGATATGGGATCTGAACATACTGATATTCATGCATACTCAAGAGTCTTTTTCCACTAATAGAGGATATATCAGATAAATTTTAGAGCAACGGAGATTTTTTCTTAAAACAAAAAAAAATGCCTTGGAATACTCTTATATAATAAAAACCTCCAAATGGGAGAAAACATGATCAAGATCATGACTAGCCATATTATACAGAATATGGCACACAAAATTACACAGCTTACCCACTCCCCCCCCCCCCCCCCCCCCCTTTTATTCTCAAAGTACATGCACCAAACTTAAAGCTAAAGCTTTCATGCACTTACAAGGGGATTGACGGAACTGCATGATTCTTTTGGGATGAGATACATGGGCACAGACATCTTTGTGGGAAGCTCTGGCAGCGAGGCCTCGAAATTAAGAACTTGAATCGCTTGTCTTATGGAGGGCCTCAAACTACGATCAGGATGAGCACACCATAGGCCAACAACCATTAAACACTGTGCCTGATTCCTATCAAATTCCATCTCCAGCCTCTTATCCACAGCCGATAGCAGCTCTTCCCTTCCAAAAAGTTCCCAGATCCATGGTACCAATCCCAGTGCAGAATTGTTTTGAACCGGATAAACTGACTTTCTTCCCGTAACAATTTCTAAGACAACGACCCCAAAGCTAAAAACATCCGACTCCTGACTAGCCCTGCCTGTGGTAACGCATTCTGGAGCCAAATAGCCAAAAGACGTTCCCGCCAAGCCGGTTGTCCGTGGGCTTAGCTCGTGGTCCATAAGTCTAGCTAACCCAAAGTCACCAAGCTTAACCTTGAAACTAGAATCTAGCATTATATTGCTCGATTTGACATCCCGGTGCACAACACACTGCTCCCATTCTTCATGAAGATAGAGCAATGCAGATGCCAACCCGAGAACACTCTTGTATCTCATAGGCCAAGACAGAAGACACTTTTCCCCGAAGAGGTGAGAATCAAGGCTTCCGTTGGGCATGAACTCATAAACCAGGAGGAACTCACCTTTATCATGGCACCAACCTATAAGTTGCACGAGATTCCGGTGTCTCAACTGACTAATGATCTTCACCTCAGAAACAAACTGTTTCACCCCTTGTATAGAAATCCTAGAAAATTTCTTAACAGCAATTTCCACATCCAAACCAGAAAGGTAACCCCTGTAAACCTCTCCAAATGCACCTTTACCCAATTTCCACTCTTTTGAGAAATTTTTTGTTGCTGAAGAAAGATCTTTATACAAAAAACTTCGTGGTCCTGCTCCTCTTTCGAGGTCATCACTTATCGATGTAAAAAAGCTCATTAATCTTTGTTTTCTCTCCCTTTTCTGTTTCTGCCTCCACACAATACCGAAAGTTACAATCAGCCCAACTATAAGAACAACTGCTACAACTGCTGGGCCTGCTATTAATCTTCTCTTTGTTCCATTTTTCCCCTTCGGTATTTTATTATTATCGAAACTAGAATTGAAATCCCACAATCCAAGCGTGTGTCGCTCTCTAAATGCGCCAGTAGAAGCTGAAAACCCAATTGTCACCCACTCTGGCAAAACCTTCATCAGATCAATTTTGTAAGAGAGACTTTTACTTTCTACAGCATTAGTGGTTTTTGGGTAGCTCCAAGAGACCCCAAGATTCTTAGTAGTAGCATTGTACATAATCCATACGTCGGCAGGATCCCCACTATGCAAGCTAGTGTTCCAATTGGTTGAGTTGACAGAGCTGAGTGCGTTGACATTGATTCCCACATGCGGACCTGGAGGATCAAATAAATCTGGATTGGAAAAAGAGTCGAACTCAACTAGAACAATTTGGTTTTCATTAGCCCCATTTGTTGTGGTGTTAAATAGGCCTAGAAAACCACCATTTGAATTCAGTGGAATTTGAAAACCTGCAGGAGCAAGGAAGAACGCAAACCCCGCACCGTAATTTTTTTTTTCACCCAGAGTGTCAATGATGAAGGAGAAGTGGGTTGTGAAGTCAGAGAGCTCTCGAGTTTCCGAATTCCAGAGGCGCACGTCGTGAGCGTAGGTAACTCGACCGACCCGACATAAATAATTGATTTCGTTAAAATCAATAACCCCTTTAAAAGGCTTTGCATCTCCTTCAAACAATATGTCAGGCATATCAGGTTCAAAGCCAGATAGGTTGAAGGAAACAGAACTAGCAGAGGGAAGAAGAACACATAGGGAAAGTACGAGTGGTAGCACTGTTGTTATGCAATAGCAACAGCTGCCCATGGTTTGGATGAACAATACAGGAATTAAGAGACTAGAGAGTTGGAACAGGCGAAGGACCTAACAAGGGCTAGTGATTATATATACTTATTCATATGAAGTCGTGTAATTCTAAAATAAAGAATATGTTTTACATCAAAAAACTCTCTCCAATATAATTAATCTTCTCTCGAACTAGAAGGTCATTGTACTTGACTGTGAAGTTGATTTAATAATATATAATGTCCTGCGGCTAAATCTGGTTGGTATTTTGATTCAATGGCCCTAATTTAGACGACAAAACGATCGCTTCTATATATTTAGGTGGCCTTTTACACTTTCGTTTTTCCAACGTTATTTCCTGAATTTTGACGTTATAGCTCAATTAAAATTTCAAGTCACATAATGTCACATCAGTCTAATGAAAAATAAAGGAAATAACATTATTTTATTTATTTTTAAAATACAAAAACAGTATAAAAATAAAAAATAAAATCGAAAAATTCGAATTTCAATCGAATAAAAAAAACGAAACTGTTGAAATTATTTTGAAAATTCAAAACAGTACTATAAAAATTAGAAGAAAAAACTAAAAAAATATAATTATATAATTTTAATTTTGAATGAAAATGTATAAACGCCTGATCAGAGCTGATCGATGACCTGTGAACCCTTAACTTCTAAGATGAATTGCTTTCGAATTTTCAATGTCCTAATCCTCCCCTATACAAGGAATTAATAATGGAGATCATCAACTACAATTAATTCGATACCTGAACCAAAGAAGACAAGAAATTATGAAGTGGTTGAGAATGTGAAACAAAAATAAGGCCGGTGCATATCAAACAAAAAAAGTTCGGAAGGAGCTTCTGCAATGCGGATATATAATTAACACCGGCTACGGCTGGCCTGTATTGTATTAATATTGCACGGTCTAATTAGTGTTCCAGGAGGCTGTATCACATCGTAAAGGGGCAATGAAGGCTTGATCCAGATCATTACATTTTCAGATATGCTAAAAATGTTGTGCTACTTCTCCAAGCGATATATATAGGAAATGGCTCTGACTGAAAAAAATAGGTAAATATGAATCAAATTTGTTATTTTTTAGATATAGAAATGGAGATTACAAAGGTATGCTTAACCCCGTTGCTTTCTGGGTCGATATGCTTTTTTGATCTCTTCTGGTCCTGGGTTTTGGTTTTTGCTGAAATTTAGTCGGATGTTGTTCATTTTCTCCTTTCTTCAGTTTTTTTTTTATGGTCGGCCCATTTATTTTTTTTGCTTTCTTCTCTAATTTTTTTCAGGTTAAGAACCCATTTGGTAGATTTGACCCTTTTCAAATTGGTCTTGTATATAGGCAGTCTCTAATTAAACTTTCATTTACAAAATTAATAATTTACTTAGACGTTCTAATCATAAGTTGATAAGATTCTTATTGGCTATAAGCTGATCCGACATGTATGTATTGTTAGTAAACATGTAAATTTAACAAAAATTGCATTGTAAGAATACTTTTATTATAACTTGTTCTTGAGTGAATCAAAACTTTTTGCACAAACTTTGGGCTAAATTCTCAATAGTCTTTACAAAAGAGATCGAAGCCTTTTATTTATATGGTAATGGCTCTTCAACTGAATCTCCAGATGATTAACTGAATTATGTTAGGTCCAACTCCTGATCTTTTCGCTTATGGCAGGATAGTTGGATACACAATTGCCAATCTCAAACAGCTGCGTGTAACAATCAGCCTTGCAGATACTTCTCTGCCTCTAGCGCTCACTACTATTCTTGACCTTTACACTGTTCCTTTCAAAGACCAGATGATTTATTCAATATTTTCAAACTGACGCAAACAACTTAGGATATCTGTGATCAATTTAAAAACCCATGCCAAATAATGTGTTAAAAATAGTCAAAAACTCAGGGATCAAATATAATGGATACTTAACTTTTTTTAAAAATTTTGAGTCTTGTAGATATTGCTGCAAATAGTCTTAGTTTGAATGATATTCTCTGTGAAAATTTTGTTTAATTGGCGTGATGGTGCTCCGAGGCGTGAGAGAATGGATGAGAGGCCATAAAAATTTAATTGATATAACTGTGATAATGAAGAAATTAAAATTATTATTTTTATTAACTTAAAATTTTGAGATAAGTGATAACATGCAAAGCTGGCCATTTTCACCCCTTCAAATTCCACAGAGAGTGAAGGTATTCGCATCCTCATGATCAGTACTCAAAATAATTACAAACTTAAATAGTTGTTCTTAACATACAAGAACTGGCATACATGCCTTGTAACACTTTGTTTATACAACAGCAAATGGAGTTAAACATCAAAAGTTTTCATGCACTTATGAGCGGATCTTTATACAAAATGCATGGTTTGTAAGAGTACTTTTGGAGACTAATTTTTAAGAAATTGTTATTTTAATTCTTTCGTCCATATTGAAAAATACAATTGATAAGCTAACGCTATTTTTCAGGACTCTGATTGAGGTTTTAAGGATTAATGTTTTTGGCATTTTATTGTCTATGAATATTTTGCTGATGTTGAAATTATAAATATTTTCAAAATATTGAAGGTGAAGAAATCATGTAAGCAAGTGAAAAAACATTATTTTATACAGAACTCTTTCCATTTCGAATTTAGATCACGAATGTTACATTCCCTCCCTCTTTTGTTTCTGCCTCCACACAATCCCGAAACTTACCAGCATCCCAACTATCAGAGCAGCTTCTACAGCTGCTAGGCCTGCTATTAATGTTGATCTCTTTGTTGGATTTTTCCCTTTTGGTTGCCTAATAATATCGAATGTAGAATTGAACTCCCAAAATCCAAGTGTATGTCGCTCTGCACCAAGGCCCGTAGAAGCTGAGAACCCAATTGTCACCCACTCAGGTAAAACCTTCATCAGATCAATATTGTAAGAGAGACTATTACTTTCTAGAGCATTTGACGTTTCTTCGTAGGTCCAAGAGACCTCAAGATTTTTAGTGGTAGCATTGTACATAATCCATACGTCGGCGGGATCCCCACTATGTAAGCTTGTGTTCCAATTGGTTGAGTTGACAGAGCCCAGTGAGTTGACGTCGATTCCCACATGCGGACCCGAAGGATCAAATAAATTTGGATCGGAATAAGAGTCGAACTCAACCAGAACAATTTGGTTTCCATCACCGCCATTAATGGTTGTGGTGTTAAATAGGCCGAGAAAACCAGCGTTTGAATTCTGTGGAATTTGAAAACCTGCAGGAGCAAGGAAGAACACAAACCCCGAACCGTAATATCTTTTTTCACCCAGGGTGTCAACAGTGAAGGAGAAGTGGGTTTTGAAGTCAGATAGTTCTCCAGTGTCCGAATTCCAGAGGCGCACGTGGTGAGCGTAGATAACTCGACCAATCCGACATTGATAATCGATTCTATTAAATTCAATAAGCCCATTAGAAGTCTTTGCATCTCCTTCAAAGAGTATGTCAGACAAATTTGGTTTAAAGTCAGATAGCATAAAGAACACAGAACTAGCAGAGGGAAGAAGAGGACAAAGGAAGAATATGAGAGGTAACACTGTTAAGTCATAGCAACAGCTGGCCATGGTTTGGATGAAAAGGGGAAGAGACTGGAGAGTCGGAATAGGCAAAGGACCCAATAAGAGCAAGTGATCATATATACTCATTCATACATAATGCAGTCATGTTTCTCACTAGAGGTTTTCAGATACTTGTAAAGTTGCTTCTTCTTTTTTTCTAGGCACTTGTAAAGTTGCTTTCATATGATTTAATGTCGTCTTGATAAATCTGGTACGTTGCTTGCGATTAAAAAAATATAAACGGGCGGCCCTTCTGAAAGACGAACGGATCGCTTCTCTAGTTAGGTGGCCTTTAGTATGGTCGTTTATCCAAACGTAGGGCTATTATTTTAGTTGACTGTCGTACAGGGTTAGGTAATGACTATCTAGGACACATGACCAAGGGAAAAGGTACCACCTTAAAATATCTTAAAACATTGAAAGATATTATAAGTTACATGTAACGGAACATATATAGACTCCGTTCTACTATTATGGGATAGTTGAGACGAGTTACTTCCAAAGTTAATTATTGGCTCTAGTTTTTTTTTATGATATTCGACGTCGCGTCAAACAGATCTATTTTAAGAGCTCGCAAAGAGTGGTACTTTAGAACTCCAACAATCTTTTTTTCACAATGACGATCTCACAACTTGACCTTAAAACCTTTTGGCTCTAGTACCACTTGTCTAAAATCGATAGATGTCAGAGAAGCGACTTTTATGACATTCGACATCATATCTAATATGCATGTTTTTAAAACGCTCGCGTGAAGCCACATTGTAAAACTCCTACAAGAGGGACAAAATACATAAGTATTATTTATAGACTTTCAGATGGCAAGTCAGTACGAATTTGCCCGTACCATAAATAGACTTAGATAATGAGATGGTACTAATTAGAAACAAGAGAGAGAATTATCCGCAATGAAGGCTGAAAACTGCAACAGAAAGATCTTCCTAATGCTTGCCTTTCCTTAGAAATACCCTTTACAGATTGATTACTTGCCCAAATAAAAAAAATAAATCCAAAAGTTGGTAAGTTTACGAGTCATGGAAAACAGATACAGCCTCATACGGTATCTGCTACTTTTGATTCCCATGGAGAAACAGAGACAGCCTATATTAACGGCACTCTTCAACCTGATCAGCCGGCCTGAATCGAAGTCGAAGAGCCATTCAACCAGCCTCTAGGCTTAAAAGATAGTCAATTCCCTCACAGTCGCTGCTGGACTTCTTTTCTTCTTTTAGACGTTGTTAGCCACTGACACCAAAGGCAAGCATTGGTCGACGAATAGGTGTTACTTTCACCTTAGTCAATTACGCTCTTGACGTTCTAGTCCTGAGAGGTTGAAGTTTGAACACAGGAGGCTAGCTGTATCACAACGTAAAGGGACAGGGAAGTTTTGGTCCAGATTACATTTTGAGAGATCCACTAGCTTGTTGGACCTTTGACGACAAAAATGGATTCGAAATTGGTCCATGTCACTTCATCTTTTAATTTATTTTGAATTTTTGAAATAATACAGAATTTTCAAATCAGAGGATTTTATATTATAATCGATATTGATTTTTTACGTAGGAAATTTTGAAAATAAGAAATTTAAAATAAAACTGACAGGAACAACAATAATAATAGAAATGATGATCTATATATATGTCGTACATACTTTATAGAGGAGTTAGAGATGGCATGCCATTTTGCAGAACTTGGTTTCATGCCACGTCTCCATAACTAGGCAAGTTGTTCAACGTTCATCAACTTCTACGATAAAGACAAAAAGAAACTGACTGGGTTAAAAATAGATAATTAATTTGAATTGATATGCATGCCCTCTAATTTGCCACTTCAAATTAGATAGTTTAATTAGAAGATAGAGTCACATAGTATATAAGTCCCACAATAAGATTCACTATGTTCTGTAATTTATAAAAGTGATATTGATTAGTGTAGAATCTATATACTGTATCTATCTGTCACGAAATTAGACCATCTAATTCATACAGCAAATTAGAAACATTCCTGGTCCAATTAACTTTCATGGAATACCCACTCTCATATTCCTGGACATAGGGTCCAATAGCTCTAAACTAGGTGGGCTCCTTAGAGTCGGCCCATAGCCAGAAATTTCCAAGAAGACTATGCGCGTTCCATTTGCACTTGTAGCTTCAGCTTCATGAGCGGGTGCCCTCTCGCCTAGTTGGGCCTTCTGCTCATTTTCACAGCCCAAATATTACCTAGCCGTGAAAGTTTATTTACTCTCTTTCTTGTTGTTTTGGGCTTTGTCGCGAAAAGATTTGTAAGACAAAAAAAAAAAACGTCGGATATGTTTTGGTTAAACATCTTGGAACGTTTTTTAATTTTAAAAATATTTTATAATTTAAACATGATTTTTTCATACAAAAATATTTTAATTATGAATACAATTTTCTATCTAATCATTGGTCTCAATTTCTATAAAAAAAATAACACAGAAATAAAAAATACCAAAATTCATAAAAACTACTCACAAAATCTTCTTTCCAAACATATTTTTTTATACTGTCGTTCTTGGAGACACCTAAAAAATATAACTCAACAAATTTTCTTAATCATTACTAAAAAATCATTTTCAAAACCAAACCAAACATTTTGTTTCCCACTTGCTGGGTAGGCAGTAAGAAGTTGGGGGCTAAAAAACTAAGGATATATATATATATATACAATGGTATAAATAAGAGTATTAATACCATCGCTAACACCTTGACCTAATCTTTCATCAAAAATAGGAAATCCTTCTTCATCATGCTGAACAGCACTACGAATATGATCCCTATCTTTTTCGGTGAGGTACTTTTCCCACCACTGGCGTAAAGAACCGGTGAAGCCAGAGACAATTAAATCAACGACTTCTGGATAACTAAGGGAATGGTTTACTAAGTAGCTGTTATATATATATATATATATGTCTAATTACCGTGTGCAATATCACTGCATTTCGAAGCCAAAATTGGGGACATAAAACTTGTGAATCTACATGTAGCCCTGGCACTCGATGTTGAAGCACTTGAGAAAGCGATCCAGCTTTGATTTTATTAGGCTGGAGAATTAGGCATATTATAGATTGATGCTTTGACGGGTCCGATAATATTCGATCTCCACCATATATAACCTAATGGGCGATTGATCTTTTTTTGGGCGTAATTAACTAGCGGGCGATTCCAATGGTCTCATATCTTGCTGTACTTGCAAGAATTAGGACATTTTGCTTCTGCCAATTATATTCCTTTAAAGAAGCAATTAGAACCATCTTAATTTGGCGGGACATATTCCCCCGTGTCCTTCTTGTGTGCTTATCGAAGCATGCATACTGGCTAATGCATATCCAATATTTAATGTCACCAGTGCTAAATAGCGCTAATCCTATGTATATGTAGGTAGCTAGGACCAACCTTAAGCTCGTCAAGTGGGTTAATGGAGGCAAACTATGTTAAAGTTTTTAAAAGTAAGTAATATATAAATATCTAATATTTTAGGATTGGACATTTATAAAAAGTGTCTCGCATGGGAACTTCTATATTTTGGGAATATATTTATTAGTGGAGAATTTTCACATATATTCGCTATAGTACAATACATGAAACTTATAGTGCACCACGCGTGGGCGCATATAAGGCGCACTTGGCATTTTTTGTGGTCTTTTGATCGGACGGTCAGATTTTTATTATTTCAACTTCAGTGAAGATACAACGGTTGATTTGATTTATAGTTAAAAATTTAAAATCAATATGTTTGGATTTCAAATAGCCCATTTTAAATGTAGAAGATTTTTATCTTATCTTATTAATTTAAAAAGCATCTAGAGATTTGAGTTCTTCTTGGTTTGTTGTTCGAAGCAGTTGAACTAGTGGATTCCTAGATATCAGGCTACATTGTATCCTTAACGAATTTAAATTAACTGTGCGCACAAACCGGTGGGAGCAAATATGTTTAAAGAAAGCAACTTGTACCTTGGGAGCAATTTATTTCCTTCTTCTATATCTTTTTGTTCTACAGTTTCCACATGAGTTAGATAGGCAAACTACCTAGATATAGGCAATCTCTAATACAAGCCGTACCTAATCTGATCATGAGGATCACTATAGAAAACCAAAGGATTTTGAAGATGAAGCATGCGAATTGTGTTGATCGAAAAATAAAGCTAGCTTTGAACAGGCCGGTACGTACGTCCCAATTAATTATAACACTTTGGGACGAAGACAAGAGTTCAAGACAAACCCTAACGTAACATGGGAAGTATGTACGCTAGCTAAAGGGTAAAATGGCAACAGTACAAGAGTCTAGAGGGATATATTCACCTTCTTCGAGTCCATTAATTGAAAGGCATGCACAGATACTGAAGATTTTGTCAAATACTACGTGAAGTTCCCTGTCCAACACCATGAGCATGTGAGCGTAGATATTAGACGGATCACACAAGTCACAAAGTGATCCTTTTCGAAAAGGAGCCAGTACGTGATCTACTTTTCCTTGGTCAGGGGCAATGAAAGTTATGATGAAGCTCATGTGCTCTCTTCTTAATTTATCGATCCCATCATATAAACCTCAAAATAAAGCAATTGCAAATTGTACTGAACTCAGTAAAGCTATATGATCCTTGGTTGGGATAATAAACTAAGGGACTATGCGAGCGAAATCGCCTTTTTCTTGGTCAATGTACGTATATGATTTCCTGATGATTGACACCTGGCCAAGCTCTTAGCTGGAGGCCGACTTAAACTTTGAGCTAATTAATCTAATCTTATCTTGAACTCGTCGTCTCCTTAATTCAAGGGCCCCATAAGAATTTGTGTTCAGATCGAATCTTATTGGTTTAACGAATCATCTTCACGTGGGCTTGGCCAATAGCAAGCTGTAGTTAGCGACAGACACCGAACCTTTAGGATTACTATTGGTCTGTTTGCAGGCTCCTAACAAATATATATTATAATTAATCGAAAAAGTAAAAAAAAAAAAGTATTAATTGGCTCCTTAATTAAAGTGATACCAAATCGATTTGCCTATCTTATGATAACCATTAAATGTATATTTGATTTGCTAACATTAGACTATTCTATTTTTGGCCAGACAAGAACTCTCACATCTATTTCTTGGACGTAGCACATATTGTTCGCCATGGGCGCTAAGCTCGATAAAGCGTGGGAAGAGCCCTCTCGATTGGCGGATGGAGACTCTGACAAAGTCCTCCACGTGTGCCAATCAATCGTGAAGTGACACATGCTTCTGTGACTAGCAGGTGTACTCGATCTCTAATTTCTACAGTTCAAGGGAGCGATATTTTGAAAAAAAAAAAAAGTTTTAGCCACGAATTATTATAAGTATTTTAGTTTGCATTCTAAATTATGAGTTTTGACACATTACATCCTTTAATTATCAATTTTAGACATTTTAGACATTTTATCCAATTTTTAGACTAAAATGACAATCATATCCTTGACCCACTTTGCATATAATGAAAATATTATTATAAATTCATTAATTTTTTAAGGATATTATTGTCAAATTGATGGTGCAAAATGTTTAATATTTATAGTTAAAGGGCTTAATGTGTCAAAGTAGATAGTTTATGGTGCAAAGTGTCTAACATTGGTAGTTGGAGAGTGCAATGTGTCAAAACTGATCGTTTAAGGTGCAATGTGTCATAGACGTGGTAGTTGATAAGTAAAAATGTATTTATTCCTAATATTTATTCTCAAGTGGAAGTTAAAAATTAACTCGCCATTTCCACTAAGTTAATTTTTTTAGGCTTAATTACCTTACAGGTCCATGTGGTATCCAATTTTTACAAAATAGTCTCTGTGGTATGACTTTCAATAAAATGATCCTTGTGGTATAGTTTTGAGACAAATTAGTCCCTGTGGTATGACTTTCAACAAAATAGTCTCTGTGGTATAGTTTTGAGACAAATTAGTCCTTCCATCCAACGTGTGAATGACGCTGACGTGACATGTACAACACTCTCCCGGCAGTTAGACAGAGAGACTAATTTATCTCAAAACTATACAACAGGGACAGGGACGAACCTACGGGCAGCCGTGGCCCCCCCCCCCCAAAGATTTTGAAAAAAAAATAGTACTACTATTTATTATTCAAAGTGTCAGTTCATTAAAAAAACAAAAAAAAAACATGAATGACCCCCTTTCAACATTCTTTACGTTTCCTCTGTGGTTCTATTACTTCTGTAAGTATGGCCCATCACTAATATTTTATTTTCCAAATTTTAAGTCCAAATGCATTGTAAGTATGTCCCATCACTTAATGTTGAATATTAATATTTGCATCTGCACTTTGAGTTTTTTTTCCCTCTAATTTGCATGGTACTATATAAAACACTATTTGTAGTTATATTCGAAATATTTTTTTGGATTGTGCTTATAATTGTATTCCGGCCCCCTGAAAAGAATTTTTGGCTTCGTCCCTGCACAAGGACTATTTTGTTGAAAGTCATACCACAGGGACTAATTTGTCTCAAAATTATATTACAATGACTATTCTGTTGAAAGTCATACCACAGAGACTATTTTGTAAAAATCGAATACCATATGGACCTGTAAGGTAATAAAGCCTTTTTTTCATGAGTGTTCGATTGCCTCTTCTTTTTAATTATTTCATCTCGAAGAAAAGGTGCATCAGTAATGAAATTTGTTCCCTCCACTGTTTTCTCTGAGCAAGTGGCGATGGTGCCGTTAAAGTCGTAATAAAGCAGGATATGCAACTTAAATTAGTATAAATGTTCAGATAATTCCATATTCTGGTGTTTGGCAGGAGCATCTACGTACATACATGTATATATAGGAGTGAAGCGCCATGAGAAGAAATTACGAGATATGCATTCAGATATTCATAAACTTGATCTCTTTCGTGCCTGTTTCGAAGTTTTCGAAACCAAAACATTTAGCACCTGATCTCTTATCTGTCCCTACTGATAGGCTATCGGCTAGTACTCCTGCAGCCTTTTTCCCGACCCATGGACCCCAATTTCGATCCGGGGTTGTATTGGGCTATTTCGGTAAAATCTGCCGGGTCAAGACATTAGACGTAGATAATGTCGAACTTTCATTTTCTATTGCAAAGGCGTGCGACCACTAATAGTTACTGAACTAAATTTGTCTACCGATATGAAAAAAATTGTCATTTCTTTCCTACGAATCTTATTTTTTAGGTTGTCTTTTCAAGCAAAGAAAAAAAATGGACCTTAACAAGATTGAAACGATCACAAGGTGGCCTAATGTATATCAAGGTTAATTCATAATATTCTAAACTTTTATAGTCTTGTGTCTTTCTATCAAAAATTCATTAAAGGATTCAACATTATTATTGCACACATCACCAAGATCTTGAAGGAAGGGTATTTTTAAATGGACAAGTGAAGTCGATAAGAGTTTTAAATTTATTAAAAGAAAGATAACAAAAGTTCCAACTATTTCTTTACCAAACGTTAATATTATATTCGAAGTTGATTGTAACGCTTCTAATGTGAGCATTAATGACGCAATACTTAGCCAAGAAAGAAGTTTATTGTCTTTTTTAATTAAAAAGTTGAGTGAGTCTCGCAAGAAGTAATCACTAATGACAAAGAATTCTATGGTATTATTTGGGTCTTGCATCATTGGAGTCATTATCTCTTTTCTAAGGTGTTTATTTTTTTCTACGATCATAAAGCCTCGAAGTACTTGAATAGCTAACAAAAATTCAATTCACCACATGTCAAATAGAGTTAGTTTTTACAACCTTTTTCCTTTGTTATCAAGCATAAGGCTAGAGAAGGAAATAAATAGTGGAGTTTGGAACTTAGAAAACATAAATTAAAGAGTTATAGAGAAATGAAAATAAACTTTGAAAATTCAAAGAAAAAACTAAAAATAAAACATCGTCCAAAATTCGTTACACCTCGTAACTACCTGTCTGACCTCCTTGAAGTAATTTTATCCTAATTTTTTTTCTAGAAAACACTAAATCGTACACCATTTGATGCGTTAAATTAGATTCATATAGCTTTCCAAAAAGCCATAATTTGAGCGACAAAGCTTCTTAAATCTTTTCCATATGTATCTTGAATTTTGAATCTCAGTGCTGACCACTCTTGTATCATATAACATTAAGACTAGTGATGAGGCAACGTCCTTGAATGTTTCCTTTGGCTGCAGCTAATAATAAAAATGATCATATAATGTTACTTTTTCAGCAATGAAGTTGATCATATATAGTAGGTATTACCTCCATATACAAACGAAATGATATACATGTATACAAATGGAAGTAACTTCAAGCTAGCGTCAAGAATGTTGATCCAGCTAGGCCGTACGTGCATGCTTTCTTTTTGTTAGCCTCTATCTACTATTATACATGATGAAGCTTACATTGATTAATCCAAACAAACGCGCGGTTAAACTCAAAATACGAGGGATAATGTAAACTGCTGCAGACAAGTCGCACTTGTCGCTGACTATTAATTACCTTGGACACAAACCTTAAAGTACTTGAATAAAGGATGAGTACAGCCTTAAACAATTCTTTAAGTAGAGTACTAATTAAGGCACTGTAGAAAGGGCGACGCATTCATAATAATTTAATACCTTAAATCATTCTACTAATCCCCCACTTTGGGGCTCTCTCTTCACGCCTACGCCAGTTTTTTCCCCTCATAAAGCTCTGAGGAGAAAGGAGACGCAAAACACACCTCAAGCACCAACTAAACCACCCTCTAATTAAACTCGAATTGTTGTTTTGGCTGAATCAAGTAAGCTTTTCATCAAATCCCTTTTAGTCTTAGTTCCCTATCTACCTTTTAATTATTTAGTAAACCTTTGTTGCAGGAACCCTAAAAGGGTAGGATAGCAAGCGCAGAAGATCAGATGGGGAGAGGGAAGATTGCAATACAAAGGATTGATAATTCAACGAGTAGGCAAGTTACTTTCTCGAAGCGGAGAAAGGGATTGATCAAAAAGGCGAAGGAGCTGGCAATCCTTTGTGATGCTGAAGTTGGCCTCGTAATCTTCTCCAGCACTGGGAAGCTATATGAGTTCTCAAGCACCAGGTCCGGCAATCTTTTCTTTTCCCTCTTCCTTTCTCATGATACGCATATTTGTTCCTTTTGTTTCGTATTTCTCTGGCATGATTTCATAAAATCCTTGGCATTTTTTCTCTCGGCAACAAAACCGTTTGCATAACATGGAACATTTTGAGCAAAAAGCTGCTTATATATATATATATATATTGCAGATAAGGCAATATTTCGCTGTTTGAATGTTTTTCTTCAAGCTTTTAGCTCTTCTTTTCTATTCTATCTTCCAAGAAAGCTTCACGTGTTTTCCCTAAAAAAAACAAACTCATTTCCATGAATGGAGTCAATAGCCTGCATGGCATGAAGTGGAGATCACACACTAGGATTCATGGCGTGGTGAGCCGATAGTCCTAAGGAATTTATCTCAGTACTTTATATTCTTCAACCTCCCGAATTGATCAGAGGAAAAATCACGTACTCTCATCACTCTTAATAGCTAGGCTGCTTGTATATAATTAGGATCGCCGAGGCCCTATAACAACTTCGGCAATAGGAGAATCAAGCTCAAGACTAAACAGACAGCTGCTTTGCTACTCGATACCTATACCCTAGTCTCCTGGCAAGAAAATCTAGATATATGAGCTTTCAGTTGACTCCCACTTATGATATGAAATATATATATATAGTTCACACCTAGCTAGTCAGGCATGGCGCATGTAAACTGATGAATTATAATGCAGATGTACTTATCTGGTGAATAGAAAGAATCTGATTGAATACAATCCTTTACTAATACCTTGTAGATCTCGTCGGTTACTCCCTTCTGTTCGGAATTTCCACACGACAAACAAACATGGCATCAATTTTAGAGTGTCCTCAGTTCTCCACTTCCCAAGTACATATATTCCCTACAACATATAGTAGCTAGCTAGCACCACTTGTTAGGTTGTTTATCTAGGATTCCACGCATAGCTTAAGCATTAATTTCAAGGAGATATGTAACACTTGGAATACGGAGGAGTAGGAAACAAGGGAATAATTTTGATTTAGATGGCAACACTAATTGCATGTACAATCAGGCACTAAAGATACAAATAGAAGACAATATTATTTTAACAGATAAAGGAGATTATAGAACGAGTCCATTGATCTCTATTTGGTCACACATCAATCATACCTTATCCTCCTTTACTTAGAATCTGACAAGATATGCACGATATATATCATGAGTTTATTATTCAAAGAATGAAAGTCCCACCCAGACATGATTAGGCTTTCTTCAGATCGAAACTAAACACCTTTCTTTCACTACTTTTTCTTAATTTTATCCTTTTAAAATGGGACTAGCTAAAAGAAATAAAGGATAGCAAGCTGGGTAGGACAAAGGATTATAATTATTAATTAATGAGGGTGTGATAGAAGCTGTAAGGCGCTATTTAGCATATATTATATGTAGATAGCAAAGAAACGAAGCTGGTAGATGATATATGTGTGTGTATATATATAACAAAAGAAACGAAGATGTTGAGCTCGGGATATGAGATAATGTACAAGATGTACATTAGAAGATAAATATACTGCCCGTTGATGGCAAAACTAAACCAGAGATGGACAAACCTGGATGATATTGATTTTCGAAAGCCTTATAAAGACGATTAGTGTGGAAAAAATTCAGAAAATTGGTTGACTAAAAAGAATATTGTGAAGAGAAGATCAAGAGTACATATCCTTTAAAATTTTCTACCCGAATTGCATAGTGCAATTCAAAAATAGATGGACGCTACGATCATTAAATGTTGTATGGCCCACATTAACCAAAATTTCACATGGGCATCATTAAGTACAGTACTAAGAGCTACATGTTATGTATATCTCTCCTAAATTACACCATGCAATTCGGCAGGTGCTTAGAAAAAACTTGCTTTTAAATCTCTTAGCTGCCGATCAGGTGATAGTATATATCCCCCAACTCCATATTGTTCTTGGTAAGCAGTATTTATCACTCAGCAAAAACCAAAGCCTTTGGGAGAAGAAACAACGTCCAAAGAACAAGTGGTTGAAGTCTTTAATTATTAACAATACATGCATTTCATTACCTGCATCATGCCATCTTTTAATTTTAAGAGCCAATCCTGAGTAGTTATCCTCCTAACTGCAAGCCCACAGGATGAAGGCTTGTCCCCCAAATTAATTTCTGCATGCCAGTTATATTACAACTACCTATTATCTTATATCCTCCATGAGAGAACGGGTAGAAAACAAACCAGATTAAGCTTCAATGCCCATTTTACACCATCCCTTCTGTCAGGGGTAGGTTTAAAGGGAGGTGGGGTACTGTTGCTAGAGTTCCTCCACCATCCCTTCCAGTCACTATTGACAATGAGATTCTCCAGTACTTTTTGCCATTGGATATTCAGCTAGGGTAATTGGTAAATCTCCCCCCGCGAGAGACAAAAAGTTCCCATTGGATAATAGTTGTCCATCCAAAAGTGGGTGGAGCTAGCTGCTGTCGACAATAGCGTACTTCACCTTGTTTCTAATTAGGTGCCTCTAACCCAGTAGCTAGCTTTTGCCAATTCGAGAAGTAAAATATACCAGGGCGCGCAATTAATCTCCAAAATACTTTTACCCCTAATCATATAGGCCTTAATCCATTAATTGAGTCAGATCATGGATTGCTCAGTACTATTATTGATCAAGTGCCAAAGATGTTTGGCAATATATAGCTGCTGTGTTCCAATTCCCCACCTAAAGTTCTAAACCACCATCATTTTCCGGCAAGCTGTACATCTAGCTCCCTCCATGCAACTTTCAAACCCCCCACACCGAGTTCACTACCCTGGCACAAGAAGGCTCTAAGCACGTGAACAATCTAATTTAGACTAAACTATGCGGAAAATACATAGAAGGGGTGAATAGGTTTATTACAAAATTTCTACGACCCTTAAATAATGAACAATGAATTAGAAAAACAATATTCAACCCTTTAAAAAAATCTGAACTATATGGCAATGAATGGAATCAATATCCAACGTAAATCAATATATTCAGATGTTTTTCAAATAGACTCAGATACTTTCAAATGACAACAAAACAAACTAAACAACAAAACACTAATTAACCAAATGTGCTGTCAAAACTGTGAAAAGTTCCGGTGAACTACTTTAAACTTCAGACGATGTAAAATCAGATTTGACAGATTATACAGACATAAATCAGCAAGATAATTTCTATCTAAATACACACAATAAGATGTTAAATATACTTCTTACCCAGATCTACCTTTTACCTTGAATCTTCTTGCAACAAGATTGACAATCCACCAAGATTGAGAATCTTTAATCATTTAAAAAAGAACGATTAGCAAATAACAAGATAGATATAAAACTATAACAACAACACAGATTCAACCACGATTGACACAAGAAATTGTTGACGGAGAGAAACTTCCAAGTAGAACCTCTACAAGGAAGAAAAACTCTTCGGGACCTAGTCCAGCAAACGAATCACCAGAAACTCAATCTCGGTTACACGATGATCTATAAATTCAGCAACCCTTGCTAATCTAATATCAATCGTAACCTTACTCAAACGTCCAACGTCTAAACCTGCAACTTACAGGGGAGAGGAACTCCTATCCCGATTGGTTTCTCGACTCTTCACCACGGAGCAACCTTCCAACTTGAACGTAAGTGGTTGCACCTTCAACGATGTTGGAACTCCAACACCTTTCGAACTTCAGCAACTCCGAAGCTCTCTCGTTCAATCTAGGGACTGAAATCTCGTGATCAAATTGAGAGGATGAATAAAGATCTGATATCCACGTTCAGATTATCAATCACTCTCAATAACAACAAAAACAGAAGGTACAAGATCTAGAAATGGGTTTCTTGGAGGCTTTCTTGAATCTCTGCGAAATCTTCGATTAAACATTCTTGGCACTTTGCAAAAGGTTCAGAGAGGCTTTCATTTTTAGCTGCAATTTGGACACTTTCATCCTCCCTTAATTTCGCACGAGATCGGTGCTACTGATCCGTTCATTGGCAATTGTCATTGTGCCTGCCTATATACTTTGTTATTGCACCTAATTCTCTTTTGGACGTTATAAGCATGTTAATGTTCATTGTTGATGGTCCTACCATTGCCCAACTAGGCGTTTTGGCTTAGTCATTCACGACGATCATAGATGATCTGTTGTTAGTTGAAAAATCTGTCCTCTAATAGTTGTTAGTTTAGCTATTGATGAGGATGGATGTCCCTATTTTTTCGAATGATGAGGATGGATGTCCACCTTAAGGTAGTCAATGATTACCAATAATCTAAAGTAATATGACCTATAACTTTGAAGTTTATACTAGGGGTGGGCAAAAAACCCGAGACCCGACAACCCGAACTGGCCCGACCCGTTTCCGACCCGATCGGGATTAGGCGGGTTCGGGTTCGGGTTTACATACAAATAAAAATCATTTTTCGGGTTCGGGTATATGAACAAACCCGAAATTAAACCCAAACCCGAAAATATAATGGCCTCAACTCGTGACCCGCTTTTCCCTACCCGGACCGACCCGTTTCGACCCGATATTTTCGGGTTAATACGGGTTCGGGTTTCCTCATAAATAAACCCGATATTTTCGGGTTCGGGTTCAAACTTTCGAACCCAAACCCGGTTTGCCCACCCCTAGTTTATACATTCGCCAAACTCATGATTGTTTCAACTCATTCTTTTCTTTATTTTTTGTGGTTTTCCTGTCAATAGAGCTTGAGTACTCCATCCCTAAGCATGTCACGTACTTACTGTTTTATTCTTTCAGCCTTGGCTTCTCAAGTACTTATACCCTGATACGTACACTAGAATAAGAGCTACAAATTCATGCATGTTTCCTCTTCTCGTTACTACTAAATAAATTTCAAAGCTATATATATGTCGACAGGGTATATAAATATCCTTTAGCCCTTTCAAAATCTCTATGCCATCATGTGGTGAATTTTGTAGAAACTTGAGAGGAAATGATAATTCAAAATTCTAATAAGCACAAGTCACACTTGATATTAATCCAGAAAAGAAAAACAGTAATTGGAGCCATTCAAGAAAAAATGTTCCTTTCGAACCATGTTTATTTTTGTTCTTCCTCTTTATAAGACTGTTTCTCATTGCAACCATCAGTTCTTCTAGATTCCTCAGAACTCTCTTTCTTTGATCACCGGAAGTTAATTTGGATCTCTTTCTCTCAATCAATCGCGGCACCGCCCTAGACGAGGCTGTCATTTTTATGCCATTGTGGTTGATTAGGCGTTGTCATGCAGCATGTTTCTATTAATGCAAGTTCTAGTAAAATTGGTTGATTCGATTCTGAAGGTACATGGTGAATTGGTGATGCTTCTAGTAATGCAAGTGATGGCGTTTTGTGTAACTAAGGAAGGCATCATTCATACCTACAACGCAGCCGAAATTTTGGCATGTCATAATTGTTAATTTGTACACTGCATCCACGGCTTTCATAGCCAACTTTTACAAGGTTTTCATCGACATATTTAGTGTAATATGTTCAATCTTTTGATTAAACAAATTCTTGTCTTACTCTGATGCATCCTTGTGGATCATGCGTCACAAACCGACCAGTTTGGAAGTTGGAACGCGATGGTTTTTAACCTTTTAAGATTTATGTATGATCAATCTGATCAATCTTCTAATTATTTTCACCAGCATGAAAGCAGTCACTGACAGATATAACAAGTCAAAGGAGGAACATCAGCAACTGCAGAATCCGGCTTCAGAAGTCAAGGTATACGTTCCATTAGGCTCCTATCAATGCTTCTCTGCAAATTTTCCACAATAAACCGAAGCTTTTATTGCAAAATGGTTGCTTCCGGACGTGCTAAAGTTGCTATTATGATATATAGCCCAAACACAGGTTCATGTATATACATCCAGGCACTGCCAATGATTTAGATGCTCTATACTCCCCCACATCTTCGTGAGCATTAACTGGAGACCAGCTCTCAGGAAATTCTTCAAGACCTTGGAAGTATTATATTGCTCTACTTCCTTTGAGTGTGCGTGGTAATAGTTATAGCTTCCCTGCACCTACATGCTACCTTCTAGATTGATAGAATCCAAACATTCAAAATTCACTTTGCACTAGCAGTATCCATGCATTGGATAGAGAAATTCCCATTTAGTGTCTTGAAAGATATAAGCTGTCCTCTATGTACAGAGTGAAGGTATACTAGTTGATACTGTGAGAAATTCCCCTTTTTTTTTGGGGGGGGGGGGGGGGTGAAGGTATACTAGTTGATACTTCTACTCAATATCGTAATGTTTGAGGACATAACAACTCCCAGTTTGTGATCACCAGCCAACTGCGTTGTCGTAAAAACAAAAGAAATAGCCTCACAATTTTCTAGAATCCTGCTTGGCCAAGTCAAACGAACTATCTTTTAATGGAATTTTGCTACCAAGAAAAGAACTCAGAAAACCGAAGTTCCAAGGGCAACGATTTTGCAAGAACTCCCTTCCAACTGTCACACCTATTGTTCAAACACACCAATTCCCACATAAAGACAGCTTACTTTCTTTTTGTCCCTCGCTTCTTATCTTCCAACATCCTCCAAGACGCAAGTTAAACATAGCAGAGCTCATAAAGACGGCTTACATTCTTTTCGCCCCTCGCTTGTTATCTTCCAACATCCTCCAAGGTGCAAGTTAGACATAGCAGAGCTCACCATTTCCTTCGCTGACAGCTGAGATAAACAACATAATCACAGTTTATTGGTTAAATAATACGTAGGTAAAAACAATATTAGGATTACAATTGCAGAAACATGATCACGAGAATAGATTTCATGTATACTTCAGACATCACAAAACTATGAAATTAGTACTTCCATGATGCCTTATAATCAACGTTCACTTCTTTTCAAGATTAGCATATATATCTCTATATGTAGATATATATGTGATTGATTTCAATCTGAATGTAGTACATATATTGTAAAATGATTTGACTGCATGCAGAGCAGGAAGAGCATATGAGAAAAATGATCAACTATGTTTAATCATTTTGCAAAAGGATTTATATAGCCTACCCAAGCAAATGTTCCTAAGGCTTGGTTGGCATATAAAGCCAAACAACAACGTAATACTATTTCATCTACTTATTTGTTTACACTAGCAATGTCGCAGACATTATCTGCCAACCAGTAAATGCTATCC
Source organism: Myrica gale (assembly GCA_963930655.1). Taxonomy (NCBI): domain Eukaryota; kingdom Viridiplantae; phylum Streptophyta; class Magnoliopsida; order Fagales; family Myricaceae; genus Myrica; species Myrica gale. Next base: position 22,996,376 of record OZ005614.1, on the reverse strand, counting down.
CCCACCCAAGCTGTTGACACTTCTGCAATGTTGGAGCCCAATTCCATTATAAGATTGTACGTCTTGACGAAGCAGTTGAGCAAAACACATAAAAGGATTGGAACCGTCAAACTGTGAAAATTTTTGAATTATGGTAGTCTTGCAGATTGCAAGATATGGATGGGCATTTTGCTCAAACTAGTAATGGAATGACACTAAGTTGGATGTAGTCATTGCATGTTAAATCAACCACATTGCAATGAAACGTTATCATTTTGCCCCATTGTTCAGAATGCACATATTTGGAATGCATGTAGGCACGTCCGACATTAGGATGTTCCTAGATACTTGCATTTCATCTAGAGTGGAAACTAATTTGCAGAGAATATGATGATCATCCTGGAAAAGAGGATGTCTGCATGTATTATGTCAATGGTAACATGAATTAAGGAGATCTTTCCATAAATGCCAACATTTATCGGAAAAGAGGTATCAATATTCAAATGCACACTGATATTTTTTCTACAATCAGTTGTGCTTTCAGCATACTTCATTCAGATCAACCTTAAAAACAACTGTAAATCTATACCATTAACTTCTGTAAGATTTTCATTGAGGAAAAATTCATAGCTAAGCCTCATCATTTGTAAACACCTTTGTCAGTGATTGACGGATAGCAAATTGCTTAATGTAATAAATCACCATTGACCCATGACCATCAGCCAAGTCAGTATGCAAGAGTGGAGCACAAATCAGTGGACCATTACCCAACTCAGAAATAGATATTACGGTTGCACCTTAAACGATTGCCTACATATAAGTGAAACCAAAAAGATAGCTACTGATTTGGCGAAAATCAGCATAGGACTGTACTTAAACTTCTTGGAAACAATTGGATACAATAGTTAACGTTCATGGATACATTTTTCAATCTTTATGTTTCTTTGTAGTCAGGATAGAGAAAAGAACCTTGTAGCTTTGATGCACTTTTTTGTCTTTCTGTGCTTGCTAGTTTTGGCAAACGGAGGCGGCACTCGTAAGGCAACAACTTGAGAACTTGCAAGAAAACCACCGGTACAATATTTCTCCTTTAGCTTAACCCCAATAATATTTCAAAAGGCAGGGATATTGTGGTAAACCTGAAAGTATTAGAGATGAAAATCCATATAAGTTGGCTATTTTACAGATTCTATACAGAATGCTGGTACGTTGCTAACAGAGCAATTATTTCGGTACAACAAAGATAAGATAAGTATCTCAACTACAAGATTGAAATATATTCTGACACTGAAGAACAGTCATAGACATCCAAGAAGCAGTAACGCATAAACTCTAACATAAACTCAGAACGGCCAGTAGTAACTAAGTAAATAACTAACACATTCAAAGTATAAGATTAGATCCAGATAATGTACACTATGGAAAACAAATCCAAATCCCAGATAACTTACTATAGGTCTATCCAACATTATAATGAGAATCATGCAGCCTACCCCAAGTTACATGAACCATATAGTAGCAAATAATATATGTGCTTCAATGATGGTGAATGACGTAACATTCCTGAGAAAGTAATGTTCCTATTGGATACCTGTTGGAGAATATAAACCTAAAATTCAACGGTTAATCTACATTGAAATGTCATGATACAGCAGGCATATGATGGGAGAACAACTTTATGCGTTGGGTGTCAAAGACCTACAGAATCTGGAGAATCAATTAGAAATGAGTTTGCAGGGTGTGCTTATGAAAAAGGTCAGAAACCTAATGTTCATGGAATATTTAGAATATATTCCCTCTCCCTCTCCCTTCTTCAGTGGGTGTGTTTTCTCTGGGTGTATGTTTGAAGGATGTGGAGGTTAATCTGATACACATGCAACAAACTAAACATGCTTTTGTAACATCTGCAGGAACAAATATTAACTGATGAAATACTAGAATTACGCCAGAAGGTCTTTCCAGAAAAACACTATTTGTTCTTTGCCACAATTTTTCTCAGCAACTATCTATTTCAGTCATAACAGCTACTTCTTTTTTAACAGGGAAACCTTATCCATCAGGAAAATATGGAACTGTATAAGAAGGTAAACCTTATACGTCAAGAAAACATGGCATTATACAAGAAGGTATTCTCGTCTACAGCTCTACAAACTCCAACCATCCATAAAGAACTTATAATCCATCATTGCAACCTTTGAAACAGTAAGATAGTAAACTCTTACAATTCTTGAGCATAACGATCAGGCTCATGTCTCAGGTTTACGGAACAAGGCATGCAAATGCAGGAACCATAAGTCCGTTTGTTCCATATGAAAATAACACCAGAGAAGGCTTGGATGTCCCTATCCATCTTCAGCTATGCCAGCCTGAGCAACAAACTTATGAGACGCCAGCAAGAGAAACAGAGTAAAAGTAGAAATTTTTTCAGGACCTTCAAGAAATTAATTGACAACTGAATCTCTTTCTGCCTCTTAGTATTGATCCCAAGTATAATTCATGAACTGCAGCGGAGTACAACTATATCAAACAAATGCACCAAGGATTTTGGACTAGTATATTCGACTTTACTCTGAACAAATAATGGAGCACAGAGGAACATGCATCTTGGAGTGAGATGAGATAGATAGCATCCAATCAACATGATGAACAGTATATGTTTTGTATGAAACAGGCTACAGTTTCAGTTGAAATTATTGGTGCATCACATATTTATTGTATCTACATAACGTGAGTTCTGCAAAGTCTAAATGGATAAATGAAAGTTTCTAATTTTCCGACTCTAAAAACAAAGTCCGATCAGTAACAATTATACTATTCTCGTCTTGATAAGCTCTATTATTATTATCGGTTCATTTAAGCCTGACTGCTACCTAATCCTACCACACCTGCCTCCAACTGAACGAAGGTCTTATTATACGATCATGTAACCAATACTGAAAATCCGTTACTCTAGCTGAGTCTGATTATAAATCAAAACAAATAGATCACCACGATTAACCAAAACCGGAGAGACAAACCAAAACTAGAGAGTAACGAGAAACTTGGCGACTTATCTATGAAGCAAAATATTGATCTTGAACCAGAAGTTTCTCAATAGCAAAACTTGACTGAATGAAAGCAGCAACTACACGGTTGTTGTTTCAACCTTCAATTGTTATAGGATCATCTACTTGTTGGGAAAAGCGTCACGAAAATTCAAAGAAAGGAACACCAAAAATTACATGGTTCGGCCCCAATCCAGCCTACGTCCACCCCAGAGCAATTTTATTAAGAATGCCTAAGAAAATTACTCTACCCGCCCAATACAATAGCCACACCACCCTCTTTCTTTTCCTCTCTCTCTGCCCAAGACTCACGTCTCACGTCCCACTTTTCTCCTATAACATAAGCCTATATTTATAGGGAAAAGTACAAAGAGAAACCTAAGAGAAAACCCAGATAAACTAGAAGTAGGGAGGAATTAGACTTTCACTATAAGTCTACTTCTATTCCAAGTCTATCTCATATGGGTGTAGACCCAACAAATCTCCCCCTCCACACCCATAAGAGAAGAATTTGTTCCTGACATCTTTCGGTTAAGTGCTTCCCGGGTTTCCATCAGTAGAACCTTCCTGCAACTTTGGTGTCTGTTGCTCCCCCTTGCTCACCACCACTTGCATCCTTATTCTACTAGCACTCCAACCTCGTCCTTGTCACCAGACGACCACACTTTCATCCGAGTGTCCTGCACCCCCGCATAGGGTGCCCGCATCCCCTGCTTGTACCGCCGGACCCATGTAGAACAATATCTCCCCCTGCTCTTGCATCTCCACCGGCTAGTACCAAGCATCTTCGTTTCCAATACGAAGTCAGAGTCAACAATCAACCGGCATATAGCCTTCAGGTTGATCTTCTTCCACTTTGCCTCATCAATCCCCTCCGGTTTCTTGCCCTTGTTCTCCAATGAATCGTACATATCCTTCCCATAAAAAATATCCTTCATCTGTGGCTTCCAGTTCATGTAATTCGCAACAGTCAACATCATTATACCGGTAACCATACTCTCCGCCATCTTAATTCACACTGCTCAAGGCCGAATTTCACAATTTTGACTACACCAGTAGATCTGGGATGACCTAAAACCTTAGGAACTGGTCTGACCTGCTTGAAAACCGGCCTAAAAGCCCCTAAACCGGCCAAAGAACCACACTGAACAAACAAAAAAAATCGGAATATTCTCTACTGACGTGGTACGCTGACTAGTCCCCTGTTGACGTGGCAATGCTGACGTGGCGGACGACGTGACACTATTGACGCAGAACTCTTGGGACTCACTGCTGACGTGGCTATGACGTGGATGTTGATGTCACAGGACACTTGGCAGTGTACTGGGGACGTGCGCGTGGGAGAGTGAAGCCCACTCGCCCTAGATCTCTACGGCGCGTGGACGGTGCTTTTCCGACTTCCTGTGGCGCGTGGAGGCGCGTCCCAGAGTTCCTGACGACGTGGTTTCGACCAACGGCTCCGTCTTGAACTTCTCTGCAGGCTAGTGCTCTCCAATCTCTCATCAGACCACTTTGAATTTTCGGACCTTCTCTGCTTCTCCCGAAAAAACGACTCCGTCTCCTCGAACCAGGCTCCGATACCACTTGTTGGGAAAAGTGTCACGAAAATTCAAAAAAAAAAGAACACCAAGAATTACGTGATTCGGCCCCAATCCGGCCTACGTCTACCCAGAGCAATTTTATTAAGAATGCCTAAGAAAATCACTCTACCCGCCCAATACAATAGTCACACCACACTCTTTCTCTTCCTCTCTCTCTGCCCAAGACTCACGTCTCACGTTCCACTTTTCTCCTATAACATAAGTCTATATTTATAGGGAAAAGTACAAAGAGAAACCTAAGAGAAAACCCAGATAAACTAGAAGTAGGGAAGAATTAGACTTCCACTATAAGTCTACTTCTATTCCAAGTCTATCTCATATGGGTGTGGACCCCAACACTACTCTCTAGACATGTTCTAATTATTGAGTTACGCGTTCGTTTTTTTCAGCAAGTGAGCACTTAAAAATTTTGAGGCATTTAACAGTCATTGCCCATCAAAGAACGAAAGTTTCTCCTTATGGTGTATGTGAACCATGTGATACGGAAAAAGACGAAAAAGAAACTCTGCACATGATAGGGTACCCCTTAACAAGCTAAGCTACCACTGTTCCAGAAACAAAATTACAAATTGGTAATATGTTGGTGAACAATTGGCAGATATTTGCATGAGCCCACCAAACAAAGAGTTGGACAGTAAGGCCAAAATCAAATTGAGAATGTAGTACATGTAAACATATCTATTCACCTGAAGATTCATCTAAACATTACGAAAGAAGGCCGGTGAAACCGACTTCTGCTATTTTCAGCACCCAAAACAAAAAAGGAGCCAAGAAAAGCACCCATTTCGTATTGTATGGAAATATGATTCAGGGAATCAATGAACATCAGGAAACTGCATCGAGCCCCCGTTTACATACACATATACGCATACGAGGACACCAGGGAAACTTCCTAAAAAAAAACCAAGCTCACGTCACGTGTCGTACATTCAAAGATGACAGGAATAAGCAGTAGAAAACATCAACAACGTGGGCAAAAAAAGCTGAATGATCCATTAATGTAACGAGTAATACAATCTGACGAATACCATGCACATGAAAAAGGGGGGGGGGGTATATGAGAGGAATGAGTTTCGAAGTGAATGAGAACAGAGAGGAGAGGATCCCATTCGCACCTGTAGTGGGCAGCTTTCCATGACGGTACACAAAACGGAGAGAGACGAGGTAGATATAAATATCTAGTCCGAAATATCTACTTGCTTTATTCTTTTTTTTTATAAGCATCTACTTGCTTTATTCATTCCGCTACTTATCGTGCTTGGGGCCCATGTAATATTCAGGATTTCTTGGGCTTTGGCATAGCCCAGTCTTAAGTCCATAGCCTTTTTCTCCAACGCAAAAAGGTTTTTTTCTCGGATAATTGAAAAGGTGTGTTCTTTTTCTCTCCCTCTTTTCGTTTTAGTTCCAATGAGTACCATGATATTGAATTTTGGATTGAAATTGCTCACCAAAACCAAGATTTCCCTTCGTATTGACAAACATACTATTAACAACCGATTGTATCCACCAAAATTAAGATGTCCTAGAATGATTTAGCATTTTATAAAAAACAAAATTGTGAATATTTATGTCGGTAGGAGTTTTATAGGCTTTTATATAAAAATTAGTGAAATTTTTAAATTTTATTAGAATTTGTAAAATGGTGTAGAGAGTTCTTAGAACAAATAGAATTCTTAAAATCCTATCCATTATTTTAAATTTCAATTGGTTCAGATTTGTCATAATGGTGGCGTTTGTTTCCGGAAAAATTGGGCATCCACCATTTCGAGCATCATTAAAAATTTAAAAATAATATTTTTTTTTTCATCAAATAATTCTTTATCATTATAATATTCACTTAAATATTCTCTCTCATCACTTTTTCATCAACTCTCATAAAATATCTTTACTTTTTCACCAACCTCAATACCCCAACATTTTCACCAGTCCAAAATTTTCACAAACAAACACCACCAATTAGCATATCTCGCGGTTAAAATATACATAATATAATAAAAAATCAAAAGATTAGCTATGAGTTATTTATATATATATATATACTGTAAACTGACATTTAGACCATTTTAAAGGTAATATTAATACTAGTAACAAATGGTGATATTATAAATCAGCGACTAGACTGGTTAATATAAGGTTATTCGTTTTATTGCTTAGAAATGATTGAGTTGATACGAAGCAGATTCTAACTATTCAATTTAAAAGTGACGATTTAGATTTAAAGAAATTCAAAGACAATAGCTCAATCATTAGAAGGATGGATTTTTATTCATAGATGAACCATTCTCACTCAGTTGGCGTGAGTTCAAATTCTATTACATGCAAGCAAATCCTGGAGTTAAATAATATTTGTACTGTGAGACCATACAATATTTAGATATTCAATTAAAATGGAAGTTGATCACAATTTGGTTATAGAAAACTATAAAAAGATCCGAACCATATAGTATTATAATAATAAGAGTTTGCACTAAATATCAGTGACGGACCTTTGTCGTTCGTTTTAGGGATGTCCAAAAAACCAGTCAGACCGACTGGACCGGCCAAACCGGATCGGTTTTGGCCAACTCGGACCAAGATCGGTACACTTCGGTCCGGTTCCGATTTACCCATGTGGGAAACCGAAACTGGACTGGAGTATACCGCTCCAAACCGGTCCTTACCGGTAAACCCCAAAAAAACTTAAAAAAATCTAAAAAAAAAAAAATGCTAATCGGCCCAAACCAACCAACCTAGACCGGTCAATTCGGACCAAAACCGAACCGGTTCTATTAGAATGACTGATCCGGTCCGATCCGATATGTACCCTTTACAAAATATCTGGTTTAACCGGCCGAATCGAACCATGGACAGCCCTAATTCGTTTATAGTGGCCGGATTTAAGTAATCCCATGAGTTATCTTTCCTCGAACTTCTAGTAAGATATAGGAAGTAGGTTTACGACACTAAATGCGAATACTTTCTAGGCATACGGTAGGTCGCCATCACATCGCAACATGATGCCCTTTGAATGCAATGTAACGAAAGCTGCACAAAGTAATATGGAGAAGGGAAGATTGGAATAACCAAAAAAAGAAAACCAGAAAAGCAAACCGGTACCACACTGGCACTTTGCACGTTTTCTGTGGCCTCTATCTTGGTTCTTGGCCTTTCTCCAGCTATGTATGTCAACTAGGCTGGGCCTACTTCGGCTGCTACCCAATGAAGGCAGAGTTAGCCCGTATGGGCACATGTAAACGTGGGTCCCGGCACAACTTCATCTGAGTACACCAGCTGTTTGTACGTTGTTACTCTTGCTCTGTTAGATCTGGTAATAGGGGTGAACAGAACCGGACCGCAGATCTGGTAATAGGGGTGAACAGAATCGGACCGCAGACCGGACCGGACCGGAAATCCGGTCCGGTCCGGACCGGATCGGATAAATTCGGTTATCCGGTCCGGTCCTCTTTAATAATAAATGCGGTCCGGACCGGATTGGACCGCATTTATTAAAAAAATAAAAAAATATATATTTTTTTATATTTTTAATACAAATTATAAACATAAAACGTTTAATTTTTATCTAAATTAAAACTTAACATTTTTATATACACTTCCCATTTGAAATTAACCTAAAAAATATTTTGAAAAAATTTTAAAAAATTTTAAAAAATTAAAAAAAATTGAAAAAAATTAAAACCGGTCCGGACGGACCGCATTTAGTGAAACCGGACCGGACCGGACCACTTATAAGTGGTCCAGTCCGGTCCTATATTATTTAAGGACCGCAATGCGGTCCGGACCGCATTCCGGTTGTGCAGCCCTATCTGGTAATGACAATTGGCAAAAGTGATTTTTGTATGCAATGAAGGGGATGAAGTCTTGGTCATGTTCGTTTCCTTACATACATTAGAATTTAAATTATCACATTGGTCATGTTCGGCAAATATAGCTGGATCTAAAAATACAGTCTAAAATTTTTCAATTTTACCCTAGAAAAATTGATGTTAAATGACCAAGGTATCCTCCAATAAAACGTGAATAGCAGAAAAATAGAAGAGTAAAATGGAGTTATGAAAAACATTTGGCCGCCATCGTTTAGTGCATTAATACTCGGAAAAGTTGAATGGACGAAAAAATCGTTCTTGATGCATCATTGTTGATGCTTAGTTAAGGGTAATATGGTCATTTTGTCTGACCACATCTGACAGCCGCTTTTGCCCCAGCAAGGCTTTAGCATGGTCAAAGCACATCCCTGTCATACCCGCAGTGTGTCAGTAGCGTGAATCATGCTTCTTCTCTTCTTCTTTTTTTAACGGCATTTGTGTTTGTTTTTTTCTTCTTCTTTTTTTAATTTTTTTTAACCACATTAATAATTTGTCTTTTTCTTCTTCTTCTTCTTCTTCTTCTTCTTCTTCTTCTTCTGTTTTCTAAATACTTTCAAATATTTATATTATAATAAAAAGAAAAAAGAAATTCGAAATTATAATAAATATTATAAATAAACAATATTATTTTATATTTTATCTTCCTCACTTATCTCAATAAAATTTATCTACCAACAACCTTAAAAATCATCATTACTTTTATTACACCTCAACAACTTCTACACAAACACCAATACAACTCTAACATCGCATAAAAATTCTCAAAACACCTCAAATCCTAAAAATTTCCCCTAGTTTGGGATCAGCATGCCACTTCTTAAGAATGATGAACCGATCAACAACCCATTGATGAGCAGCCAGAAGTTTTTTACACAAAGAATGTCACTTTTTACCCTTTTTCTTTTGGACCATTGAATGCACAAGAATGAAGAGTAAAGAGTAAAGACAAAGCTCAACTTATTGATCTTCTTCAAAGTTATGGGTAGATCCATTATTTGCTTTTTGATTACTCCTACCAGCATGTTATACGTATGGCGCGCACCAAAAGGGAACCCAAAGAAAGAAAGGGAGAAAAAAGAGAGAAAGAACAAAGGATCATTTAAGATGTAGATGAAGAATTACTGCGAAAATACGATAGATCAAAAAAAGTACAGTAACAACCAAAATTACAGAGCTGCTGAGTAAACCCAAATATGACTTCACTCTTTGATCAAGTCCCATCTAACATCTTCAAACACTTTATAATGGCGTCCCGGTACTTCAACGTGAGACCCCTCATCAAAATTCTGCGAATAGCTAACAGCATCATAGTGGAAAGACAAAGGTTTTGAGCCATAGAAGTTCTTACTGTCTCTAACCAGCCTCCTAAGAAGATTTCTCAATCTCCAGCTTCTTCTGCCATGGCTGCAGCAGTGGATGCGAGAGTACTCCATTTCTTTTGGCATGGGAAAGCAAGAGGCCGGGGAAATCACACTCTCAGACACGCATAAAGATCGCCGGCGGGTCAGATCCCTCTCCATTTCAATACCAATATGGCTTCGAGCTAGATGATCGATAGCTGCAATGCTGCCCAGCTTCTCATATATGATATATGGTGCCTCAATAATTACGTGAGCTAATGAGAAGATGATGCATTTCTCTAGCTAGTTGGTAACGAGCGTATACGTAGTAAATGCCATTTTGTACTAGTTTTGTGGGCCTTACCAACGTTTTCCATTTTGTTTTTCAGTATTCTCACTTTACTAGCAACTTTGTCGTGCAGGCATGACAGTTAAAAAACGGACACATAAATAATACAACGGACAAGAATTGCGGGTCTCATCCCATTTAAACAAGATAGAATATCACTAAAGGGATTTGGTTGGCTCCGTGATTTACACTTGATTATCACCAAAACCTCAAGTATCTTTAGAGCTTTTAATTTGATAATTGCTCGATTTGGGTGAAACGGAGGAATTACAGAGATTTTAAAATCAATCGAGGTGTGTAAACTGACTCCAATATCCGATTAAAAAAAGATATACTATCTACTATCTATCATGCATTATTTGTAGGTAAATCGGTGATTCAAAAGTGCATGTAAAGGAGCCGCGCGACCCCATGAAGTGACTTCCGCAACCAAGTTTTGAACATTAATGGACACATCTGCAGACAAACAACTCTGTGATGTAATGGCAACATTGGCTTTTTATTACTTGTTGTTCTTTGATTTAAATCTTGATCTTGAATATATATATTGGTGTAAGGTGAAACTTCATGAAAAGAACATTCTCCTACATGAATCCTACCTGCTGATAATTGAAAGAGAGTATCTGCATGAGTGATCTGTTGATTGAACAGCTCGATTGCTATTTTTCAAAGCATATTAGTGGTAGTTGTTGTCTAAAGAAGCATTTGACACCTCCACTTGAGTGTGAAAAGATTCTAATTTTAATAATGGACCGATCAATTCATAACATGCTAATCCAACCACAATATGAAATCATTGAGTGATGAATTCTCAGGGCAACAAGAACAAATAAAAATAAAATAGAAAATATATATACTTTTAAAATAATAAATTAATATTTTATGTTAGGGTTTGATTCAAATATACGAAATTTGTTGTTCCGCACCCAATTTGATTCAAAGATTTAATAGAATGAATTTTCCTCTGAAAGAAAAATATGAAATTTTGGAAAGAGAAATAGATCATATTGCAGGGAATATTGAAGTACTGGCCTGGCAGGCAGAAAAAGAAAACAAATAAGGGCGTAGAGATCATGTGATGGGGAACAGCCACACATTCACTGATTCACCGGCCTCACCCACCAGAATTTGTGGGGACTTGCTCCTTGTCGTATTTCTCAAATATTGCGAAGGACGACAAAAAGGAAAAGAAAATAAAAACAGTGGACAGTGTCAGATGCGAACATTTTAGCACCTAGGATTTGGTGAAATTGTCTTCCTTCTTATCTTTGTTCTGACGCTCTTGGATTCCTTTTATCCCTCGCCCTCTTAACTAAAAGATCTGACCATTAACGATAACGATCCTTACCATCATTTGTCATTTTGAAGATTAATCCGCACTTTAACCAGCCCCTAATAAGTGAACTTCAAGGTAATGTTATGGTCTGTGACATCCTCATTATTTGTACCTGTAGGTTATTAAGAGACGCATTACCTACTTAGAACAGGCTGAAAATCAATGGAGGATGATTTTGATTTTGGTAGGGATGTTTACCGAATCATTAGGAGTCGGAGAGACAATATATAACACCGACTTTGTCGAAGTTTAGATTTCACCTCCAACTCCCACTAAGTGTAAGTTGATTCCGAACTAATCAATTAGAGTCAACTCGGAGTCGAACTGTCTAGACATACGCAGTTTAGAATTTTTGTTGGGTTACTTGTACAAATAATAAATTTTTAATTAATAGATTTAAGTATATATAAGTTTTTTTGGATTCAAAAGGGAAGTTAAATCAAAGTCGGCTATATGGACTCTAAGGGGGCGTTTGTTTGTCAAAATTTCGGGGAATATTTCCAAAATTTTGAGAATCTTGTTGAGTTAGAAGTTTTTTGGGGTTTGTGAAAAGATGTTATAATTTTGAAATATTTTAAATAATTTTTGAAAATTTTAAGGTAATTATAAAGGGTAATAATTGTAATTATTTGTTTATTTATTTGTTTATTATTTTTCTTAGTTTACTGTCTTCATATGCTTTTGTCTTTTTGTGTTCCCTTAACTTTTTTTCCAATGTGTTTGGCGCCAATTGCATTCGGCTGCTGCCTGCTTCGGCTGCAGTTTTTTTTTTATTTATTTAACGACAACTTATTGCGCAACCCAAGATAGCTGAACGTCTTCCGTCTGTTTTTTTTCTTATGTTTTGCAGGCTGTCAGGTACGGTTTAAATGGGTTGGTCGGGTGACTCCGAAATTTCGAGTAAACAAACTGCCCCTAAATCTGACTTCGACTCTGACTCTAACCAACTTGACTATGATTGTGTTTGAAAAATAAAATTTTAGTGTTGTTAAAATTTTAAGTATTGAATTGATAAAAAAGTGAGGAGAAAAATTGAAAAAATTGGTATGAAAGTGAAAAAATATATAAAAATTGATGAAAGAGTGATTTGTAACGATGATAACTAAAATTTTATTATACAGATAAAGCCTATATCGGGCCGGAGTTGGTTTTAAAGTCATTTTACACAATTCAAAATTTGAAAAGAAGATGTGAACAGAAAAAGTTAGCGAGTTCTCTCCTCTCTTTCTTTGAAGGAATGGGATGAAAAGCCATGGTCTGTTGATGAAAAACACTTCTTCTGCTCTTCATAAACCTGAATTAAGCCGAGAGTGAATGCGATCATATATTGGTCCTCTTGGTTTGTATCCCAATTTACAAAAAGTCTCTCAACGAGACGGCATTTTTGTGATAAATTTGAATCATTATTTTACCTTTGAGCGATTAAATAAACATGCTGGAATAGCTCAGTTGGTTAGAGCGTGTGGCTGTTAACCACAAGGTCGGAGGTTCGACCCCTCCTTCTAGCGGTCAGAAAGATGTACTTTTTCTTTTTCCCACCCACACTTCTTTAATTGACCTGTACAATGCCTCATTGCGTCCAACCCAAATCCTGGTCAGCCCTTAATCTCGGACCATCTGTGTCGGGCTATTCTTCTTCTTTAATCGTGATTAATGGCGCCCTATTTCTAGACTGGACAAGTCTTGGGCTCTGAATTCTGTCAGGCCCATGTTAATTGAAGCTAATTTTGTCTGGTATCCGAGCCCCAACGGCCAAACTTTGACGACGATCTCCGATAAAATGACACGAGTTGGTAGAGGTCCCACATGAACTATTCAATGCTTCGGTGTCGAATTTTGTCCCTTAAAAACATCGCATCCTATCATGTTATATCCATAAGGCTCACTTTGTGGCTAAGGAAATAAGAAGTTCGGATAGCATTTTCATGGCTGACTTTTTGCGTAATGTACCTCTAAATTGCTCCCATTTTAGCGTCCTAGAAAAAAAAAACAAACTTATTTCCTCGTTGAGCTATTGGATCATTACTGTTCTTTGTTGCATGGATGTTCACAAGTAGTATCAAAACTCTTGAAGAAATCTACCTTATTGATTGCTATAAAAGCTCCAAGGGATTTGAATTCACTCAATAAAAAATTTTAATTCATGCAACCAGTTGGAGCTAACTGAGCTTTAACCGAAAAACATACGGTGGAGGCGCTGGCGCCACGTCTTTTTGAAGCAAAATAGTCTGGAGTGGGATAACAAGCTGCACAACCAACCTCGGACAAGGACAAATCCGAAAAAAAATTAAATTGAAAAAAAAAAATTCTTCAACCACCAAAATCTCACCCACATATACCAGGGAACGATACACTATCAACGCGGAAGAAATACAGAGTGTGGGAAGTTAGAGAGAGACAGAGATGGCAATGGCAATGGCGCTTCGCAGGATTGCGTCCTCTGTTGACAAGCCGATTCGTCCTCTCTTCAATGGCGGTTCCCTCTATTACATGGTTCTTTCTGTTCATTCTTTTATTCATTCCTTTTACTCTTCTTTCAGTGCTTAAAATTTGCTCCTTTCTCTCGACTTTAGCAATTTTTCGTTTTACAGTCATCGTTGCCTAATGAGGCTGTGTACGAGAAGGACAAATCCCGTGTCACAGTGAGCTCATTGATCCTTTTTTTCTTTATACGTACTTACGATTTACGAACGTAGGTGTATATGGATGTGAGTATATATGTGTGTGGGAGGTGTGGATCACATTTCTTACGTTGATACTTATGCTTTTGCAATGACGTACATGTACTATTGGTTTTCTTATAGTGGCCGAAACAGTTGAATGCTCCGCTTGAGGTTGTGGACCCGGAGATTTCAGATATCATAGAGCTTGAGAAAGCAAGACAATGGAAGGTAACACTTGCTCATTTCTGCTCAAATTAGCAAGCATTCTGGTCGTAGATTGTTAGGATGGGATCATAACTTTTGAAACTATCTATGTGTCCTATTGAATTCGTCCCAACATGTTTTTTTCTGTTTCTTTTCCACTCTGTCTTAGAAAACTAAGGAACGTGATTGGAGATTCTATAGTTTCCTTATTTTTCATGGGGCACTGTCCTGCCGATTCTTTGCAACTGTCTGAGCGTGAATGGTTAAGCTCCAGCTCAAGTAATAGTAGCAAAGCTGCTCAGGAAAAAAAAAAGTGGCAAGGCTAGGTACTTAGTGTTATTGGCTTACAGCTTAAGCTCTCGGTTAAGTGGTGTCCAATATGGTATATCAAATCCAGGACTTAAACTACATCTCACGTTTCTCTATAGCTTGGTTGTCTGATCAGAGTTTACCATAGTTTCTCATCTCTTATTGGATTTCATTATTGTGTTGGTGAAGGGGCTAGAACTTATACCATCAGAGAACTTCACTTCTTTGTCTGTAATGCAAGCAGTTGGATCGGTCATGACTAACAAATACAGTGAAGGATATCCTGGTGCTAGATACTATGGAGGAAACGAGTACGTGGAGTCTTCTCAATCTCTTTCTACTTCTTGTTGTTGATGTGTTGCAATTAACTTCTTGTTAGGCTGCAGATACATTTTGATACATACAAGCATGAAACAGGTACATTGACATGGCTGAAACCTTATGCCAGAAGCGTGCTTTGGAAGCATTTCGGTTGGATCCAGCAAAATGGGGAGGTAAATATGTGTTACTTTTAAGTCGCAATCAGCCTCCAGATAGTTGTTTTTTCTTTTCTTGCTTTTTTTAGATTAAAATTTTCGTTTATTTGTAGGCTTGAAGCTTGCTGAAAACATGTGCATGATTTATGTCTCAAAATCTTTCTCAATCAAATACATCTTAGCTGTGTGTAGCGATGTCCAGCAAGAAATTATAAGTTCTAACTGGTCGTGAAATATAATCAGAACCTCTCCTCTGCTCACTAAGACCTTGTTAACCCAATTGGCTTGACTTAGATTAGAATGTGATTGTTTGCAAGCTTTCCTAAACTTAATGTCACCTTCCATGTTGCAGTGAACGTGCAGCCACTATCTGGGTCCCCAGCTAATTTCCAAGTTTACACTGCGTTGTTAAAACCTCACGACAGAATCATGGCTCTTGATCTTCCTCATGGTGGGCATCTTTCTCATGGCTATCAGGTACTTACAGTATTTCTTTACCCTGAATCCTGATCATTATGAAGCGAGAATTTATTTTATCTTTATTTAGCATACAATGATCGTCAAATTTATCCTGTTAAGGTCAAGCATTGAAGTGGATTCAATCGATTGACTTGTAACAAGTTTTGGCGAACTCTCCCTGTTTATATGCTAATTTTGGGTTGCCTGATATGGATGTTACATAATTTTTTGTGTTATAATGCAGACTGACACCAAAAAGATATCTGCAGTCTCTATATTTTTTGAGACAATGCCATACAGATTGAATGAAAGCACTGGCTATATCGACTATGACCAGGTACTTAGCAGCTCAATTACCCCCCACGTTTGTTTTCTCTTTTGACTTTTCAAATTCCCCTGTATTTGTGTAAGCAGAAGACTTTGTAATGATGAAAACATATCATTTAAAATTGCAGTTGGAGAAAAGTGCCACTCTCTTCAGGCCGAAGTTGATAGTTGCTGGTGCTAGTGCTTATGCACGTCTTTATGACTATGCACGTATTCGCAAGGTAAAGTCATTTAGATTGATCTCTAGCATTCAGTTATCGTGTCATAGTATGAACGGCTTTTCCCTTATGCGATGATCTTGAGGATCCAAGGTTATATTTACTTAATATTTGCAGGTCTGTGACAAACAGAAAGCTATATTGTTGGCTGATATGGCACATATTAGTGGGCTGGTGGCGGCTGGTGTCATCCCTTCACCCTTTGATTATGCAGATGTAGTGACCACCACAACTCACAAGTCACTTCGTGGGCCACGTGGAGCCATGATTTTCTTCAGGAAGGGGGTAAAGGAGATTAACAAACAAGGTCAAGAGGTGAGATGCTGTGAAAAATCACATGTGAACACATTGACTCTTGCCATGT
Organism: Myrica gale; assembly: GCA_963930655.1. Lineage (NCBI taxonomy): Eukaryota > Viridiplantae > Streptophyta > Magnoliopsida > Fagales > Myricaceae > Myrica > Myrica gale. The sequence goes on along the minus strand of OZ005614.1, from coordinate 22,979,844 downwards.
CAACTCCGGTTTTACTCATTATACTCAGTTTTAGGCATTTATGTGATTTTATTTTTAGCTATTACATTAATTTTGTTGTGTAGCTCGATCTTAAACCTTTTATGTTCCGTGAAGGTGTTATATGATTTTGAAGACAAAATAAATCAAGCCGTATTTCCTGGACTTCAAGGTGGCCCTCACAACCACACAATTTCTGGTTTAGCAGTTGCATTGAAACAGGTTTGGTTTTATCTTCACCTTTCACCCAAAAAAACAAAACAGGTTTGTCTGCTAATAGGATAATCAACACCATATTTGGGTAACTATTTTCTTGTATTTGTGCCAGAAAGAGATCCTCCTTCCTGTCTATTTTAATTGGGGTTGGGGTTTGTTGTTGTTCAACCACACCCTCAAAGAGGGTGTTGTATGCTGCGGTGGACACTAAAATGTCTTTGAATTTGAAGTGCCCATTGAAGTAAATCCTTTCCTTTCTTCCGTTTTTCCCCTCTTTGTAACGTATTCTGAGTGGTCTTAGGCTGGTAACATATGGTATGTTGAATTAAGTCATTGGCACCTGCTGTTTGCTGAGGGATTCTTGTGTCAATTGTGTTTTGCCCCAAGTTCCTTGGTACAAGTTATCAGATCAATACAATGATATTGGAAGTGCCATATGAAAAGAGTAACCACCGTTTAGAAGGCAGTGCATAGGAAGTACGAAATGGAAGAATGACTTCCTAGTATCTCTAGATATGCCCTAGGCTGACCTCCCCGCTCCCTACATTTCCCAACCCCACGAAAAATGAAGGTTTTTTTTTGTCAAAATTGCCGAATTTAGCTTCGGCCTTTCAGTTTGGCTCTTTCCAATGTTATTCACCCTCTTCTTATTTTCTTAATTTTGCCTGGATGCAGGCTACAACTGCAGAATACAAAGCCTATCAAGAGCAAGTTCTTAGTAATTGCTCAAAGTTTGCACAGGTATAAAACAAAATCTTTTAAATACCACTTTATCTTGTTGCGCCAACCTGATGTTCTTTCTGCAATGTAGCTTGAATTACTGTGCTTCTGCTATTATAGTTATTGAAACTTGACATTTTTGCAGTCACTGGTCGAGAAGGGCTATGAACTTGTTTCTGGTGGTACCGAGAACCACCTAGTTTTGGTGAACCTGAAGAACAAGGTAATAGGGGCAAAACTTCTGTTTTTATTGGACCACATCTTGAACTATATCTGTTACTGAGGTTTTGTTGAAAATGAATACAATGTGTCCTGGTGAATGCATTAGATAGATCGGCCATCTGGTAGACATAGGATTACTAATTATCATGACCTGATTAAAATCATCTTTCTACAGGGTATTGACGGCTCCAGAGTTGAGAAGGTACTGGAATCTGTCCACATTGCAGCCAACAAAAACACTGTCCCCGGAGATGTATCTGCTATGGTTCCTGGTGGAATCAGGATGGGTAGCGCATTTTATTGATCAGATTGTGGTTGTTTGATTTTGTTTACCATTTAAACCTGATGAACTTTTTGTGCACTTCAGGAACCCCAGCTCTTACTTCTAGGGGATTTGTTGAGGAAGATTTTGCTAAGGTAGCAGAATTTTTCGATTCTGCTGTGAAGCTGGCTTTGAAGATCAAGTCAGAAGCCAAAGGTGCCTAAATCTTTGCTATTTTGGATATTGTGTTTATCTGCTCATCACCAATATGAATCTATATACATGATTGTGCTGGAAAGTCGCTGGTAGGCGTAAAACCCAGTTGCTCGAATCTGCTAATACACTGTGCATTGTGATGTATAAACCAGGAACAAAGTTGAAGGATTTCTTGGCCACCATGCAGTCTGGTTCTCACATTCAATCTGAGATTGCAAAGCTCCGACATGATGTTGAGGAGTATGCAAAGCAGTTTCCCACTATTGGGTTTGAGAAAGAAACAATGAAATACAAGAAATGAGGAAAGAAATCCTGTTGTTTTATGTAAGCTATAACATAATAACCTCAAAATCATTGGAGTTTTGTTATGTCTATGCACTTTTTTGAATGTTCTGATCATTCATTTTATTTTTTGGAACAGGCACTTGAGAAAAAAACCAAGTTAGTTTTCCAAGTTGACAAAGTGAAGGGCCTGTATGACAAGGATGTCTATTTTGAGGTTTTATTGTAGAAATCCCTCAAATGTTGATTTCTTACTTCATGATGTGTACATATACATATTGAGTGAAGCTTTTAAAACAGAAATAAGCTTGCCCTGATTTTTCTTCAGCTACTTCAGTAATTGTTTCAGTAACAGATTTTCCAAAAGCGTTACAAAACGTAGGATATTGCACTATACATGACGACTTAATATCGGTGACATCGCCGCTACAGCTACGTCAATCCGGAAGGCGGAGCTATAAAAGTAGCCGCAAATGAAACCAACTGAAATTCAAATAACGGTAAGGTAAATTCCCTAAGAAACCATATCCTTGGGAAGTTACTCTTGCTTCGCTCCCCCAAGTCACTTTCCAAGTTCATCCCCTGGCGACGTTCACTCCCAGTCCGTCCACTCCATGCAAGGCCCAGTCGTCGTTGCCATCCCAAGGGCGACAACGATGAGGAGGAGGATAGGATTAGAAGAAGGCAGGAGAATCAAGAGGGTCAAAATATACATCTATACAAGAGCAGGGGCCAACATATCCTCACCAACACAAGAGTTCTCGACTCCATTGTCCGTAAATCCCATATTCAACCCAATGATACAGTCCTGGAGATCGGACCCGGTACCGGAAATCTCACTCTTAGGCTTCTAGAAGCGACCAAAGAGATTGTCGCCGTTGAAATCGATACACGATGATAAAATTTTATCATCGTAATTGTAAGAGAGACCCAAAAAAAAAAAAAAAAAAATTGTAAGAGAGACTAGTAAGACGATGTCGTTACGCACATCATAATCATATATCGCAAAAGTCGTTAGTCGAGCAATTCACTTCTCTCTCCATTGACTTTATAACCTCATCGAAACCGTCCACGTGGATATCCAGCAAAGTGTCTCCGATCCATCTTATCTTTGTAGAAACGTAAAGCAAACCAAAGAGTTTCGGACAAGGGGGAAAATGAAGTCAGTGTTTGCGATAATACCAAAAAGAGGCATTCTAGTAGCCCTTCTAGTCCTCAACATGTTAATGGCAACGTGCGTCTCGGTCACCCGGTCTATCCACCCCCTCCTAAAACGCACTCCACGCCCGCGGGCCATTTTTTCTCCCAAACAGTTCTCAAAATCCCGCCCCTGTCCCCTTTGGTCCTCCTCCTTCTCCTTCTGCCTCGACACTGTCTACAAGTCTACCTCTCCCATCCATTCACTCTCTATCTACTCTTGCTCTTCCCTCTCTGCTCCGTCAATGGCGGCCGCTACTGCTCTGGACGAACCCCTCGGAGCCAACCCTCTTATACAAGACTTCGAATTCCCACCCTTCGATGTCGTCGACGCCAAACATGTCCGCCCTGGGATCCGTGCCCTCTTGAAGAAGCTCGTATGTTTCGTTTTATCTTCGATCCTTTCGTTGTGTTTTGGCGTAGCGGTTTTAAAATCTTTTTGTTTTCGATCGGTTTTGTGATAATTTTTGTTGTGTTGGGTTTCGTAGGAGGATGATCTGGTGGAATTGGAGCGCAGCGTGGAGCCGTCATGGCCGAAGTTGGTTGAGCCATTGGAGAAGATTGTAGACCGGTTGACTGTAGTCTGGGGGATTGTTAATCATCTCAAGTCTGTCAAGGATTCTCCTGAGCTCCGTTCTGCCATTGAAGAAGTTCAGGTATATAAATGACGTCTGCTAATATGTTTGCAGTGCCATTTTAGTCTTGAGTAATTTGTTTTACTTTAATACTGACCATATAAAACAACCTCCAAAACTAGAGTTAAAAGGCAGGGTCGATGTTTTAGGAAACTCCTTTCTCTAATCGTGTGTAACTAAGACCGATGTTTTATTAGACTTTACTGTCGACTTTGAGAAAGGAGCGTCTTATAAGATGTTTAGCTCTTGTGTGGCCAAAAAAGGGACTTTGTAGCATATTTTTTAGTTTAATTGTTACTTTGGACTTGATTGGCTCTGTCTCAGGTCTATAGAATTTGTGCCTTCTTTTTCCCTGCCATCGTACTTTCTAATAGTGTTTACACTGTTTACTTGTGTTTTGCAGCCAGAAAAGGTTAAGTTTCAGCTGAGGTTGGGTCAAAGTAAACCACTTTACAATTCATTTAAAGCTATTCAAGAATCTCCTGATTGGCAGTCACTGAGTGATGCTCGCAAACGTATTGTAGAATGTGAGCATCTCAGATATATTCTGTTTCTTTTTTTTCCTTCTTTAATCTCTTTGGTCTGAACTTATCAGGCGTAAAGCACTTTCAAGTGTCACTAGATGAAGCTAACAAAAAAGTGCCCGTAGATAAGAAAAAAGTACCACTTGTAGGATTTTTCTGTCAAGGAAATTATTTTTTCTATGAAGGGTGTAATACTTCTGTTTCAATTTTGGTGAAATAGCATCGATACTTTCCATTAAGCATATTGTTCTCTGCCATGTTTGGCTTTGAATGGAGTTGGTTTATATCCTACTGTGACATGTTGCTGATTTGGATATGGAAGGAAACTGATTAGGAAAACAAACACTGGGCATGTATTTTATCTTAAATGACCAAGTACACATCTTATCTTTTTCACCTTAATTACGTTTTGTATGTGTGTACCACCCCTTGCTTTGTTATTGTGAACTTGATTTATCTTTATCATTTGTTTTAATATTCGATTGTTTATTACAAATAAAAAAAAATCTTTTATAGTTTGTTTGTTTTCTTTAGATGGTGTTATTTGGTAACCTAGTTCTATTTTGAAACTATATCATCTGTATGTTATCTAATATATCTATAGACACATGCAAACCATCCATTGTGTAGTCGGTAACTTTAATTTGTTATTATGAACGTGTTCTGGGTTCAACTTTCATTGTCGACTACTCACAGTACCTTTTTTGCTTGGTCCATGCAGCCCAGATAAAGGAAGCGATTCTCAATGGTGTTTCTCTTGAAGATGATAAAAGAGACCAATTCAACAAAATTGAACAGGTGAGCTTCAAGCTACTTTTCCATTTTGAAGTCAGTTGTTGCATCAGGCAACCAGTTCTTTTTCGTTTTTGAGTGCGACAATAGAATTTCATGTTGTATATAGAGACAATTCAATATGAACATGACTATGTATATCATTACAAAAATGACAGTGGTGTTATCGTTTACAAACTGAGGATGGAAGAGGGTCATTATGTCTGCTTAAGAATCTGCCTTCCTCAGAAGTTGGCTTGGTATTCCGGTTATGACAATTGGGAGATTTTGATGTAAACAAAGTTTGGCTGCATTTATATGCTAATATATTGCATGGCCTTTTGTGGTAATAGAGGAGAATCTCTTATGTGGCTATTCTTCCCAACTTCTTCTTTTCCCTTATGTTGGGAAGGAAAACAATGGGCCAGTTGACTTACGTGGGGTAAATAAGAAGGAACAAAAATATACTAACAGATACTCTGGTAGACAACTATAATTCTTCATCCACATCCCTCCTCCTCCAATTTGGAAGCAGTGTATTTCAAATAATTTTCTTGCGCTTGGATCAAATAAGATTGTTGATGATGATTCTTGTCATTTTAGCTTAATTTGCCAGTTGACTTAGCCCTTACTTGCTTTTCATCTCGATATCATTTCAGGAATTGGAAAGATTATCTCAAAAGTTTGAGGAGAATGTTTTAGATGCCACAAAGAAGTTTGAAAAGCTGATTACTGATAAGAAAGAAATTGAAGGATTGCCTCCTACGGCACTTGGATTGGCAGCACAAACAGCAGTGTCTAAGGTACTCCTTGTTGGAATCCCTCATATTTAGCAAGGAAATCCATCTTACTTAGTTTATTAGTGTCTGGTTTGATTGTCAAGCCTTCTGGGTTGGTTTTTCTCCTTGTCTAATCTAGTGGTGCTGATACATCTCAATGTATCAAACCAGGGTTATGAAACTGCTACTGCTGAGAATGGGCCGTGGATAATTACGTTGGATGCTCCTAGTTTTATGTCTGTTATGCAACATTCTCAAAACCGCTCTTTGCGTGAAGAAGTCTACCGTGCTTATATAACTCGTGCCTCTAGTGGAGATTTGGATAATACATTGATAATTGACCAGGTTTTGAAGCTTAGGTTGGAAAAGGCCAAGCTTCTCGGTTACCATAATTATGCTGAGGTATGTTCTATAACATTTGTCTTCGCTTTCCTGTGACAGAATTGCTGATATATATTTCATCAGGTAAGCATGGCAACCAAGATGGCCACTGTTGAAAGAGCAGAAGAGCTTCTGGAAAAACTTCGCAGTGCTTCCTGGAATCCTGCAGTCCAAGGTAGTGCCGTTGAGATATTTTTTGGGTTAATTACAAAAAACCCCCTTGAACTATACCACGTTTCCCACAATCCCCCCTAAACTTGAACTCGTATCAACCCGCCCCCTCAAACTTACGTAAACGTCTCAGTTTCGTTTTTGACTCGTTTTTAACCAAACCGTACAATGAAAGACCAAAGCACGTGAGTTCTTTCATCTTTAAAAGACTAAACTGCCCCCTTGTTCTTCCCGTTGATTGCGCTCTCTACCCACATGGTCGATGCTCCGAGGTGACGTTACTGGAAGGAAAATCCAGGTGAAGCTCATCATAACGCCTACCAAACTGGGGGGTAGTTCTATAATCTAATCGCAAGTTCTCAGGAAATCTATTTCCCTTACTGTGGTTTTTTGATTCCTCGCCGCTAACTGACCCAGGTGATCGAATCCTACTAATCTTTAATGTTTATAAATGGCAGACACATCTTTTCGTGGCTTTTTTCATTTGGAAAGTTTCTTGGTTGTTGATGCGAGGATAATTCATTCGAGTTCTCAGATTTTCTTCATCTAGTGGAAAATCCAAGTGAAATTTATCTCTTATTTATGATTCTTGAGAGTTCGTTCCTCATAGTCTTGCTTTTGGAAACGTATCTTCGAAAATTGCCCCTCTTTTCGGGTAGTGGTAGGATTTTAACGTTGGAGTGTGGATTTCCTTGTCTGATTTACTTCCTGGTAAGTAGTAACTGTTGGGGGTTTAGAGAGAGATGACAATAACACGGTTTGGTCGCCAAGCAAAACGCCCACACGGGTTCTGTGTAAAGATGCTTTCTTCTTCTTCCTCTTCTGTGGTTACTCAGAGGGAAAGTTTCGACGACATTGCTGAACCCGTGGCTAAAAACACAAAAGGAGTAGCTAATGAGAGAAAAGTGAAACCTACGAAAGGAGTAGCTAAAGAGAATAAGAGATCAGAGGACTCCGAGGGGGAGGATTCACAAACAGAAAAAGAAGAGGAAGAGGTAGATGGTAAGGAAGAAGGGTTGGTTAGCGAGGATGAAGAAAATGGGGACAAAGAGGGAGAAAGTGATTTAATTGAACCAGTGGATCAGGAATCGGAGGACAAGTTGGAAGATGGGAGTGGCGAGTCAAGGAAGATGGGAAGGAAGAAAAAGATAAAAGGTCCGATGTTTGCTCCTAAAGCACATCACACTTGGAAATTATGTAGCACAAGAAGCAAGCACAATTACATTCCGTGCATTGATATTGAAGGTGGCAGGCTACAGAGCTATCGGCATAGGAAGAGGGTTTGCTTGATATTTTCTCATTGTAATGTTCTTCTGTTGTTAGTGCAGATACTGTATAAAAATGTGGCACACCCAAAACTGGCTGCATTTGTTAAGGAACATAGTTGGGTGGTTTGAGTCTGGAAAATATCTTACGTTTCCTCAAGACCAGTCTGAGTTTAAGGGTGGAGTTGTTCACTACCTGGAATCCATTGAAGATGTAAGTTTTTCCTGTTGCAAGGGTGATGTGCTTTAGGATCAAAATGAGTCAAAAAGAAAGAAAGAGAAGCTCACGTGTTTAGAATGGGGGCAGTTTGGTCTTTTATTGTACGATTTGGTTAAAAACGAGTAAAAAACGAAACTAAGACGTTTATGTAAGTTTGGGGGGGCGGGTTGATACGAGTTCAAGTTTAGGGGGGATTGTGGGAAACGTGGTATAGTTCGAGGGGGTTTTTTGTAATTAACCCTATTTTTTTATGGTTTTTAACGGATTGATACAAGTATGATCTCATTGAGCCCTCCATAGTTCTCAGTATTCTTTACTGCTTGGAATTATAGAGATGAAGTGGTCTATATCGTTATCCAGTTAAAAAGTTTCCGTAGTCTTGGAAACATAGTCTGGCCCTTCAAATTTTGATTTTAGTGTGTACTTCAATTCAATTTTGCATTTGAATCTTTATTTACTATAGCCTGTAGAAGGTGTGTGGATATCCATACATACATGACAGTTACGCCTGATACCCTTTTGCTAACTCACTTATTCTGAAAGCTGATGTTTTGTTTACGCCAATCTCCTATGCTTATAAATTTCCAATCTCTTCTGCAAATAATTTCCAAGTTATTATTAATTCTGTTTCTCAACAAAAACTATTTATGTTGGATCTTGGAAGTACCTGAGTGCTGGACTGTATGCTTGATCCTTGTAGATATGGATGATGTAAAAAATTTCGCCAAGAATCAGGGTGCACTAGAAGCTGATGAGTTGGACCACTGGGACATCAACTTTTGGAGTGAGAGGCTTCGTGAATCAAAATTTGACATCAATGAGGTTGGATCCGCGTGTGTGTGTACTTGGGTGAATGGTACTTCTGAATGTTTCCAAATTCTTGCTTTCTTGTGTCTTTTTTAAGTGTTCCCCGCTTTTACATTCTACAGGAAGAACTACGGCCATTTTTCTCCTTGCCGAAGGTTATGGATGGCCTTTTCAACCTTGCAAAGAGACTATTTGGAATCATTATCGAGCCAGCGGATGGTCTAGCTCCGGTAGTATATTTTTGTTCCTTCTTATTTACCCCACGCACACAAGAGATTGAGAGAGCTCCATCGTGTTGTGCTTTGTCGAATTTTTACTTGCCCATTAATATTTTGTTGTCATTTATAGGTTTGGAATCATGACGTCAAATTCTACTGTGTTAAAGATACTTCAGGTAGTCCTATTGCGTACTTTTATTTTGATCCATATAGTCGACCATCTGAGAAAAGGGGAGGTGCATGGATGGATGAGGTTATTGGTCGAAGCCGTGTTTTGTCACGTGATGGTACCTCTGCAAGGTTGCCTGTTGCACACATGGTGTGTAATCAAACACCACCAGTGGGGGATAAACCAAGCCTAATGACATTCCGTGAGGTAAACTCAGATGCATTGGCTTTTAGCTTGTTGTCTAGGATATTTAGTCCATAAGATGACAGAGACTGGGACTAGGAGACTCAGCTGCTGATATTCTTGTGCCAAGTCAAAACCAAGGGCAGGCCTAGAGAGTGCATTTTCAGAATTTCTAAATGTTCGAATGTGGCTATGTTTTGTTGGATTCATGGCTTTGTTCTGCAATTTTTATTTCTTGCCTATCTCAATATAGGTCTTTTATACTGTGTCATGGTGTGTGGTATACTGCTATTGCCTACAAGCATGTATACATATTGGCTAGAGAATGTGATGATTTAACCGCAGTCCTTGTCGAAGAAAATGGTTTAGTTATGTATTATGTGCAATGATGATGGTCCTTGTCTACAAATTAGCAAAATGATGGTTTTACACTTAGGTTCTGATATTGGGTAAATACCAACACAAATTTGTGTCTGAGCTATGAGAAGATGAATGCCATACACATGAGCAGTTCTGGGCTTGCACGTATTGTCCTTCTTCTACGGTGTCCACAGAGCAAACGTGTCTTACTGTCATTGCCTCATTTCCATGTTTTGGCTTTGTGCTTATAGTTCTCTAATGTGATATTTCTGAGGGTAAATACTAATTCCCATACCTCACTGAATAAGGATTCTGGATGAGTACTTGGAATTCTGCAGTTTTGTTTATTATTTGTTGTCAGATTCAGCAATGATTATTTTGCAGGTGGAGACTGTCTTCCATGAATTTGGCCATGCACTTCAGCATATGCTAACCAAACAGGATGAGGGTCTAGTTTCTGGTATTCGAGGAATAGAGTGGGATGCTGTTGAATTACCTTCACAGTTCATGGAAAACTGGTGTTACCACAGGTAATAAAGTCTTCGTAGAATCTTAGCTTTGAGGGATAAATTTTCATGATCTTTCATTTGTGAACTTTATGACAATTGAAACTCTGATTCATAATAAAACATTTCAGTTCCTATATGCAGTACCTTTTTTTTCTAAATAAACTTCATAAAACTTAAAAGATCCACGATAACATCATGGAGGAATCCATGGATTATCACTGGAGAGAATATCTACAGGACTGCTAGCAGTGGGAATATTTCAGTTCCTATATGCAGTACTTAGTCAAACTACCATGTTGCGATGCTAGCTGTTTGTGGTACTTGACATGTCAAAACAGGGGCTAGGTTCTTACCCATTATGGAAAATGACCTCACCTTTTAATATTCTTGGTATGGACATTTATGGTCTAGTTTTGTAGTCCAAATACCCACATTATATCTGCTCTGTTGAGTAGGATCATGCGAGATATCAGGTCATTAGCATTTCAATGCTTTTTACTGGTATCATTACATATCTATACATCTGCTTGTGGGTGTGTTTATGTATAATTATATTTTCCTGATGGATCTTTAGGGACACTTTGATGAGCATTGCAAAGCATTATGAAACTGGGGAGAGTCTCCCTGAAGAAGTATATTTGAAGCTCCTTGCAGCTAGGACTTTTCGTGCTGGTTCACAAAGCCTTCGTCAGGTCAGCGGTTGGTGTTATTTTTTCCCTTACATGTTTTCTTGCAATCTAACAATGGTATATATGTGTGGACTACTGATGTGAATTCAGTATTGTGTGTCTTCATTTTAGTTCATGTGCCAGTTATAAAGAATCTAAAATATCTAAGCTTATCTTACGGGAGATCATGTCATCTTAATGGAGAGTGATTGGCATGTAAGTCTTACTGGGCTGTGAGTAATTTTTGGAGTAAGAGCCATGGAGAAAGAAGATAGTAAAAGCCATTAGAAATCTTTAGAACAGCTATTGACAAAGAAGATGGTTATTAGAAAATCTGTCGAATGTGCTCTCACATACAGTTTGAGGGTGCTGCTATGTAACACGTAAAGGTGCCTTTTTTTTTTTGTTCCTGCACATGCAAGCCTGGCTTTTGAATATGGAAGTGCAATTTCATCCCTTGTCAATTCAGTTATCTATCTTTCTGGATTTATTGGACTGGGGGTTCCTGACTATCTATAAGACTGCCAGAGGGATTAACATTTATACATATTAGTGTATACTGAAGAAAGATAAGGGAAGCTAAATGGTTATATATTTTTTGACGAGTTTGGTGATGTTTGGAGGTGCTCTGTCTCCTAGTGGCAGGGAGGTTAATGTTGATTGCTAATTAAGAAGATTGGTGTTATAGACAAGAACCTCAGACACAGTTATCTTCAAAGGAAGAGTGAAAACACATATGACATACTGTAGTAGTCTAGATGTGCTACGATGGTGCTTCTCTTGGAAGTCAGAATGATGAACCTGTGGTGCACTCTATGTGATTTTATTTTGATGACTCAGGTTCTGATTTCAAGGGAAATAAGTTGAATTTTTCTGATATACATGTAAAGGATCACTGAATTTTTTGCACTGGTATTGTACTTTGGCAGATAAGATTTGCAAGTCTAGATTTGCAACTGCATTCAAAGTATGTTCCTGGCGGATCAGAATCCATCTACGACATTGACCGGAGGGTTGCTGAAAGAACGCAAGTGATCCCTCCACTATCAGAAGACAGATTCCTCTGTGGTTTCAGCCACATATTTGCAGGTTTTCTTGCTGTCCTATTAACATCAACTTTCTTGGAATCATTTTTACTTATCTAGCCGCAACCTAACCTTGTTATATATTCCTTTATACCACTCTTTATGGATATTAGGTGGATATGCAGCTGGGTACTACAGCTACAAGGTATTATCTGTTCCTGTGGTATTCGCATCTCTGCTGTCTTACCTTGTGAAACCTTGTGGAACTGTGGCCATGCTTTATACTGTTTGCCTTTTTATCGTTTTTCCTCTAGCATTTATTCCAAAAGCATATTTTGTTCATTTGGCAGTGGGCTGAGGTCTTGTCAGCAGATGCCTTCTCTGCATTCGAGGATGCTGGACTTGATAACGGCGAGGTACGTTAGAAAGATCGATCTTGAACAATAGGCCTTCACATATTTTGCTTTGATTCATTATATATAATGGTTTCATATATGATTTTGAGATTACATAACATCTCCATATTGCACCTTATTGATCCGTGTATTTGGGGCAACTATTTGATACTTGTTTGATTGTCCGTTGAATTTTGGAGTGCTAATGTCACCTAACTTGGATCATGGATCAAATGTAAGTTTAACCAAGTCATATTATAAAGAAATATGAAGTTATAATGATTAGCTATGGTGTGTAGGTTTTAAATCAGTTGATAGCAAGGGCATGGCATGTGGGGAAATCCACGTGGGACTTATGGATAAAAATTGCCCAAATAATGATAAAACTACTGGAGACATTTTTTTTTTTGATGAATATAAAACTACTGGAGACATTGTACTGCTATGAAGATAAAGCCTTGTTTTGGATGCAATACAAAAATATAATGATAATTATAGTTGGATCATTTGCCCTGTGTTTCTCTTTTTAACAATTAGCAATCCGAACTCCCCAACATTGTAAAGGTATGCTTATTTTTGCCGCGTATTTACATTAACAACGGTATTGTCTTGAAACAGGCTGTGATAGAAACAGGACACAAGTTCCGAGAAACTATCCTTGCTCTTGGAGGAGGCAAGGCACCACTAGAGGTTAGAAGCTTTGGTCTTTTGATGGAGGATGCATTAGATGCCTGTCTTAATTAGTTGCAAGGGCATGACCCTTCTTGTCGTATTTACATCTCTAGACTCTTATCTGATGTCTGTAGCAATAAATGTTGTCGCCTCCAGGTATTTGTGGAATTTCGTGGGCGTGAACCCTCACCAGAGGCACTACTCAGGCACAATGGACTATTGCCAGTCTCAGCCTCTTAAAGGATATATGCAGGCTTGTTTCTTTGGTCTGAAGCTGAATTAAGTTGATCCTTCTGCCCCAAACTAGACGAGAGATCCCAGATTAAATTTTTCAAACCATCTTCTCTCGACCAAAACTGTATGGATTGTAAAAGTTACCTGCAGTTTTATATGACAGATGCTGAAGTGAATTGCTTATTCTGGTCCCTTTTCTAAATGTCATGGATATTTGAAATTTTCTATTTTTTTTCTTTAGTACTTCTGGATCGATACGCATAGTTCATTATGTCATACAGCATTCAGTGTTTTGGTTAACCGATCAACCACGCTTCCATTTTGTAGTGTAAAAGCTATTTTGTATTCCTCATACATTTCAGAGTTGGAGTGCACAAACGTTGGTGCAGACTAGAATCTAAACCGAGGGATAGATGGCTACTGTTTCCTGGGATATTAAGGTGATGTTTGCGAAGCAAAAATTTTAAAAAATTTGAGTTTGTTGTAGGAAATTTTGAGAATTCGACTATTTATGTAGTTTGTAAAAAATTGGTGAAAAAGTTTAAGGTTTGATTGTAAAATGATTTTAATTGGAGTTTGTGAAACAGTCGAAGGGAAGAGATTTGATTTAAGTTTTTTTTTAATGAAAAATTACTGAATTTGGTGTAAAGTTCGTTTGAGAAGAGGTGTTGGAATTTGTATGAAAATATTGAGATTTTGAATTTTGTTTTTAAAAAGTTCAAAACTTTTCCTAACCAAACATAACTAACGCTGCGTTTGTTTCGACTGAATATATTTTCATGCAGAATATTTTCAAAAACATGTGTTTGGTAGGGGCTGAAAAAAGAGTCAAAGGAAAATGAGATAAGTGGTCAAATGAAAATAATGTGTATCAGGCTGAAGGGTAAGTTATTTTCTAGATGACTATATTTTCTCTATTTTATCTAACAGATATCTACTATTTTTTTTCTCACCTATATTCTCTCTACTAAAAAAGACACTTAAATTATTTTTCAGATGACTATTTTTTATCTATTCTATAGCAAAATATGCTATCTATTATTTTTTCTCTAACAAAAAAAAATTAAATTATTTTTCATTTAACTATTTTTTTCTCTATTCTCTACCAAAATGTCGAATATTACTTTTTCTCTAGTTTTGGAAATTTTATGTTAGACATTATTTTTATTGTTATGCAGTATTATTAATATCTTTATCGATAATAAAAATTTATTTTAACGTTTCAGGTTGTAATTCGTATTTTATGGGACCTACTCTTATTATTTTTAATATCTCACTATCATTTGAACTTTGATTTCAAATTTTCGCAATTAGTTTGCTGAGATAAAACTACAAGAAGACTCTGATGAGTCGAAGCTTTATAGATAACTCTTTATATGCTGATTGACAAATTTGTAAGAAATGCACAACTTTCCCGATTTGAGTCTTTGATAATTCAAATGGATAAGTAGAGGAAATATCTGTCTAGATCCCTCTAATATGGTTGTTATTCTGAAAGTAGAAGGTACATCAAAACTAAACAAGATCACAAAGTATTCTTTAAATTTTCAGGTGACAACCAAACACTATATGTTTATTTTCAAGGAATTAGTCAAACACTAAAACTTGTTTTGTTTGCCCTGTAAATATTTTCCGCTGCAAATATTTTCTTATTTTTCTCCTTTTACACCGAAACAAACGCAACCTAAATATTGAGTAAGGATGGTTGTTGAGATTCAGAAAGTTATGCAATTACATTCTCTTTCTGGGCTAATCTGATCATTATATTCTATTTAAGCATTAGTAAAATCTTAAGGACCAAAAAGAGCAAAAAGATAAGATTGAGGTTTCATACATCTATCTTTACATTATATATTTAACTGTTTAAATTTTATTACTTTCCAATTAAGATATATATTATTGTCATATTCTAATTATTCCTCGTCCACCTCCCCTATGGGGTATTGGAAGTTAGAAAATAGTTGTGTTAAAGCAAATGAGGTGAATGATCTGAGCAGGTGAGGGAGTATAGCTCTGCTCCCGGGTTACGCCCGAAGGTGAGCTGACATCCAAAACTTAAACAACTATCCCCAATATTGATTATTGGGCCATATGGGCTTTACTTTTTATTAAAGGGACGAGGCCCATATTAGATTCCGGCTGAGGCTAGGTCCGTAGTAGTAGTAGTAGTAGTGCTAAGGATGTAAATTAATTTACGAGTGCTTGCCTTGAAAGATTGTCAACTCAAACTAACAACTTCACCTGCCTTACACTTACACTGTGGTTACCTACTTCCATAATCGGAAGGATATCTATACACTACCTCCCAGCACCTGTTCATACGGTTGTACCTATTAGATAGTGCTCAGGCTTAGAGTTGTTTTGTTGTATTATATTTTTGCTGACTGTACAATTATGTTATAAGCTCAGGCTCCATGTGTATATATATTTGAGTGGTGTACGAGACATAAAGTAGTTTTTGACTTGAATAGATTGAAATTATTCATTCCCAATTCTCTCGTCCATATTCATCTCTGTTCTTCTTTCTCTGTTCATAGCAAACAGATTTTTACATGGTATCAGAGCTTTCGATGGCTTCCGAAACACCTCCTATTACTTCTGTTACTTCTTCAACTGTTACTGATAATGCCAGTCCCTATTTCTTGCACAGCGGAGATAATCCTGGTACTCTCCTCGTTTCACAAGTTCTTCGTGAAGACAATTACCCTAGCTGGAGCAGATCTATGGCGATGGCACTTAGCGCGAAGAATAAACTGAAATTTGTTGATGGATCTCTTCCCAAACCGAGCTCCTCTGTTGATGATTTTTCAATCTGGACTCGATGTAACGATATGGTATCGTCTTGGCTTCTCAATTCGATCTCCAAAGATCTCGCTGACAGTGTTCTTTATATTGACACCGCAGCTGGAATTTGGAAGGATCTGCGTGACCGATATTCTCAAGGTAATGGACCGAGAATTTTTCAGATTCAAAAATCTATTTCATCTTTGACTCAAGGTCAATCTACTGTGAGCTCCTATTTTACTAAGCTGAAGACACTTTGGGAGGAATTGTCCAATTATAAACACAATCCAGTGTGTTCTTGTGGTGCTGTCAAAGAGTTAAGTGAATCCTATAATCAAGAACGAATTATGCAGTTTTTGATGGGATTGAACGACTCGTATTCACACATCCGTGGTCAAATTTTACTCGCTGATCCTTTGCCTACAATTAACAAGGTATTTTCGTTGATTGTTCAAGAGGAAAGGCAGCGTGACATTTCAGCTTCATCTAATCCACATCCTATGGAAACCAGTGCTTTCTTATCTCGTAATCAGCCTTTCAATCGGTTTAACCAGAGGAAGGATAAACCTACTTGTAGTCACTGTGGATTTGTTGGACACACTGTCAACAAATGCTACAAATTACACGGTTATCCTCCTGGTTATAAACTCAGGAGCAAAACCTATGGTTCTTCAAGTTCAGTCAATCAAGTGGAGTCTGAACTTCATCCGAATTCTCCTTTCACAAAGGAACAATGTCAGAAGTTATTAGCTCTCATTCCTTCGATGGATTCCTCACAGCAATCTGCTGTTTTTCAAGAGAATTTAAGCTCTCATGACACAGCCATGGTGAATATGGCAGGTACTCTGTCTTCTTCTGGTTACACTTGGATTGTGGACACTGGTGCCACGGATCATATGGTATCATCTACATCAATGCTTACCACTATTACTTCTACGGTTTGCTCTTCTGTCAAATTACCAAATGGTTCTTATGCTCGAGTTTCACACATTGGTTCAGTTCAACTTTCTTCTCACATTCTCTTACAACATGTGCTTGTTGTTCCCTCATTCTCTTTTAACCTTGTATCTGTGAGCTCTCTTATCAAACAAGTACCTTGTTGTTTGATTTTTCTTCATTCTTATCTTTTCATACAGGACCTGCAGAGCTGGATGGTGATTGGTATGGCTAAAGAACGTGCTGGCCTCTATCATTTGATCCAACCTGCATCTGTCATTCAGTATTCTTCTTGTGCTTCTGTTTCCTCCAATAATTCTGATGTCAAACTTTGGCATTGTAGGCTTGGTCATCCTTGCTTTTCTCGTATGCTTTCTCTTAAAGATTGTATATCTGATATTGATGCATCTAAACCTTTTCATTGTACAATCTGTCCTTTAGCAAAGCAACGTAGACTTCCTTTTATTGTTTCTCACAATAAAGCTTCTGCTCGTTTTGATCTTGTTCACTTTGATTTGTGGGGGCCATTTGCCATTCGAGATAATCTAGGTTCTCGTTTTTTCCTCACTATCGTAGATGATTTTAGTCGTTGTACTTGGGTCTATCTTCTTCACTCAAAGTCTCAGACATCTGAATATATTCAGAACTTCTTCAATTTAATTGAAACTCAGTTTCAGACTAAAATTAAAGCTATACGCACAGATTTTGGTTCTGAATTCAGTGTATCTCAATTTCTAGCTTCTAAGGGTGTTGTTCATCAGCATTCTTGTGTAGCCACCCCTCAACAAAATGGTCGAGTTGAGCGTAAACACCAGCACTTGCTTAATGTTGCAAGAGCACTTAGGTTTCAGGCTGGTTTACCACTTCAATTCTGGAGTGACTGCATTCTTGCTGCTACACATCTCATAAACAGACTGCCTTCTTCCATTTTAGGAAATAAATCTCCTTATGAACTTTTGTTTGGTAAACAGCCTTCTTATATTCATCTTAAAACATTTGGATGTCTTTGCTATGCTTCTACATTAGCTAGGCATAGAACCAAATTCGATGCTCGAGCTGACCCTTGTATTTTCATTGGCTATCCTTATGCCATGAAAGGTTATAAGGTTTATCATCTCACATCTCAACAAACTTCTGTCACTCGACATGTTGTCTTTCATGAGTCTATTTTTCCCTTCAAAGTCTTTCCACCTAAATCTACCAATACCAATAGTCTGCCATTGTCTATGCCAGCTATTTTTTCTCCATCTGAATTTCCAGATGTAACTTTTGTTCCATCTGATTTTGAATCTGCACCTCTTCATTCTTCATCATCACATAACATTCCTCCTCCTGTTAGACATTCCACTCGCATTCGCAGGTCACCAGCTTATCTTCTGGACTATCATTGTCAGCTAGCTCACGTTTCTTCTAATGCCATATCAGCATCCACTTCTGCAAGTTCTTCTCTTATTGGCACATCTTGTGACATTTCTCCATCTATTGCCTACACCAAACTATCTCCTGCTTATCGAAAATTTGTGCTCAGTGTTAGCACTGCTACTGAACCTTCTTCTTTCAAAGAAGCTGTTAATCATCCAGCTTGGCGAGATGCCATGTCTAAGGAGATAGAAGCTCTTGAGCTGAATCACACCTGGACTATTTGTCCTCTTCCTTCAGGAAAAATTCCCATTGACTGCAAATGGGTCTATAAGCTCAAGTTTAATGCAGATGGTACCATTGAACGACATAAAGCAAGATTAGTTGCTAAAGGTTTCACTCAAAAAGAAGGGTTTGATTTCTTTGAAACTTTTTCTCCAGTGGCTAAGTTAACCTCAGTTCGAGTTTTGCTTGCTGTTGCTGCCTCCAAAAATTGGCATTTACATCAACTTGATGTAAATAATGCCTTTCTTCATGGAGACCTACATGAAGAAATTTACATGAAGTTGCCTCCGGGTTATTCCAAGAAGGGGGAGTCCATTGTTTGTCGATTAAACAAGTCTCTTTATGGTTTAAAGCAAGCGTCTCGTCAATGGTTCTTCAAATTTTCTGAATTTCTCTTAGCCAATCAGTTTGTTCAATCTAAAGCTGATTATACACTCTTTACTCGCCAACTTGGATCTTCTTTTTTGGCATTGCTTGTATATGTCGATGACATCATTCTTGCTGGGAATGATTTGGCTATGCTAGTTGATTTTAAGACTGTTATTGATGCTCAATTCAAGATTAAGGATCTTGGAAAGCTTAAGTATTTTTTGGGGCTGGAGGTAGCTCGATCTGCTACTGGTATCACCCTTTCTCAACGCAAGTTTGCTTTGGATCTTCTTGCTGATACTGGTTTTCTAGGAGCTAAGGTTGTTAAAACACCCATGGAACAAAATCTTCAGCTAAGTGCAGCAGACTCCTCTCCACTGGTTGATTCTACTCTATATCGAAGATTAGTTGGCCGCTTGTTATATCTTACACTCACTCGTCCAGATTTATCATACTCTTTACAAGTCCTTAGCCAATTTATGGCTTGTCCTCATCAGTCTCATCTTGATTCTGTTCATAGAGTGTTGCGATACTTGAAGGGTGCTCCTGGCCAAGGCTTATTCTTTTCTTCTTCATCTCCGCTCCATATCAAGGCTTTTACAGATTCTGATTGGGCTGGCTGCCTTGATTCTAGACGTTCTATTACTGGGTATTCCGTGTTCCTTGGTGAATCTTTAGTCTCTTGGAAATCTAAGAAACAGACCACGGTTTATAGGTCCTCAGCTGAGGCTGAGTACCGTGCCATGGCTACTACTAGCTGTGAAATTACTTGGCTTACCTATTTGCTTGCTGATCTTGGTGTTCCTCATGCACAATCTGCCTTGTTGTTTTGTGATAGTCAAGCAGCTCTTCACATCGCTACTAATCCTGTTTTTCACGAACGGACAAAGCATATTGAGTTAGACTGTCATCTAATTAGAGAGAAAGTGCAATCTGGTTTACTTCATCTTCTCCATGTTACGACTCAACATCAGCTTGCAGATTTGTTTACCAAGGCACTTGGAGCTTCTCAATTTCAATATCTCTTATCCAAGATGAATGTGATTGACATCCACAGTTCATCTTGAGGGGGAGTATTAGATAGTGCTCAGGCTTAGAGTTGTTTTGTTGTATTATATTTTTGCTGACTGTACAATTATGTTATAAGCTCAGGCTCCATGTGTATATATATTTGAGTGGTGTACGAGACATAAAGTAGTTTTTGACTTGAATAGATTGAAATTATTCATTCCCAATTCTCTCGTCCATATTCATCTCTGTTCTTCTTTCTCTGTTCATAGCAAACAGATTTTTACAGTACCTTGTTTTTTACTTTTAGAAACTGAAAGTCATTGTTCCTTCCTCTGCTTAGATCTCTGACCCAGAAGCCTACGTATTTCCGTGACTCTCTCAGAGGAAAAAGGAGGAAGAAACAGATGACAAGGGCAGGTGGGATTACAAACGCGGTGAACGTCGGGATAGCGGTGCAAGCGGACTGGGAGAACCGAGAATTCATCTCCCACATTTCCCTCAATGTTCGCCGCCTCTTCGATTTCCTTGTCCAATTCGGTACCCATTTCTATTCCCTCACTTTCCTTCTTCTGTAGTGTTGAATTTGCTGATCTGACGTTGATTCGAATGAAACCCTCCTTGGTTATTAATAGACTTTAATCTGGTGATTGTAGCCCCGTTAAATGAATTTTCACTATCCATTTCGTAACTTCCGATCTATCGGGTTATAGTAAGTGTCAGCTTTTTACTTCCTCAACAATTGAAAAAAGTTATAGCTTTTGGGTGGGTTTGTGTGTTTATACAATTTTCACCTATTATGCTCTTTTATACTCTCTCAGAGGCTACAACGAAGAGCAAATTGGCATCGTTAAATGAGAAGCTTGATACTCTCGAGCGGCGTCTTGAACTCCTTGAAGTCCAAGTGGGTACTGCTTCAGCCAATCCTTCTCTTTTCGCGACATGATGTCTGCCGGAGGATTTTGTTGTCGTTGTTGGTGCTTCTCTGTAAGGATTCTCTTTTCTATGTGGCGAAACATGAACAGACACCTCATATTGTAGCACGGCTTGAAACTGATGTACTCGTGCGTTTTCACTTTTATATATCATGATCAGTTTTTGTAGTAGTGAAGGTTTATATTTATGATCTGGCTACTTTGAGTACTTAAATACGCTCTAAATAGAGTATGCTATATTTAGGATCTTCAAGCCACCTTTAGAATCAGACAATCGTCTGGGGGTGTGCATTTATCCCGAGTGTTAAGATATTGATTAGATTCACTATGTCCTCTTAATTTAGGCTGTAGAGGCGGGGGAAAATTATCATGTTATCATGGCCCCAAGTTGCTAGGTCCCATTTCATAAATGGATAGTTTTGATGTAGACATGAGAGAAATTAATTGATCACTGTTTTCTATGACATTGTGTAAGTTAACTTGCTCGACTAAACTCATTAAGGAACCTATATCTGAAGGGAGGTGTTTTAATGTTGATCAAGTGCTCAAAATAATTTTTTTCAATCAATTTAGACGTTGTTAAGTCAAGTATTAGACATGTTGAATCCCACTTGCTGAGGATGCATGTTAGGATAAAATAGTAGATTTAATCTTTATCAATCTAGGCTTTAAAAATAAGTTATTAAATTGTTACCGAGACCATTCAAGAAATTCTAGGGCATGTAGAGGGCAATTCAATAAGCCTTGTGGTAATGAGTCTGCTTCAAATGAATGATACTCCTACTGTAAGAAATAGGGTGATGGGGCGCAGATGCAAAATTTTTGGATTCCTATATGACTTGTCTGTTATAATTAAGATACGAAACAAGGTATTTTCTGTAAGTGGTCTTTAAACTGCGTGCTTGTAATAGTTTCTCTAAGAGTTGAGACTGTTGTATGGTTCCTCAAGAACTGCCATATCCAGGCTCTTTCCATGGGCATACGGCCTGGCAGGCCTTCCCTTTCTGCCGGAGCTTTATGGGCGTTGCCCCATTCCTCAATCAGATGTTTGGATGTGAGCAATGCTTCACGAGGAGCCAAATGGGCGTATGGCCTTGCCTTGCAATTTGACCTCGCTTTCCGTGTGACTAGGAATGCTCAGTGACAACCAGGTCTTCTTTTCCTTGGCCTTGTGACTCCTACATCAGGAGCCACATCTGTTTATACTGTTGCAGTTTTCAGCCTTCATTGCGGATAATTCTCTCCCCTTGCTTCTAATTAGTACCATCTCATCATCTAAGGTCTATTTATCATACAGGCATATTAGTACTGACTTGCCATCTGAAAGTCTATTAATAATACAGATTTATTTTGTCCCTCTTGTTGGATTTCAACGATATCACTCTCTGCGAGTACTCTTAGACAGACTCACTGGATGCGATGTTGAATGTCATAAAAGACTTAAGTGGCGCCCTCCTGACACTAATTAGTTTTGGGAGGAATGACGGTTCAAGGTCCGACACCTCTGTCGGGTATTATCATTAGGTTTCAGAAATAATATTCTTTTATGGAAAGCTGTAGCTAAGATTACGTAACATTGTTTTATCTACTCTGACTAAGGATCTCTTGGACTTGGTTTTTATAATCTGTTTGTTGAGAGGCAACAAGTTTCACTTAGCCAGTTTGTTGATTATGTAATCCATCTAATCATCTTATACAAGCAACCTTCATGATGACAACCTGCTGAGTACCATCCTGTTTTGCTGCTTCATTTTTTCAGTAATGCTATCTGGTTAAGGGATGGAAATCTTCCTACACAAAAACGTTCTTGTGGTCATGGCTAATTCATATTGTAATTTCCAGTTTTCACAATCTTGGGGTTTGCCTACTACTTTGAAGAGTGTACTTTGCAGAGCATATGATGCCTGATGCCAAGTCCCCGACCATCAGCTTAATAAATAGTTAACGACAAGGGCGAACCTTAATTACTGAATCTGATAGCTAATTTGATCTTAGTTGAACCCATGTTTGCATTTTTGTTTCTCAGAAAGAGAGGATCTTAGTTGAACCCACGTTTGAGAAGATGGAAGCTTTACCCTTCGCAATGTAACCTTACAACAAGTATAGGACTGTTTGGATGAAGATTGAGAGAGAGAGAGAGAGAGAGAGAGATGCGTTTTCCTTATGGACTCCATATTCTCATCCAACCAGTTGGTGAGTGCCTTGGTGCCATTTTGTTCCGTGCTACACAGGGATCTGATTATTTCATAAATTGTTTTACCGAGCTCTGGCAGTTTATCAAGCTCAGACCGCAGGGCGCTCATACAGATTGAACTGAATTGAGACGACTGAACGAGTCGTGTAGCTAGCCTGCCCTTGCATGAATTGTCTAGGTTCCCAAGTTTATGATCATCTGTTAACGCCCAAGACTAACAACCCATCATGTCTGGTCAATAATGGGAAAATGATACAATCCCAGGCCATACTATTTTGAATTTTCTTCAAATATCATTTTGGTAAACAGAGTTGCCTGGGTTTTAAAACCGAACCTCAAGAAGATCGAATAAACAGAAACCCACAAGAGAGCATTTGGAGATCATCCCCTTTTCTCTTTATATCTAAATTATGAGGTTACTAGAATGATTATTATTGACATCGTTTCCATAAATGAATTCCTTGAGTTCATAAACTTAAAAAAAAAAAAAAGAATAAATAGTAAGCTGCATACACTCAAAAGAGAGTATTGGGGGACAAATACCCATTTCCTCTTTTATCATTCAAGTATATGACGTCAATAGAACAACGATCATAATTCACATATCGATGAAACTTCTTATTCGCCCATTAGAGGGGAGAGTGGAGGTGGTAGAACCATCCTTTTATCCATGACTATAGAGGGGCGAGTGGAGATGGAAGTTCCCAGGCTGTCTATGGACCTCATGTATTCGGATGCATTGATTTCTGTAATCAAAGCATCCTCCAGCTCCCGGACTATGTAAACCATGCATGGTCGGCAAGCGGCACTGAGCTCAATACATGCCAATGCCACCTCCAGAACCCTCCACATAGTCTCTGCAAAGTACCCATCCTTAATGCTAGGATCAACAATTTCATCAATCCTTTGCTCACTTATAAGCTGTTTCGCCTGCATGCAAAGGGGTATCACAAGAGGTCAGCTGGTCCGATAAGATATCTTTGATGTCCGGGACAAACAAGAAGTATAAATTTTGATGCAGCTACTAATCCTTAGGCATCATGCAGTGTAGAAAGTGTCATTCAAACGTCTAGGTCAGGAATTTTATAAATGTGACATCTGAAAGATTCAGCATATTATGCTATCAAATTCTAAAAAGCTCGAGCAGATGAAATTGGACCATACCCATTCAACCAAACTCCATTCATTGCGCGGCCTGTGTATGTTGAGAGGCTCCCGACCACTTACAATTTCAAGCAGAACAACTCCAAAGCTGAAGACATCACTTTTAGCCGATAACTGTTGTGTTGAATAGTACCTGAAAGAAAGAATGGAAACACAAGGCCATAGTAAAAGTTCCTCTGTTATAGTTGTTCTCTA
The DNA here is from genome assembly GCA_963930655.1 of Myrica gale. Lineage (NCBI taxonomy): Eukaryota > Viridiplantae > Streptophyta > Magnoliopsida > Fagales > Myricaceae > Myrica > Myrica gale. The sequence continues at coordinate 22,955,517 of OZ005614.1, read as the reverse complement.
ACGCATTAGACCCACTTCAAAATGGAATGGAATCGATGCTCGACCCTTGGGGAACTACAATCTAATAAACCATAATACCCATACATCCATGAAGAACATTTAACGAGGGATAGCAGTAAAACCTTTCTGTTGCTCTCAGCTGACAGAAGGGAGCAAGTTTTAGATATTTAACATCAAACCCGGCCTACGAAACAACAAACTTACTCTGGATCTAGGTAACCAGCTGTCCCCCTCACTTCCAGAGAAACACCACTGTCCTCTTCTTGAGGAGCATATTTTGAAAAGCCAAAGTCTGCCACCTTGGCACACATGCTATGATCCAAAAGTATATTGCTTGATTTCACATCCCTGTGTATTATGCAACGCCCAGAAAACGTGTGGAGATATCTCAAACCTGAATGATGAAAATAATCATTCAAAACGGCTTCGAAGGGGGGGGGGAGGAAAGGAACATGAAACTGGTAAAATCAACCAAAACGACCAAGCAAGAAACAATCGAGGAAATCAAATTTGAGAAGCCAATGCATTACTATTAGGGGAAAATACATTTTTCACCCACGAACTATCATAGATTTTGCACCATAAACTACCAGTTTTGACACATTACACCCTCTAATTACCAATTTTTGACACTTTGCACCCTTTGTCAAATTTTTAGACTAAAATGACGATAATGCCCTTGACCCATTTTGGTTATATTGAAGATATTGTTGTCAATTCATTAATTTCTCAAGGGTATTATTTTCAAATGGAGGGTGCAAAGTGTTTAATGTTTGGAGGGTGTAATGTGTCAAAGTGGATAGTTTAGGGTACAAAATGTCTAACATTGGTAGTTTGAGAGTGCAATTTCTTAAAGATAGTAAGGTTGGGGTGTAATGTGTCACTATCCCGATAATTTGTGGGTGGATAGTGCATTTTCCCCTTATTATTATTATTATTATTTGCTTGAAGCCAGTGCATTAGATGTTCTCTTTAACTGATGATAAGACAACCCTCTATTCGCATTTGGTGCTTCACATTTTTGTTCTCGTGTATTTTTTATTCATCCAAATTCAACTAACTAACCAACAATTATTGAATAATCCTCACCTTTTGCTACCATTAAAATGTCATCTATGCTCCACGTATTAACTATACCTATTATGGGTTGGAAATTCACGATAATTGCTCCAACGATCTCAATCAGTAAGCAAATGTCGGCCTACTTTTTCTGATAAATAGTTGTATAGGTTTCAGTTTCTGAAAAAGTGATCATTGAGTAATCATGTCACCATTTCATTCTCTGGTTTTGCCAATAGTACTACTAGCAGCGCTTCTCCACTACTTCCTTTCCCCTACTAGGTTGAACACCAGAAAGTATCTGACCATCAGTACCACTTGGCTACGAATTTCACATCAAGTTTAGATGTAGCACCATTCAGCAGATCTCTTAGTTGAGTTTTCCATAGCTTACCCCAATATTAAGATTTCATTTGCATATTCTCTTCATGTTCACGTATATTAGAATAATGAAACAATAAAAACTGAATATTTCACTTGCCTCTAGCAGCACCAAGAGCAATAGAAAGTCTGGTTGACCAGTCCAAAGTTTTCGTTTTTGCTGTTTCCCCTGTGAACGAACTGGTGCTTAAAAACTAATGAATATCAACAGATAACAATTAGAAGAACTGAGTATGTTATAAGTACCATAGAGACGATCTTGTAGAGATCCATTAGACATAAAAGGATAAACAAGAATCTGTTGGTCCTTTTCAGAGCAATAGCCAAGAAGAGGCACCAGGTTCTCATGCCGAATCGCTGAAAGCAGGTTTAGCTGTCAAATAGATTATTAGAGTTGTCAGCTGGCAAATTTTTAAAGCAGGTTAAAGTCCTCAAAACTGACCCCCCCCCCCCCCCCAAAAAAAAAATCACCATTGGTAATTTGATTGGACATTTATTGATTGTGGAACAGAAAATAACTAACCAGGCTCCATCTATTATTTCTTTTTTTTAAAAGGATAGCCACTTCAATATGCAGTTTGCGACTAGAATTTCTTGTAAATATTTTCTTTTGGTGGGGCTGGGGAGGCAACAGATTGGATGCTTTGCATTTCCCTGACTCATGTAGAAAATGGCCAAATCATGTTAACTTTCTAATTACAAAGGTACGAGAAGTTTTAACAGATAGTCAGGTACATAAAAAATGATGTTTACCTCATTCTCGAATTCCCGTGTCCCCTGAGTCGATGTGGCTGACCGAACCTTTACTGCCACTTCCACGCCATGAGGTAGAGTGCCACGGTAAACCGACCCAAATCCTCCTTCACCTATCAAGATTTTGTACTTCTTGGTGGCAGCCTCTATGTATTCTAGAGAAAACATCTCAACATGTATCGATTTTATACTGATTTCATCTTCTCTGGGTAGAAAGATAATTACATCTGCATATTTTAGAAGAATTTGCTGAGGAAATTGAAATGTAATTCACACAACAAAATCTACAGTTGAAAAGATTGTTATACCCACTTTCAACCATTTGCTTTCCTTTCCCATCAAATCGTGCTTGAGGCCTTAATTTGCGTCTGTAAATGCAAACAAAAATTATTCCGAAGATAATGGTAAATAAGAATGATCCACCTGCAACTGTGCCAATGAGGATTCCTGATGTGTGTATTGTGGATTTGAATACTATGACTTCAGAATCACATCTTCTAGAGCTGCAAAACATAATCAAATTTCATATTCTTGATTTTCCAATTTCTTCTTCACATAACTGTTTCAGTTCATAGAAATAGCATACTCAGTGATAATTCTTGAGCTGTTGAAACTGGGCCGAAGCTCTTTGTTTAAATCAAGATTACAGCCAAAATATCTGAAGCAAGCACAATGTAAGTTACTGATGGCATTATGTTCCACAAACAGGAGTCAGGACAAGCCTTACAGTGATTCCAAATGTGGCAATGAGGTAAGAGATTCAGGAAGCACGCCCACAAGATCATTGTGGCTGAAATTCCTGATAATTGTTATGATTCAATCAACGAATGAAACATGAGAGTTTTAATGGGCAATACTTCAATTATGAAATGTACTGATTATACTAACTAGAATTGGACTGAAAGAAGAAAAGGGATTAAGCCATCTGCAGGATATCTTAAGAATTGAGCTGGTTCTGTCAATGTATCTCATTTTAAGGTTAAGGGCCTTTACTGGAAAGTGATGTCGATTTTAACAGAAGCTCAAGATACAGAACCCAAGGATTAAGCAGAGAACTTGTTTATAAAAAGAAAAAGGCAAGCTATCTATATTCGACGTTTATACAAAGTAATATCAGTTTATGTCTGGGTCCGAAGGCAGGCATGAATCAATGTGATATCATATATCTACCTATAAACACTCCACTGGAACTCTCAAGAGTATGCATACGGCGCTCTGTCGTGCTAGTGTGAAAGTGAGAAATTTGATGATTATAGAAAGTAATATGACTTGGTGTGTGAATTTAAGTAGCATGGTCTCCAATGCCCAACGGAAACACACAATACAATTTTCCTGCTTGCAGTTTAGGGGCGTAATATCATCTTGAGAGCAATCTATGAAGATCAGTGTCAATGGTCAGCCTATTCAGTTCTATAGAAGAAAAATCAACATTCAGCAAAGTTATCCGAATTTGGTAAGATCTCAGCAGAATCTGATGGAAGGCAATTGCTAAAACTCCGGGATAAAAAGAGAAGAAAAAATTACATTGATACCAACATGGAGGAAGCAGGAAACTCGGGGATGCTGCCATTGAAATGATTGTCGCTCAGATCCCTACATATTACAAACAAGTTACATGAATATAATAATAAATCATGGTATTCAATATAAAACTACAAGGCCCAGTCAAAAGAAGACGAGGGCAGATGAACAATACAGCATCCTTATGTTGGCCAGTTCGGTAATACTGGGAGGGATTAATCCTTGAAGTTTCCATGAAGAAAGATTCCTGGAAGAAAATGATATATTGAAAATCACTAACAGAACTGAACTTATATCTGATAGTTGGATCTTACCCCAAAAAAAAATCACTAACAGAACTCATTTACAAAAATTTCCAAAAAAGGCACTCATCTTAAACTAACTGGCACATTTTAGAAAATGAATATAAATGACAGAACTTACAGACTAACGATGATAGTCGAACCATTATAGGGCGCACAAGCCAAACCAAGCCAGGGATTTGGAAGACATGGGTCTCCAGACCAACTCCCCAACAGTTCATTCGCTCGGTTAGATGCCAACAACTCCTTTCTCACGTTCAAAACAACTTCCACTGAAGAAAGAAGGATTTGAGAGAGACAAAACACAAATATAAGGCTGTCTAAGCTACAGGGAATGAACTGTTTTATCGTTACCCACAGCCCACAGAGAACCTGGCATAAGTCGAAATCTATTCATTCTTTTTTAATGTGGTAAATTGAACTCACCATCTTTCTGGTCAGTCTCTTGAACCCACGGTCGCACCTGCAAGATCTCGTAGGCATTGCAAATGGGCCCAAACTCAGAGCCAGAGACCCTGGTCAAGGTCAAATTAAGTGACCCGTTTGCTGTAACATTCCAAACAACCTCCTCATAGATGGACCCATCGGCCAATATATCAAAATTCTCCTTGATTTTCTCATTGTTAATGTAAATATCAAAAACTCTTTGGCTTGATATAACATTCCCGTTAAGCTCAAGGAAGTAGAGGTACACACGGTACTCATAGCACTCTTTGTCGAGGACTTCATGGAACTCCAATCGCTCAGAATGGTTTAGAGCTGTCCGTAGGACTTCCAGAGGAGCTGACACATTATTCGCATTCGTGTTGGGAAGGTTGAGAGCCGTCTGCAGGACTGTCAGAGGTACTGACACATTATTGGCGTTGTCGTTGGAAATGTTTGTCCATGCTTTTGAATTTGCTAGTGATTTCCATATTCTGTCACTACCGTCACTTGGATACCTGAAATTTGCAGGTTTCAAAGATCGGGAAGTCAGTTTTGGCATGTGGTTATGTGAGTGCGACATGGGTGTTGCTCAAGGTGACGTTTTTTAGCTGCATTGCACCCCAAGCGTATCAGTAACCACTACAGACTAGAAATATAAGATAATCCTAATAACAGGTATAAGGAATTAGCAATTTGTGTTAGCTATGCTCATGAGGAGGAAAGGACAAACGAGCAAAAAATAGACACTTAAATAGACATGATTCTTGCCTTCCGATTGCAAGATCCCCTACCCCAGCACCAAATATGGTATTTGGTATGTAAGAACTTGGACCCTACTAGAACTTATACAGCAGCATCGAGGAGGCAGAGTAGGCCAGGAGAGGAGGCAGAAAGACTACACAGTCTTCACGAGGGGGAATTGGGGAAAGACAGTTTACTTCCACTCAATTAAAATTCCATAGTCGTCCCAAATTTTTTTTATTGAAAATAAATTAGTTTTTCTCACTAATTCGTACTCAGATTTTTTTTTCTTTGGCTGCTGAGTTTGGATGGGTGAAAAGATTGTTGAAATTTGTAAAAAGTTGTTGAAATTTATAAAAAGGTATTGGAGTTGGTAAAAAAGTAGTTGTGAATTTTTTTTTAAAAAAAAATCTTGACATCCAAACATAGGCTAAGATAAGGAAAAAGTAATCTACACATTATAAAGATTCAAAGAAATGGACTTATTGCAGTAATCCACAAATCATCTCCAAAAGAGCCTAGCTCTTAAAGAGGTGGTGAAGCCTCTCGGATCATCCTCCCTAACAATATTAACCTAATAAATTTCGACTATACTACCTTGGAATTCAATAACTACTGATTAATTCGAATTTGCAAACTGTATAAAAACAATGATTATATGCATAAAACATAAATAAATTGTGCTAAAACATATAATGTAAATCATGAGTTATAAACTCAAGCTGGACTTGTGTTTGAAGAAGAGCTGAACATTGAATACTTGGCTATATCGATCACTGGTATCACACTTAAAATATTCTTGAGGCGTACGTCTAATGTCTAAGTTTATATATATCACATTCAATTAGGATTGCCAATTTTCTTTTTTTATCATTATACTCGAAGAAAGTAGAAAAATACCTGACATCATCCCCGCCTTCGCTCCCCACATCAATTCTACAGACCAGTTTCAAAACATGACCAGGCGGAGAATTACCCCGCAGATAGTTCGAATTTCTCAGAGGCCTTATTTCAAGTTTTGAAATGTAAGGATGTCCCTTCACCTGCTCTAAGCAAAAGTTGATGTTGTCCTTAGTAGCTCTAAAAATCCCCTCCACTTCTGTGGCCTCGGACGAGCTCACCCGACTTATTGGCGTAGCACCAACTAAAACATCAAAAGATGTGTCCACAGATGTGCTCAGTGAATCACCAAAAATAAATGTACCCCTTACGAGGTAGTCTTGATCCTCAATTGTTGTTAAGTTGTAACATTTCTTGCCCGAATCTATGTTGAATAGTCGGGCTTTGTCATAGTGGTAATTCACCAGAGCCAGATGATCTGTTTCATTTCTGCAATCTGTTCTATTGGGGAACCAGCTATCATCTGGTGTCCAATATATAGTTGTGTCTTGGTCCGTGAAGTTTGAATCACCACAGCATGCGAGGCTCACAAATCCTGCATGTAAGCACGTAAGAGCAACTTCAGCAAAAATAGCTTTGTTATCGTCTGGTCAATGGAAGTAGTGTGATCTTTGTTAATCATCTTCGACACAACTGACCTATATAGGCATCTTATAAATTGCTCCTAAATTAATCTACCCTAAATTATTAACCAAGATCTGATATGGTTTTGAATCAAACCCGGATTACAACAATCTTCCAAACAACCTTAATGTATGTATTCCGACTGGAGTCCTATGAAAATGTTACACAAGAAAACATCTGAAAAAAAATACTCAATGTATCCTTGAGGATAATTTTTTTTTTCTACATGTATCCTTGAGGATATAATAATAACAAAAGTTAATTACCTTCTTGTGCACAAGTTGATTGAACAAAGATCAAGAGGCAAAGGATAAAACGCTCAACCACTGTCGAAATCCAACTATGATCTGATCCGGCCTCCATCATCTTCTTATGATCTTGATTGGAAGACGCCCCATTGGGTTATCAAGCTCATATCCAGACCAAATACCTTTTCAACTTCCACTAGCTACAGAGCAAAAATCTTTATGAAATCCATAGATACATTCTTTTCTCCCTTAATTAGTCGCTCCCTGTTTTGTTCAACTTGGCCAGATTTTCCCAGATTTCGGATGATTCGGTTCGAACACAAAGCTTCTTTGATCAATTACTAAGACAATATGACATAAAACAGACACCTAGTGACAGGTTTTTCTGAGCAACTCCTACTTACAAGTTACAGGTTGTTCACAGAAGAATCAATATTGTAGAGGCTTCCAGACAGAAAGAGCATCACAAAGGAAGAGAGTTTCTAGAGAAGAGATTTGGCAACATATAGGACGGTTGACTTCAAATTGGAAATCACTGAAGCATAGGCGCAGGAAGATGAGGCAGGTTTTAATTAGAATATATCAATTTTGATTTTCGTTTTAATGTTTAATTATTTGTATATTATATGTTGTTCTTTTCTTCTGTTGGTGGGAATAATTAATTTACTATATTTAACAAATATTGATTAAAATAATCGGGATTGTGCAACTCTTCGGTCCACCCCCCGTACGTCTTTCTTCTCTTTGTCTGTTACCATAGATGAAACCTCGTGATGGAAGTGGAATTTGGCTCCCCTAGTTTGGAAGTAATATCCTGTACAGCCTACAGGGTTTAATTAGTACGTACGTACTAACTGTAATCGATCGAGTAAATTCGGGAAGAGTGAGTCAATCTCGTATTTATCACACGAGTACTCTAGCTAATTGGTACTATATATCTGTCTCCCATTGATACTAAGAAAAATCTCTCTTGGGTCATGTCGGTAGCAAAAAGAATATGTTTTACGTACCTCTCAAATTTCGGCTTCGATATTGTAGAGGGGTGACAAAATTTCGACTATATATAGATCATATTCCTTTCCTAACTAGCTAGGAAGGTTTAAGGTTATATTTGATGGATCTCCTCAATTACCCTCGTGTTTTTCTTTTTATGGACATTTCTGGTTACAAGATCTACAAACCAATAAGCTCGATGCCACCAATATTTCCCCACTACATACGACAAGCCATACGTACGCATGTGTACGTTATAGATTTAGATTAGGGAAAGCGTCCCAAGATGATGATTAGTTGCGCTGTCTGGGGCTACAGTTGTATTGTCATTTGTCATATATATGTTCTTTCTCTAACAAATAGATGCCAGATATCGTCAGGGCAACGGATTATAGGCATAGCCATGCTCACATCAACCTGCTCTGGCCCTGATAGGCGAACTAATTACGTACCCAGGCCGTACTTTCGTGCACTACACACAAAATCTTATTGTGAACGCCAAAAATGTGATATCAGAAAGTCATGAAATGGAAAGGATCAGAAAGTATAAAGTAGCCAACTGATCATCAGGAGCAGCCGACCTCAGTACATATCGCCTACAAGCTGTAACGAGCTAGTAGTGGCCGGGAATCGTGAAATAGAGTTCGTGTCCGACTGTCCGTTCTCTATAGATCATCTACATAGAGCATTGAGTGAGTACTGAAAGAGATATACTAGGAGACAAGCTGTGTCAAAGCAACTAATTGCGTTCTCCAGCGTACAGTACTATTATTTTGGCACACTGTACTTAATTATTTAACAACCCTCAGAGTCGACAAGCTACGTACATAAGCACGTACCGCACCAATAAGCACGTAAGGCTTTCATTTTCTAATAACATTTTTTTTAGAATGAGTTCTATAGCCTGAAATAACAGAGTCATGACACCTGATCAGAAAGCTGTGTCAGCTTGCACAGATGGTGAAATTGCTGATATACATGGGCGCACGTATTATTTGGTCAATCCCATATATAACATTTTCCAGGCAATTTTATTTTATTAATTAGTCAATTTTTCCAGAGGTATTCGAGTAATTTAGGAAGGTTGGTGCCGCACAAAGCTTAAAGTGCCAGCTTCCATTTCGCTAGCTAACTTATTTCGCCTGGGAGCTGATGAATTAAATTTGGAGAACTCTTGTTCTACATATTGGATCTTCTTAGTATATTTGTCTTCTTTGATATTCTGTAACCCTATTAGGTTGATGTTATTTTTCCCTGAATATGAAAGCCCGGGACCCATTCGTGTATGTAAGGTTGCAGGGAGCACTCCAAGTTGACCGTAATACAGTGTACTCATGTGTTTGATCTGGTCATGGAGGGTCAAACTCACCAAAACCGAGACATGAGCTAAACAAGTAAATATTCACGCAGATTAATTAACTAATTAAAGATGCTTTTGAACTACAAATCCAGATGTCTTACGTACAAATCCTACAGAGCCCGCCTCACTCAGCGCATCCAGTCAGGAAGAAGATAGAAGGTTAAAAAAATGTTCATAAATGCAGACATGTATTTATACTGAAGTCTTGGACCCCCCCCCCCCCCCCAAAAAAAAAAAAAAAGTCTTGGACATTTCTGGGTGAGGCAAGGTTAGGTCGACTATCAATACCGCCGATTGGTCATGGTAGATAGAAATATATTTGTTTTCCTTTGCTAGCTAGGGTTTGTAGTTTGCAAACTCTGGCCCTCGCTAGCAGCTTTTGATCTCAGTTGGAAAGAATGAGATCATTTCAAGATATGTGAAGGTAAGTCTAGCGGGTGGCAAAAAAATGTTTGATATATATAACGTAGCTGTAATTTTTCTGGCTCAGCACTCGTCAGGGGGCCGGGGAAAAGTTCAAATTGTTGCTGGAGCTATGTAATGACCGTTTGAGAGTTATTTTTTACAGGGATTTGGTCGGGTAATCGAAACAGCCGTCAACGTCTAACTCGAAGGGATCGATATATATATATATATATATATATATATATGGTACTGCCCTCGTTGATCAAAGGGGTTGGACAGAGATTGATTGTGAGTTCACCCTTAATTAGTGAGTGGTGGGGGGGAAGAAACATTTTGTTGGGTGAAGTAGAAGAGATCCTTACATAAAATAACTCTCCCGTCAAAGCTAATCACATCGATGCTTACACCAAATCATTGAAATATTCGAAACATTAACATTTGTCGGTTACTTATAGATAGGCCAAAACTTGAGCATGGTCTAGATGCTATATATGTTCTTTTTCTTTCGTCCTCTTTTTTTCTTTTGATTTCTTTTGATTTTTGATTTTTTTCCAATTGTGTCGTGCTATATTGGAAGTAAAGTCATGCAAATAATAGGACTATATATGAACTTTGAGACTGTACGTGGAGTGAAATCAAATGGCAAGGAGGTGATGATCTTAAACTCTTATAGTATAGGCTTGAAACAGGAGATTCCAATTGCTTAGAACACATATTTAGATCGACCCCATTCGTTGATAATTAGGAAAACGTTTTCTGATCAGAGACTGAATTATATTTTCTTATATTTCCGTTCAAAATCAGCACCCATTATTAATCGGTGCGAATAGATAATGACCTGCGACGAATCTTTATTGTTCTTGACTTCCTTTGAGAACAAAGATCAGGACAATTTCATTTGATTAAAGCGAATTATCGTTTGTTAACTAGCACTGACTTCATCCAAAGGCACTAGCGCCACGTTCAATATTCATTCAATGCTCATTTCAGGCCACTTTCACAAATTGACATGCCTAATATACAATAAAACCCTTCATTTTTGTTGGGAGGGGGGGGGGGAACCAGAAAAAAAAAACGACCGTAACAATACAAGGACAAAAATATGTCTATAAAGAGATTAAATAATTAAATCAATAGTTCCTACCAGCATAAACTTGACAAATGCTGATATGATATTGGGAACAGGCGTACGTCATGATCAGTTCAAAACTTCAAACCTGCAGGCAATGCGGTGCACTTTCTCGATGACGCTATGAACGGTGGTGAAGTGATCTTTTTGTTTTTTTCTAATCAACATGAAATTCATTTTATTGACACCCAAACAATTCATTTTATTGACACCCAAACAAAGGATACAATGCTGATACAGACGACCAGACGAGGCCGAATACAAGGCACCGGGACAAACAGCCCATTACATCAACATAGAACGCCCGACGGGCGGTACAACCAATGGCCATAAAGGCCGCATAAGAACAGACCCGAAGGCCCGCTTAGACCCGAACTAAACACCGCCGAAGGTGGCGGTCGCCAGAGGAGTGGGTAGTCGCGCACCGCACTCCCACTTCCTCGAGAGAACGTCCACACCAGCATCGAAGGACACCGAGGTCCACACCCAAAACCCAACGAAATGGACATCAACAGAACAGAAATCAAAAAGCAACACAACATTAAGCAAAAACTCCTCAAGCCGACCGGAAGCCGGCCAGAAAACATAGCCCCAAGACTCCACCAAGAACCCCTGCATCAGATCCAAAAAAGGGCGATCGCGCGTGGCCACGCATAAGGGAGCACGCGCCGGCCGATGGTGACCGGAGAACACTGGAGACAAGCTCCAGAAGCAGCTGATGTCTTCCCTGTCGAGCGTGACCGCCGAAGACCCACCGGGAAGCCGGGATCTGGAGTTGAGAGCAAAGCTGGAGGGAGACCAAAATGAGGGGGTTCGAAGGGGAGCCGGCCAAAAGAGGGAGGGGGACGGTGGGAGGAGCAAGAGCTGCTCCTACCGCCGATCACAGGGAAGAAAGAGGGGGGAGGGCAGGCGGAGAGAAGGGGAAACGTCTAGAGAGAGAGGGCTAGACTCAGGTGAAATATATTAGAAAATCTTGTGGTGAAGTGATCTAGATCACCTAAAGAGGACTCATGTCTACACTCCTGCAGGCACTCGACCGGACACTCCTCTAGATCTGGCCCCTTCTACACTGTTCAAGACTTCAAGACATCTTCAATCTATTGCAATCGATCTCTAGGTGACATGCTAATTACAACGTTTGTCGTAGTGCATAATAATTATATCCACATGATTGGATAAAGAAGAATATATATATCTCTAAGATAAAATAGGACAAAAATTTTCCATTGTGATAGTTTGACTTCCACGTATGTATAAAAAAAATTGACACCTTACCCTAATTAGTAAGACTCTCACTCGCTATTCGTCATTCGCTTTGCCCAGCCAATCGATACAAGAAGGGTGCGACTATGTTTTTTTTTTTGGGCATAAGAAGCATACGTATAGATTGAAGGATCAATGAGGTTTAAAAACCTCAGAAAGCTCAAAATGGAGTACCAGACACTTCGAAGAGCCGGCGGGGCAAACACGCAGACCGACTCAAAAGTCCTACAAATTCCCCGAAGGAACGGAAAAGCCACAGAGGCCAGCAAACACAAGCTAATATGCCTAAACAGATAAAAGATACAACAACAAAACCAACACAAGCCATAAACACATCGGCCAAGCATAAAACACAGAATTAAAACAAAACAAACCTTAAATATTGAGGCAGGCCCGAACGGGCTAAAGCTGAACATAAAACAAGCCCTAAACATATGGGCTGGCCCAAACGGGGTTATTCCGATCAGACGGGGACTGGCGGCGGCCGAAGGAAGACGGAACAACGAAAAATGGAGTACATGATCCGTTGAGTCCTGACCGACGAAAAAGGGAAGAGGGCGGAGGCCGGAGGAGGCCGCATGCGCTCCAAGCGTGGTCGACGCGTGAGATCCACGCGCACCGCGTGGGGCGCGTGAATCAACACGCGCCGGCCAGGGAGCAGCGGGCGACCGTGGTTTCCATGTGCGGCGCCGGCTGAAGACAGCCAGACAGCGCTTGTCCACTAGGAAAGAGCGGAAACCGCCGAAAAGCAAGAAGAAAGTACCTGCAAAAAAAACCAAAAAACGTCAAATCCAACCACAACCGGGAACCAACCAGACCAAAGAAGGGAAAGGGAGAGAGAAGGCGGGGGAGGAGAAAAAGAAAGGGAAAAATGAGGAGGGGATGAGAGAGTCGGAGCTCCCCCCTCCTCCGTAGGGGTGCTGGGTGGGTGGGGAAACCAGAGAGGGTTTGGAGAGGGCGAGAGAAAAAAGACTAATTTAGGTGCGACTATGTTTGGTTTGCTTTTGAAAATATTTTTTTGTTTATTTTTTTTGGAGTAGGTAGGATAGATTCTCTTGGAATTAGTGAAAAGTTTGTTAAAAATTGTTGGAATTTATTAAAAGTTGTTGAAATTTATAAAAAATTATTAGAATTTGTAAAAGTATTGAAATTGATGAAAAGGTAATTATGAAAAAAATTTAAATTTTTTTAGACCAAACCAAACATCGCCGAATAGATTTCGGGTTTGTTTGGAAATGAGTTTAAGTTTTGGTTTTGGTTTTAGTTTTTGTTTTGGTTTTAAAATTCAAATTTTTAATTTTAAGATTAAAATATTGTTTTGTTGTATGGGTCTGTTTGGTTGATTAAGATTTGGAATGATTTATATTTTATTAAATTAAATATTATTATTTTTATAGTTATTATGATAAAGTAAAAATAGAAAAAATAAGTAAAAAAGGGTTTTATAAATATAAAAATTGATAAAATATCAAACTAATAAAAAATATGATAACATTAAAAAGATAAGATAAAAATCGTGCAAAATTTTATAAAACAAATAAATTTTTACAAGAATAATAAAAAGCAATAACTTAAAAACAAATTGATTAAAAGTTTCAAAAATAAAAACTTAACAAAGAAAATATAATGATTATCTTATTACAATCATTTACAGCATCCAATGAGCTAGCTTAAAAGCAACAAATAGTTGTATAATCGAGGCTCTAATTTATTATAAAACTGCACAAATAACTAAGATGTTTTAATTATTTTTATTTTATGAATAAATCAAGATGTTGGTATATATATATATTGGAGCGTGTTTCTTGCATATCTTAAAGTGGAAAGATTCGGTTGTAGCTTGTATGCGTATTCGTCCACCAACGAATGACCAATGCTATCACTTCCAATAACACATATCAATCAGTATTCACAATAGGTCCATGTGTTAGGTCGGGGAAGGAGGTCGGGAGGGTGTTATACGTGGGGGAAGGGCCCTTCACCCCTTTCTCCACGCATGAAGTACTCTAAAGCGCTGCATGAATGAGAGTCTATAGCAGTGGGGGATAGATTTGCACTGCAGCAGAGATGATAGTTGCAATTGTGTTTGTCTGCGAAATGTCACTTAGGGAAAACTCATGGGCGTATGTCAAAAATGTGCAGAGGACACACATGATCTTGCTTTATTTACACAACGGGCATTGATGTAAACATAATTTTGATAATAATTATATTTGCTAATTATTGTTACATTTTTATTTTTGAAAATTTTAAATTTTTTTGAATGTATAGTTTTTTATTATTTTTGTAACATTTTATTATTTTTATAAAATTTTGCACGGATTTTATCTTATCTTATATTTTTAATTTTATCATATTTTTATTAGATTGATATTTTATCATATTTTATAATTTTTATATTTATAAAACAAATTTTTACTTATTTTTTGAATTATATATTTTTCTGATTTTTTTTATTTTTAAATATCATAATAATAATATTATTCAATTTAATTAAATATAAATCATTCAAAATATTAATTAACCAGACAATTCATTACAACAAAATAATATTTTAATCTTAAAATTTAAAGCCAAAACCAAAACTCAAGCCGTTTTTCCAAACAAGCTCTTCCCTGCGCCACTCGGACCCATGCGCGCAGTGATGCAGTGCCCCTTCGGTGCATACCAAGTAACAAGTCTACCTCTTGTTTCATCCAATACCCTTCAAGCAGTTTCTTTTGTTTGTCACCGTATACGTAAGAATTGAAAACTCTCAATTCACCCGTAAAATTAACATTCTCTTGTCAATCACAAGTTGATGATGCCAGAATGATTCAGCTCAATCAATGAACAGTAGATAGCTTTCAAACCCTGGGTAGAGAAACCTGCAAGACGAAGACGAGAGAGAGAGTGATCGGGACTTCCCTACGGGATCAACTATTGTGTGAATTATATGCATACCAAAGAGCTTTCTTATAGGAGTGAGGTTCTACGAGCTCGGTCAGACTGATAGGACGTATTACATTCTTTCTTACTGCAAACGGATGTAACTAAATTTATTCAAATTTGAAATTTGGATTTCTACTTTAACCAAAAAAACACACTTTTTTATTTTAACTATTAACTTTTTAAAAACATCTCCAACAGCTTCTCTATTTTAATCATCTACTTTACTATTCTATTTAAATATTATTTTTCAAAGATTTCTTTATTATTTCTCTAATATTTCTTTATTATGCCCAATGTCCCTTTCTGGTGGGCATTCGCTTGCTCCCGTGCGGGCGAGCTAGTTGCCCACTGTCCCCTTCTGTGTCAGAGGGCATTTGCTTGCTAGTTGCCCACTGATAGGACGTATTACATTCTTTCTTACTGCAAACGGATGTAGCTAAATTTATTCACATTTGGATCTCTACTTTAACCAAAAAGCACACTTCTTTATTTTAACTATTAACTTTTTAAAAACATCTCCAACAGCTTCTCTATTTTAACTATCTACTTTACTATTCCATTTAAATATTATTTTTCAAAGATTTCTTTATTATTTCTCTAATATTTCTTTATTATGCCCAATGTCCCTTTTTGGCGGGAATTCGCTTGCTCCCGCGCGGGCGAACTAGTTGCCCACTGTCCCCTTCTGTGTCAGAGGGCATTTGCTTGCTCTCCGCACGGACGAGCCAGTTGTCCACTGTCCCCTTTTAAGACAATGGGCATTCGCTTGCCCTCCACCTGAGCTCTTGCTGGGGCAATCAAATGTGACAACGAGTTACCATAATAGCTCATGTTTGCTGTAAAATGTCCGGTGAGCCGTAATTACTGATCCAGAAGAGCAGTCGTCACCATAGCTCCACCAAGGGTCCAATGACAATGCATCCCCACTCTCTTGGAGGCTTGCAACCCAAAGTGGAAGATTGAAAGTGCTAAAGACAGTGCTACATAGAAAGATACATCCTAAGTCATTGATAGGAGCAATAATTCACTTATCCACAATCAGTTTTGCTCTTGCATGGCCCTCATTTATTTGAAACTGATCCCCTATGCGAAAATGAGCCATTAATAACCTGACAAAAGTGAGAAGCTCGCCTCCTTTGCTTAGTTGAACAGCATGAGTGCTGGCCCTACAGTGACTTGTAGCATAAGAGAGCTCATGTTGGGAGACCAGAGAGGGAGAGTGTGAGAGCTGGGAGAGTAGAGAGGGAAAGCGTGAGCGGGATGACGAAAAGAAAAATAAAAAGAGAAGACATATTAATATTTTAAAATGGTGAAGTGAATAGGGGTTTTCTAAAAATAGATAACCATTATTCACATGTTAAATTTTTTTGTTATAAATTGTTAAAATAGAGAAGCTGGTAAAGAATATTTTTAGGTCTTTGTGTTAAATTGGTTCTCTATTCTAACCAAAATGTTAAAATAGAGACGATGCTAAGAATGCTCTAACAGATTCCTAGTGGAGTGCTAGGTCTTTTACAGACAAACATCATTTTTGACCAATGGGATGTGGCTCTCGAGACGAGGAAATTTTAAAATATCTATCCATAAACCCACTTCAGAGTTTTTCAACATTGGACCTCATTTAAGTGTGTTGGGCCTTATTTGAGCCCAGTCTGCCAAGTAGGCTGAAAATTATATACCCATTAACAAGTATTATATCTTATAGTGTGACCAAAATTTCATATGGGCACATCAAACAATATAGAACTTAAATATATATTAAATATTGTTCATAATGTCGTAAACTTGATATCTGCAATATAAGTAATATAGAACTCACATGTTTTTGTATGTTTCTCTCTTCTATAAGTAGAACCTAAGATCTTAATCGATAATGTACAATTCTATATAATGTACAATTCTATATACTAACCTAGCTAGGACCTACGCTCCGCCTCGGACCTCCAATCATGATAAAGGACCAAACCCATGCTGAAGCATTATTTTATACTGCAAGTTAATTTGAGACAAGGCTGCCTGGCTGCGTATCACTGAGATTGCGTTTGAATTTCAAAATTTTATTATAATTTTGTGCTGGCGTTACAAAAAGTGATATTAAAATTGATGAATGAATAATACAAGGGAAAGAAAATTTTTCTAAAATTTCCATATTTAAACATCCCAAAATTTTGTTTAAATTTTAGGCTAAAATTTTAGCCAAAGCGTTTAATTTGAAAATTTTAATAAAATTTTGTGTTGATGTTAAAAAATAGGTGATATTGAAATTGGTGAAATAAATGATAAAAATAAAGATAAAATTTTAAAATGTATTTCATAAAAGTAAAATTTTATTAAAATTATGTTTTGTAAAAGCCTCGTAGGAGTTGGTGAAAAGACGAGGAGAGAGAATGAAAATATTGGTGAAAAAGTTAATAAAAAATGAAAAAAATTAGAAAAAAAAGGGAAGAAGGAGAAATTTATGTAATAGTATAAAATTTCAAGGAGTTAAAATTGTGAAAAGAAACCTCGTGATATTTCGTTCCTGACTGTATACGACAAGAGAAGCCAAAACGACATCGGTTTTAGTGATTTCTCCCCGGTTCGAAGATCAGACATGGCCACCAATCTCTAACAAGAGCATTTGGTAACTTGCTAACCACCTCTGCTCCAAGCAAAGCAGCTTGTACCCCAAACCACGAGCAACTTATTGGCTATGGAGCTCTCAACCTCCACAGCCAAACCCTCTTGCTTCAATCACAGCAACATCAGTTCCTTCCCTTTTGGTGAATTCCTCTCTCCAGCAACTCTTATAATTCCCTCAATATCTACTGCCTCTCCCTTCCGACGCTGCAAACACAGCCTCAAGTCCGAGCTTAGAGCGAGAAGAATCACAAGTCGTACTTTCAATTCCTGGACTGCCCAGTCAAACTTCACAACCCGTAAGTATCGTTCTCTTATTCGTTATGCTTTTTTTTTAAACCTCCTCGCCACTGTTTGCTGTCTAAAATCTTTCTTTTCCTAGTTAAATTATGAACTTATACGTCAACGTTGCCTACCCACTAGAATTTTTTACTTTCTTGAAGACCTAGGTTTTCTAAGACATGTAAATAAACCTTAAGGGTGTCTTTGTTTTGTGTATGCGGGGTTTATTGGTGGTTCTTAAGTGCTATTTGTAGTTCTTTTTGTGAGTCTCTAAGAAAAGGGATAAATGTTTCAGGTGTTCAAGTAAGTGACATAGCCACAGCTGAAGTGGAAGAGCGAGTCGAGGTTGAGGTTGCAGAGGGGTACACCATAACTCAGTTTTGTGATAAAATCATTGAGGTCTTTTTGAATGAGAAGCCCAAGACCAAGGAATGGAAGAAGTATTTGGTGTTCAGGGAGGAGTGGAAAAAGTACAAGGAAAGCTTCTATAATCGGTGTCGTTCACGAGCAGACACGGAAACTGATCCTACCATGAAGCAGAAATTGAGGTCACTGGGAAGAAAGGTTAAGAAGGTAGAGCAATGCATTTCTCTTTTATACATTTATACTTATCCTATGTTTACTTGTGCTTTGTTTGGTTGTTGACAAAGGTTCAGGAAAAACAAAGAGAATAAGAGATTTTGAAACTGATTCTTTAGGTTATTTTAGATTCCTTAAAAACGTGGAACTTACCCCAAGTTAACCAAATGGTTGTAAGATGCTTGTCAGAGTGCAGTTTTACTTTTCCTCGCTTTAAGAGTTAAGACTCTGATTTTGTTAATTTTGCTTCCTTTCTCACCAACCAAACAGAGAGTTAACAGTCGAATCTAAATATACTTATTTAGGTTTAGAGATATTTTTCCTGTCCTTTTACCTCAGGAGTGAGAATTGCAGATTGATGATGAAATGGAGGGACATAGTGAACTTCTTAAGGAGATACAGGACAGCCCAACTGATACTAATGCGATTGTTGCACGGCGGCGCAAAGACTTCACTGGGGAATTTTTTAGCCACCTGAATCTATTGTCAGAGACTTATGACAGTTTGGAGGATCGTGATGGTAAGTTTTTATTTTGTGATGAATCTGTTGAAATGAATATCTATTTGGCGTACTTAGAAAAAAAAATCTATTTGGCTTGATTTTACATCAAATGACTGGTGAGAATGCCTCCACTTCGATTTAAAAATTAAGATGAATCATACATTAGGAGGTTTTAGAGAAGCTGATGAAAAATACAGCATGAATGACAACTGAAGTGACTAGAATGAAATTGAGCTGTAATTTACTGTACTTCGATTCAGCCTAGCTTAGAGTAGGTCTGCATGGATTCATTGTCAAACTTTTACCTGAAATTGTATGTAGCTTGGTTTTGTCTTTCTAATATTATAGTCCCAAATTTTTGAGCAGCAATGGCGAGACTGGGGGCCAGATGCTTGTCTGCTGTCAGTGCTTATGATAATACACTGGAATATGTGGATACATTAGATGTTGCCCAGGCCAAATTTGATGATATCCTCGACTCTCCTTCAGTGGATGTGGCATGTGAGAAGATTAAAAGCCTTGCAAAGGCCAAGGAACTTGACTCCTCATTGATCCTACTGATAAACAGCGCTTGGTCTTCAGCAAAGGAGTCCACAACTATGACAAATGAGGTATGGCTGGCAACCTTATATTCAGGACATCTCTCTTGCTGGACCATGGAGATTCCTTTCTTAATTAATTTAATGCATGACAACATGCCCAAGCAAGGTGGACGAGAATTCAATATGTGTGTAGTAGATCTTGTTTGACTGATTGGCACCTCAAGAACATAGTTTTCATTTTTGCTAGTTTAATTTGACATTTCTGTTGGTTTTGAAGTATGGAAGGACAAATATCATTGTTGTCCACCCCCGACCATCCTGCTATGAGCATTTTTTTCTCAGCATAATTAAAGATTCTAGTACAAAAAATGTGCAGAATATTTATGGAAAGACATATTTTGCACCCCTAGACTGTCACCTTCTTATGACGCACATCCTTAAATCAGTTTAATGTTTGTGTAGATCTTGCAGATGAAACAAATGATCTCTTTTAATATTTGTCTGGCAGATCAAATAAATTATCTCTTTTAATGTTTGTCTAGATCTTGCGGATGAAACAAATGTTCTCTTCTACCTTGCCCTTTATGTGCAGACACAATAGGATGGTTTCAATTTCGTTGGACAGCCATATTCCCTTGGAAAAAAAAAACCTTTTTCAGTTCTTTTGTGACAGATGGGCATGCATTTGTAAGCATTACTCATGCTTTAACAGCCGCCTTTTGCATTTTAGGCCTTGCATAAAGGTTGTAACAGAATCTCTCACACGGTTAAATCCTTGAGACCTTGATCACTTGATATATTAAATCCTCACTGTGGAAGTATCCAGAACCCATGGAACCAGACGCTTCAAAATCAAGCTTTTACTTGTGATCATTTTCATTGCATTTTTTTTCTATGCCTTTGTTTGCTCGTTTTCTTCCTTGTGTGGTATCCTTATGCTTAGACATGTAACTTCAGGTCAAAGATATAATGTATCGTTTATACAAGGCCACAAAGGGCAGTCTTAGGAGCATTGCACCGAAGGAGCTTAAGTTACTAAAGCATTTACTGAACATCATAGATCCTGAAGAGCGATTCACGGCACTGGCAACAGCTTTCTCCCCTGGTGATGAACGGGAAGTCAAGGACCCTAACGCTTTATACACGTAATAGAGCTTCGGGCTTATTAGCAACCTTAAGTTGGGTTCTGAAAATTAGCCTTTTCGTTCAGTCTAATACTTTTTTGTTTCTGTTTTTGTTTTGGTTAAGCAGCACTCCGAAGGAGTTGTACAAGTGGATTAAGATCATGCTTGATGCATACAATCTCCATAAGGAAGATACCGACATTAGGGAAGCCCAACAAATGACTCAGCCTGTAGTTATACAGAGGCTGTATATCCTCAAGCTAACTATTGAAGAAGAATATTTGGAGAGCAGCAGGTTTCAGGATTCTAAAACAGAAGGGGACACTAAATCAGAGGAGTTGTGAGGTGCTGCTCATTTTCATCAAGTAGCACGACCATCAGCTAATGAGTTCATGCGACGGATAGAATTGCAGTTTTATGATGAAGGTTGAAGTTCCTGAACCGTAAATCCCACTGGTAAAAGGCATCAAGCATCTTCAGCTTCATTATCGACTCTCTTCTCACTTGGATGAGGTAGAAGACACCACTTGAGTGCCAATTTTTGGGGGTAGCCAGAATTCCTTCCTATATGTTGTTCATGACTAAATTGAGCTAAGGGGGAGTAAGCGGGAGGTGGTTTTGAAAGGTCCAGTATCTTGTAATGTATAAGCTGATTGCTGCCGCCTTCTTTTCCTGACCACCGGAATTTGTATCTGGCATTGTGAAAAACACCACAATTCAAAGTGATTTGTTTTTCTCCCTTCTTCGTTTTCTTTGTGCCCCCCCCCCCCCTCCCTGCGGTGGATAAATGTTGTATTATCTCAAAAGACCAATTCTGGTTTTTGTTTTGGGTTAATGATTATTTTCGTCCTTAGGTTTTCATTACTTTAAAAAATTTGTCCCGAGGTTTTAGCGGGACTGGGTTTTATGATGTTGTCAAAATGATTTTTCCGTCCACTTTAGTTAGCGAATTGCCGAATCAATTAACGGTCTTACACGTCATGACTAACTAGAAGTGACACAAAAGGCGCGAGCCACCCCTTAGCCTCTCTAGAGAAATGGTGGATTCAACCACAACACAAAGGGGGGAGGGAGCCCAGATCCGCAAGGGTGGCTCGCTGAGCCATTAGCGAGCCGCTGACCTCTGCTCCCGGCCACCCCTTCTCCAAGGGTGGCTCCGTGGCTATGTTTGCTTTTTTGTATGAAAAAATTCTTGATTAATTTTTTTTTCTTTTGTTATTCTTTTATTTGATTTAGTGCAATAAAATTGACGTGTCATTTTTAAATAATTTTTTTTACATGTGTCACTTTCTGATTGATTATGACGTATAGAATCGTTAGTTGAATGAACAATTCGTTAACTAAAAAACCATTACGATAGCATCATAAAACCAAAGGAATATGTGTAATAAATACGAAAACTTAGGGATAAATTTTTATTAGTGATGAAAACTAAAAGATGAAATTTGTCATTAACCCTTTTTATTTTCGTTGTCGCTGGACAGCCAAAATAAACGAGCTATTTGAGCACAAACGACAAGAAAATATAAGATAAACAGGGCATAATAATTGATAAGAAAATGAAATCCACGAAAAAAAAATTAAAAAAAAAAGGAAAGCATGATTTGTGGCCTATAATGACAAACGTGTAAACCAGTGGAAACGAACGGTTGGACAAATGGGCCACAGCTCTAATAAGTTCCGGCTCGCACACGTAAGTCCTACGTTTTTTTCAAAAAAAATAATAAATATAAAATTAGAATTATGGGCAAAAATATAAAATAATTTTCTAAATTTTAAAACTCATCAATTTATTAATTTTTTTTAATACAGTCATTTTGTAAACTCGAGTGACCTGATAAATATAAAAATTCTAAAGTGTCTAACGAGGTTATATACTAAACAACTATCCATAACTGTGTCGCTTAATTTTTAAAATCACTCAGTATGTCATGCATGATTGTTCTCATTAATTTTAATTTCAACTCAAATTATCTAGGTCAAGACCAACTCAGGAAAAAAAATTATCTCTACAACTCTATTAAATACTGAATTGGTCCAACTTAATATAGAGAATTTTAGATGAAATTAAATTAACAGAGATAAATCATACTCAACTTGTTTAGTGATTTGACAATTAATAGGAACATGTAATTATTATTAGTCACTCGAGTTGACTATTAGTTAATTTATTTTATTTATTTATTAGTCACTCGAGTTGACGAAATGACCACGTCAGTCTAAAACGAAACTTACCGGAGTGACCAGATTAGTAGTATCTAGATACTTAGGGTGAGTTTGTGTTGTAAAATTTTTTGTATTGAGTTTAGTGTTGGTATTGGCTTTCGTGAAAAAGCGGAAGAAAGATAATTTTTTATATTTTTTGTAATTTTTTAATGAAAAAAAGAGATTATATTGTAATATTTTATTGTGAGTTGGTGAAATATTTTATAAAAATTTTGGTGGCAAACGCACTCTTAGTGGACTAATTAATTATTATTATTATTATTATTATTCTCAACACTGCCTTGTTTCCCACGAATGGGAACCAATGTCTCCGCTCTTGCAACTTTACCCTTAACTCCAAACGAACAGACCCACGCAAAAATGTGGGAACGTAACTCCTGCATATCGTGAGGGCTAGAATCGTAACTAGGGCCGTACGTGCTGACTCAGTTAAACCCTCCAAACCAAAATCCTTTCCTTTAAAACCCTACACGCAGCAATCGGTGTTACACTGCGTCTTCTCTGAATCTCTTGCTCTAAAACCCTAGCCTTAAGCCCGCGATCTCCCATAGGGTGCAATCACTAATGGCTACTTCTGTGCTTCTTCGGACGCTAAGGCAGCAGAAACTGTACACTTCTTCTGTAGCCTCTTGCGGATCCGTAAGCTCTCTTTGCCTTGTTTCGGAATGCAAATGATTGTTTATAGAGTTGTTCAATAAATTGCAACGACGTTTTGATGGCATGTTTTATGTAGATCTTGAGCTTTTGGGTTGAGCTGCATTTCAATTTTCAAATTTATTTGTTTGATTCGACAAGTTGCTTTTTCGATGATATAGTTGGTAGTTTTTTTTCCTGCTTATTTCTGCTCTTAAAATCTTCAAGTCCAGTTTGTCAACGTGTTTCTCCCCTTATCGCTCAATCTGAGGATGTAGTTTTTTGGGTGTGTGTTTGTGTGGTCGTGCATCAGTGCGTGTGAATGTTTGTGGGTGTGTGATTGTGTATGCGAGGTATCTCTAAATCTGAAAGTGCGATGCTTTTCAAGTGCGCTGCATCTACCAGTGCTAAGGTTGAACCCGAGGAGAAAAAATAGGAAGTAGATATCAATGTTATTGGGGTGATTCTTTTTTTATTTTCGCCCGAATTGGGTAGAGGTTCATTGGTCAAACTACCATCTGAAAGGAGGATTTTTACTGATAATGTTTTAGGTTTGGATTTTCTTGTTTTATCTTCTGTTTTCTTTTATCTTTACAAAAGTTTACCAAAAAGTGTAAAAGAATATGCTTGGTAGTTTATCCTCGTTACTCATTTTACAGAATATTTTTGCTCAAATTGGCTGAAGATTTGTTCTCTTTTTCTTTTTGTCCGGAAGTCATTTGCTTAGTCTCATGTTCTTATATTACTATTTGGATCTCAAACATTGTTGATTAATGGAAAGCTAACGAGTGTCTTCTTGGTCCTGCAGTTTATCGGTGCCAATGCAAAGAGATCCTTAGCTGCCTCTTCTTTTGTTAATAAGTGGGCATCCTTGACAAGAACTTTCAGGTATTTCTGTTATTTCGCCGTTTATGCGTCTGAAATGCTGTATTTCTGTTCTTTTCCCCAGTACTCTATGCTTCAAATGCAGCTTGTTACTGATCTTTAATATTCTTAATGATACAGCTCTAGACCCCTTGGTAATGATGTTATTGGTATTGATTTGGGTACAACCAATTCATGTGTTTCGGTAATGGAGGGAAAGGTTGGTTAATTTCTCATTTAGCTTTTTGGTTAGTTAGAAAATTTCACTCTTTTTTCTTCTATTTGTAATTTTGTTCTTTACTTTTCTGTGAGAATCACATTCTTTGTTTTCCCTGTAACTGTTTCACTGGGATTTCTGCAGACTCCAAAAGTAATTGAGAATGCTGAAGGTGCCCGAACCACTCCATCAGTGGTTGCCTTCGACCAGAAAGGGGAGCTGATTGTGGGCACACCGGCTAAACGTCAGGCTGTTACAAATCCATCAAACACACTTTTTGGTACAAAACGTCTGATTGGGAGACGATTTGATGATCCTCAGACACAGAAAGAAATGAAGATGGTACCATTTAAGATTGTCAAAGCACCCAATGGGGATGCGTGGGTTGAAGGCAATGGACAAAAGTATTCTCCTAGCCAGATTGGGGCATTCGTTCTTACCAAGATGAAAGAAACTGCAGAGGCATACCTTGGTAAAACAGTGACTAAAGCTGTGGTTACTGTTCCAGCTTATTTCAATGATGCACAACGACAAGCAACAAAGGATGCTGGACGGATTGCTGGTCTAGATGTTCAGAGAATCATTAACGAACCAACTGCTGCTGCACTGTCTTATGGGCTAAACAACAAAGAAGGTCTTGTAGCTGTTTTTGATCTTGGAGGTGGTACTTTTGATGTTTCTATCCTGGAAATATCAAATGGAGTTTTTGAGGTATTCATCTCTTTCCTCCCTTGTTATGTTGTTTACTTGCTAGAAATAGTCAGCTAACTGTCTTTCTGACAGGTCAAAGCTACTAATGGGGATACCTTTTTGGGAGGGGAAGACTTTGACAATACACTTCTTGAGTTCTTGGTAAGCGAGTTTAAGAGAACTGATGCGATTGATCTCTCAAAGGACAAGCTTGCCCTGCAGAGGCTTCGGGAAGCTGCTGAAAAGGCTAAGATAGAACTTTCATCCACGAATCAAACTGATATTAACCTTCCATTTATAACCGCTGATGCTTCTGGTGCTAAACATTTAAATATAACACTCACCAGATCAAAGTTTGAGAATTTGGTAGGCAACTTGATTGAGAGGACCATAAATCCATGCAAGAACTGTTTAAAGGATGCCGGGATATCGATCAAGGATGTGGATGAGGTTCTGCTTGTGGGAGGTATGACCCGTGTTCCCAAGGTACAAGAGATAGTGGCAGAAATCTTTGGGAAGAGCCCAAGCAAAGGAGTTAACCCTGATGAGGCTGTTGCCATGGGAGCTGCCATTCAAGGTGGTATCCTTCGTGGAGACGTTAAGGAATTGCTTTTGTTGGATGTGACTCCTTTATCACTTGGTATTGAAACCCTCGGAGGCATCTTCACCAGGCTGATCAACAGAAACACAACAATCCCTACTAAGAAGTCACAGGTCAGTTTATCTACTAAGATGCAAATTCTAAAAGATCATCTATTTGTAGTTAAGTATGGATAGATTGAGTTGATTTTGAATCCACAATTTGGGAAAACTAAGATGCCATCTGCTGTGTACTTGGTTGAAATCTTCTTCTGTGGCTCTTGTTTAGAAGTATATATGGCATGGCGATATTGTGGTGGTGTATTTGTCTATATATCTCATAATTTGGGTCCATAGATAATTAGCTGTGTACAGAAGTCAGTGGTTAGGAGGGACATCCTCCTTGGAGCTCGATGTATCAAGTTCGAGTCTCAACGATGTGGGATGGACTTTCCCTGCTGCTGGGCGAGTTTTTGAGCTCCCTGGGTTGTGGGGTCGGTCCAGTAGGCCGTGGTTTGTACTTCAAGGTTGGGCCAAACGAGTCCGGCTTTGGGGGATTTCCACGTTATTAAAAAAAAAAGTCACAGATAGCTCTACTCCTTGGCAGTTGTGCCACATGCCCTGTGAGACTGGAGAAAAGGAGTTATCTTATCCTCTCTTTTTTAAAAAAAAAATTATCTAGAAAAAGTCTCTGAGAATCGTCCTCTCAGAAAGTTCTTACTTTCATGTAGAGCTTTTCTCACTGATTTTATTGGTGGATCGGTCTGGTTCTTGCTTCAGTTTCTTTCTTGCGCATTCGACCATTTGCTGGTCAAGCTCCAGACAAAGGAAATCAAGAAAATTATCCCTCTATTGCCCTGGACGAGTGATTGGTCGAACATTGGAAAATATAAAATTTACCCTAATTTTTTATTAAAACCACTTCTTACCTTATTATTGACCTAGAAGTTATTAATAGCATTGAGTGGTTTCTTGCTTCTTTGTGGTCTGTAGAGTACTTGAGCGTTGTGGTGAACCTAGTAATATTGGGATATGGTTTGAAAGGAGTTGATTTTTGTTCCCTTGAGTTTCAGGTCTTCTCTACAGCTGCAGAAAACCAGACTCAGGTAGGAATTAAAGTTCTTCAAGGTGAGCGTGAAATGGCAGCTGACAACAAGCTATTGGGGGAATTTGAGCTTGTTGGTATTCCTCCCGCACCTAGAGGCATGCCACAAATTGAGGTGACGTTTGACATCGATGCAAACGGAATTGTTACTGTTTCTGCCAAGGACAAGTCAACAAGTAAAGAGCAAAAAATTACCATCCGATCTTCTGGAGGCCTCTCAGATGATGAGATTGAAAAGATGGTCAAGGAGGCCGAGCTGCATGCTCAAAAAGATCAGGAGAAGA
This sequence comes from Myrica gale, assembly GCA_963930655.1. Classification (NCBI taxonomy): domain Eukaryota; kingdom Viridiplantae; phylum Streptophyta; class Magnoliopsida; order Fagales; family Myricaceae; genus Myrica; species Myrica gale. The sequence goes on along the minus strand of OZ005614.1, from coordinate 22,928,235 downwards.
AAGCTTTGGTTGACATTAGAAATAGTGCTGACACAACCATATACAGCATTGAAAAAAGCTTGAGTGAGTACCGGGAGAAGATTCCTACTGAGGTGGTGAAGGAAATAGAGTCTGCCGTGGCGGATCTGAGGAAAGCAATGGCCGATGATAGTGTCGAGGAGATCAAGGCAAAGCTTGACGAGGCAAATAAGACTGTTTCAAAGATTGGAGAGCACATGTCAAAAGGCTCGGGTGACTCATCCTCTGGAGGTTCTGAGGGAGGTGGTGAACAGCCCCCCCCAGAAGCAGAGTATGAGGAGGTCAGGAAATAGAGGGGGGCTTATTTACGATCAGAGCAGAGCAAGATGATACAACAAGATACACATTTTGGAAAAACAATTGGGTGATTATTAATGTACCTTATTTAGGCTAGATTTTTATTTTAGAATCGATTGAGAAGATTGCGTATGCAATCTCAAATTGGCCTTCGACATTAGTCGACTAAATTTCGATGTCATTTTTGTTGCTTCTCATTGTTTCTTTTGACATTATCTTAAGAATGCAAAATGCGGAACTGCTTATGCTGTTTAGCCTAACTCGATAGTTAAAATTATTCTTTGGAAAAAATATAATTAATTAAATAATTATATTGTGGAGTAAAATATAATTAATTAAAAAGTGAAAGTAGGTAAGAGTAATTTAAACCCTTTTTTGATCTCAAATAGTCACCGGTGAAAGACTGAAAGTGTAGAAATAATTATTAAAATATGCACTAATAAAGTTGTATATGCTTAATCCCTCTGGTATTATATTTTTTATATAAACATATATAAAACTGAAAAACTTAAATCATCTAATTTTAAATAACTTACAAAAATAAAATATTTAATTCGTAATATACGACATTTGATTCAACTCGTGTACTACAATCGCTTAATTGTTTTTGACGAAAATAATTGGAGGTTGGGGTGGGGTACCGGGTACGACACGTAACGCCTGTACTACCAAAAAGTCATTGTGTCGTGAAACGTGACGGGGTCACGTATCGTGTCCGTTTTATTAAGATCTGTCATCAAAGATTCAGAACTGGTTTGAGAATCTTCAGCTGACTGCTAAATCTCTTGTCGTCTAGCTCTGCAAATTACCGTTTTTACCAAAACATCCCACTTTACATGCAAAAAGTTACATATTTGGGTACCCAAAACTACACGTCGTTTAAACGCCGTTATCTTTTGCGAAAATCCGAACGTTACTTTCAGGTGATAAAGATATTTTTCCTCCTTGCTTTTTCAGAAAACAGAGAGACAAAAGAATTGTTTTTCATAAAAGTAATTATGACAAATAAAATATTCCAGTTTATAGGACGATGAACGTTACTCTCGTTTTCGGTTGTTGCTTTTCATTCATATTTTGCATTTGTGCTATGCAACTGGGCTGGACAGTAATGACTCAAGATTTTTTTTAATATAGTATCAGAGCAAGGTTGAGTTTCTTTTGTTTCACTCTTGAGCTCTACGTACACCATTTGTTTGAGAATCCTTCAAGCCCATATTATCTACTTCATGGTGATCATCCTGGTCAAGTCTTGGTAGCTCAACTCCTCACTGTCGAGAACTATAGCTCTTGGCATCTTGCAGTCATCCATGGTTTGAGAGCCAAGTGTAAGTTGGGCTTCGTTGATGGTACAACTCCCGAACCCAGGTTTACTGATGAAAACTACTCTTATTGGTTAGCTTGTAATAGCATGTTACATTCTTGGTTGTTGAACTCCATTTCACCGGACAGTGTTGCTAGCGTTCAATACATAGAATATGTTAGAGTGCTATGGATGGACCTGGAGGAACGATATTCACAAGGAAATAGAACAAGAATTTCTGAGTTACAGTCACAGATTGGTGTCCTTACACAAGGCTCCAACTCTGTCTCAACCTATTTCACTCAGTTGAAAGCCCTTTGAGATGAACTAATGCAGTTTAGAGCTCTTCCTTCTTGCAAATGCTCTCCTGCTTGCAAATGCAGTGCTCTCACCACCGTTGCTTCTTTCCAACATGAGGACTACGTTGTGAAGTTCCCTAATGGATTGAATGACAGTTTTGTATCTGTCAAAGACCACATATTATTGATGGAGCCTCTGCCTCCCATCAATAAAGTTTTCTCCATTGTGCTACAATGTCTTAGGTCCCAAAGCAAGCAGTGTCTTAGGTCCTCCACCAATGTCAGGTATCTCTCTGCTTTATTTTCTAACTCATTCAATTTTTAATGTCTCAAATAATGCACAGTACATTTCTTTCATTTCACATGCATCTTGTAATCCTTCACAAACACCTTGGATTGTTGATTTTAGAGCAACAGATCACATGGTCTGTGATGCGACCCTGTTAACCTCAGTTTCTAACAAATTAAATTCTGTTGTGCGACTACCAAATGACGAATATACTCCTATCACACACAGGGGCACTGTTCACATCATTGAGCACCTAGTTCTCTCAGATGTCCTTGTTGTTCCCTTTTTCACTTTCAATTTAATTTTTGCTAGTAAACTCACAAAGACAATAAGATCTTGTCTAATAATTCTTGTTGGACTTTGTTTTATTTAGGCTCTGCCTACATGGACGATGATTGGGTAGGCTAGGGAATGTGATTCCTCTTCTACTTGAGTCCTCCTTACAAACCACACTTCAAATTTCGAAAACAGAATCCCGAATCTTCTGTTACCTTTCTAGCTGATTGTAAAACACATAGTGCTAAATCACATGTGTCTTCTTTTTCTTGTAATGATTTTGATATTTGGCATTATAGGTTAGGTCATTTGTCCAAGGATCGTCTCAATAGTATAGTAAAGCTTTCTTCGAAAGTTGGCTCATCTCATGACAAGCACTGTACTGTATGCCCTTTGGCAAAACATAAACGACTTAGTTTTCAATCAAGCACAAGTGTTACTCTTTTCCATATTTGATCTTATACATTGTGACATATGGGGGCCTTGCTCTGTAGTTGCAATTGGGGGTTATCATTATATCTTATGAAAACTAAAGGAGAAACTCAACATTTGGTCAATCCTTCTTTAACCTTGTTGTCACACAATTTGGAGTGAAAATTAAAGGAATTTGTAGTGATAATGGACCTAAGTTTCACATGCCTGATTTTTACAAAGCCAAAAGTGTTTTACATGAAAGATCATGTGTTGAAACTCCTCAACAAACAGTGTGGTGGAAAGAAAAAATCAACAGTACTTGTTACAAGTGGTAAGAGCACTTTGATTCCAAGCTCATCTTCCATTAAAATTTTGGAGGGATTATGTTCTAACCACTGCATACTTAATAAATCGAATTCCAACTTCTGTTTTGTCTAACAAGCCACCATATGAATTACTCTTTTGTAAATCCCTTTACTAAACCCACTTACGAGTTTTTGGGGCACTGTGTTATGCCTTCACTCTCTCAAGGAGTTGGTCCAAGTTTAATGCCCGAGCCACTCCATGCATTTTTATTGGTAACCCTCTCGACATGAAAGGATACAAACTTTACGATCTAAACTCACACTTAATCTTTGTTTCTCGTGATGTTGTTTTTCATGAGAAGATTTTCCCTTTCCAGGACCAGCATCTAAACTCCACTTGATCAACTCCTATAGTTCTACCTATTCCTTTTGCTGATGAAGTTCCCGAAAATACCATCTTCACTCCTATTTCACCAACTCAAAGTAGAGTTCACTCTCTTATTCATATGCATCATGCATCAAGCTATGCAAGTTGAACTCACTGCTTTAGAGGAAAGTGGAACTTGGATCCTCACTGATTTGCCTCATGGTATGAAACCCGTGGGCTGCAAATGGGTATTCAAGACTAAATATAAGTCAAATGGGAGCATAGAGAGACACAAGGCCTGGCTAGTAGCAAAAGGCTACACTTAACAAGCCGGAATTGATTACTTTGAGACTTTCTCTCATGTGGCTAAAATGACTACTGTTAGATTGCTCTTGGCAATAGCTTTTGTTTTAGGGTATTTTTTGCATACTTGATGTCAACAACACGTTCCTTCATGGAGATTTACATGAAGAGGTTTACATGTAGTTACCTCTTGGATATGCTGATAGTAAGGGGGAATTTTCAGGTAAGGTGTGCAAACTGAAAAAATCCTTATACGGATTAAAGCAAGCTTCAAGATAATGATATAAAATTCAATACGGATTAAGTATTGATTTGAACAATCAAAGTCAGATCACTCCTTATTTATATACAATTCAAAATCTTTTTTTCTGACACTTCTAGTTTATGTTGATGATGTCATATTGGTCAGTGATGATATGAGTGAGACACGATTGAGAGACTTTCTCAATCAGGAGTTCAAAATCAAAGACTTAGGAGAATTGAAACAGCACAGTGCAAGAAAGGAGTTTCCTTATCATAAAGGAAGTATGCCCTCGAGATCTTAGAAGAAGCTGGCTATTTGGGATGTAAACTAATAGATTTTCCCATGAAGCAAATATGAAATTACAAAACACTAGCTATAAAAGATTGATTGGAAAGCTCATTTATTTAACAACAACACAACCTGACATTTGTTACTTTGTTAGGAAGCTTAGTCAGTTCATGGATAAGCCAGCGACAACTCACATGAATGCTGCTTATAGTGTTGAGATATATCAAGAAAAATTCTAGACAAGGGTTATTTCTTTCTGCAGTTCAGAATTGCACATCAAAGATTTTTGTGATTCGGATTGGGGAGGTTGTAAGGATACTAGAAAGTCAATAACAGGATATTGCATGTTCTTAGATCAAAGTCAAGTATCCTGGAAGTCAAAGAAACATTCCACGGTCTCAAGGTCTTCAGCTGAAGCATAGTACAGAGCTCTTGCTTCAGCAACTTGTGAAGTCATGTGGTCGAGGTATTTGCTTGCTAACATAAAGGTTGATCCTTCATGCCCAACTTTGCTATTTTGTGACAGTCAATCAACACTACACATTGCAGAGAATCTTGTATTCCATGAACGTACTAAACACATAGAGATTGATTGTAATGTTGTGAGAGAAAAGTTGCAAGCAAAGGTCATTAAGCCAATACATGTTTCCTCCTGTAAGCAGGTAGCAGGCATTCTAACAAAGCCCCTTAGTAACACACAGTTTCATGATCTGATGCGCAAGCTTGAGGGGGAATTTTGGAAAAATGAAATAACCACAATAGACATAAGGGCACACAATTGTTGTTTTTGAAGATTTTTTTTGTCTTTCTGTATAGTTGTTGCATAAGGGACACGCACACTACCTCAGGAGCATTTTCTGCTCTGCCGCAGGCCATTGCTGTTGTACATTTTCGTTTCGTTTCGTTTCTTTTCTTTTTAGATGTGAATAGATATATACCGATGTAATAGTTTAGTGGTCAATTAATGAAGAATCACAACTTTCTTTCTTTTCTATCTCTCTCGTTTTCCCTTGTTGCTCTTCATTCATATTTTGCATTTGTGCTCTACAACTGGATTGGACAGCAATGACTCAGGATTTGTTTTCTTAATATTAATTAGCTAATTGTTATCTAGAAAATGGAATTAAACGTAGTCTTAACGAATCTTATGACAAATGATAAACAAAGGAACTAAGGCTTCGTGGCTTCGTTTGTGTTCTAAACTTTTAACATGATTAAATATTACAATATAATCTCTCTCCCCTATCAAATCATTACTTTTCACTACAAAAAATATAAAAAATTACCTCCCTCTTCATTTTTCACTGAACTCAATACCTAAAATTTTACTTCACAAACCCACCTAAGTCCTCCGTAAAAAATAATAGTAAAAAAGTCTCCAACTTGGATGACCCAACATCTTCCCTCATCCGTCATCGCATGAACACTACCCAAACAAAATCCACATAGGCTGAGGCCCAATTAACCCAATACGGTCAGCTCTTAAGCAACAGTGCACCTCATGAACTCGAAGTAAATCCAGCCCTTACTATATAATACACCACTTCTATATGGGAACTCCTTCCTCAACGTTAAAGTTTTGGGTTGGTAAGTGGTCTAAAGCGCAAGGTTCTCCCACTATTTGGGCTTAGAATGGTTTCGGATTGGTTGTGTAAGTCTTAAGAAAGCCCTTTTGGGAATAAAAAACTGGCCCAACAATTTCCCTAAGGTATGGATCTGGGATCGCCCGCAATTGGACGCTACACAAAAGCTTAATCTTTTAGGTATGTCCTAATCACTTGGCAGCTGCCGAGTGTTAGCTACACTAGCAAGCCCCAAATTAGGCTTCCTTAATCTTAAAGAAGGCAAATACAGACTACAGTGCTTAGGTAAGCTGGTCTGAGAGTTGAATGTGAACATGCTTCCACTGCCAATACGTCTGGAATAAAAAAAAAATAAAGCAATCAGCAGAGGAGGAATATATATACCTGCCCCATTAGTTTTTACAGAACAAACAAAGATCAAAATAGTAGATAAATGGAAGGAAGGTAGGCCTGAGCAAGATTCTCCAACCGGATTGAATAAACTAACCCAAATAACGAGGGTAAAGAAGAGCAATTTGTAATATCCATCCCCAAAAAAAATTGGAAAAAGTGAACCCATTTTGGTAGAGATCAATGTTCGTGGGATTCTACTGGGGCCGTACTCCTGTGTTTCGGGGTACTCCTTCTTTGGGAAGTTCTGCCCCCAAAAGGAATCATTTTATACTTTATTCGGCTGCTGAGAATCTTGGACCCCATGGATTGGTGCAGTTCATTCAACCCAAAATGACGAAATGGAAAATCCTCCTGAATCAAGAACGTCGGTACAGGTTTTGCATCACCATCCATCCGTCATTTGCGATGTTTGATTAATTGCAACACAGCTAGATGAAAAGAATTGTGCCACGCAAAGAATGTAAACAAACTTAATAGGAAGATGATAATTGGGCCCCAACTGATAGTGATGGACAAACCTCACTGACGGTAATTGGACCAGCTCGATCGCCTTCGCTTGATGGAAAAAAAAAAAAGAAATTAACTTTTAAGCAAAAAAACTCATCAAAATATATTATATTAATTTATTATTATAAAGGAGCTTTCAGTTCACCGAAATAACTTAAGAGCAGTCAAACAAACACTCGTTGGATCTCTTCTTAAACAATAAATTAAACCCAAATGATTAAAGGCGGTGGACGATTGTTATCATTTCCAAATTTTGTACCCAAATGTATGTTGAGATTATTCTAGACTACTGGCAGTCCTGATCGTTAAAGTCATTGATTTGAATTTCACATTGGATATGATAACGTTGACACGTGAATCTATGTTGGCACAAAAAGACATTGAAGTTTCAGCAAGCTTGTGAAAAGGTCAGAATAATAGTACTTTTGAGTCGTGGCACTGCATGAACGTAGGGACTAGGGTTTGAGTATCCTACAACCCTAGAAAATTTTACACCGCAAGAATGTGGTTGGAGGCCTATCCGACCGGTGCTTCAATGAAATTAAGCAAAACTAATCTTCCTGTGGTTAATAATACCGACTTAAAAGGCTAAAACGAACAAATGGAATTTTTTTATAGAAATTTTTAAACTTAAGTGCTACCAAACTGATCTTTGGGATCCTTCCAAAATTTTTAGTTTGATAATTACTTAATTTATATGGAATAGAAAGATTGCATAAGCGTTAAAATTAATTGAGATACGTATAAACTGTATAAATTGGTCTGAATATCTAGTTACATAATACATACAAATATAAAAACCTTAAATAAAGACCAAACCAAAGAATTCCTCGGATAATTGGGTTTTTGGAAGTCAGAATCACGTGTCTATTTGAAAGCTGCAAATAGCTAGCTCTCTATTCATTTTTCCAAATAAATCCAACATATCCGCAATCATCTAGCCTACACATGATCATTATCAAAGTTTTGGGATTGTCTTCAGATCACTAGAAGACTACTTCTATTGGCAAGCATAATGATTACCAATGGGTAATTAGCATGCATGTGTCTTGTGATTAATACGAAGGGTGGAAAAAATAATTAGTGCTTGAATCTATATTTGACTTCTATGTAATGTTGTAGCTTGTACTCAACCTTCTAACACAGTCGATTTTGACTTCGATTAAAAGGGCATTCTCTACTTGCTGCGCTTTTCGTTTGTCAATCACTGCAATGATGATATCCGATATAAAGTTTTGACAAAAAAAAAATTCGTTCTCATCATTTCCAAGCATATGCACGTTAGATTCCAGTGTTTCTGGAGAGTTTTGAACAAAAGCTGCAGCTGGGGCTCCTAGAGTACAGTCCCAGCTGCGAACACCACAAGCTGGAGTCATACATGCTCTGGGCCAAACGTAAATTGCACGTACAGCCTTTTGGTGTAAAATGGTTAGGGCTATATTTGAGTCTTAAAATTTTGAGAGTTTAAAATGTGTATTGAATTTTATGAAAAAGTAAAATAAAAATATTTTAAATATTTATTAGAGTAAAAAAATTGATGCGATGAGAATAAAGATATTATATTATAATTTCTTTTATTGTGATAAAATTTTAGGTTAGAAATGTTAAGAAGTGTTAATAATTTCTCAATAACCGTTACGAGGATAACTGGTCAATCAGCGTAGACAGACCAGCTTTTAAGAGGATCATTGTAAGTTACTTGGATGTCTATTGTCTCCTCGAATAAGGAAGTAAAGTTGAAAATGTTATTTCTGCTTTAGGGTATTTCAGTACTTGATTCTTGTGTCGACCACTATTATATATTAGAATTGAGACACATTTCCATTTGGTTGATTTGGCGAAGAAAATGGTTGTATATTAGACGCGGAAGCCTAAATTATAAGACCATTTAGAGGGATGGAAAATTCCGTCCGGACGTTTAAAACTCTACATATAGTTGTCTCATCCAGATTTCAAAACCAATTTGTTGTCCCCCCCTGAATTGCATATACAGACCAAGAAAACTAGTTATCAGCAGGGAAGATCCTTTGAGCTAGATAGCCAGATTACTGCTTAAATGCCAGGATTAAGCCATGACCATATAATATCATACTCTTTGTGTTATCTTGTTAAATGGTGGGGCCGCCATCCGGTTAGATTTTTTTTACTGATAGTAAAGTCTTCCCAGTTCCCATTTCCACCCTCGTCATGCTAGACCTCCCGCAAGTGGAGAAATCCGCAGATAACTGAATCTCCCTGAAGTTGTTGGGACACAGCATTGCTGGCTATCCATTGAGGTTCTTGGCGCGACATTTAAATAGTTAATTACGCGTCTTTTGATGAGAGCCTGCTCGTTGGTGGTGCCTCGTTTTCTTGTGCTGAAATGACCCCATGAGAGACGTCAAAACCTCTTTCCCCCTCAGAACCCATCACCCCCACAGCAACGTACTCTCACTGACGTCCGTGGTAGACCAACCAGAATCCACACATATCTCTCAAAAAGATTGAGAGATAGAGACTTATATGCCATCCCCACGCGCAAGCGAGGGCTGTTTACCATTGTTTTTATTTATTTTTCTTGGCAGGCTGTTTACCAATATTGTTGAAAGTTGAAACACTATTTTCTTTCTCTTCCTTTTTGTTTTGGCAGAAATAAAAAATTTTATATTGAATTAATTGTGTTAACTCACTTATAATTAAAAACATTACATAGGGGCTTATATTTATAAGCAAACAAACTCACACCCCACATTGCTAAGCAATGTGGGACTACACCACTTTCAACACTCCCCCGCAAACTCAAGGTGGACAAACCGACAAACCTTGAGTTTGGAGTTACAAAAAAAATTACAGAAAAAATTACAGAAAAAAAAATAATTACAAAGATTGCCGGTACTAAGTCGGGAAGTCGCCGGTACTGCGCCGGGAGGATGCCGGTACTGAGCCGGGAGGTTGCCGGTACTGAGCTGGGAGAAAGGCGGTAACTGAACCGGGAGAAAGCTGGTACTAAGCCGGATGGTCGCCAGGAGGTAACCGGACTAAGTCGAAAACCTTGCTCTGATACAATGTTAGAAATAAAAAAATTTACTTAGATAAATAAGACATCCAATGGAGAAAAACTCAATTGAATTTATTACATCTCATTTATGAAATTAAAAGATTACAACGGGGGCTTATTTATAAGCCAAAATCTTCCTACACTCCACATTTCAACACTCTCCCGCAAACTCAAGGTGGACAAACCGACAAACCTTGAGTTTGGAATTACAAAAAATAATTACATGAAGAAAAAATAATAACAAAGATTGCCGGTATTGAGCCGGGAAGTCGCCGGTAATGAGCCGGATGATTGCCCGATACTGAGCCGAGAAAGTTACCGGTACTGAGCCGGGAGAAAGCTGGTACTGAGCCGGATGGTAGCCAGGAGGTAACCGGACTAAAGCCGAAAACCTTGCTCTGATACCATGTTAGAAAAAAAAAAATTATACTTGATAAGTTAGACATCCATTAGGGGAATACCCAATTGAATTAATTGTGTTAACTCACTTATAATTAAAAACATTACCTAAGGACTTATATTTATAAGTAAACAAACTCACGCACTCCATGTTACTAAGTAACGTGGTACTACACCACTTTCAACACCTTTCAATAACAGAAGAAAAGGCAGGTCACTTACCTTTGTCATCTTTATTTGTCCTATAGTTGTTCATGGAGCGATTAAAGAGCGTAGATCGCAGGTCTTCCCTGCTGCTTCGATCTGAGCAACTATTTTCTTTTCTTTTCTTCTCGTTTTCTAAGCAATCTGAGTAACTTTTCTGATCTATATGTTCCATTTGGATGCACGCAAATAAACAGTGATTTGGGCACGCATCACACCCTCATGCAAAAGCAAAAGGCAGCTCTTAACACGACAGGAATTAACAGAGACAATCAACATAGGACCCAGTCAAAGTTACAACAAAAGGGAATGTAAAGCGGTTTTGGTTTTGGTTTTGGGGAGAGAGGAAGATGATCTCGTGGGCGCTGCATGTTTGTGGTTCAAAATACACGCAGTGCCAGACGAAAAAAAAACCAAATACATCAGAAAAGGCCTAAAAAAACATCACAAAAAGTGTACGAATACCACACATTCTTGTCAGCCGATTAACAAAACCGCCTACCTTTTTCTGTGAGATTTCAGGTGAATCGCCGCGGTTTTTCATGCATCATCTTTGGTACTCATGGAATGCCCAATAAGCGGTATTCTTGGATCAACAAGAAAGTTTAAGACCAATATTAAGATTACAGAATTTAAAAAAGGTGTTGTATAGATTTTCTAAATTTTTTATCTTTTTTATTTTATTGTTATGAGTCATATCAACAAATTTCAAGGAAACTATAATTAACATAATTAACGGTATACAATGCTGAATTAATAAATTAATATGAAAAATATATTACACATTATTAATGATTCAATATGTTCAAGATTATCTTTCTTAATCAAAGAAATATATGACTAACAATTACAATATCAATATACAATCAACAACAAAATCACAATCAATCAAGTTAACACCAAGAGTGATAACGAAGAGAAAAATCAATTGAAAGAATTCTTTCAAAAGGAAAACACTCTCTAGGCTCGTAAGCTGGTTTAAGAGAATCCACTAGAAACTTCAAACTCGATACACAATGATCTATAAACTACCCAACATCTTATTGTTAGTCTAACACAACTTGTACCTTACCTAGAATACAATATATAGCGCTGCACTATGCAGGCAACGAGGAACTCCTCTTCCATTTGAAGTTCTTAATTCCAAAAACCAAACTCTACCGCCAAACCAATCTTTCCACACACCCACATGCAATCGGCTTCTTCACAACTAGAACAACCAGCCTTAGTAGATCTCCAGCAACCTCTGGAGTTAACCTTCTTAATCACGGTTTATCTTGGTGATCAAAATCCAAACTGAGATAAGAGGAAAAGAAAAATCTCGCAGGGTTTGCTATCAGTTTACACAGAACAGACTATAAAAACAGTTGCAGGAAATATCTCACGAAAAACTCTTAATAGCTAGGGTATTGTTTGAGCCCCACAATTTGGGCCAAAAAATTTAAGTTTAATAATAAAAAATTTATCACATAATTTTTTATTATTATAATATTTATTAAAAATCTTATCTAGGTCTCTTCATTTTTTCACCAACTTTCATAACATATCTTTACTTTATAATATTTCTCAAATCCCAATACTCAAAATTTTCACTCTCAAACATCCCCTAGATCTCTCTAAAATTATTTCAAGGAACGTACTAAATGAATGAGAGAAATGACTTATATTTTGATGGGTCGGAGGGAAGGTATTCACGAAGTTTCGAGGCTTCTTGAATCTTGGGCGCATCTGTTAAAACCATTGTAACAGACTTTCATCAATCTTGATCAAATTGTAAGTGAACTCTAATCAAACTTCAAGTACTTTACAAACATCAAGACGTCAACTCCACGTCAGCAAACTATACGCAGACTTCAATCAAACTTTAACCATTCTCAGACGATCATCAATCATGTTGAACTGCTGGACTTTAAGCAGAGCTTCATTAAACACAAATTTCAGGAATAAACTGAGACACGCAATGAAATTTATACGCCAACTAAAATACATTAACATTGGGTAAGTTAAGTAAATGTCATTCATTTAAAAAAAATACATAAATATATTTTGGAGGGGTATCTTGACACTTAATAATACTAATTAATATTTTTATTACATTAAATCAACTAAATATTAATTTCATCTATCTGTTAAACTCTTGACTCCCTTTTTACCTATTTTTTATATTAAATTTCACGAAAATTAATTTTTTTTAACATCTAAAATTACGATTCTATCTACTTAAAATGATTTTTGTAAAAAGATAATGTGAATAAAATTGTTATTTCATACGAAAAAAATTATTTAAATTGATGAAAAATTTTAACTAAGAACGGAAAGTATCCGAACTATTTATCAAAATAGAGTGCAAATATAATATTATGTACATGTAATTCTTTAAATAGTGTTTGGAATTTTGTCTATGAAACCGAAACTATATAATTTTGCTTAATTGGTCCGGAAAAAATGATGTAATCTAGACTTCATTTTAGAGTGATATATAGTTGTGAAAAATTTGGTGATAATCTACATACATCATCTCTCTCACAACCTTTGAATGATATATATATTGTCGACTGAAACACTTTAATGTTTCAATCAATTTGAAAGTATATAGTTCATGGAACTGCAAAGGTTTATTCTTTGTCGTAAACTCAACCAATTTGATATCCTTTGATTATATTTTCATTATATTGACTGAAATAACATTGCATATGATGGAAAGATGCAGGCATTAATTACATTAATATGTGTTTGGTTTTCTGAGAACAGTTTCTTTGACTTGTTCATAGATGATGCATTGATGAAGTCTTTTGGACCAACGTTGCAAACAATTAGGATCGATTTTCCTTCCATCAAACTAAAAGGGAAAAAGTTTAAGAATGCTAAGGAAGATAAAGCTAAGCAAAAATGCTTAGTTGTTTAATATTGATATTTTTTACATTATCCAAGCATACAGTTAATAATACTTTTTTACTTGACGAGAAAAATCTTCTGTGTACATTCCACAAGAATGTAAGTGAATTAATTTAAGGGTAAAATCATAGTTAGTCTCGTAAGTATGCACAAAAATTAAATCGGTACCCTTAGTTATCAATTCCACGATTTGAGACCCATAACTTTTAAAAATCAACAATTATAGCCCCCGTCTAAATTAGACGTTGAATCTGACGGGAAATTCATGCAAAATGATCGAAATGTCCCTCCAAAACTAAATTTTAATAAATTAATTAAAAATAAATATATTATTGAAATAGAGTTTCAATAGTTTTATTTAAAAAAATATTACTTTAAAAAAAATCATTTTAATGAACTTTTAGTAATTTTATCTTGGAGGTGCATTTTGGTTATTTTGCATAAATTTTCATCAGATTTAACACCTAATTTAGACGGTGGACTAGAATTGATGATTTTTAAAAGTTATGGGTCTCAAATCGCCGAATTGATAATTAAGGATATCAATTTGATTTTTGCTCGTACTCATAAGACTAACTATAACTTTATACAATAAATTTATAAAAAATTTAAATAATTAGAATTATTCAAAAACTTTTAACATTAAACACACAAAGAATATACCTATTTGTCAGTCGAGACAGTCCTTACGGACTCTTTCATAAAATATCATGAAGGTCATGACTGTAGTACAAGACGGCTGTCATTGCCCACTTCAAGACGGTAGCTGTAACCCTGCGAGGTTCACTAACGACACCTCTTTCTTATTGACTTCTTATTTGAAGGGTGCGAAACAGTGTGATATGTCATACTATACTATGCCCATGCATGGCTCCCTTCAGTATCATCAGTCCTATTGGACTTGGACGTCTTTTTAGAGTTTATTGCAGGAAAATTTTTATTTCCTTAGGAAATGCTCGAGATTGACACTCGAATCAATCTTGATGGAAAAATTAAGAATTTATCTGTAACATTGAAATTCACTAACAAAGTGCTAAAGCTAGGAGAGAAGCTGCTTATCTAATGTCCAACCTTGGACAAGATCATAGTTTTATATATAGTGTATTATATTAGAATTTACATAATATGTGAAAGGTGAGCCTAACTTAACTCCAAAAGACGCCTTAAGGAGTGAGGGATGCCACAACCTTATAAGGAGCATATTGACGAGTTTTTCTAACAATGTGAGACTTCCAACACGTCCACTCACGTGTGGCGGGAGGACATCCAAGCCAATACGTGGAAACGGGTGACGGTAGACCACAAACTAGGAATATTGCTCTGATGCCATATTAGAATTTACATAATATGTTAAAGGTGAGCCTAACTCAACTCCAAAAGACGCCTTAATGAGTGAGGGATGTCACAACCTTATAAGGAGCACATTGACTAATTTTTCTAACAATGTGGGACTTCCAACATATTATTTAGATCAGATCCACTCATCGACAGCCTATATTCTAGAGACGGAATGAAGTATTACATTCAAAGTTTTAGCAAGAAAAGAATTATACCATCTATTATTTTAAATGTCAGATCCGTTTATAGAAACTTGGCTCATATAGTCATATGTAAAAGTTTTTGGTTCCTCAAACACATGTCGGCATATGACTCATCTGACACCAATCCGCAAGTATTGTATACACGAGGTTACGGGTCAAAGGCTTTGTCCTCGTACTCTCCTTGAGAGGTGTGTTTGGCTTTATATACCAGATCAGGATGTGAAATGCAAGCTATTAATGTTAATTGTTTACTTAATAAGGAGATAAGTAGTACTTTTACCGCTGCATTAAGCAAAAGAAGGAAGCCCAGAAAAATATTTTAAAAAATAAATAGAAGGAGGTCTACGAGAGAGACAAGAATGAAAATGGCACCCCAATAATTTTCCATCATTTTTTTTCTGGTCCAATAGTTTTTCTTCTGTGCATAATATATTGGGAAACTAATGGCAAATATCAAAAGCTAATTAAGTTCAGTTTTAGTCAGTCTAGCAATAGATATTATTCTCAGTATTATCTTCTTAATAAGTATTAGAAATAAATACAATTTTCACTCAAATATTATCACACTCTCTGCACTCCAAATTATTAATTTCGTGACATTTTCGTACGTCAACTACCATTCTTGTAAATTTTGCACCTTTCGTTGTTTGACATTTCAATTATGATGACTTAACCCACACAAATATAATAGTAAAAAAATTATGAGAGTAAAATCATAATTTAATTAAACAAAATATTAATCTATGTACAATTTAACAGTAGATATATAGTGCAAATTGTACAAAAGTGACAATTGATAGACAAAATATTGAGAAATTAATAATTCATGTAAAGTATTTGTAATTCAATAATCAGTGGACCAAAAATTGTATTTAGTTAACCTAAACCTAATGAATGAGATGCTATACTGCGCCAGTTGAGTTGTGCCCGCGCCAATTGAATGCCAAGTCCACTCGAGTAATGGTAATCAGCACATCGACTTGCGTAGTTGCGTGTACGCATTCTGCAGAACAAAAATCAAGAGGATAGAATTGGACTTGAATATTTTTTAATCCGTGTGTTGTAATTTGCAGTTCATATTATTCGAAGTACTTTCATCAATGGAATCAGAGTATTTGAATGCACAGTGCGACCTGTACGTAGTCGGTTATCTGAATGACTGACCGGAAGCAGTAAACTGAGTTGCTGTTTTCTTGTATAATCTGATCTCTCATTTTACAGCCAAGAAAACCTGTAGAGGCTTATACTTTGCAAACTGGAAATAAAATCAATTTTTCGGAGTGGGCAGGCATGCACAGTGATTAGGTATTTATAATAGACGTCGTTCTGGCGATGTCCAGTAAAGAGGCCGACAATTCTCTAGGGTGATGTTCGTTTTGAGAAAAAATGTAGGATTTTAGAGAAGTTGTGAATTTTTATGTTGAATAGTGTTTTATTGGTGTTTGTGTAAAGTGGAGAGAGAAATGATTTGATGTAATTGTTTAATAAAAAAGTATTGGAGTTATGTGAAAAAGTATAGAGAGAGAAAATTTATGTTGAATAAAAAATTAAAAAGTTGTTGGAGATTGTGTAAAATGTATTGGTTTTTGTGTTTGAATTCTGAATATGTTCGGTGGTAGAATTGTGAATATACTTAGAATCCTGAAAAAATGGTGAAAACGAACATACCCTAGGTGATGCAGCCATATAGCTTATACTTTTTCCTATTTTCATATGATTGACACTGATTAGTTTCTGTCGGCAATATGGCTAGCTCGTCCACAGGCTAAGATAGTTTCATGTTATAACGTAGAAATCATCCAGGGCTGAGGGGTCCTCATAAACTATGATTGTGAGGAAACCCTTTTCATGCTTCATTTGTTTATCGAGTAATGATTAATGCCTAAATGCTATGGATAACTTTTTTTTCTCTCTGGTAGGTGTGCATAGAGAACTTTCTCACAAATTACTACTGTCAATGTCTTTTCTTTTTCTTTTTTCTCCCTGTAAAATCCCCATGCGCGAGGGCTAAAAAAATGTAAACCAGTTTCTAAGAGGGGAAATAAACAAACATCCTTCTATCAGAGAGACGCAAAAACCTTGTCATTCTTTCAAATTTTCAAGTGGACAACTCAGCATAGTTTTTCTATGCCTGGCTGTGAGAAAAGTCCAGAAGAATAAACAAACCCATCAAGCCCCAAGTTCGTGTAATGGGACCCAACCGGGCATTATCTATGTTAAGCGACAAGTAAATTTTAAGAAGTTTATGCAGGTAAAGAACCTGATAACCTATTGAGAAAAATCCATCCATTTTCGTTTCAGACAAACTTTAAGAGTCAAACCTTTCAGGGTCTGGGAATTAAATATTGAATTAATCTGTGATAAATCAATTCGGTGAAAGAGACATTAATCAACTTGAGAGAGAGAGAGAGAGATGGGTAGTAAAAGCAGATTCCATTTCTATCTTAGACTAGCTCTAGGTGCTACTATATAAAAACTTCACTGTAATGAACACTTGATGCACTTATGATCAAAATGGACCCTCTTTTGAATGTTTTAAATATTCCTTCAACATGGTGCAACTTCATGTTCTAAACCTTTACTTGGATGATCGTTTCACCACTTTAAGAGAGAGAGAGCTATGGAGCTCACTCAACATGGTTTCCTGGAGGAGTTTCTGGCTCCAAGAAGAGACACTTGGAGCACGTTTCCTAATGGCGTGAACGAGTTCTTCCCTACTGGGTGGAACTTCGATTCTTTGGAAGAGAACACAGTTTTGGCGACTCCAAATCCTCCATTTGTAGGATTCTCCGCTCCAATAGGACCCAGCTTTGAGTGTCCTTTCAGAGACCAGGCCTACCCTTTTCTCGATGGATTCACAGAGCTTGAATCATCATATAGCAAGAATGGCAAGCCGCCATTACCAACCCAAGACGATTACCCATCTATGGTGGAGGATGAGGACCTTGGTTTTCTTGGCTGTGAAAATCAAAGTACGGAACAGAAAAACAATTGCTGCTGCGCTGAGATGGAACAAGCTGCTGATATTCCAGCTTTCAACGTGGGTTTGTGCGGAGAGAAAAAAAATAAGGCCAAGAAATTAGAGGGACAACCCTCAAAGAATCTAATGGCAGAAAGAAGACGAAGGAAGCGCTTGAATGACCGCTTATCCATGCTCAGATCAATAGTCCCTAAGATAAGCAAGGTGATCTTAAGATTTTCAAGTGCAAAGGCTTGTTTATATTGAATGCACAATGGTCTCATTTCCTTGTTCATGTTAGCTGATAATAAATTTCTTTTTTGCTTTCCGAAGTGTGCATATTCATTTTGCATATGACACTCTTGTAACCACACATTCCTTCTTTCTTATGACGTCAAACATTAACATTCCTTCTTTCTTATGACGTCAAACATTAACCGAGGAATGTGAATATTGTAAGCAGATGGACAGAACATCAATTCTCGGAGACACCATTGATTATATGAACGAGCTTCTGGAAAGAATAAACAAGTTGAAAGGAGAAAACATGGAAGAGGATGAAAATCAGATTAACTCGATGGGCTCCAAGGAGCTAAAGCCGAATGAAGTATTTGGGAGAAATTCCCCCAAGGTAAAATGTCTCCTCCTTATTATCGATTAAGACCTCTGACTCAATTTTTGATAGCATACTCGGGATATTCTTGGATCGAATCTTATGCCTGGGTGTGGCTTTGCAGTTTAATGTGGAGAAGGACATAAATACCCAGATCGGGATTTGCTGTGCAGCTAAGCCAGGATTGTTGCTATCAACAGTAAACACGCTAGAAGCATTGGGCATTGAGATTCAACAGTGTGTTATAAGCTGTTTCAATGATTTTTCAATGCATGCGTCTTGTTCTGAGGTATTTATGTTGCCTTAATTGCTTGGCACCATCGTAATGTGCATGCTTCACAAGAGATTAATGTGTTTTTTTTTTTCTAATCGTTAGGGAACTCAGCAGCGAGCACTCATTAGTTCGGAAGACATAAAACAAGCGTTATTTAGAAATGCAGGTTATGGAGGAAGATGTTTGTAGATGAACTGGATGAAAAAGCATTATGGGCAGCTTAACAAGGCTCGAAGAGATAACTTTTAATTTGTTCTCGTTCAAGGAATTCCGCAAGTTTGTAATGATATTGTCCTTTCAATAATTGTTGTACATTCATCACGTCCATCTCACAGCCTACTATGTATTGTCTACTGCCACTGTTTCTCTCCAATTCTTCATTCCTACTCTAACTCAAGCTGGGATGTATAAATAAATTGTTAGTATTTTAATGTTGGCGTCATTTCAAAATTTAAATTCAAATTGAGTTATATTTTAAATTTGGTCAAAGTGTTCAAGAGATTAAAGAGTCTTTCAAAGTTTGAAAGGATAAGACGTCATCAAGATGAAGAGCTAAAAACAATGAGCTGATGATGCAAAGTCTCTGAAACTATTTAAAAATTTGGATTTTGAAATAAAACTCAACCAACTCTATAAATACATAGAGAGATCGAGCAAGAAAATTTGAGGAGATCATTCCAAGCTTTATTCAAATTCAAGGCCTCCTCCCTAGATAAAGAAAATCCTTTATAAATTCATGCTCATAAACAGTTTAGATTTTCTTCAGTTATCTAGATTTAATCACCATTGAAACCAACTTTATTGTGGGAGTTTAGCTGCCGGAGTTCTCGGTGTTGAAGAACAAGGCGTTCATGAAGAGTTCATAAGATGAACCTCCGAGAGCTGAGGGTTAACCGCAGGAAGCGAGTCTAGGTTGGATTACTTAGATTATTTCATCGGGACAGTCAGAGTCAAGCAACTGGATGTTGCCCGTGTCTGAATCACCGTTGTAAGGTTTTACTTCTTAGTGAAAATTTGGTGGCTGCTAGCCCGGAGTGGTTTTTCCTTTGAAAGGTACGTCCAAAGGTTTTTCACTTCGTCAACAAAATCTTTGTCTCTTGTGTTATTGATATCTACTTTATTATTCCGCTGCATATATATTTTGTTGATTGATTATTCAGATCTAGACTCAACAATTTTAGGACTTGTTCTAAAATTGTTATTGAATTTTTAAACATTGGGAAAATACCTATTCTACCCCTATAGGTGTTAATAGGGTCTAAACATGATTTTTCATAAATAATAAACGAATTGGGGGGAATTTGTTTGTAATGGAATCAGAATGTCTATATTATCAAACAAATCTACAGAATTTGGTCATTGATTTAAGTCCTGTTTGGGTGCTGAGAAAACAAGTAATTGTAGATCTCTTACTGCTACACGAGACATGACAATTCACCAATAGTTGCTATCTATGATCGTGAACGATAGTGACCTGCCGTTTCTGATTCTATATGCGAAGAATATCTCACATTCTACCTTTCAGTTCAGAGTGATCATCTCCAACCCCTTTACATATTAGTTCTCCTGGATTGAGCTGGCAAAAGAAGCTAACTCACTTACCAGTTGACGTCCATTTATAGAGTTTCTTTTTAATTTAAAAATATGGATCTCAGTAATTCAGTAAACCTCAGAATCTGGTTGGTGTGTTTGTGCGTGCGTGCAAGAGAGGGAGAGGGAGAGAGTTCCACTGTGGATTGGTCTTGGTTTTGTTCTTACAGCTGATATATCTCCTACAAAGTCTACAGTATATGCGGCAGATTTAGTTTTCATGCGAAAGTAGTAGAATGTGATTTCTAGGTTGCAGCTCCATAAGAACACCCATCCACGGTTGCTACGGAAAAACAAAAGTACATACGTTGCATTGTATTTTTAACTTGATTTCCAGGTTTAAGCATCCATATTTCCTAAGCAGTTGCACACAGTTTAGCACAGCAGCAAGACATGGTTGATAGTTCGTTAATTATGCAGCACAGATCAGTAGGGTTCTCAAAATAAGCAAGCATCTTCAAATAGACTGGACAAAATGTATCTAAAGTAGATTTTCACCAAAGTTACGTACTATTTCCTCTCTAGTTGATTTCAAGGAAACGCTCAACTGTTGCTTGCGGAACCACTGGGAAAACATAAGCACTAGATATTAAGGTTCAACAGCTAGCATTCTCCAGTTTCTATGAGGCCATTAAAGACTATAAGTTTCTTTAAGATCATATGCAATTAAACACGAGGACTTTTGAGAGATTGAGGGGCTTGAAATGGTTTCATAAATGGTCGTTGGTATTTGCAACAAAAATATTAGTAGAAATTTAAAGAAACCTTTGATGTGGTCTTTCTTTAATCGAATGGAACCTTGCATGAGTAATTATCAAGACTTGTACCAACCCATTAGGTGAAGGAGAGGATTCCCTTCACCTCATGGCATCTGTAAAGGACCCACGCCACAATCCTTATCCATATTTCCTAAGCAGTAACGCACAGTGTAGCACAGCAGCAAGACATGTTTGATAGTTTGTTAATTATGCAGCAGATCATTAGGGTTCTCAAAAGAAGCAAGCATCGTCAAATAGACTAGAAAAAATGTATCTGAAGTAGATTTCCACCAAAGCTAGGTAGTATTTCCTCTCCAATTGATTTGAAGGAAACACTTCTGTTGCTTGCGGCAACACATGGGAAAATAGAAGCACTAGATATTAAGGTTCAGCAGCTAGCATTCTCCAGTTTCTATGAGGACTTTAAAGACTATAAGCTTCTTTAAGATCATATGCAATTAAACACGAGGACTTTGAGAGATTGAGGGGCTTGAAATGTTTTCATAAATGTTGCTGGTATTTGCAACAAAAATATTAGTAGAAATTTAAAGAGACCTTTGATGCGGTCTTTCTTTAATCGAATGGAACCTTGCATGAGTAATTATCAAGATTTGTACCAACCCATTAGGTGGATTCCACTCTGGTGGGCTTGCCAAGAGGAGTTTCTCCTCGTCACCTAAGAAAAAGACTATTAAGACTAACTTAACCTCTATAGGATTGGAGTTTCAACATTTTAAATTAATCTCGCATGAAATAAGGACCGTTTGTCCTTTTCCAAATATTTAAGGACACCATTCTTGAACAGTCGAACTTAAAATAAGTTGGAATAAGAATAATCCAAGCGAGTACAGGAAGATAGGTACAAAAGGTCAAAAGTTTTCCAAATTATATATATAACAGCATAAGAAAAACTTCTATTATTGATGTTATTCTCGTCTCATGCCCGTAATTGACGCTGGATGCTTAATTTCAGGTTCATTTTGTCAATCATAAGCCCAAATATACAAAACATCACATCTTTCAAAATTCTATGTGTTGGTATCCTATAGGCGCAAAGTCGATGCATGCGTCGTACAAAACAATCCAACCCCAAAGTGTTGCATCTGACTGACAATCTTGATTATTCTAGATAAGAAACAAGTTAAATCATAATAACTCATAAATTCGAAAGGAGTGGAACCATCAAATTAGTAAATTCATCATTAGGTTGAGGAAATACGATTTACCCACAGCATAGGATTGTGCGAAATGGGACGTTAACGAAATTATACAGGATTCAAAAGTCAGCAGACACACATGGCAGCTTCAATTACCAAATGAAAGAAAACCACAGCTCAAATTTGTCTTGAAAATTTGCAACGAACCAAAAAAGAGGCTAAGTTCCATCTTCCCCTTCTTCATCTTCGTGGTTAAAATCAGAGTTGCTCATGGTATTGGTCAATGAATGTCTATACTGACTGATAGCATCTCTCGCATGAGATACCAAGGCATTCTTTGCAGCTCTAACCACATCAATGTTCTGAACATTGATACCGTTTGTATCCTCTTTAGCAGTAGAGGATTTTTCTGCCCGGGCTGACGCTACTTTTCTCCTGGCTTCCCTACAATGTAGTTGGTCAATGTACTTTTCATGTAGGACCTTGTTTTTTACCTGCTTCGGCACTGGGGGACTAACAAGAGGTGTCGAAGATGAGCTCCGAAATCTTGAAAGGGCCTTTTTATGGCCTGAAGAAGATCTCTCACGGAAGCTCTTAAGAAATCCTTGTTTTTCTTGAAACTGCTTTGGGGTAGAAAGTATAACACCCGGATGCAAAACTTGAGTAGATGGATCCATATTGGGCTCAAATACTGAGAATAGATCAGCTTCATAATCTTGATCCACATGATAATGCTTTTGTAATAAATGTCTGACGGTCTTTTGCGAGAGACGAGTTCTCTTTTTATTGCAACTTGACCTTTTGACCATTGGCTTAAGCAATCTACTTGCAGAGAGCGAAACATGTTGGGGAGAAGACTTTGCTTTCTTAGTTCTCGATCGAGGCTGACGTTGAAGTGGGGTTAAATTGTCAGAGTGAACTTTATTAAAAGCAATCCTGTGCAGACTTTCCCTGTACCTGGGATAGAATTTTTGTGCTGTGTAAGTTCTCCACTGATACTATTCAAATAAAGCATTGTACATGGAAGTTGACTCCACAACCGAAATTGACAGAGATTACTAAACACTATAACTCAAAATATTAACAGCACTGTATGTTGTCATCTGGTTCTAAAATTCGAAATGAAATCTTCCATACCAAATCTAGGTATAAAACTTCTGGACTAATGCCCAGATACAAACTTTGTTTATTCAAGAAGTAGATACCAATAAACTGATAATATATCTCCCAATCTAGTTATGGGTTCATCTCGTCATCTTTTCTAATCAGGCAAAAAAGGTAAATTCTTCTGCGCTTGACCCTCTTTTTTCTGGGTGAGCAGAATAAAACAGATATTAAAAACTACTTCTATTATAAGTTTCTGTCAACAATTTCCATTTTGCAAAATGAAAATAGAGCTTGAAATCTCATTTTGTAAGTCCTGCAATCTGTAGAAGAACCAAGAACTGTACTCTGATATATTTTGAAACCAGTAGTTCACGATGTTTATACAAAGTAACTTAATTTACACTATCCGAACCACAAGACTTCAACTTCTCAACATGGTACAGGCATAGATTAAGCAAAACTCCTAGAAATGAACATGATCCTAAATTCCGTTCCCAGATTATACTTTAAATATAATTCAACAGACTTTTTATGCCATCTCTCGAAAGTGTTTTTCCCTCGTTTATGTATGTCATAAGCAAACAGAACAACGAAGCAAGAAATTCCAAACTAGACAACAAAAAGAACTGCAAAATACCAGTTCGGAAACCTTCTTCCAGAAATAAGGCGTTGGCTTGGCAATAAAATATGCTCTCTGCAATGCCAATTCTTGTTCTTTTGTCCACCCTTTAGCGATCCCAGAATATTCCTCATCTCGCTTTCTCTCCCAGCTAACCCCAGTCTCCTTATCCTTCCTCTGTTCTCCTTCCACAATTACCACATGAGGGCCAACAGAACTCCCCCTTCTCTGCCGTTCACGTTTCCCCCAAAGGAGTTCACAAGAAATCACTCCTTTGCCAGCTTTCTCATCATCTGTCATATCCAATTTATCCATAGACTTAGCGCTTCCACTCTCGACGTGTTCATCAACAAGATTCTGCTTATTTGAGACCCTCCGAGATCGTCTAAGGCCTTCATCTCCCTCAATTCTTCCTTTCAATCTCGGAGACTTGCTCGACCCAGAACTCAGATGCCCACGACAGCTTAATCCAACAACAGATTTACTCGTTTCTTCCCAAGCCTTCCCCACGTGACCTACAGGTCCTACACGTTCATCGACGAAGTTTTTATTACTAGAAAACCTCAGGGAGCGCCTGAGATTCCGAAACTCCTCCCCTGCATTGTTCAACTTTGAAGATCCTCTCGACTCAGGACATAAATTCGTGCAATTTCTAGTACCACAGTCTGATTTACTAATCTTCTTGTAGTCCTTTTCTGGGAAATCCTTAGTATCTCGGGCTGAGCTGAGAGAAGGATCCGAAGAGCGTGCCCCGTTGCTTCTGGACTTAGGAGCTTTCCGGCCTTCGGATTCGGAGGTTGTATTCTTCCAGTGAAGTCTCGGGGATTTTCGGAGAGTCGTGACTTTTTCTGGCTCTGGGGTTGTCTTCTGGGGAAGAAATCTTGGGGATCGACGAAGAGATTTGGGTTGCTCGGTGCCACCGACGGGTTTTCCGTATGGCATTTTCACGAACATTTGGTGGGTCCTGTTTCATAGGCAGATTTGGGAGGGAAAATGATATGTTCAAACTGAAAGAGAGGTGGGCTTTTTGGACGCCAGCAGAAAAGGCTGAGAAATACGAGAGGTTGCTCTGAACTAGATGACATTTAGTTGGGCCGGAACGCAACCGTAGTGGGCTTTTAAATAGAAAACCTGCTCCTTTTATTCTTTTGTAGTTCTTTCTGGCTTCGTTTTTTACTACTCTTTTAACTCAGATTTGCATTTAGAAAAATAAGAAATAACTACTAAAATATTTTTTTTCAAAAAAGGAAGACAATATTTCAGAATTTTATTTAAAATAATGCCTTAGTAAAAATTAAAATTTGGCCAGCTACAATTAAACACCAAAAAAATCAAGCTCAAATTCAGAAAGACAACACCAATTCGACAACATAAAAATATATATTTAATGCTTCCAAAACGGAATAAATAAATAAAAACAAAGGAAAATACAAAAACAGTTGGAGAGGAATAGGATTCCCTTCACCTCATGGCATCGGTATAGGACCCACGCCACAATCCTTAAGTGGAGTGGGGCGGAGATCTGTGGCAGTTTGGGTGACCGAATTGTAGTGCAGTTTTGATTTATTATCGTTAAGAGCCACATGTGACAAGGATTTACACATAATGTAGAATTGCAAGATGGGGCCTAAGATGGAGGTCTGGTCCCCTAGCCTCGGTCCAGAAAAAAAAATATCTGAAGGATATTTGTAGTATGATATCTATTTTCTTTATGTTCTCTGTCTTTTCCAATTCAGACTCATTTCCATTCCTTGTAAGGAAAAGATAGATTCTGTTTGAGCAGAGCATCCCCCACTCATGCAACTTGTGGAACCCAAACTACACTAGACTTAATACTATCTCATGGAAAGATAGCTGACATCTTATCTACCTAATTTTCTGATTGCCTTCCCCCACCACTTAACCTTACAAGAATCCCTCTAAATGGCTAATAATACCTAATAATTTAAGATGTCCTTTTGTGCCTCTTCGGCAGCATATGGTTCTCACTTGTCATGTGAATCAGATATTTATCGACCACTCTTTAACTAATCCACGGAGTACCGTAAAAACAAATAGACATAATGTGAATTATATCATATTTAATGCTGTCTAACGAAAGTTTCAGGGCAGTGTAAATCCTGCAATTTGTGCAAAAAAAGAACCTATTCTTTATGCTTTTCTATCATTTGTACCTAACTTTTTTTCTAGGATTTCCATTATAACTACTCACTATAGAAGCAGTTGATTGATTTGTTGTGCTCACAGTGCCCCACTCCAAAAGCCTATTATTTCCATCTCCAAATATTAAAGCTCTTTCCTTTCAAACGCTATAGCGGATAACTGTAAGCACATCAACGTTCGCGCTTTATAAATTGATTGGAGTGAGACATGCGGTGCTAATGCTATCCTGGCAGCTTTGATGAGTTTTGGAAATCCTACATATTTGTTTCCCCGTGCTGGCCTGCTGGGCATAGACGTTGGACAGATTCTGTTTGAGCAGAGCATCTGAGGGGCACCCCCAGATCCATCCCGTTTCGAGTAACGCAGAATACGAGAAAACAAAGTCTAACTTTGATTCTTTAATTATTCCTCTGCCACTAGAGTTACTATGAGCATAATTCATTACCTTACTTAATTATGCTCTTTTGATGGCTTTGACAGATTCTTGATTATTGCTTTGATTCTAGACATGGAAGATCGTGATCTTTCAACGGCTGCTTTCTTTGTGCTATATTATTCTCACCCCTCCATGATTAAAGTGGCATTAAGACAAGGATTAAACATTTGATCAAGACAATAAAATATTGGCACTACGCAGAGGAGTTGGTTTAAAAAAAAAACATAAACAGAAGTGTCTGTTACATCATCAGACACTGTTGGGATAAGACCACTCAGAACCCACTGAGAATTGTCCATGATTAAGGCTTCGTCCCCTTGTGATTTTGGCGTAGAAACTAGAAAGGTCCCCATTGGATAAAGTGCTTATCATCCGTACGTTTACAAATCCTGCTTTATCACTCAACTATCTTTGAATTCAAAACAGACAAACGGGGCCACGCTGCGTTTCAGCAGCCACCTCTGCCTTTGGTATGTAGGTGGGGGCATAGGCATAGCCGCATAGATGGACAGAAATGGAATGAGTTTTTTTTTTTCTAAATAAAAATGGAATGAGTTGCATTAAGAACATTGCAGCTGCGCAACAGGAGCCATGAGGTCGATGTTTTTGTTGTTTTAAATTCCATGTTGTGGGTCTGAGTCATCTTTTCAGAACTGGGTTTTGATCAGATTAAACCGAGAAAGTTTACAATCCCCTCGATGATTCAACCCCAAGTCGGATAGCAAAAGTGTAGTTGATGCATTGACTCAATGTAGGTCTAACGTGATAGAGCAAGACCATAGTCGAAGCTAGACTTCTCCTATATCATCTTCTCCCATATCAACTTTCATGAACAGTACTTTGTGGCACTGTTTAAAAGATCTTTTAATCTATTTTGTCCATCAATTTGATATTTTCTCCCTGTCATCAAGATGCCTTGACAATCAAATATTCATATCAGCCTGCGAAAAGACATCTCAACTGAAAAGATTGATGAACTCCTAAACACATCGCTTTCTCCTTTTGAGACAAATTAAGCTTCCATATTTGCTGCCAACTGGAGTTAAAATCGGGCTCCTACTAATCTATCCTTGTTCTTTGCAGATGGACTCTGAAAAGAAGCAAAGATGCCCCAATGCTAGCACATTCCGCATTGAAAAGACTGGTGTTAACTTGAGAACCGTTTGAAAGAAGGAAGAACGTGGGGAGTGGGGGCACTTAGTCTCTGAATAAAGAAATACCAAATTTTGTGTGGAGGTGTCAAGTTTCATCTCAATACCAATTGGTTATGGTATTGAGATGAAATTAAGCTTCCATATTTGCTGCCAACTGGAGTTAAAATCGGGCTCCTACTAATCTATCCTTGTTCTTTGCAGATGGACTCTGAAAAGAAGCAAAGATGCCCCATTGCTAGCACATTCCGCATTGAAAAGACTGGTGTTAACTTGAGAACCGTTTGAAAGAAGGAAGAACGTGGGGAGTGGGGGCACTTAGTCTCTGAATAAAGAAATACCAAACTTTGTGTGGAGGTGTCAAGTTTCATCTCAATACCAATTGGTTATGGTATTGAGATGAAATTAAGCTTCCATATTTGCTGCCAACTGGAGTTAAAATCGGGCTCCTACTAATCTATCCTTGTTCTTTGCAGATGGACTCTGAAAAGAAGCAAAGATGCCCCAATGCTAGCACATTCCGCATTGAAAGACTGGTGTTAACTTGATAACCGTTTGAAAGAAGGAAGAACGTGGGGAGTGGGGGCACTTAGTCTCTGAATAAAGAAATACCAAATTTTGTAAGGAAGAACGTGGGGAGTGGGGGCACTTAGTCTCTGAATAAAGAAATACCAAATTTTGTGTGGAGGTGTCAAGTTTCATCTCAATACCAATTGGTTATGGGAAGAGGTGGCTCAACAGGTATATGAAACACGAGATTAAATGGTCTCTAATCAATATGAGACTCTAACAATCTCCCTCACGTGCAGGCCGAATGAACATAGTCCATGCACGTGAACAACAAATGGGGAATACAAACAAGTGGGTCAAGTCCAGAAATAGTTGACTTTAATACCATGTTAAGTTTCATCCCAATACTAATTGGCTATTGGAAGAGATGGCCCAACAGGTATATGAAGTATAAGATTAAATGGTCTCTAATCAACGTGGGAACAGAGAGTGTTAAAGTTTTGTCAAAATCGAAGCGTCTGACGGAATGACGAGTAAAACGGAAAAAAGTGACATGTACTGGCAACAATCACGGAACGAGTACAGTCTTCTAGTACTTGAGGGAAGAAACTAGAAAGTGACCTAAAGTTAGCAACAGTGAAATTAGGACATAGAGTACTGTTGTTGGAACCTAGTGGCAGAGCACATTCTCCTTCGGTGAACATGCCCGGCACCACTTTTCATATATATCTTTCAGATCCCATCCTTTAAGCTTCGGGTATTCCTTTGGTTAGTCTTGAAGATCTGTTTTGCTTGTTAACTGAGTCGGTTCCCTATATTTGTTGAGATTAGTGAATTTTCAACGTTTTCTCATAGGATTTCTTGATGGTGTTTTCATGGAGATATGAAAGAATTATGTTGCAGTCTCATCTACAATCTGCTGTGTTTTTCTTTCAATGAGTAACATGAGGAAAGAAAAAGTACGAGACTCAAATATGTGTTGTCTTTCAGATATTCTGATCTCCTAGTAAATGTGCTTTTATCTTTTAAGGTAAACATGTTTTTTTGTTAACCAGGTGTTCAGGTCAATTTATTCGCACACTAATCTAAAAAACAAACCATTAAGGCTCATACTTTAATTACTAGACCAACCTCTTAACTCTTAAGAGTTCTAGAATGCACATTTTGACCCAATAAATGTGTTTTGTTAAGGGGATTGCCTTTCGTTAAAACGTGGCAGACAACATTACTAAATGGCTAATGGCTTTTTTGGCTTTATTTCCCTTTTAAGACCTAAATATGCCATAGCGGGCAAACTCATTTGAAAGAATTCATTATCTTATCAACCATAATCATGAGCACTACCAAAATGCTAGATTTTGCAAATCCAGCTAAATGGGCAAAATCTTTTACATGCGAAACACAGGATGCCCATGGCCATAATTTACCAGATGGAATCACCCGTACGCTTGGCCTAGAGCACTTCCAAGAGTGGAAATCCCCTGCCCAAAGATCCCATTCCTTCTTGCTGGAAGCCTCCTCTCCATGGGAAGTTGAACTAAAATTTAATCTGGTATACATGATTCTTAGGGCGTCCACACCCGCCTCACTTGCCGCCAGTCCATTAATCTTAAGTAGCATTGCACCTCATGGCGCTGTTTGGGGCCAAGACTCTGAACCTGGACAAGATCATTCTAGGAGGGCGATCTTGGAATGATCTTGTTGGTGGGCGGTGGCTAACGGTGCCCCAGGAGTGTCCTGCAAAGGGCCAATTCTATGATGGATGATCTCGCTTGGCGGGTCGCTTCCTAAACAATTCCCCTCCCCATTAGCAGTCCCTTAGGTTGGCGAGAGAACAGACCTCCATAATTTTTGTGTTCATATTATGTGTAATAATAGCGCACTTATCCTACCCCCCAAAAGAACATAGAGCATTATTATGCCTTTCTTTTTCTCTTTTTGATGTATTAGTAGGTTATAGCTCATAGGCCAATATAACGCGCAGTTATAGGCAGGCCAGTACAAGAAAATAGAAGGACCAGAATTTCCATGAAGTGCTGCAAAATTGGACTTCTAATCAACTCCAACTGAAGAATATCCTTCCCTCTGTTTTGAGTAATTACAAAAATTTACTACACACTTACATAAAATGTAATGGTAAAAATTTACACGTTGGCCTTTGCTAGTGGGCTAACATTATAAGTAAATCTAGTCCTCGCAGGGGAATGGAAAGTGAAATCTGCGTGTCGCAAATACATCACACGGACACTGCTAAAACAGAGGCACTGGTAGACGAGGTGGTGGCTTCGGTGGTTTTACCACTTTCACCACGACCTTTTCTAGACGTGGAGGCTCACATGGACATGGCAATGCTATGAACTTTGGAATCCGATCCCCGGGCATCAACACAGGCAAGCTTTGGCTGTGATTTGGCTTTAAATCCTGTTGAGAAGAAATACCGCAAACACAAACATCAACTACAGAAATTCATAGAATCCCAAGTGGGAGAGTTACCAAGGTAATGAACTTCAAAACACAACACCGTGCATATGAGCTTAGATTTGGAGGGTGAAGCTTCGATATCTGCCTCGTGATCTGGGTCTTGGGCGAAAGATTCATGGAGTGATCTGAACCTGTCCCAGTGGTAGCAGCAGGAGAAGATTCCACTCAAGCTGAATATGATGATCAACAGAAGGGCAGTTCCAAGAGGGAAACCGAGAGACGGACGAGACGCGTCCGCGTGGGATGGCGAAAGATCTTGGCTCTCCATTAATTGCACTTGGTCCCGTTCCTTCGATCATGTGTTAGAAGTAGGAAAATAAGGGAAAAGAATGCTAGTGAGGGGGGTGTGCATAGCGGGGGGAGGAGAGGGTGGGAATTTATATTAAATGAGGAGCCGTGTAAAGATATGGGACCCATGCTTCTTCTTCTTTTTTTTAGTGACCCCATGCTTGGTGGCTGGTGCTCAGCAAAAGCAAAAGGTAAAAGCTTCTGCTTCTGCTGGTTTCATTGCCGTGGAAAATGGAATATAAAGGAAGAGCAAAGAAAGCAGTAAAGAAACAAAAAGAAAATAAAGGAGGTGGAAACAAAGTCAGAAAACCGACGTGAATGCATGAAATATATATATGAAATTGCTCTTTAGCTGGCGCCTCAAGGTTGCTTTTGCTTGTTTGCTTCGGCTTGTTCAAAGAATGTGATTGATATTCTAATGATGCAAATAAGAGGTAGGCAGAGAGATTAGTGGGTGCCGAGTGTAACGAAAACAGAGCAGCGCCTCCTTCATTGACGGTAGGCACGATGCTCAACCACTCAAAATTTTGCTCATGTTGAGCATGTCTTTGATTTCACCGTGGGCCCCACGATTTTGCACAGCTGAGTGGTGTTTAATTGTTAAAATCGCAGTGAAATAGTTTGATGAGAATGAGTTAAAAAGTAAAAAAAGAGAAAATTTTAATAAATATTATAATAAAAAAATTATTTAATAGAAAAAATAGATTATTTTATAATTTTTGTTAGGGATAAATGTCAAATTAGTCCCTGTAATATATGAGAAAATCGTTTTGGTTCCTGTGATAATAAAACCATAAATTTAGTTCATATAATACTCTCTTTGTTTCGTCGTTCGTCCCTCTTCCTGAATCCGTTAATTCATTCGACAGAATGCACTCCACATCAGCATCTTCTTCCTTCACCTTTCTCGCTAATGGCGTCTTGGACCATCACTGCATCATAATATATTCCAACCCATCAGCGAACCTGAAGAGCTCCCTAAAGCCAACAATGGGAACGGCCTCAGGCTTTTCTCCACTACTACCACCGCCACCACTAGAAGCCTTTTTTCGCTCAGAGCTCTCCATTGCCTTTTTCTCTTGTGGAGCTGCTGCTTGTGCCAACACTCGTGGGTCTGTGTCTGATGGTGTTGGTTTTGGTGATGGTGTTGTTGGGTTGGTTTTAAAAGGGTCAGAAGGAGAAGGGGACACGAGTTCAAGGCCTCTCATTTCTGACCATCTCCACTACTCAATCGTCTTTATCTCCTGAGAATCTTGTAACATTTGCGATATTCCCTAATGGTTTTATGAAACAAACCCACTCCCGCAGAAAACACCCTTCTCTCCCTCTCCCTTTCTCTCTCTATTATCTCACTCTACTTGGCTTTTCATGTTCCTTCAGCTAGCTTTTCCTTCTTTTTCCGTTTTTAACTCTATGCTAATGGTTTGTCGTTCTTCCTTCTTTCCTTCCTTCCTTCCTTTTCTCTTTTGCTTTCCAATTTTTTTTTCTTTTTTCTTCTGCTATTTTGAATCTCATTTTCTTGTTCTTTTCGTGGTCTTGGTGTGATTTCACTACTTCTTGAACATTATCTGCAAGAGAAGAAAACAACTAAAATAACAAAAGATAATGAGATACAGTTATCTTACACGTAGGTTAAGATATTTCCTATCTGCATCTTTATTTTATCTTTCTCATTGTTTTCTAGCTACCTTTTGAGAACGGATTCCCTCCGAAGGGAAATCCTTACGAAGCACCGAATGGATGGTTGGAACCGCACGTTCTAGCCATCCAACGGTCAGGAATGCCCGAGCAGAGCTGCTTGGGCAGGTGTGGGTCCCGCGCGGGACCCACACGCCTCGAATTCCTGATCGTTGGATGGCTGGAACGTGCGGTTCCAGCCATCCATTCGATGCTTCGGACGGATTCCCCTTCGGAGGGAATCTGTTTTCGCTACCTTTTCGTTTCATATGACTTTTAGCAGAGCGATTTGCATTCTATGGTGGCTGACAACCTCATTTCGTATCTCATAAAAGAGCTCCATCAGCCCATCTCCACAGCAGTAGTTGCTGCCGCCACTGCTGCCACACTGTTGGAAGAATTCGGGAAGAGGGAAGCGCTTGAGAAAGACGCGCTAGTCGCAAAAACAAAAGCTAGCTTCAACATCACTCTTTTTTTTAAAGCTCTGAAAAACATCCATTATGTCATATGCAAGACTACTTGCTCATCTGGTTAATGCAGCTTAAAAGATAGACATATCTGGGGTGGTCCATACACAGTCTTCCAAGAAAATGGAACGAGCCATTTACCACGTTCATCACCTTAGAAATTACAAGGACTCAGCCCAAGAAGTTTACTTGATTCCTCAGCCAAATGGACAGCCTCCAGTATGTTGTCCCCCTCTGAGCAGTAGCATAATAAAGCAGGTGACCTTCAAGTTGTTGCCTCTGTTTTCTTGTTAACGTAATATACAGACTTTCACAAATAGCTCTCAATTTGATATCATCTCTGACCCCTTGAAAAGCATCTGGAAGAACTGTCGTCGACGTAAGTCTATCATCTTTGGCCCGTTTAAAGAACCTCCTTTACGAAAAGAGATTCGGCTTTGGAAGTTTCTTCAAAGATGCTTGAATGTCACAGTTGCAGAAGTGGGCCTCCACACCTGAATCAAATGAGGCCGAAGCAGAAGAGTCTATTTTGCGTGTAGATTAGGAGGGAAGCATCATATATATGGTCACCTTACTTCGAGCAGGTGAACCAGAGAAGTTTCTTCGTTGAAAGAGAGAAGAGGAAAAGGGATTGCAGAGAGGAGGGAGGGAAGTTCGACGAAGGAAAAAGTGGTTTAGTTGATTGGAGAGATTGCATGGCAACGAGGCTGACGTGGAGTGCATTCCGTGGAGTGAATTAACAGATTCAGAAAGAGAGACGAACGACAAAACAAAAAGGATATTTTAGAAACTAAATTTATGGTTTTATTATCACAGGGATCAATTTAGTATTTATCCCTTTTTGTTAATCAAGCCCACAATCAAACATCTCATAAATAATTCTTGTTTTTTTTCCAAATTTTCTAAGGACCTTTTTGGATGTAGACTCAATTCCTATCCATTCGGCAATCTTGCACAAATCTCAGTTCTTCTCTCTTTATAGTTCAACTAGAGAATTATAAGACAATATATTCTCTTGTATTTGAGATTGAGATTTGAGTGTATTGCAGTTTCGGTTAGATATACTATATCGTAAATTAAATTTAGGGTTAAATACACTTTGCCCCTCTTATCTTAGGTGTCATTTACACTTTGCACCCTGATGTTTTATTTTTGAGATATTGGACTTCTTATTTTTAACATTTTTGTAATGTAAACCCCGTACCCGATTTGACCATCTAAATTGACGGATTTCGTCAATACGTAAACCGGTCGATCGCTACATGAACCGGTCGACCACTTCAAGTTACCTTTGTAGCAGTTGACCGGCTCGTTGTGCCTCTCAAGTGTTGACGAAATTTGTCACTTTAGATGGCCAAATCGAGTACGAGATCCACATTACAAAAATGTTGAAGATAAGGGGTTCAATGTCTCAAAAATAAAATATCGGGGTGCAGAGTGTAAATGACCCCAAAGATAAGGGGACAAAGTGTAGTTAACCCTTAAATTTATGTGTCCTCTATGTGTTTGTTTTTTTTGCCGTGATCATGTGGTTAATTGCACAATAACTTATTATAATCACACAAAACATACTAATTTGTAAGATTGAAACACAGGATTTGGTGAATGTTTATCCTCCTGGGGGTTGGTGCGGAAGAACATAGGGCACAAAAATAAGGAGTCCAAAAGTTGGAAACGGAGCAATCTGTACGTCTTTTTAAAATGCCCCGTACAAATGCAATTTTCTACTGCATAAGTACGGAAAGACAGTGAATGTCCCTAACCCTATAGAAACTGAAGAGAATACGGGAAAGCGAGACAGCAGTCCTTTGAGCTACCGACAAACAGTGTGGGAAACCTATATCCCGCTAATGTTGTGTCGTTGACAGGTAATGGTGGCCTAGAAGACATGCCGTGTGGAATTTAAATTCCTAAATGCTCTTGGACTTATCTTCCGAAAGCCAGTGTTTTCTTTTATGATATCTTCCTTAGCTTGAAAGTTGAAACCCGGCATGAGTTCAAATGATTTGATTCACTGCGTATGAACTTTTTCACGTACATTCCTACCAACTTAAGCTGCTTTTTCCGTAGCTAAAAAGGTTGTACTAAATTCAACCGCGTACTGCGTACAGAGGCTATAAGCATAATCGTCGTTATCTGTTTCCTAATTGGCTATAAGGGTAATTAAGCTCCCTGCAAGCCCAAAATGCTCTCTTTTTTAGTCTCAAACAGGCCTAATTTTGTTCAGAGAGAGAGAAGTTGTAACTTAGGATGGCAGGTGGCCAAGGAGTGATTGCAGGTCAATTTCATTTCTCTTTTGGGTCATTCTCGAGACATTAACCCAACGGGTGCGGTGTCAATGGCTTGCCGCTCAAAGAAGGCACCAAATGCAGAGCTTCCCCTAGTACAGATGCCTATTTCTTAAATATCCAACCCCTCTTGGAAGCGGTTTGTGGATCTCATCCTGCCCAACATCCCAGGGCACACCACGCCAGTTGGAGACCATGGCCCTAGATGTACCACATTCCTCGTTGATTTCTTGTCACTTCCCAATCGATCACATGAATATCTGCAGAATCGGCGCCGCAAATTTCAGTAATTTGCATATGTGATATCCTTAATTATCTTCTTTCCTCTTGTCCTCGTAATGGGCTGTATTGGATTATCTTCCCGAAATTCTAGTTGTGGACGGCTTTGTTTGTAGAAAGGGAGTCTTAACCATGTATAACAAACTGACTACTTTTCAAAGATCAGTATGGCTACGAAGGAACAAAAAAAAATTTGTTTTGGTAGTGAGGAGAAACCTAATCTGACAATCTCATCGAGTAAACTCTTAAACGGCACAGCCCTTTAAGCCACACAGGTCACGTCAGTTTGACTTTATTAAAAGTGGATTCAAATAATTATTTACACTTAACTGAATTTAAACTTGAAACCTCAAAGAAAACAAACTGTGAAGTCCCAAATCTTGACCACAAACTAATCTTTTGGGGTGGAGGGCTAAAGACTTCACTAAAGATATTCTACATTTTTTTCATGCAAAGTAATCTCTTGCAGAGTATGGGTAATCTGCTTATTTATACTCCATGAATACACCACGAGTGTAACTGTACAAATAGTACACACCGTACTCTTTCAGCCAGTGCTTGTGATTGATAGCAACATGCCGTTGCTGTCCCAGTAAGACATTAGATATGCCGTGTGGAATCAAGATTTTGAAATAGTTAAGATAATCTTCTGATGGAACCCCCCGGAGAAAATCTTAACAATTTCTTTCTTTGAAGTTTCTTCGTGAGGTATAGTCGTCTTCTCCACTTTTTTCTTTATATCATCCACGAGGATTATCAAGGGCCTTCTTTGAAGCCATCAGTAATAATTGGTCGCTTTAATCTGTGGCTAATTCCACTATATAATGGTCAATCCAGATTTGGATTGGACATGAATCTTTTTACTGTAAAAAACTACAAAGAATAAAATGAGACAGGGTAGTAGACTGTCTAAAGAAAATGGTAATCCATGTAAGTTCCTACTAATTTCTTTTAACAAAGAAATAGAGGGCAAGTTAGGTTTGAAAATTTGAATGGCCTTTTGGTAAAAAGCTTGAAAACATACATTTCTAGCTATTTTGCAAGGAGATATTAAGTAGTTATGGATTAATATGCACGTCGTTTTCGAACCCTTATTCACCTTCTTAAATCTTTATCCAATAGCTAGCCCCACTGAGGCGGCCTTCCTGCTCGACAACAGCAGTACAGTACAGCACAGCACTTAATTATGGTGTTTCCTTCTGTCCCATTGGACTTCATACCCGACCTATGCAACTTCTGGGTAGTTTCCTCTTGATGTTATCCTCTGTATTTGGCATCTTGGGAAACTTACTTCAAAGGACTAAAGGAGAGTACCTCATCTTGCCGTGGAATCATTCCTTTTCAACTTTACCTGCATAGATGTTATATTTCACTTATCTCTTGGAGTATATTCACTAGATCTGAAATTGATCGTAAAAGTGAAGCTTAATTTTAAACTTAGTGGATGGATTAAGACTAGTAAGTGGTCAAACTAGTATTGTGGTGACGGACTCCCCCATTGAGTAATAATTATAGCTCAAACTGGACATTCTGTAATGACGGTACTCATATCGTTATGCTTAGGGAGGATTATTACACTAGTTAACGTACTATAATTAATCAGAAATCACTAATCTCTTGCGGACGATTATGAAGGGGTCGCGATCTAAATTTCAGAAGTTCTGCACTTTCACAATCTCAGAAGGTCCTTGAAATCGCATGGAACAGATGTGACAGAAATTCTCTATGGGAAAAGCCAATGCTCTTGGGTTCCTTAACCTTTCTGGTCATTTGTAGAAACTTAAAACTTGAAATCGCTAATTGTAAGATTAGCGAAATCCTCTGTTTTTTCTTCTTCTATTTTTTTTTTTCTGTACTTTTAGGCTTTAGCCTAACTGATATGACTTTAGTGCGAAGGTTTTATTATGCTCCAAAGGACCATTCTCGGGGGACAATGGTGAGAGTAAGAAATTGTGTTCATGTACGTTACATCCTTTGACTTGTGAGCTAGTGGCAACTAAACGCGTGATGCCCAATTATAGAAACCACGACGAGAATCGGCGGGTATGGAAGTTGGAACAGTTAAAAAAACAGTTACTTTCATGTTTTTTGGACTAAGCACAATCCATTATAGGGCCGGATCTCCGGTTCCCTGGGAGAGCAATAGACTTGTTCAACTATGAGTCATCGGCCCAAAAGGCTTCTAACATCCACAGTCGCCAAGTTGGGCTTGTTTTGAATGGACCTCCAGGATGCAATTTTAGTTTGGATCGGTTTGGGTTTTTAGAGTATAATGAACGTTGTTCCCCGAGGCAGCAAGTTGGATTTAGATAATAATGAATGTTGTTTGCCGCAACCAACTAGAAGAGGAGTGATTGAGGTTCTTCTCAGGTTATTCTCAAGTTCTTCGGGAAAGAATCTGACGGCTCAGGATTCATTTTAGAAGTGGGTCCTACACACCCAGAGATTCTGAGCCGTAAGATTAATTCCTAGAAGAACATGAAAAAAACCTGGAAAGAACCTCGATAATTTCTCTAGAATTTGTCTGAAATGCTCTGGAAGAGTAGAAGTTTGACCTTTGGCTAAATTAAAAGTTTTTCAATCCCAAAATTATGGGCTTAGGTTTTGGTCGGGTGCCAACCAGGTGCCTTGGTCCAATTTTTAATGGAAAGGTTAAGTGGATAATTACACAAGTGAGATTTTAAATTCTCACAACCGTCCAAAAAAAGTACAAAATGATAGAAGAAAGAGTGATATTTAAACCCAAACAGCAATTTGTAAATTCTAGAAACGCAACATATTTTTTAAAATTTTATAAAAATTAAAATAATGATTTTTTAAATTTCCATTAAATAAAACATCAAAATGACATGAATCCTATGTAGTTTTCTTTAAAAAAATCCATTAAAAAATACACTATGCTATATTTCTTGTTCATAGAAATATAAGTTTAAAAAAAAAATGGCCCTCGCATTAGTTATATATATTTGAGGGTATATCTTAATAGGTTGAATAAAAAGCTGCAAACGACGTTGCCAAAACCGGCACCTACA
Source organism: Myrica gale (assembly GCA_963930655.1). Taxonomy (NCBI): domain Eukaryota; kingdom Viridiplantae; phylum Streptophyta; class Magnoliopsida; order Fagales; family Myricaceae; genus Myrica; species Myrica gale. The sequence goes on along the minus strand of OZ005614.1, from coordinate 22,889,427 downwards.
CCGGGTAGGCCGGTTTTGAAAAAATTATCACCTACACCTACACCGTTAAGGGCAAAAACCGGCCCTTAGCGGTGGCGGTTTAGCGGTGGCGGTTTCCGGTTATCCTACATTAATATTGAGCCACTTTTTAGCATTTTACGTACTTGGCCCAATGTATTTTTTTTTCTTTTGGTCCATTAATCACATATCAATAAAATCTAAACTAATGAATTCCAAAATCAATAAAATTAAAGATCATCTTAAAAGATAAGATGAGAATTTAAAGTCCATAGTAATAGAGACGTTAATGTAAATAGAAACTATTATTTTTTGAAAAATCCAGTTTAGACCCTAACAACACTTAGATGGGAGAATATGTGTTTTCCCTCTAATTAACAAATCAATAACAATTTTAAAACATGTTCAAAATCTAATAGGGTTTCCCTTGGTTTCACAAGGAAAATAAAAAAATTCGGCAATTTTTAAGGCGCTCGAGCGCGGGTCAAACGCTCGTCGAGCGCTTATGTTTCTGTCTGAAATTTGCACTGAGCGTTCGAGCGCTTGTCTAACGTTAGTCAAACGTGATGACTCTGTCTGAATTTTTTCAAAGGGCGCTCGAGCGCTTGTCAAACGCTGGTCAAACGTGATGACTCTATATGATTTTTTGAACTAAAATGTATTAGAAATTTGAACTAAAATATAATTGAATGACTGATTTTGCAAGCAAGGTATAAATTTAATAGTGATTTGTCAATTTTAAAATTTAGACAATTTGTTAATATTTCATAAAAACTCTTAAACTAATACATTGATTTAAAATTTTTTGTGGTAGAATCTCGACCTCTTGACTTATATTATGCGATGTACTTACCAAAGTTTGACATTAAACTCTTTAATTATGATTCCAATGTCTTCATATATACCCTTTTAAATACAATAAATTTGTAATTTGTCTACCAAAATTCTAAATAACTAGTTCATTCACCTAACAAGCTTCTTGGTAACTTGAATGTAAGCATTTGATTAGACAAAACCAACAACAAATCTCAAATATTCAAGTGGAACTAAACTATTGAGTAAACCTTGTCATGCTTCTAGAATATTATGTCTTGAGGTAAAACTAAAGTTTAAACTATTGAGTAGAAATTAAAATTAAAAAAAAAATTCCCGGTTAAACCGGGAACCGTCGGTTTTTTCAAAAAACCAAACCTACACCGGCACCGGTTAGACCAAAAACCGGAAACCCGGTGCCGGTGCCACCGGAATTTCCCGGTGGCATTGTACAGCCCTAAGTACAGGTTTGAGGTTGGTCCGCGTTATATCTGAATTGACTCAATGCTTCTGCATCTTAGACTTCTTCTGATACATGATCCACTGCATCAGGTAAACACAGCCAAAATAAATCGGAAAATACAATTTTTCATCCACAAATTATGATTTTACACTTTGTACTATAAATTAACAATTTTGATACATTGTATCCTCTGACTACCAATTTTTGATACTTTGTACCTTATGTCAAATTTGTAAAATAAAATGACGATAATACTCTTGACCCATTTTGTATATATTAAAGATATTGTTGTCAATTCATTAATTTATTAAGGGTATTATTGTTAAATGAAGAATGCAAAGTGTTTAATATTAGTAGTTGTAGAGTGTAATATGTCAAAATGGGTAGTTTAGAGTGTAAAGTGTCAAAAAAATTAATAATTAAAAGATATAATTTATCAAAATTTATAGTTTAAAATAGAAAGTGTAAAACCTATTATAATTTCTGGGTCAAAATTGAATACCTGCCCGCCCCAGTGCTCCTCCTTATCTTAAGGACGACGGTACACGATTCTCGCAGCAAACAACAACAAAAGAAGAAGGCACTTTCATGACGCCCTCCCTCTGCCACCCGACAAAATCAAGCGAAACCCCGATTGAAATGGAACAGCTTTCTATGCTGATTTGTCGTGCGTCGGGAACCAAATTCAGTGCCGTATAATATATTATCAAAACCACACTGGAGTATGTCAGATTGGTTGGTCAAATCTCAAGGAAACCACATAATTTGGTTTTTATGGTAAATTGTCTCCTTATTCATTCTACCCACTTCTATATTTTAGAAAAATAATAAAAATAAATTTTTTTTTGGTTCAGAAACTAGGGCGTGAATTTCTGAAATGATTTCAGAGGTATATTCAAAGCTACTTTCCCAACCGTAAAATCAAGGGCTCTAAGACGACGAAGAATCAATTCGGTAACTCAGGGGTCGTTCATTTATACAGTATTTTTAGAATTTTGTACTCTAATAATATAAAAATTTTATAATTAAACATCATTTTTAACTTTACATAAAAATAATTACAACACGCATATCAATAAAATTAACATCACCTAAATATTTTCAAAATACAAAAAAAATAAAGATAAACACTCTTAACCGAACAAACTCATACTGCACGGGTACAATTCTTGAAATCCTGACCCTTGTTTTCAAAACGAAAGTTATGATACCGCCACGTCAATGATTTACACAGAATTCGAAATCTAAGATTAAAAAAAATATTAAAAAGCATTTGTTTTGGATCGTTCACTATAGTTTCGCTCAAATTGACGAGGTCGTCAAATCTACCTTTTATTTTCGTGGATGGCTACCATTGCAAGGATTGTAGCCCGTGCAGAGGAGCTATATCCACGTTCACACAGAGCGGACCCCTACTTCGTCAGGCTCATTGACCTTGAAAACCAGCCCTTTTCACATCAGTCAAGCTTCCACGTGCCATGATGCCTGTCACATTGTTTCCAGAACAATCGGGACGTGTCGGTACATTATTAGCCGAAACCATCGCGGGACGCTTATCTGACGGCTCTGCGTTGGAACCATCGCGGTTACTAAAATTAGCTGACTGCAAACCTGTCGGTTCCTCGACCGTGGTTGATTATTATGTCGCCAGACCGTGGTTCCGTAAACTGGGGTTAAAATTAAAAGTTACCGGCAATGGCGGAGGACTCCCGGCATTGGGTCCCTTTGTCGTTCCGCAGCACCGCAATCTGTGATTTTTAAGCAAAGTTCCCCCACGCATTCAAATTATTCTTTTGAGCGCCGTCACTTTCGTCCTACTCATCATACCATCATCCATAGACTGATAGACACAATTATAAAGTAGACTACTTTGCCTTAAAAAAAAATTTATACGTCGTGGACAGGGTTGTTTGAGGGTGAAAATTTTGAATATTGAGATTTAGAAAATATTATAAAGTAAAGATATGATATGAGAGTTGGTGAAAAAGTAAAGAGAGAAAAAATTTTTAATGAGTATTATAATAATAATAAATTATGTAGTGAATTTTTTATTATTAAACTCAAATATTTAAACCTAAATATTTGGACACCAAATATACCAAAAGACTTATGAAACGAAAGATTTTTCTCCACCTGAAACCATTTAAATATGGGGGCGGGTCTGCTGCTTCACCCGAACTTCAGTGCAGTTTGTGAGGGGAGCTCCCCTCACATACTGGCATACTGCAGCAGATTTGCTGCAGTTGGGGCTGTCCGAGCCCTTTAAATACCTCCTCGTCTTGCAGGATACTGGATTATTTTTAAATTTTTTTTAAAAAAAAAATCAAGTAAAAGTAAAACATGTGTTGAAATCAACTTCTTTGACGCGGAAGTTGGTTAAAAAATTTAACCAATTTCATTAGATTTTATAACAAATATCGAGAGCAACTTCAGTTCTTACGTCTTCTAATATTTATTTGGTTTAGTGACCAAAATAGTACTTGAATTTTATGTCCTATATCCATTAGGTCTATAGGTTTTCATTTTAGTCACATAAGTCCTTAGGTTATCCTCATTTATAGATTTGGTCCTTCCGTCCAATTCTGTCTTTTCCGTGCACAGTCAGCTAACGGTTGATCACGTCACTACCAATAACATCGCGAATGGGGGTCTCCCCCGTTCGATTTTTTTTTTACAAATATGCCAGGTGGAAGTGAATTTTTTTTTAAAAAATACACGTGTCGCGATGTTATTGGTAATGACGTGACCCACCGTTACCTGACTGTGCTAGGAGGAGACGAAATTTGGACGAAAAGACCAAATTGATAAATGAGGATAACCTCAGGACTTATGTGACCAAAATAAAAATCCAGGGACCTAGTCGATAAAGAGCATAAAACGCAGGAACTATTTTGGTCATTAACCCTATTTATTTTGTCATAAAAAGGGTATAAGATATTATAAATCCATCTAATTAATTTTACGGGAAATTTGCTTTTTAGTCTAATTAATTTTATGGGAAATTTACTTTTTAGTCACTGAGTTTTACTCTCTTTTCATTTTTAGTCCTTAAACTTAACGAGTCAAATTTTTAGTCCTTTAATTTTCACCCGTTTAAATTTTAGTCATTCCGTTATCCTCCGCCACCCTAATTAACGGAATAATTTTACACGTCAGCTTCCATCTAACACGTCACCCTTCATTTCCATGTCAGCCTCAACCAATTGAACGTGATTTCTGAAAGGACATGTAGCTTCTATTTAGGTTGTGTTTGTGTTGTGATATTTTTTGTATGAGAATATGTGTTGGTATTGGGTTTAGTGAAAAGGTGAAGAAAGAGGAAATTTTTTATATTTTTTGGAATTTTTTATATTTTTTGATGGGAGAGAGAGAGATTATATTTGAGTATTTTATTAGGAGAGGGGTAAAATTTTGGGGAAGATTTTGGTTGCAAACGCAGCCTTAATTAAAACTCTACGTAAAACTTAAAGCCTCAGTCTCGTAGTTCTCATGTCAACCGCAAGAGGCCCTTCAAATTTCAATTCCACCACTTAATCGGACTTCCACTTCTTGTGTATAGAATCCACCAAAGCCTGTGTAATACCTGCAACTCACACCTTTGTCCTTTCCAGCATCCTCAAAGATACATTTCTTAGTCTCCTCAGGCACGTGCTCCGGAAGCATCCTCTTCGCCAACTCCGCGTTGCTCCTTCTCCTTATATCACCTTCCCCTTTCTTCCATGTTAACATAACAGCCACCCTTACCTTCGAGAGAACCCTCAATTTCTTGAAAATGTAGACATTTCCCTTTTTTTTCCGTCGAAGTTACCGCATTTCCGCCAATCAAAATTTTTGTCTCCTCACTCTAGTTTTTTCACAACTCTTGTGGATGGCTTCAGATTCAGAGCCTTAGAGAGAGAGTATCAAGAATACTTCAATATGAAGTTGAGGATGGAAGCTGATATTAAGGATCTGTTACTGAAAATGGAAGCTACAAAACGAAACCTTGCCAAGTGAAGGATTGATCAACAGGTTTTTCTACTGAATTGTCATCTTCTCAGGTAATTGTACCCTTTTGTGGTGAAATTTCTATGTGCTACTTTGACATCATAGGTCTGATCCGCAGTAGTTTCAAGTTTGTGATTAGATCATCTGTAGTTCGTGATTAATAGGTGTATCTTCTGTTCTAGGTTTTGTTTTTCTGTTTGAGCTGCTAACCAGAATCTGTACAGAGACTACTACATCTCTTTATGTTGTAAAAGTTCCTCATAGGGTAGCAATATGATGGAGATAATTATAGATCAAGCTTTTGTTTCCAGAAGCTTTGTTTTCAGTCTCTGTGGCTGTGGGCAAAAGAAATAAAGAAACTAAACTCACAAATACCAAAACGCTCTACCGCCTAGAACAAATTTTTAGCTTCATGTTAATTCTTGGTAAAACCTGACCAGACTATACATAATACTATATGATCTTGCAACTTACCTGTTGATTGATCAGGAGATGACTCAAGGTTATAGGCAGCAAGTCGCTCTTTAAGTTCAAGCACTTCATCATCATTGTCGTCGTCATCATTCAAGACTAGAGCAGGCCTTTCCTGCTGATGGGCAAAAGGAAAAGCAACATTACTTTTAGAGAGATCCTTTTGAGGATAGAATGGAAGATAAGACTTAGGAGCGGGGTAAACCTTAGCAGGAGGGTTCTTAGAGCCTGCTCTGCTTTTGGGTTTCACCACCTCAGGAGCTTTCTCTGACAAAGCAAGTAAAAGTAAACGTACCACCCAACGAAATGCTAAAACATTCTGAAAAGTAAGATAGTTCCAGGCCTACCAACTTCCATAGCTAATGTAGATGATGTTGAGATGGTTTCTGCAAATGATTCTGCATTATTTGCTTTCCTCCTATTGTCCTTGCGTGGATTCTTTGGTGCTTGTCTAGAGGCCTTTGCAGCAGCTTCACCCTTTGATTTACTTCTCAATTTCTTTCTTAGTTTTAGTCTCTGAGGTTGCTGGGTGTCAACCTGGACCCTCTGATTAGAACACGAAATTCTGAAGAGTTCTGGGAATGCTCAATGAATGGGTTCCGAGTTGGAGGAGGTAGAGAGAAGGGGATAAAGGGTAAGTTCAAGCAGATGTGGAAGCACAATTGTTCAATGAAAATGGGGGGAGCGCCATGCTCTTTGCGCAAAGCCGCAAACTATTTTTTTTAGAAATCATGGTGGAGGTTGACGTGGAAAACAAGAGTTACGTGTTAAATTGAATCTTACTTGAAAATTCATTCCGTTAATTAGGGTGACCGAGAGTAACGGAAGGACTAAAATTTAAACGAGTAAAAATTAAAGAACTAAAAATTTGACTCATTAAGTTTAAGGACTAAAAATGAAAAGAGGGTAAAACCTAGTGACTAAAAAGCAAATTCCCATAATTTTATCAATAAATTTTGAAGTAAATATTACCCATTACAGAGCGCAAGAGGGGCGTAGAAGAACTAAAATAAAATTCATGTGTGGCTTGAGGGGGGGGAGTTTGCTGTGGCGTTAAATTTATGTAAATACTAGATCATGTCCGATCGAACTCACAGTGATTAAGTACTCGAATTTCTCTCATTAATTAAAAAAAATCAAATTACTTAGTACTTCAATATTAATATATTATTCTATATAATTTATTTTTGGGTAAACTACAATTTAACCTCTCAAACTATACTAGATTCTCAAATATCTCGTAAATTTTAATTCGTAACAACTCACTTCTCAAAATATTTTTCTCATTGGATTTTATCCCACGATCCACTAGAGCAATTATGTTGAAGGCTTCTTTTTCTCGCTTGAACGGAACATGGCCTTTCTTTTTATTTTAAAAAATAAATTTGACTACACCGATTTTTACCGAGTCATTGTTTTATTTCATAAACAAAAATCTGCTAGCTACAAAATTGTTTCTTGTGCCTATAGACCACAAGAAGTAACGTAGAAAGGACAAGGTAAGGAGAATGTCACAATATATTTACGTGGGATAAAAATCGTTTAACATAACGATTTCAGCCGATTAAAGGATGTAATCCCAACGAGAAACATACTTTTGGGGGTGAATTATAGGGTAGTGCTTTACGGTGGTGTGGTGATTTCTGCCTTCACCTCCACCTCTGAAGATTCTCAAAATTAGAAACAGTCACTAGCTTCGTTAGGAGAAGAGCTGTCACCCCGTGGTGGCAGATTCTGCAGTGGCGGTGGGTAGCAAAGGACACCCTTACGGAAATTTAAAAAATTCAAAAATTGTAAATAAAATAATAAAATAACAAATGGCAACCAAATCGTACCTAGATTGTCAAAAATTTCCAAAGCTCAACTAAATCGCATTAAAAAAATGAGTTGGCTAACGAACACACCCTCCGGTCTAAGTGGTCATGTTTAATGAATTAAAATTTATGAGATATTTAAAAATTAAGTGTTAATGTGAGAAGAAAAATTATAAGTTATGTTTATTTTTCATTCATTCATTGACGCATGGTCGCCAATTCCCTTGATATTTTTACTGTTTATTGTATATATGCATGCAGCCGATATAATTCTGTCCATATTCTGCGATTTATCGAATGTTACATAGTGTTTGTTTACCCTAAAAATTTAACAAAAGATTATTTACCCATAATTGACTTACCATTATCCTGATCATTCATTTTAAATAAACGGCCAGATTCGAGTAATTGTATCTCCTCCAATATCCTACACAATTGCAGAGGATTAGATACTCCAAATACGACATTAAAAGGAAAAGTGACGAGGGGCAGTTTGATGTCCCACTCACCACCCGGCAAACTGAGCCGCTTTCTTGTCCCCCAATCACACTTCCTCCCCCCTGTTTTCTTCTGTCCCATCCTCCATCTCAATCCTCTTCTCTCCCATTAAATGCTCCTTGCGCCACTTTACACCGACTTCCCTTTTTTTCATTTCCCCTTATTTTAACAATTGATTGTGATCCGACAAATATTTGTTGTGTATTTTTTTGTCATATGACATAATTGTTATTTCGTGCACTAAAAATTAATTTTCTTTTAAATTAATCAAAAAATTTAACCGACAGTACAAAATGTTTAAAATGTGAATGAAATATAATAAAAATAATAATTAGTGTAAATGTCAAAATTTCATAGGAGGGTGTAAATTACATTTAATCCATAAAAATATATAAACTTATTTTATACAGGTTGACAGGCGACGGCTACGCTTAGCAAAGTGCACCACCTGCTTGCCGGAACCGCGAATCAAAATCCACTCTATTTTAGATAACTTTTTTTTTTATTATTGCGAGCAAGGGGAAGGGCAAATGCGACTTTCGAATCATAAACCAGCGGATTTTAGCCGGAACTAGAAAGCTGAAAGCCCGGATCAGCAACACTTTAACGTATACCTTTCCCCCAAGCCCCCACTGGAAAAAAAGAGCGAAATTTAAAAACAAATCATCATGAACAGCCATTTGATATTTACTTCCTGCACCTCCCCAACCCAACGGCTCTGATCGTTTCCCTTTAGTCATTGGAACCGTTGTTATCAGATTCCTCTCCTGTGTCGCCGCAGTACGAAACAACACCGTTCCCCAATTTCGGAGAATGTGAAAGCAAAGGACGCAAACTTTTCCTCTATTTGCCGTTTTGCCCCCTCCTCATTTTTTAATTTCATAAAGCTTCGGGTTTCTCGGCGACCACAGCCTAAAGCTTCTGTTTCTTTCAGAAAAAGGAAGGGCCTCTTTCTCTCTCTCCTGCTCCCTCGCTGTTTCTCCCCCCTCTTCGCTCTGTGCTTTACCGTCTCTACGTTTTGTGCATTTTCTTACTGATTCCAAAGGTGTTAGTCGGACTTCTCTTCTTTGTCTGAACCACCGAAGAAAAGCTCAGGTACGTTCTTTGAGTCTTCACTTTTTTCCGCTTTATGTATTTGTTTGTTTATCATTTGGCTCATATTTTGCCCGATTCTTAGCTTCGTTTAGCTAGAAATCTGGGCATTCGTTTTTCAGCTCTGTGTCTTTTGTTTTCCCAATATCCAGAGGGTGGATTTTGTTTTCTTTTTGGTGCTTTCTTCGGGTTTCTGACTCCATTTAGGCTAAGCCTGGGCCTTTTAGTTCGTTATTGCAGATCTCTTGAGTTTCTATCTTTTCTCCTTTTCTTGTATCGTCAACTGGTTTCCTTCTACTTAGTCTGTTTGGTTGCTGAGAAAACGACAGAAATATAACAAAAAATAAGCTTACTACATGCTGTAGTAATTCTAAATTTTCAGGAAAGCAATCTCTTTCGCCTTGCGGATAAGTACGCACTTGAATTTGTCGTTGGTGCTATTTTAGAACGTTGGTTGCGCTTTGTATCCTCTGATCTCATCATTTATATGTGATGTTTACGTGTGGGAGCCTTCTCGTTGTATTTGTTCTTAACTTTCGTATTGGAGTAGAATCGGATAGTTTCTAACGGAATAACTATTATGGTCTACATAAATGTTCACTCACTGGTCGTGTTTGATTCGGCAAGGGGTTTTGGAGTTTTTGGACTTGGTCGTTAATGTGAAGCCTTTTCTTTTCAGATTCAATACGGTACCTTTTCCGCTATATCAAGTTTGTTGCATATTCAATTGGTCACTTCCGTCCGAATTATCTTAAAGACAACTATAGTTTCTTGTCTCCCAGAGCGAAATCCAACTGATTTCCCTCGTAGAATCTGTAGTATTGATATTTATAATAAGCTTGCCGGATCTCCTCCAGTTATGTTGACTCATTTCTTGCAAAACGGAAGTAACTGTGACGTTCGCTGTTCTGGGACCTTAACGCTCCCTGCTGTCTGATTTGTTGGTTAATTTGTTTAGCATTTTTCCCAAGAGACAAATGTGCGCTACAGATTTTTCTTATGTTATGTGAATTATGAGTTTTGGATCTTAAATTAGTTTAATTCCCCTTTTAGTTTACTAATGGTTTGCAGACTTTGGGTTTTAAACCGTATTTTTTTATTCAGGGATTAAGTATGCTCGTTTAAAGTGGATTGGTCTCTTCCACAGAAGTTGAAAATTTGGAATGTCTCCTCTCCTGCTGACTCCTGAAGAGGGAGAGCAGAGTAATGTCTTTCTCCTGGCTTCTTCACCCACTTTGGACTCTATCTCCCAAAATGGCTTAGGTTTTAAAGAACGTAACTACATGGGTTTGTCAGATTGTTCTTCGGTGGATAGCTCTGCTGTCTCAAGCTTGTCAGAACAGAAAAAGAACAATCTGAACTTGAAGGCAACAGATTTGAGGCTTGGCCTTCCTGGATCCCAATCGCCTGAACGAGAATCAGAGATTTTCTTGCCGAAGGCGGGGAAACTCGATGAGAAGCCACTGTTTCCATTACTTCCTTCAAAGGAGGGAATCTGCGCATCATCACAGAAGAATGTTGTTTCCGGCAACAAGAGAGGTTTTTCAGACGCCATTGATGGGCGCTCAGATCTGAAAAGTTCAGCGTATACTGGAGGAAATTGGATATTTCATGTGGCCCCTGATTCCGAATCTCCGCAAAGTGGGGGGCAAGGGAAGTTTTCTGGTAATTCAGCGAAGAATGTGGTGCTATCATCCAGGCCTTCTGGTCCTCAGTCATCCGTGATGAAGGAGCTGCCTGGAACCCCCCAAAACCATGAGACTGCTCCAAACAACAATAGCGGTGCTCCAGCTCCGAAGTAAGTGAATAATGCAACTAAGAATGCCCTCACATTTTAGTGGTAGCAGAGAGTAGTACTATAAGAATAAAGGATATATTCCTATTTCATCATTGGTCTCTAATTTTGACACTTGACAGGGCTCAGGTTGTTGGTTGGCCTCCGATAAGATCATTTAGAAAGAATTCATTGGCCACGACTTCGAAGAACAATGATGAAGTTGATGGAAAACCAGGCCCTGGTGCTCTTTTTGTGAAGGTCCGTATGGATGGTGCTCCCTATCTGAGGAAGGTAGACCTGAGAACATACTCTTCATACCCAGAACTGTCAACTGCTCTTGAGAAGATGTTCAGCTGTTTCACAATAGGTGAGATATTGTTTGAGCTTTGTTGTAATGGCAACATATTATTGCAGAAAATATAGTGTATAGAAGATTTGTAGTCTTCTAATGCGAAAAACACTACATTTTTGCCTGAATTCAGTTACTACTCTTTATTATGACATCAGGTCAATGTGGACCTCAAGGAGCACCAGGGAGGGAAATGCTAAGTGAGAGTAAGTTGAGGGATCTTCTACATGGATCAGAATATGTGCTCTCATACGAGGATAAGGATGGTGACTGGATGCTTGTAGGGGATGTTCCCTGGGAGTAAGTATTGATCCAAATGTTTTGTTTTTTTGTAAGCATTGATCCAAATGTTCTGTTGTTTTCATCCTACCTTATGCTTCTACCATTGCTTTCCCTCGATTTAAATTAGTAAATGATAATAAATAATAACAAGAATGGTTGCAAATAATGTACTTAATTGAAGATTTATGTAGAACTAAAGGCCAAGCCAATATTTGTTTCATCATATTCCCTAGCTATATCCTTGGGGTATATAGGTGGACGTGCACAAGCTTTGGATACCATATCTTTAGGATTTTTTTAATGAGTTTATAGTTAGTTGCAAAGCCACATAGCGCGAATAGATGGACAAAAAAAAGAAGTTGAGAAGTCCGTTATTATGTTCATTTTCTTCAAGGCCTTGAAATACTGCAAACATATATCCTCGATTTTTTTTCCAATTTCCAGTAATAAAGACAAGTTATGAGATTATAGTATATATCCCAGTCACAATACCAATCCAACACCTCCTCCCTTCTCTCTCCTCTTCACTGAAAGAATACAAGTGTTATGAGCCTTTTACTAATACATTTAACTCTTTGATTCAACTCCAGTTTTTATTTGGCGAAAAATTCAAAGAATTTGGTATACAGTAATTGCCAAGTTTTCATGGATGCCTGTATGTATCTAATATTTAAATATATAGATATATTTAGATGCCTAGTTACACGCTTTTTCCTATTTATTTAAGCAAAAATGTACGTGACAAACCATATTGCCTTTTTTTTTTTATTTTTTAAATCTAATGTTGGTTGAGAGTCCAGGTATAAAACAGTTAGTGCCTGTATAATCGAGGGAATGGGTATATATTAACCTCTCTTGAATGCACTGCACTTGGTTTTTTGGTTAATGAGCTGAATATTCTTCATTCATGCTGCAGAGTACGTTCACTATTCTGACTGCAACATGATTTATCGCAGGATGTTTATTGACTCATGCAAGAGGCTGAAGATCATGAAGGGCTCGGATGCAATTGGCTTAGGTATGTATGTTTTATGAATGCATGTATACTTTGTATTGGTGTACACCTGCAATACTATCTTGTATGGTAATGTTGTAGGTGATGTCCCGAAGACTCAATCATGTTGCCTTCTATTGTTATCATCTGGGAGATTTGTTTTCTTTGCATTTTTTTTATTCGTTGGTGGGGGGGAATTGGTTTGGTTACGAGAAGAAAGGGCCAATATTAGAAGGATTAGGAAAGTTCGGCGAGAATTCCAAATTTTGTGATTGAATGTTTGCTCAATTAAGTGGCATGCATATGGAGGACTTGCATCCAACCTGAACATATTTTGTTGAAAGCTGAACACCAGAATGGCTAACCTTGGGATTGGTGCTTTTATGTCACAAAGGAAAGGGTTCCGTGTATAAACCTAAGAATGTAAGTGTTAAATGGTCCAACATCAAAAGTTCCTGGCTTCTTCTACATCAGTAGTCTTCTTATGGTGGCTCATGGAGTGTAGTTTTTGCACCATGAATATTTTGGCGTGTGTGCATAGATCATATGATTTAGAACTGGGGGTTTGAGGCATAGTTGCAAAGAATAATATTTTACTCATGCAATGTGGCATTTGAGTTTTGTATGGACTATGTTTCGGGTGACTAACTATACATTGCCGCTTGCAAATATGGAAGGACTGCTTCAACCAGGTAGTGTTAGTGCATATGAGTGGGTCCATGGTTCCGAATTAGTTGTTTGACTTAAGTATGTTCCATAAGCTTATGTGTCTTAATTTGAATTACGGATCCCAAATTGTGATTGATGGCTGTCTTAGAACTCTAAAAACTTTTGTACTTCTTGTTTCTTCTATAGCTCCGAGGGCCATGGAGAAATCCAAGAGCAGGAACTAGCCAGTCTCTGAAAGTTTTGACTGCTTTTGTGGCTGCAAAATTAAATGCTTGAAATTCAAGTGCCGAGGAAGGTGGAAGATCCTTCAATTATGGAGGAACAAATGACAGGATGGCCTGGACGGGATTGTAGATGATGTTCAGAATTACATCTTCTCGTGGGAGTTACCTATGTTTTGATTGCTTCGAAAAGTTTCCATGTTGGTGATGAAGTCTGATTATTTTAGACCTCGTAAAGCAATTGAGAAATTAGTATTGTGGATTTCATAGTCCTTTATGTAACCGGTTGCTGTTTGAGGTGTTTTGTATTTGATGAATCTGTGTGGGGATTAAAGACCCACTTGGATACTATGCAAGCTGCTGTCGTTTACTGCTCAAGTGCTCTGGATGATGGTTTAATAGTCCTATCTGATTGAAGTTACTATTTACCTCCTCCCCTGCTCCGTCCTGACTAGGGTTCGCCCTCTGATACACCATATGGTAGAGAGACTTTAGGGAAACTGCGCAGTTCAATTTTATACTGTTTTGGTCCTTAGAGCGTAATTAAGCTCTTCATTATTCTCCTCTGATCGCATCCTCTGTTCTGGAGCGTATTTGGGCATTTTTACCCCCCCCCCCCCCCCCTTTTTTTTAAACAAGAAGACGCGTTCGAAATTTTATAGGAAGTCCAAAATTTTTACCCCTAGCTAATTTATTGAATTGGGGTCGGCAAATGAGTGTTAGACTTGGTAATTAATTACTTTGACCAGTCTTTTGTGTACATTATTTTTCATAAATATCTCAGGTAAGCTACGTACATTCACAGTGTAGAACAATGACAGGCTACCATGTATGACAAATTAAATACAATCTCCTGACGGAAGACAGACTTTGGCGTAGAACACATTGCTCAATAGGGCCGCTAACCCGTACAATAAGAAACCCTCTAAGAAGTCCAATGAAGGCTGACCAAATGGCAATGAATTCTCCATACTTCCTGTGCTCTGAATAACCGTCTATCCTTCTAACCTATAGGTTAACCTGTTAGGTGGTCTTGAGTCTTCTCAACCCCAAAAGCTAGCTTAAGAGGTGAGACTATCCCTCACACTTATAAAGTGATCATCAACCTCTTTCACAACCCATGTGGGACAACCCCAACATAACCGGTCCTAAGAAAGACTTAACAAACAATAGATGAGAAAGGCTCCGCTTTGATCGAAATCTCCTTCTACTTTGGTGGAAGGACAGAAGGTAGAGGATTAATGTTTTAGGCCATCTTTAGGCCTGGAGAGGATCGAGGGAGGGTGGTGATTTGTTTGGAATGGCCGGAAGAAGAGAGAAAGAGAAAGAGTGTGTTCCCTGAGAATTGAAGAATGGTGTTGAAGAAGCTGGTTGATTCTGTTAAATATCATTTGTTGAGAATGTCGGGAAAAAGAGAAGGAGAGTTCCTAAGGAATGGAAGCAGGGTACTAGAGGTGCTGGTTGCCTCCTGTAATGGCAGGCTTATTCCCATCCGTAGCTTCTCCTATAAGGATCTTAGAAGGGCAACCAATAATGATGATCCTGAACGTGTTCTACAAGAGGATTCGTAATGTGTATGGTATCAGGGTACTTTTGAAGGCCGAACGATTTCCATTAAGAAGTATAAAGAAGACTCGGAAGGGTCAGACCTGGTCTTCACTGATATCGCAATATCTGCAAAGGTGAGTGCTCACAAGAATGTTCTAAGGTTGGCAGGCTGTTGCCTCGAGACTCAAGTTCCTGCTTTAGTGTACGAGTCTTTTGGCAATGAAGCTCTTGCCGATCGACTTTTCGTCTCTGAATCTGATGGAGCTCCCCAACAACATCAGCCCCTGCCGTGGCAACAAAGGTTAAAAATCGCAAGGGAGATTGCTCATGTAATAACGTATCTTCACACTGCGTTCTCAAGACCCATTATCCATAGGCATATAAGAAATATCTTCTTTGACCAGTATGATGTTCCCAAACTGTCTGATTTTTCACTTTCTGTAATAGTTCCCGAGGGTGAAACTCATGTCATAGCCGATACGCTGCGTGGAACTTCCAGTTTCTTATGCCCCGAACAGAAACCCCCGCACAGGCGGCCTGACACCATACCTCGGAGGGGCCAAAAGTGAAATTTTGCCATTTTGGGTTCCCAGGGAGGCTGTACGGAGAGCTCTCTAAAAGAGCGAAAGATAGTCCTCTTCTAACTCGTCTATTATTGTATCTCGTTTTACTACGTATCTCTTGCTCTATCAAGAGTTCTATTTGTGAAGAAGTATTTAGTATTGTATATAAATGACATTTTAATGCTACTAATTGAGAGACTTGTCTATTAGGTATCTCGTTTTACTACGTATCTCTTGCTCTATCAAGAGTTCTATTTGTGAAGAAGTATTTAGTATTGTATATAAATGACATTTTAATGCTACTAATTGAGAGACTTGTCTATTAGGCGCTGTCCATATTGGTTGTTTGGTACGGTTCAAAGATATTGTTGCTTTGTTTCTCATGTGTTAATGCTGAATAAAGAAATAAGGCGTCTTTAGTCTTTATGACTCAACTGACAACAGATACACCGTTCGCCTTTCACAAGCTATGGTAATTTTGTATTGCCTCTCTCTCATCTCACGGGCCTTCTCACTGGGCTTGGCTTGGGCCTAGTTCTAGTTTCTAAGGTTGGCTCTTTTTCTTTTTAGTTTCTAAGATTTTTTTTTTAAAAAAAGGAAGAAGAAAGATCTTGAAAAGCTTTGTTATAAATTGTTTGGCACCGCAAAATGAAATTTTTACTTTTAACAAATTCTGTGCTTTTTCTCTTGTTGTTTCGTTCCTTATGTATTATTGCTTGTATAATAGCCTAGTGGCTCTCATTTAGGACGAGATTAATCATTAACGATTACTGGGAAGGAAGATAAGGGATATTTCTTCTCTCAGATGTATAGATTATCAAGTCTTTACTCTTTAGTGGGGGTATTTGGCATCAAACCAGGGTGATTGCTTCTTTTAGGAGCCCATCATCTCGTTAACTGCAGGAGTTCGCTTATCCGGGCGCAGCATGATCTTGTTATATATGGTGAAAGGGATAACTGGATAAGGCTTTTAATTGGTTAATTATGCATTGGAGTTGGCCGCTGTACAATTCTTTTAAACCATCGAGAACAAATTCTGTGGTTCAGCTTTCTGCATGTAGCAGTAAACGGGCTGTGATTCAGACGTTCTGCCGATTGAAAGCCACTGAGCGAATAATGTCCTCCTCTCCAAAACTATAATGGCAGTCGTCATCTTGAAGCTACGAAATTGCTGGGTTCAGTTTCCTTGATGCTCTCAGTCCAGACTCCAGAGTGGAATGTGGATCGAATATCTCAGTCGATAATTTCGATCGGGTGACATAATATTACCATCCAAGAAGAGTATAATATTCCTTCGGAAATATATATTGTCTCGGTTGGATTTTGAATCCTTTTTTTTTACCTAAGCTGATTTATGATGTTTTCCAATAACATTTCCCTCTCGAATGAACACTTTGAATACTTTATTTCACAGCCTATAAAGAAGGCACAATTGTACCCCATCTGCAAGATTCAGCTTTCTTTTCAGGTGACGTGATTAGATCCTACAACCTACACATATGAAAAGCACATTGATATTCATATGAATCATATCATGCCTATGTTGACTTCCAGTGCATGGATAACCCACTTTCTTGTAAAGTTTGCAGATTTTCAATCTAAAGTCGGATCTTTACTAGTGGAAGCAATAATTGTAGAGGCATCGGAACGTCAACATTACGAAATTTCCTCTTGGTTCAGGTATCTTGCCTTTGAATTATATATATGTGACCCTAATTTGGCACACTACTGCTACCTCATTTATAAGTAAGCTGCTCATGTGTATATATATATATATATATATAAATATAAATATGTGACCCCAATTTGGCACACTACTGCAACCTCATTTCTAAGCAAGCTGGCTCTCAACCATTCTTCCTATATGCATCATGGTAGTTGTGAAAATTATGCAAACTCGATTATTGTACTAGTGGACTTCTCGAGTCCTCAATTCCGACCTTTTTTCGGTCGGTTGGCAATACTATTTTCCCTGTGAAATGTGGTATTGGCTTTTCGATTTTTCTCAAGTTAGTGCAGACGTAAATAATGAGAAGTCGCATCAAATGACCAACAAAAAAATGGCTTTTTGTCAAGGCCGCTTCGTCGCTTATTCTGGATTCCATGGATGATGATCACGTTTTGTCTTATTCCAATCATGTGAAATTGGACGGCACATGATGGTGTCGCCTCCTTAGGAATCACAAACCTTTTTACCCAGGAGTACTTTGAAAACAGTACCGTTGATCATATATATTGTATTACTGCATTCATGATATAGGTGCTAGCATCATTTGGAAAACAGTAGCTGCAATGACGGCGGAGATACGTCTTTATCGAGAGCGCGAGTGGACATAACAGACACTTGCGAGTGGCATTATATTATTCAAAGGAACTATGCTTCTAGTTCTAGCTGCATGCAGTGCCATACAAGTTGGGATTTCACACATTTCGTTACTCGACCGATATAAATCAACTAACTCGACTTAAGCCAAGTTTCAATTGAAGATGTGTGTCTCTGTGTATGTTCGACGACCTATCTAAACTTCAAGGATCTAGAGTGCTTTCTGGAAGCGATGTTGCAGAACTAAACTATTTGCACTTCAGCTCCAAGCAGTCGTAAAGTAGTATATGTGAAAGAAAAGCAATCTTCCGAACTTCCCTTCTATATAAGATCTACTATCTGCATGGATTTTCTTGAAGCTGACGAAAACTGTACCTCATGCTGATCTTATATAACGAAACTATGTTTGTCTGATGTGGGAAGTAAGCTTTGAAACGTATTATTTGAGGGACAGTGGGTTGGTTTGTCAACCAGTAATGATAATATAGTGGAGAAAAAATTGGGAGTCTTCATTGTTGGTAGGATTAGTTGTCATCTACTAATCATTAAATTCTCCAGTTGATGCTCAAAACGGGGGGAAATTAAACAAAAAGTTGGTGGGCAGTAGGTTTAAGAATACTGAGATTGTTGGGATTATATTGATTTGTATAACGTTGTGCGGTTTGTCAGGTATCAACTCCAGTCATCTACTAATCATTAAATTCTCCAGTTGATGCTCAAAACGGGGGGAAATTAAACAAAAAGTTGGTGGGCAGTAGGTTTAAGAATACTGAGATTGTTGGGATTATATCAGGGCCGGCTCAAGGGTAAGGTCACTTAGGCGATAGCCTAAGGCCTCACCCTAAGCAAGGCCCCATAAAGAGAATTTTTTATATATATTATAGATGACCCAAGAAATAAAAAAGACAATTGAATTAAAAAAAATGACAAAGATGCAAAATTTTTATTTTTTTATAATACGTGTACTATTTTTTTTGCTCATTGATATGTTTTTTCCAAGTTTCATAATCATTTTTCACATTATGAACTTTGCTAAAAGAGAAAAAAAAGCCCTATAATAAATTAACAATACAAATTATATGAATTTCCTATAAATTTTTAAATTGTACAAGTTATGGGGCCTTGACTTCATGTGTAAGAGTCTTAGAAAAATAATTAATGAGATCTTTTAATATTTTATATTAAATTTAATAATTTGTAAATATTTTATATTAAAATTTATACAAAAGGCCTACAAATTTATATAGCGCCTTAGGCCTCCATTTGGCTTGAGCCGGCCCTGGATTATATTGATTTGTATAACGTTGTGCGGTTTGTCAGGTACCAACTCCAATAATCTTATAGCCGGAATCTGCTGCGAGAGAAGGCACAGACTGCACCTATAAATTGTCTCTCTAGCTGACAAAATCGGCCTGGTACTGCATGCTTGAGGTATTTGGCATGCCATACTTTTCTATTTTTGTGCTGGCGGTATAGAAGAGAGTCAATTTGTTTCTGCTTGGATTAGGTACAATATTATTCCATTTATTAGGAGATAAACATCTAAAGAAGTCCCCAAGTATTGCAATTTACATGTGATAGATTCTCATGCCGGTTGATAACAACAGAAGTTATGAAGCTGGTTATTATGTGAGTGAAACTATTGTGTGAGTGTGTGAGTGAACGTGTGAGATTAGAAATTGAGAAATCTAACGGCTGACAAAATGCCACGTCAATTAATGAAACCGGGTCGGTTGCGAGTCGGGTTCGTGGGTCGGGTTCATTAATTGACATGTCATTTTTTCAGCCGTTAGATTTCTCAACTTCTAATCTCATCCGTCCACTCACACACTCGCACAATAGCTTCACTCACACAATAACTTTTGCCCAGAAGTTATGGGTGATTAACATATTATCGATCCGCTCAACTAATATATTGAAATTTTAAATTAGGTAGTCTTGTAATATATTACATCATGATTTGACTTGAAGGTTTTTTTGTACGATTTTCTGGTTTTAATAATCTAATGATTCTAATCATCTTCTCAACAAGTGATATTAGAGCTTTGGTGACCAATAAATATTAACTCTTGAAGTTGGGAGACCACCTTAACCCAACTACTTTATTCCTTTGATTTTTTTTTAATATCAACACTACGATTACCTTTATTAGAGCAAACAAGCAAAAACAAACAAAAACAAACTAGGATGGGTCAGTCTTAGCATAAATCCAATAGAGGGCAGAAAAATGCTCATGAACATCTGAGTAGCATTCGGACAAAAAACGAGGGGCAACCCAATGAACTAGGTGGTACGCTTCCTCATTAACACCTCGAAAAACAAAAGAAAAGGAGCACATATCAAAGGCAGAATCTAAATGAACAATATCCCCAATGCGCCCAACACTTCGCCAATTCAACTGCTCAGGATATCTCCTAATAGCTTCAATAGCCAGCTGAGAATCCCCCTCCACGATATTGCTACGATACCCACAACGTTGGGCCTCCATAATTCCAAGATAGGCAGCGTGGATCTCCCCATCTTCAAGGAACTCAATATCCAATTTCTCAACACAAGCACCAACAATCATCCCATTACTATATTTGATCATAGCACCCTAACAACAAAATCATCCCGAACTGCTACATCGAAATTCATTTTAAACTGACCTGCCTTAAGAGGAATCCAACAGGAGGGTAACAAAGCTTTCCTTTTCTGTTTCCTAGCAATCAAATGTTCCCTACATAATCGTTTAACCCGTGACACAACCAACATCAAATCAAGAGTGACCTCATTATGAATGATTTGGTTGCTCATCCACCAAGTAACATCCCACACAATCAAAGCATAGAGTTGAAACTCATGATGATCATCTTCAGGCAACTCAGGAAAAATAGAAGGGTCAATAATAGAGGTGAGCCAATAGGACAAAGGCTGGTGAAGAAAGGCACCCATGTCCAAAGCCCAGGGTGATTGACTCCATCAACTTCCACAAACAAATCTTTAGCCGTTCATGCACTCTCAACTTCCAAAGCTTCCTCCACCAGACCACATCCACAGGAGCTATAGGAACAGATCTATGCCATATCACATCCCAATACATAGACTTTACCGTAAATTGACCAAATTTTTCAAGAGTCCATATCAGTTGGTCACGTCAATTCCTCAAACTCAGATGAATTTTAAAGATGTCATCCACATGTTCAGGAGTAAAAAGAGACTAAAGGAGGCTACAATTTCATTGGCTAGTAACAAGATCTATAAGGTCAGCCACAACAGAAACCTTCAAATCATTAGGTGCACATATTGGGAGACATTTTGAAGCCCATAATTTTTCAAGAGTCCATATCAGTTGGTCACGTCAATTCCTCAAACTCAGATGAATTTTAAAGATGTCATCCGCATGTTCAGGAGTAAAAAGAGACTAAAGGAGGCTACAATTTCATTGGCCAGTAACAAGATCTATAAGGTCAGCCACAACAGAAACCTTCAAATCATTAGGTGAGACATTTTGAAGCCCGGAATTAAAGGGATCCAAGGATCCCTCCAAATTGCCACATCTTCCTCATTG
Source organism: Myrica gale (assembly GCA_963930655.1). Classification (NCBI taxonomy): domain Eukaryota; kingdom Viridiplantae; phylum Streptophyta; class Magnoliopsida; order Fagales; family Myricaceae; genus Myrica; species Myrica gale. The sequence continues at coordinate 22,868,016 of OZ005614.1, read as the reverse complement.
CCAATAAAAAAAACCTCTTCTCCAAAAATTTCCCCATATGCAGAATCCCTTTCCCAAAAGTCAGTTTGATGCCAATATTTTCCTTTCAGAAATTCGACCCAAAGATTTGGACAATCATTAGCAATAGACCAAGCTAATTTGGTGAGCAAAGCATGGTTAAAATCAGAAGAAATTCAAAAGCCTAAACTGTGATAACCCGTTTTAAAAAAAGGGCATTCTTAGGATTCGAACCTCTGGACTAGTGGTAAACAAAGCGAAACCACTAAGCTACATGTTGTTTTGTTAAACTGGTGGTGCGCTTTTATATATATGCACTACAGGCTTTTAATGAGAAAAACATGGCAGCGCGAGGACTCGAACCTCGGTGCTTAGAGGGGTAAACGGCAAGCTAACCACTGGAGCCATGAGCGCATTTGCTACCATAGGCAACATTATATTTTATTTATTCTTTTGTTCGTTCGTTATTTCTGTGAAGTTAAACGGTGCGTTTTGATTGTCTTCTTCCTCAACCCTAAAACCTCTTCAATTTTCCATGTTCCAGTAACCGTTCGCCGACCTTAAACATTTTCTCTCTCCTAAATTTTCTAACTCTCTCACTTCATTTCTTCAACCGTTACACCCATTTTCGTCTGATTTGAGTAGCATTTTCAACTCCAACATAAAGAGCTCGAAGTTTCTCAGTAATCATGCCATTTATCGTGTTTAATGATGGATTTTGAAAAGCCATCAGTTTCAGACGAGATTCAATGCTTTTTTCGGCTAAAATTCAAGTTCACGTCACCTATAAAAGGGGAGCTCGTTTAGAGGTCGATCACACCTCTTAAATCTGACCTCACACATCATTTTTTAGCCATTTCTCTCTCTCTCTCTCTCACTGTCAAGCCTTGGAGTTTTTCAGCACTTACGTAGTGTCAGTATGCTCTGTTCTTTCTCTACTCTGATCACGTGTGTAATTCGTTTCAAATAGTTGAACAAATTATATATTGTGAAATTCAAGTTTCAAATATCGTTTTGATCCCTAATTATTTTTTCGGATTACTATTAGGTTGTGCTAGTAGCGGGGATATTGATTTTTCAAGAGAGTCAGGTAAGCGGAGTAACTATAGATTTTTCCTAGATAATATGAAATGACGGGTTTTGAAAATTATACCGAAGTCTGTTTTGAATTCTTGGATTCACTGTTATTCAATTACTGTTTATACTGAAATATGATTACTGATTTATGTTCTGAAATCCCGGTAGCAATGTGTATTACTGATTACTGTTATTACTGTCTCTGTTGGTACCAACTCATTGATTACTGATTATTGGTGCATCTATTCTCCAGAGTGATGGCACAACCCTACCATAGGGTAAATATGGCTTACTGATATTGCCTAAGGGAAATTTCTGAACAATTGAAAAATCATTTGAAGTTTATTTTTAAAAAAGATTATTATTAATATTTTTATTCTTCACTTACTGAGTTGTCGAACTCACTCCGTTGATATGTTTTCATTTCCAGAAAATTATGGAGAGCATGCTGAGGAACGAGCTTAGATGTCATGTGGGCTGAGATAGATGAGAATAAAGTTTTATTTTACATTGCACTTTTTTTTATCGAGAGACTTTTATTTAAGTTTATGATTTTGAAAGTGAGGACTATATTTAAGTTTATTTGGAATAAATGAGTTCTATATTTTGAGTTATTTGAAATTTTGTTCAAAGACTTGTCATTGTGAACTCCCGAAAGCCTTGGCGGCAGAGCGATTTGATAAGTCACTGATCCCACTCTACCGAGAATCTCAAATGGTCCAATATACCTAGGACTCAGCATGCCCTTCTTTCCGAACCTCGTTACTCCTTTTGTTGGGGAAACCCTTAGGAAAATCTTATCTCCCACCTCAAATTCCAACTTTCTTCGATGTCTGTCAGCATAACTCTTTTGTCGACTCTGAGCAGCTTTCAACCTTTCTTGGATACATATAACTTTTTCTGATGTTCTCTGTATGATTTCTGGCCCCAAAATTTGTCTTTCCCCCACTTTTCTCTAGTATAGTGGCGATCGACATCTTCTTCCGTATAGAGCCTCATACGGTGCCATCTTGATGCTCGCTTGAAAACTATTATTATAAGCGAATTCCACTAGAGGTAAGTATCATATCCAGTTGCCCTTAAAGTCGAGTACACAAGCCCGCAACATATCTTCCAAAATCTGAATGGGTCTTTCTGATTGACCGTCACTTTGAGGATGAAAAGTTGTACTGAAGTTTAACTTAGTACCAAGAGCCTTCTGCAAACTCTTCCAAAATTTCGAGATGAATCGCGGATCTCGATCTGACACTATTGATACAGGTACTCCGAGCAGCCGAATTATTTCCTGTACATATAACTCCACTAATTTCTCCATAGAATACCCGATCTTGATAGGCATGAAGTGGGCAATTTTCGTCAATCTGTCCACCACAACCCAAATAGCATCTTGACCGCTTAATGCTCGCGGTAAACCCACTACAAAATCCATGGAAATATTCTCTCACTTCCATTATGGAATTTCAAGTGGTTGTAATGGTCCAGTTGGTGTTTGATGCTCAACTTTGACTTGTTGACACGTGAGACACTGCTCCACAAACTTTGCTATCTCCTTTTTCATCCCATTCCACCAGAACGTCTCCTTCAAATCACGATACATTTTGGTACTTCTCGGGTGTACTATGTAAAGAGATTGATGAGCTTCCTCTAAAATTTGTCTCTTTATCTCCTTATTGTTAGACACACATAACCTATTCTTAAATTTGAGCACCCCATTATCTAAAATATTAAAATCAACTTTATTTCCAGTACTTACCTCTGCTTCCAGCTTCGTTAGGCCTACATCTTCATTCTGAGCCACTTTGATCCTTTCTATTAAGTCTGATTGAATCACCAAACTAGCCATAACAGCTTGTCAATCTCCATCTACCAACGAAATCTCTTCTCTTTCCAAATCCATCAAAGTCTCGTGTGGAGGATTTAAAACTGTCACCACAGCTTCAGACGACTTTTTACTTAGTGCATCAGCAACCATAATAGCTTTTCCGGGGTGGTAACTGATTGTATAGTCATAGTCTTTGATTAATTTCAGTCACCTCCTTTCCTTTGTCTCATGTTCAATTCCTTCTGAGTGAAAAAATACTTGAGACTCTTGTGATCGGTGAAAATTTCACATCTTACTCCATATAAGTGATGCCTCCAAATCTTCAATACAAAGACCACTGCTGCCAATTCAAGGTCGTGTGTAGGATAGTTCTGCTCATACCCCTTTAACTGACGAGAGGCATAAGCAACAACTTTCCCATGTTGCATTAACACACAACCTAATCCCTTCCTTGAGGCATCGCTATAGATCACATAGAGAAATACGAGAGCACGAAATACGAATACGGTTGCTGAGGGCTGCACTATCGAACAATTCAACCGAATGCACCCGATGACGTTAGAGGGGAACGTTGATCCCTCCACCGCTGAAGATTGGATTCAACACATTGAAGATATTCTCCGGGTTTTACATTGCACAAAATAGCAGAAGGTGTTATATGCTACGTTTAATTTAGCCGGCGAAGCGAAGCGCTGGTGGATTGATGAACTAACACTTCAGGAAGGGGTATTAGGAGGAGAAGCTCTCACATGGGAACGCTTGAAGGAGATATTTTACAAAGTGCAATGTAAAATAAAACTTCATTCTCATCTATCCCAGCCCGCATGACATCTAAGCTTGTTCCTCAGCATGCTCTCCATACTTTTCTGGAAATGAAAACATATCAACGGAGTGAGTTCAACAACTCAGTAAGCAGAGAATAAAAATATTAATAATAATCATTTTTTAAAAATAAATTTCCAAATGATTTTTCAGTAGTTCAGAAATTTCCCTTAGGCAATATCAGTAAGTCATATTTACCCCTCTAGGCATCAAGGTTCGAGTCCTCGCGCTGCCATGTTTTTCTCATTTAAATCTTGTAGTGCATATATATAAAAGCGCACCACCAGTTTAACAAAACAACATGTAGCTCAGTGGTTTCCCTTTGTTTACACTAGTCCAGAGGTTCGAATCCTAAGCTTGCCTTTTTAAAAAAAACGGGTTTTCACATCCTCCTCCCTAATAAAAATTCTGTCCTCGGAATTTGCTACAATTTATAAAGATACCTGACAAGTCCTCCTCATCTCTCTCAGCTTCATCTATGGGTCCGCTATCATCGATTTCATCCGGAGTGCACATCGAACTCCAAGATTTAAAGATAAATTACGAGACTTCTCAGGATTATGACCTCATCAAAAAAATTTCTGTCCTCGATCAACCTCCAAACACCCAGAGTTAGGCAGATAAAAAAAAGCTCATAAAGTAAAGGAGTTGTCATACTACGAATTAAAGTACATTTGCCCTCTTGGGATAAAGCTTTGCTCTCCAGCCCAAAAGTTTATTCAGAAGTCTATCCTTAAAATCTGCCATAGCCAACCGTTTAGATTAAGGAAACAACAAAGGAAGACCTAGATGTTTGGCCTTAGCTAGCATTTTCTTGAGATTCAGCAAGTCACAAATTGGAAGAATAGCAACCCCACTAAAGTTCTCGTTGAAATGGATAGAAGACTTAGCTCGATTAATTTTTTGCCCTGAACAACTCATATACAACTCCATACAGCTGTCCAAAGCTCGAGCATCACGCATGGTAGCTTTCGCAAAAAGAAGAAGAACATACACAAATAAGAGGTCTGAAATAACAGGAGCACTCCGCCCAATCTTAATACCTCTAATCATACCTACCCCTTCCTCCCTAAGGAGAAGACGAGATAAAATTTCAGAACAAATCACAAATAATAATGGCGAAAGCGGGTCCCCTTGGCGTAAGCCACTCGAACGAGAAAAATGCCCAAAAGGGGCTGCCGTTGAGCAGCACTGAAAAATTGGATGAAGTAAAGAAGCAGCTTAGTTCTTATCAGCAAAAAGAGCCGACAACTCACAATTTCTGGATAGAGATGTGTCTAATGCTGGAAATGGACAGCAACTCAAGAAGGAAGAACTTCTTTGGAAGCAAAAGTCTCGGGTGAATTGGTTGGCCTCTAGTGATTTAAATACAAATTATTTTCATGCTTCGATTGTGATTCATCATTGTAGGAATAAAATTGTGGAGCTGAAATGTAGGGAGACGATTGGATTTCTGGAAGTAGTACTATTGGTGGAGAGATTGTTAATTTTTATTCTTCTTTGTACAATACAAATAATCCTTTATTCCCAAAGATCTAGACAATTTGGTGGAAAAAGTAATTACCGAGGAGGATAATATTTTGCTGATTAAGGTTTCTAATGTGCAGAAAATTTGGGAAACTTTGAAGTGTATGCATCCTAATAAGGCACCAGGGCCCGATGGAATGACAGTCTTTTTCTTCACTCATTTTTGGGATATTATGAGAGCTGATGTCATAGCTAGTATGCAAGATTTTTTCATTACAGACCTGTTGTTGCCTGAGATAAATCACACTAACTTAGTGCTTATTCCGAAGGTTGACAACCCTTCGTTGGTAGGGAAAATTAAGCTTATAAGTTTGTGCAATGTTGTGTACAAATTGATTTCGAAAAATTTGACGGAAAGACTAAAGAAGGTGCTGCCTAAACTGATTTCTCCATATCAGTTGGCATTTGTTCAAGGCTAGTTGATCCAAGATAACTACATATTAGCGGCTAAAGTATTCAATAGTATGAATCAGAAAAAGGATCGTGGTGGTTGGATGGCTATTAAAACGGACATAAAGAAGGCACATGATTGAGTTGAGTGGGAGTTTCTTCTCATTGTTCTGGAGCAGTTCGGTTTCCATCAAACTTGGATAAGTTGGATCAAGAATTGTATTCCTTTGATTAATTGCTACAGAATTAAACTGTAACGCCCCGACCCAAAAGTCTAAATGGATAGAATACCGCTTGAAAATATCATCCCAACAAAGAAAAGAACTCATAAAAATCTTTATTCTATCTTCAATAATCAAAATGAATCCCTACAGTTTAGTCAGAGCACTATTAAAAATATAAATTCTTAAATACTTCTCTTAACAAGAGTCTCAATAAAATATTTCCCAAATAAACAGTAAAACTACTAAAATCTCCGAAATAAAACAATTATTACTAAAGTCTCCAGATGGCCCTTTATTCAAATATCCTGCATCTTGCAACTAATCACCGAAACTATAACTCGAGAACTCCTACTCGCTGTCACCGACCGCTAAATCTGAAAGATAGGAAGTAAAGTGGTAAGCTACAACTAGCTCAATAAGTAGCAATCAATATGAGTAGGAAAAATGACAGTTTATAAGCATAACCGAGATCAAGAAAAGTAGTGAGCAATACTAACTGAAACCATAATTTATAACAAAATATCTCACGCCAAGCAACGTAATGAAATTATCAATGGTCACACATACATCAATGGTCGCAAAAACCTCAACAGTCACAAGCACCAGAATAGTTTGATAGTAAGCTCACACTACAAATTTCACAAAATAGGCCAACCATTTCAAATGAGTCTGTAAAATCTCATTTTTTACCAAAATTCGTTCAGTTTCCTAACGCATCAAAATCCTTTAAAAATACAGCGCACGTTGAAAATCCAACATTTCCAAAATCCAAGAATTCACAATAACTCATCCAAAACCAATTTCGATTTGTAAAAAAAATATTTAACAATTGTGCACTTATTTTCCACAAAGTAAGAATTTTATAAAAAATCTCATGAAAAGACGACTTACCTCAACGTACCTCAACGTTTAAGCCGAAGCCTACAGTTCCCCAAAATATTGTTGAACAAACAATTTGAACCAAAAACGTCGACGAGATTGAAAGAGAACCACTTACTGTCAAGGGATTCGCCTCTCAATACAATTCAAAATGCGCAGCTTTCAAAGATAGCTTATCGTTTTTTTTCGCCAACTTCCGTTGGTTCGGCGTTTTATGAATCTATCCTCCCCGCAGGTTTTAGAGCTTTGGAATATTTTAATCACATTGGTTTCAAATGTTTGAAACTCTCTTTACAAAGATTTGAATATTTTATTTCAAAAGAGTGACCGACCGAAATTTTTGAATAGTTTTTGCAAAATCGCATTTTTTTTAATATTTTGAAATTCCAGCATTTGTAGTGATTTCAAAACAAAACCGAACCGGAACTTTAAAATGTTTATTTTAAACATTATTCTGACATTAGTTACTGGATTTTATTAAAACAAAATAGATCGAGCCGGATATGTTTTGAATTATTTTTTTTCAGGGATATTACAAAAACAGTAGTTCCTCCAACAACAATGACCAACCAAATAACATCTAGGATTACATGTACGAAGTTTGTATTTTTTTTAGATGAGGAGGATATATATCTGGAGCTTTGCCCGGCCCGACTATATAATCCTTCCAGACTTGTGCAGTCTCCCGTTACGATGCAAGTATTTTCCTCATTGTCTATATATATAAAAGACATGTCATGCTAATTTATACGACAGTCCATAAGACAATCTTCATTTGAAATGGAATCTACCAGCTTCCTGGATGTGTTGATCAAGATGCACTGTACCAAATAAACTGCCAAAAACGAGTCATGTCATGAATACGACTTCTCATCTTATGCTTCCAATTGCAAGCATGAGGGGCGTTATAACTTGGGGAAGCCCCCAAACCAACATTTAATTTTGAAATATCATAGCATTATTAATTAGCGCTTGATCCTCCCCTTCCATCGTTCCTTTAAGACTTGAGTAATGGAGACACCTAAAATGGGCCATTTGAAATCGCTCTATCAAGCGAATAGGAGTCTTTTTCCTTTAACAACTACTTGCATAGTCGGAGTGGCATGAATATGACATTTCAACAGTGGATTATCACATCCATAAGCTTTGTACTTATCTCACTGTTACTACTTCATCCGCTTTGTGTGATCCTAAAAGATGAACGATCGATATTACTCGATTCTCTTCTTCTTCTTCTGCGTACACAAACTGCTTATGGGGGCAAAATTGAATTGTGTACAGAAACTGGATACCAGGATAGAGGAGGCCATGGCGAGCAATAAATTATGGTCTTTGGTCACAAATGTTTTTGGTGCGAGAGAAGATCAACATTTCACCCCCAAAATCTTCACCGGCAGAGGTAGAAGAAAAAGGCAACAAGTGGTAGCAAATCTGCAGTATTTCTCCCCTCCACTCATCTTGTATATGTTCCTAGAACATGCAAGCAGTCAAAAAGGGTAAAATTTATTAATGGTTCTTGAATAAATCGATCTCGTACTATGGCCAAAAGATATATCTGACACTCCTAGCAGGCCCACTGAGTCGACAGAGGCTAGGTACGTAGTCCCAGTACCATCTATGCTATTAATCTCTTCCAAAAAACATTATTGTTTCAGTACTTATGTGCTCTATGCTGCCACATTGCCTTCTAAAACTCAAAGGACACCACCAGCCGCTTCTCGACTGTGAACCCTCAACTGTCTTTCGTGTTCTTCTGGGATGACTCCACGCGTTTCTCCTACCACCCCATTTAAGCATGTACGTTTGCATGTCCGTGTCACTTGGCGCCACATTGCAGTCGTTATCAGAAAGCCCTTGGCAGCCCCTAGAATTTGATGATTGTAACCGTTTGATACGAACATTTTGCGGAATATTTTCCTTCGGTTCGAGCAGTATGAAACATGTTGCACTTGAAGTTTGGATTCAGCCAACGAACAGGCATGCAAGCGTACGTTATGTCTTAACTGGGAGGGAACCCGTCACTGTTCACAAAATTTGGGTATAAATTTTTGCACTGCACATGAAACTTCTGTCTCACCCGCTGATTGAGATGGACATTAATGGACAATACAGGTGCAGGGCTAAATCCTTCCACAGAATAAAGATGTTTAGGGCTACCTTTAAATATTTAACGACTTGAATATTAATACTTTTTCTATGAAACAAATCTCAAAGACTTTCGACAAACACTGCATTTCTTGCCCGAGGTTGGATCAAATTAAAGAAGAAAATGAAGATATCAGAGTCCTATAGCTCAAGTTTAGCTTGAGTTAACATTTAGCATGATCTAGTGGGAGATCAGAGGAAACCCATGTACTAGTACTTTTCCTCTACTCTGTAGGCTAAAACTCTTTGCCTCATTGCTTTGATGACATTGTTCTATGCTTCAGAATGACTTCCAAAGTGAGCAGATGCATCGTACCTTTTTTTTTTCTTGGCAGATGCATCATACCTTGATTTATCATAAATAACGAACAAATTTGTACACATCTACTTTGTCCTAAATAATGACTGAGTTGCCTTTTTTAATGTATATTCATTTGTGTCAAGTTAGGCGGAATTGAAGGGGGCCGGGGGGTAGTGGTGAGATTAATTATAGTTGGTTGGAGAGGATTCTAGCAGCAATGGGTTCGCAGCATGTGCGCCAATAATGCCAGCCACACAACCACCAACCGAGAGAGAAAATCTCTCAATTTTTTCCATTACACAATATGATTATTATTTAGTCCTCTCAACTTCAAAGTAGTGGGACTAATTATCCCACTCCTCCTTCCCTATACTGCTTATCCATGTTACCTTACCCTTGTTCCAATGGCCGTTCAACGGATTCCGGTCCCATGAAACGATCGAACTCATCATACACTTTTAAATAGCATTAAACAATTGATTAATGAATCTTTTGGTTATGATTATGTCTGTTCATGCATTCCTTGCCGTTGGACATGTGAGGGCAAGCAATATGTTTAGCCCATCATTGGCATCTGTCTTTATGGAAAAAGGTTTCCGGACTCTTGGCAAGCACTTGCAGCAGGATGGTGATGACGAATATCTTCTTTTAAAACCATTAACAGGCGTGAGCTCCAATTATTTGAGACTGCAGGAAGCTCAATAAAATCAGCACTTCTTGATACTTATATGGGCGTCTTCCAAGTTGTCCTTGGGAATTCCAAACATTTTGCAGGATTCTTATAATATATTGGAGCAGATCAGTAAACAGTAGAACAAGTACTGCATCAGTGATCTGCCATTTGCATTACGTCTCGTGCATTGAAGCAGGTACAGGCATCCCTCGGGGTGACAACAAGGAAGATCCTCTGCAAATGCAGTTCATTGTGATTGATTGCAGAGGCTTTCCTTCGATCTCATCAGAAATCATGAGACTATAGGTGTTGGAAAAAATAAAACATTTCCGTGGATCTGTCATATGGGTCGTACGAATTACACGGTGGGAAAGAGGTACTTTTCGCCTTCATTTAACTAGAGTCCAATGGATTGATTGGTTAACCTCCTTGTAAAAGGACGCATTTGTCCACACGATCATAACTACTAGTCTCAAGGAAATAAGGGCAAACTGGGGCTTTAAATGGCTTGATGCTCGTGAGTATTTAAGTCAAATAAGGGTTTGTTCGTTTAACAAAGAATTCTCAGAATTTTTTTATATTCTTACAATACAAAAATCCTACAACCAAACATCATCTTTAACTTCACATAAAAATAACTACAACACGCATACCAATAAAGTTAACATCACCTAAAAATTCTCACAATACTCCTAACCAAACACCATCAGTATATAATCCATTCCAGATTAGGCGTATCAGATATGATCAGAAAAGATTATTAAAAAATTTGCTTGACTTCTGAGAGTATATGTTTGTCATTTTCCAAATAAAAATTCTATTATTGACGAAAGAAGATGGAGTGCGGTCAAGGGAGAAATATTATATATATATATATATATATATATGCGTCCCTTACCACTATCAGAAGCTCGTCAATAGCCCACCCAGAAGAGTGCCTGTTCAAAAGTATTAGACTTATAATAGTTCTCTCCGGCCTCCTAATGATATTGAATTTAAGTTGTCTAAAATTATATAAAAGTAATAAATAATAAATACTGATTAATCTTTCTCTTTAAATTTAAGGGAAATTGACACTTTCATCCCTAGGTTTTCCCTCCTTTAACCGTTTAATCCTTGAGTAATAAACCCTAACAAAATAACCCTCAATCTATATGTTTTTGGCAAATCACTCCTTCCGTCAAGGATTCCGTGAGATTTTTGACGGAAGAACACGTCAGCTGCTATTTAAGTCCCTACATGGCACTGTGTAAGCCAAAATAAAATAAAACGGTGTCGTGTACGTCAGTTGCTATTTATTTTGTACTGTTTCTGCCGCAAATTATTTTAGTTTCGTTTACTTATGAAACGGTGTCGTGTACGTGTTTTTTTCTTCTTGTTTCTGCACGCACTAAGTCACTAATTAAGCCTCCCTTCGTTTCCATCGTTGCTGCCTTTGTCGTTTCTTCACAAAAGACATATCAGCTGGCCTTGTTATTTTTGTTATGCTTACTTATAAATTTGGAACTTTCAGGACCCATCAACAGATGGACAAAATGGAGGTAGAGGCAGGGGGAGAGGGTGGAGAGGAAAGGGGAAGGGACGTGGTAAAGGAAGAGACAGGGTAAGACATAGTCTTGGATATAAGTCCACTTCTTCATCGTAACCTTCATGTAGTGTTTTAATATATTTATTAATTCTTTTTTTTTACTTACAGGGTACTCAAGAGGAAAGTGTCCAAAACCCCCAAGATTTGGGTACTGGAGGCCCAGAAAGAAGCTGAATGCATAAGAATATGGGGGTTTTCTTTTTGGCCTGCCATTAGTAGCCAGAAGCATGGCAGAATTTTGGCGTCTTGAAACTGTGTTGATGAATGATATGTTGTGATTTTGAATTTTAAGTAACCGTGTTGATGTAATGATGTAATTCAAGTACTACTTTCTGGCATATCATGGACAAAATGAAATTTATGATGCAGATGTAATGATGTAGCAACCGTGTTGATGTAACTATCTATTATGCAGATGTTGTTTTAAGTAACCGTGTTGATGTAATTTATGATGTAGATGTAATGATGTAATTCAAGTACTAGTTTCTGATATTACATCATGATGTAATGATGTTAGTTGCAGAAATTTTAGATGCAGATTTGTTAGTTGCAGAGTTTCAAGAACTGATTATGTTAGTTGCAGAAATTGATTAGATGCAGATTTGTTACTATTAGTTGCAGAGTCCATCCTTAGTTGGTTGGTTACTAATAGTAGCAAATCCTTGCAAGGATTTTTGTTAGTTTGCAGATTTTGCTACATAACAGATAGTTGCATATTTTGGTTACTTTGCAACTTGTTGCAGATTTTTGTTAGTTTGAAAGTTGTTGCAGATTTTTGTTACTTTGCAAGATGTTGCAGAAATTTTGTTAACCAAGATACCAATAATACATACACAAAGCAGAACCAAAAACTAACGTTCCAATACATTACCAAAAGGTAAATACCAATACATTACATACCAATTTGGCACTAACTAGCTAACATACACATACCAAAACTAAAAAACAAGATACTAACATTAAAACCATTATGAACTTACAACAACAGAGGATGATGCATAACTAATATCATTACAGCAGTAACCGTTGACATTTTCCACTACTCTAAATCATATTCATGTACATTCCAACACATCACTTATGTGCACTAAACAAGAGTATTCATTTAAATCTGTTGCTTTCTCAAGGCACTCCATGGCAGTGTTCACATAATCAATTGGAATGCCCTCAATGTCAGCTGTTATGTTGTGGTTGGCTGCGAAATCAATCATCTTTTGTGTCTCCTTCATGCCTCCAATGCCACTACCGCCCACCATCTTCCTTCCTGTCATTCCATATACTTTAAAATCAGATCCCAAATGCATAGGAAGCAGCTATAAGAGGATGTCATCTAAAGCAATTAAACAAGTATGACAAATATAGATAGCAGTTCAATCCCAATTAGCAAGCCCTCGGGCCAGAAACTAAACTTTTAAGGGTGTAATGTAGCTCAAGTGGCTAAAGCATAAGAACATTTTAAAACAAAGTGTTTGCAGAGAACATAAACAAAGCTTGAATGCTTTTGTAACAAAACAAAGTGTAATTACATCATTTCCCTTACATTGAAACAAAACACCCCCACACCACTCTTTAAGATTTCACCCCTCCTTTTCAAGTTTGATGCAGAATCGTAAGCCTAATAGGTCTTCAAAACTTTGCATAAATTGCTGTGATGTATGAGTAGGACCCGAGAACACTGCATCCCGTTAGTGTTTTTTGTTGACATAAAGATGTGTGTACACATATGTACAACAGTAATGGCCAAAAGAGGCTTACCGTCAAAATCTGAGTTGCCAGCTGCTCCCTTGCTAAAGGATCATGCAAAAGCACCACCAAGCGAGCAAAAAGCTCCTAAACACATGCACCACTCATATTATTACCTCATTGTTGTATAGTGGAAAAGGAAATCAGAAACTAAATATATCATCGATAGCCACAGACTTTACCACAAGATTTGGTATATCAGAACGAGCTTTACATTCACTAATCATACTATCACTATTAGAAGATCTTTGTCGGCACAACTCAGAAATACATCTGCAAGCAAAGTAGTCAAAATAATATTGATCATAAATTTTGTATGATTAGATTGTAATTTTTCCCCAGCAAAATATTCTACCCATTGCCATTTTTCAAGATAGCTAAAATGGCTGAGCTCTTACGGAACTTGAATGTTTCTTACTGAAAGAAAGAAAATTGATTTCCTGGGTTCTTGAAATTTTGCGGCAGAAACAAACGAAACTAAAATAATTTGATTAGCTCTTACGGAGCTAAGCCTCCTAATACAATATCCACTTCTATAATTTTAAACCAACAATAATCGATTTATTTATAGGCTCCAATTCTAAAAAAAATCTCTAACCTGTTGATCTACTAGGAACAAGAGACGCAATATACTTCCCCCACCCCCTCCCCTTTCTGTTTTACAGTAGAGAAAACTGGCGGACATCACTTCCCATTTCTAAGATGCTGTTATCAATACGACAATACCTTTTCTCAGACATTTTCTTCACTGGGATCCCCGAAATGCGAAGCTACTACCTTTGGAGATTGTTGAATGGAATCGGGTTCACAACTCCAGCTGAAATTGCGAGATCTACCAACTCCGACTGTTCTCTAATGGGAGATTAGGGTTCTCAAGAGAAAGGGATAAAACTTTCGAAGGAAGGAAGGCTCGTACTGTAATTGAAGAAATTTCGCTGGATTCAAAACGGTGAGTATCATTGATAGCAAAAACAATGTGCATTTAAAACCTACGAAAAACGACGTCATTTTGGGCTGCTAACGTGGCACGATGTCGTTTTGCATCGTTGGCAGATGACCTGGCTGTGCCGTTAAAATTCACACGAAACTCTGACGGTGGGATTATTTTGTCTCAAGATGATAGTTTAGGGAGTATTTTGTTAGGATTTATTTCCTAAGGATGAAACCGCTAAAGGGGGCAAAACCCAAGGATTAAACCGCCAATTTCCCTAAATTTAAACATTCGAATATTTCAATCTGTTATCGATTAGATCGAGTTTTAAAAATTGTAAGGGCATGTTTGCAAGCTAAGATTTTCTAGAAATATTAGGAATGTTGTGAAAATTGAGATAAATTAGTGTTTTATTGAATTTTGAGAGAAAAATAATGAAAATATAATTTTGCTGATAGTTAGTGAAAAAATGAAGAGAGTGATGATTTGATGAGGATACACAGATGATTTTTAAATTTTTTTTTAAAGGAAAGTACACTTCATACCCCAAAGTATAGGGTATTAACACTTCACACTCCATCTTTCAATTCCGTGACATTAAGCTCCTCAAATTTCGATTTTTGGAAATTTGCATCATCCCGTTAAATTGATAATTAAAACCAAAGAAAAATAGAGAAAAATAAGTTATTGGTCTTTAATTAGCCAACAAAGCATAAAACGTCGTTTGGGAGTAAGAACATTTTTTCTTTGTTTTTTATTAGTTTTAACGGTCAAATTTAAATGAAGGGTGCAAATATCTAAAAATTGAAATATGAGAGCTAATAAAAGATGGAGTGCCTGTACACCCATGCCTCAAAGTGTTTTTTTCTTTTCTTTTCTAATTATTTTCTTAATTAAAATTTTAAGCTAGTTATATTTACAAATAAAATTTTAAAATTAATGGAATTTCAGCTAAAATAAAGTTTACAGACATTGCCCAAGTAAAAGACAAAATAAATTATTTAAAACAAAAACCTGAAAAAAGAGACCGTGCAAAGTAGAATAGCAGTATAACGTAGTAAAAAATGGCCATAAATGAATTCCACGTGATTTGGAAAAATTTAAATGGTCAATAAATATAATGGGTGACCTCGGTAAGTTTCCACGTGATTTTTTTTTGATTAAAAAAAAATCAGCAAACCATAGCCTGAGGCAAGTCACGTGCCACATAGGACAGGGACAGTCTACAGATCTCAGGTTGTGTTTGTGTTGTAAAATTTTAGTATTGTTAAAATTTTAGGTATTGGATTTAGTGAAAAGGTGAAGAGAGAGATAATTTTTTATATTTTTTATAATAAATAGTAATAATTTGATGGGAAGAGAAATTATATTGTAATATTTAATTGTGTTAAAATTTTAGAGAGGTAAAATTTTGGTATACAAACGTACCCTCAGCAGGTTGCCGGTTAAGCTAAAAATTGCAAAAAGAAAGAGGAGCATTAGTCAACCGGGAGAAGGAAAACAAAGCAGTAAAAGTGATTTTGACAGGTTAAACTTTAATTAATTATTTGGTACTAATTACATCACATAAATTTTTTACCGTGACGTGGGTGATGACAGTAAGAGCGACTTTTTCGAGGTTAAAAAGGACGAACGAACGACGTCGCACTGGGTTCATCTACCAATAAGGCCTAGTTAAAGGCGTCGTTGTATCAAGGTTGCGTTTGCACCAAAAATATCACAATATTTTTTACCAACTTACAATAAAATATTATAATATAATTTCTCTCATTTATAAAAAATATAAAAAATTATCTCTCTCTTCACTTTTTCACTAAACTCGATACCAACACAAAACTCAATACCAAATTTTTTTTAACACAAACACAACCCAAATTACCAATATGCCTTGGTTCGGTACACAGAAAGCGAGTGACTGCAAGAGAGTAACTGTTTATGCACCTCCGAGCGACAATTTTGGTTAGCATTGGCGACATCATTTGGTCCCCTTAGATGTTTTCATGAAATGCATTTCTACTTTTGTACAGATATGTAAAAACGTATAATTAAGTGGGTGCAAATCCGTTATAAATATATCTATGGTAAAGAGAAAACATCAAGGCCTCTGTTTTTCCCTTTTTTTTTTTAAAAAAAAATTACTTAAACCGCATCAAGAAGTTAGAGAGAGCTTCGTGCATGTATAAAGAGTTCATTAACATAAAACGGTCCATAATTAGATGCATCGAAAAAGTACGACAAAGATAAAGAAGTGTCAAGACGGACATGATTGAGTCCTCCGCCGATTCACACTAATCTATATATTTAGTGGGGTAAAGGTTTCTAGTGCTTTCTTAATCGGCAAACCGTCTTTGGGGTCCGCCAGGAGGATTAGATTCGACGGAGCTATGAACTATCCGCGGCTGAACCTCAATGGCAAAACTACCTAGATTCTCGTCCCGATCGATTTCAAACAGCAGTGGAAACTGCAGTGTCTTAAAGTATCGCACAGCTCTGTACGGGGAATATTTGCATGAGCCGGTCTCTCCCGTGACGCGACTTTCTTAAGATTTGAGAACGGCGCGCAGCATTTACTGTACGTGGTCGTCGCTCCCACCACCACCATCACCTCAGGCCGACGCTGTTTCGAGCTCCACACATATTATGTTTGAGGGTGAAAATTTTGGGTATTGGAATTTGGAAAATATTATAAAATAAATAAATGTTATAGGAGTTGGTGAAAAAATAAAAAGAGAGAAAATTTTTAATAAATATTATAATAATAAAAAATTATATGATAATTTTTTTTTAGTATTAAACCTAAATATTTGACTCCTATTATTTTTGGTGCTCAAACGTCCACATTGACCGACCCACCAGTAACCACACTATTAAATGGCCCACCGCAAGGATAGCGTCATAGCGATAATTTAAGGGATAAATTTCAGAAATTAGTTATTATTATTTTTTCTAGCCCCTTCTTGACCAGTTGTTTCTTAGTCAAGGCCCGCTGTAAATCATACCAATTGGTCCAGAACACGACTTGAGCAAAGTACTGCAGTACCGTGTACGTATTAGTCTCGGGTTGCCGGTGCATGGCATTTGCAGTGCTGCAATATTGCAATGCATGCAGTGGCGGAACTATGACCAAAATTTAGGAGGGTCGAATTTTAAAAACGAAATGATAATTTTTTTTTCCCTTTATAATGGTAAAAATTGTCTTACAATTACAATGTCAAAAATTAAAGACTAAAAGCATTAAAAATATTACAATACATGTACCGTGCTATGTACTGCGACTGAGAGGTGACAATTGCATCCTACGATTTTACATATTTTGAAAATGTTACAAAACGACTTCGTTCTCTTGTGACAAACTTATCCATTATCTAAATAAAATAAAATAAAATGAATGTATCAATATATTATATTCCAGTTACTAAAAGCCATGTGGAGATGCAAAGTGAAGTCTCCTGTTCATAAACACATGTGGAGATTCAAATAAACAGTGAAAAATAGATGACAACCAATTCCACAAAAGCAAAACAGTACAACAGTTGTCAAAATATAAAAACAAACAATCGCTGAAGTTCTAAAATTAGTGCTTCCCTTTGCTCCATGCAATGACACATTTGTATACCTAGAAGTGCAAAATACTCATCCGCCTCATGATATTTTGGCAATCAACTTTGTTCTGCAAATTTTGGCAATCAACTTTTTCTTCGTTTTTTTTTCTTTCATTCTTTGACTAAGTTAACGTCTATACATAGTGGATATCTAAGTCCACATAATATTGTACCTTTGAATAGAGGAAACAACACCTGGCTCTTATGATCAGACATCGAGACTTTCACAGACACCCAGCGAGGGTATACCCAGGGAAGAAAAAAAGTGGGTCGCGAGAACAACCTGCAACCGTACTATCCAAATAATTGAACAATATTTTTTTTTGCAAAAAGTTACAATAGGAGCTTTTAAGTTTTTTTTAATATAATATGCAAAAAAAAAAGGAAAAAAGCAAAAAATGAGAGAGTGAGAGGTGTGAGGACTGATGATGTCAGTTTAGCTCATTTCTGCTGTGTGGACTGATAGAAAATGTCAGACGATGTTATTGCAGTTTTCTGGGTCAGGGGTATCGGGCCCAGGCTTTATGTGTAAAACATATGTATAGTTGGTCTGAGCCTGAGCTTCAGGGGTATCGGGCCTAGGCCAACTTAATTTTTTTTTTTTTTTAAAAAATAATAAAGTAATAAAAAAAAAAATTTTGTGGCGTGAGGGGTAGCGACCGCCCAGGGTCGCTACCCCTTCATTCAGCCTCTTAATGCATGCAGGATAGTAAGGTGTGTTTGTGTTATAAAATTTTACCTCTTTTAAAATTTTAATATAATAAAATATTACAATATAATTTTTCTTTCTCGTCAAATTATAACTTTTCACTATAGAAAATATAAAAAAATTACATTTCTTTTCATTTTTTCACTAAACCCAATACCTAAAATTTTACAAAACAAACTCACCTAAGTTTCAAAGTTCTGCTCGTTTATTTTATTTCATAGAGAAATATAAATTCTTCTTGGTTTTTTCTGAGATTCATTTGGGGAAGAATTTGACAGTTCAGAATCTCTGGTTGTGTAGGGTCCACTTCTAAAATGAATATTGAGTCGTCAGATTCTTCTCAGAAGAACCTCAAAAGAACTCAGGAACAACACCAAATATTTCTCTATTTTATAAGATCTGAATTCTGAGGATTAATTATCTAAACCCATGAGTCCATGACCACGGCCTCTTTGTCACGTGAGCCAAAAGGACTGAATTAGTTTCGGTTGAGAAACAAATTAACACACTTGTATTGTATAGAATTTATTGCATAAATAATGCACAACCATATTCTCTCCGGCCATTATTTCCCCTTTTATTATTTTTACTAAGGAGGTCGGTCCCCTGAATATATATGCAGAGCCGGCACGACCTTAATAATTCATTTCTTTAATGAGTCATTCTCCATATATCCATTGTATCAACTCTTAATTGTACCGTTAATGCAAGTTCTTACCGAGTGCTTAGAAAAAAAAAAAAAAAAGTTCTTACCGAGCTTGAATTTATTGCTCTTTCAACTTCATTTAAAATTTCAAGATGCCAATGAGTACAAGAATTTTCATGTCAAATTTGAAACCAACGTATAGTTTTCCGTGAGATGTGACTAACGTCAATCACAATTACGCCGTTACTATACCATATTAGCTTATTTTGCAGGTTCAGTTTGGTTTATAGAAGGAAGTTATTTCAGCCCATCGCATGAAAAAACATGTAGATAAGGATTATAGTTAATTACTCCACTTAACGAAAAGGCAAGCTCTAACCCGAGATTTGGCCGGGTGGTGAGACTAAGTGATGTTTATTTTGAAGAAATTTGTAGGATCATGATAAAATTGTGAATATTTAGGTGATATTAAAGTTGTATTGACATGCGTGCATAAGTTATTAAAATAGAGTGATCTTTGTAAAAAAAGTAGTAAAGTGTTGTATTGAAATACGCGTATTTTGTGATGTTTGGACTGTAAAAAAAAAGTTGGATGTAAATCCTAAAATAAAAAAGTGGTAAGCGAACACCAACTTAACACTCGGGGCTTGCTTCTTCTGAGATTCTAGATTCGAAACTCTGTGTTATCAATTTTTTTAGAATCATTTTCAAGTTCGGTCTCTTAATATTACCCGATATGTGTGGGACGAAAGGACGGCAAATAATATAAACAATAAATCCAAAGTTCCTCTTGCAAACAAAATCCATCACTTTTCCCAACAATAAACTAAACGGTTCTGCTCCTTGTGTGAATTCGTTCATTTAATTTTGAATGCACATTAATTCTTGACATTAACCATATCATTACTTATTGAACAACCCCTCCAGCAAATTTCTTGAATTCCAAACATTATTCACACTGATGTATTTTGAATGATTCAGTTTACAACGTGAGAAGTAGTGAGTACAATAACCGGTTTCATATGGTTTTTTTATATTATATGTTGTAGATAAAAGGTTTTCAAGAATGGAGTTACAGCTATGAGAAGTAGGTCTTGGAGGCAACCTAAATTGGTAAAGGACACAAAAGAGGTAGAGATTTTGGTACGTGGTAGAGTCTAGAGACGATAAAATCGCACTGATTTTGAAAGCAACTCAACATAAACACATGTGTGCTAAGCAAGAAGACCCACAGCTCTGGGTCGAGGATTGTTGCTTTACAGTTACTACAGTGTTTTTCTGGATCTCTGGGGATTGATGAACCCAAAAAACGATAGAAATTGAATGGCCGTTTTTTTTTTCTTTTATTTAATAATAATTACTAAAATGGAGTAATTACTAATCACCCACAGGGATGAAATGACTATTCCACCCTCCCAATATTTTGAAGATCCCGCACATTAAATTCACTTGCAACGGAATGGACCCACCACGAATGGACAAGATCAGAACGGATTCCCAGAGCTAAGTCAGATGCAGAGAGCAGTGAATTCCCCATCCCAACCTCCTCTCCGTCAGATGTCAGTAATTCCATGCACAATAATATGTCAGACAAAAAAGATCACACAAAAGGAAATTTCCTCTGTTAGAAAAGGGAAAGGTCCCGAAGAGTAAGGCGAAAGAGTGAATCAAATGTGCCCTTAGCAAGGGCACCAGTGCCTCCTATGAGATTTGAAAAATCCCATTGCGCAGAGGGGGAGGTGACCATAACGTGGGAATGGGACCGTGATTGCCCAATTCGAAGAGTCGGCCATGTTGACATGCTACAGTAGGCGGTAACCTCCACTTGCCAGTCATCCCCTTGTTAATAATCCCAATAAGCCCACTTTCGTTTTGGACATAAAATTATTCCAGATTGTAAAGAGCCCTTGTATTCTATTTCTATATCTCATCTCCCAGGGGGGAGAGAGATTTTTCAATTTGGCAGGAACAGTGAGGCCTTTTCATAGCAGGACTCTTTTTGGGGCTTTCGAAAAAGAAAAAGAGAAAGAAACATCAGAAATTGTAAAGAAGCATGGAGAGAAAGAAGATGAAAAGGGTGTCTCTATCTATTTTTTTTTTTTTTAAGGGTGTCTCTATCTAATCCTTCTCGTTTGTCTTTTTAATCAATTTCATGCCCAGCACCTTTTGTCCCTCTCCACAAAATACCACATCCATACCTTTCAGAAACGCCCTTTTCACAGAGCGCAGAGACTGAGAACTTCAGATTGTGAAAATGGTGACTGGGTGGAGAAGAGCTTTCTGCACATCCATCCCTAAAGATAGAGAGACCAAAATAGCATCAGAGAAGCATCATCACCAGCAGCATTGCGTGAATAGCAACCTCGTCCATAGTCCAAAAATCAGCTCCAAGTTTGGGTTTTTCTCCAACCCCTCCACTCCTCGTTTGCAGTCTCAACCGGTGTCGAGCCCCAGTCTCCGTTGCCGAACCACCACCACCACCACACCAACGTCATCGTTGCCCAATAGCCCAAAACTCCAATGCAAAACCGCAACCATTCCAAAGAAATATAGCAGCCCCAGATTGTTCCAGCTCGCCAGTCCTCTTTCCCCCAAATCACCCTCGAGCTTCTCACTTCTGAAAGCCACCTTACGACTCTCCAAAGTAAGCATCTTTTTTCCTTTTTGCCGTACAATCATATTCGTTCCCATCAGTTCCTCTTTATTGAATCATGAATGTTCTTTGCAATTATTTCTTTCCGTGACGTGTTTCTTTAATCTTATACTTGCAGAGTAGGTGCGGAATCTGTTTACAGAGCGTGAAGACAGGTCATGGAACAGCAATTTTCACGGCCGAATGCTCCCACATCTTTCACTTCCATTGCATTTCTTCGCATATCAAAAGGAACCAACTTTTGATTTGCCCCGTGTGCAGTGCAATCTGGAAGGAACTTCCTTTGCTCGCTGTCCACCAAAACCAGAACCCAGACAACAGCCAAGCAGATAAGACTAGTAATAATAGCCATAAGAAAGAATACCAACTCAGAGATGTCAAGGCCAAATGCTTGAGAGTATACAATGACGACGAGCCTTTGATGTCTCCCACTTGCGGTGCCCGGTTCAATCCCATACCCGAATCCGATGAGAACGAAGAGGACGAAAACGGTGCCGTCGAGTTCCAAGGCTTTTTCGTAAATTCCGCTCCCTCCTCTTCCCCGAGGGTTAATGGAAGAACAGTGTGTGATGAAATATTCAGGAACGTGGAGGCGAGGTTATTGCCAGAGGCAGCCGTTGTGGCTGTTGGTAAAAGCTATCAGACGTACGCTGTCGTTTTGAAGGTGAAAGCTCCTCCTTCTCCCGCTCTGAATCCGTCTCATCGGGCTCCGATTGACTTGGTAACGGTGCTCGACGTGGGCCGGAGCATGAGTGGGCCCAAATTGCAGATTATGAGACGCGCTCTGAGGTTGGTCATTTCGTCCCTCTGTGCAACGGACCGTCTTTCGATCGTTGCGTTCGCCGCGAGCTCCAAGCGGTTGTTGCCTCTGACGAGGATGACGACTACCGGACAGAGATCGGCGAGAAAGATAGTCGACGCGGTGGGTTATGTTGGTCAGGGAACGTGCTTTAACGACGCCCTCCTGAAGGCCGCTAAAGTGCTTGAAGATCGACGGGAGAGGAACCCCGTTGCAAGCATTATGCTTTTTTCCGACGGACACGATGAGCGAGGAACGATGGGTTCCGCTAATCAGAAGCGGTCGGGTCCGGCCGTCGTGTCGTCCACGCGCTTCTCTCACTTGGAAATCCCTGTCCACTCTGTGGGTTTCGATGAAAGCGGTGCGTACGGTCAGGTGCAGCCCGAAAATGCATTTGCCAAATGTGTGGGTGGTTTGCTGAGTGTGGTGGTTCAAGATCTAAGGGTCCAACTCGGTTTCGTTTCCGGTTCGGCACCAGCTGAGATCGCCGCGGTGTACTCTTTAACGGGTCGGCCCACAGCTCTCGGATCCTGTTCAGTTCGGCTCGGTGACCTCTACGCTGAGGAAGAGAGAGAATTGCTTGTCGAATTGAAAGTACCCGTTTCCTCTGTTGGGTCCCATCCCGTGTTGTCCGTACGGGCCTCTTACAGAGACCCGTCAACGCAAGAGCTCGTCTATCGCAAGGAACAGGCCCTCTTGATACCACGTGCCCAATCCGTCCGATCTCATTCTCCCAGCATCAGACGCTTGAGGAACCTCCACATGACCACCCGCGCCGTAGCCGCGTCTCGGCGGCTGATTGAGCACAACAATTTGTCAGGAGCTCATCACATGCTGTCCTCGGCTCGAGCCATGTTGATGCAGTCGAGCTCCGAGTCGACTAATGAGTTCTTGCAGGGCTTAGAAGAGGAGCTAGCTGAGCTGCACCGGCGAAGACAGCAATACCAGCTTCAGAGTCGAAGACGCACAACCAATGGACTGGAAACCAATCGAGTGGAGGAGAAGCCGGTGCCGCTGACGCCGACATCGGCTTGGAGAGCGGCGGAGAGATTGGCTAAGGTAGCCATAATGAGAAAGTCCATGAACAGAGTCAGCGATTTGCACGGCTTTGAAAACGCCAGATTTTAGTTTAGTTTTCTATTTTGTAGTAATACAGAGAAAATTAATATTAATTATCCATATATAAATAAATTTCGCAAAGAAGACAAAAGGAAAATCATGATTGGAGAGGGCCCAGGCCCATGATAGCGACAAGAAGTACCCGACGGCTAGGCCCTTTTCAGCAGTGGAAAAGTAAGAGATTTTGAAGGGAACCCCACACTAATCGATTGATTGGGGCTGCGAGGCTATCTCATTTGTCTCTTAGTGTTGCTCTTTCCTTTTATTTCTCGAGGCCAAAAGCCGAAAGAAGTATAAAATTTCATTGAAGAAGAGGGTATAAAAAACCTAAAAGAAGTAGGGAGTGGGGAGGTATCTATAGATGTATGTTTCCTTCTGTTTGAATTATTGGGGTCTTCTTTATTTGGTATTTGGGGCTAATAGAATATGTAAATTTGGAAAATTGTTGCGAATGATAATGGGGTCCATTTTTGTATGTTTATATGAGCTGTAAGTTGTTTGGTTGGGTTAAGGCCGAAGTGGGTGAGGTTGACGTTAGGACATCAGGATGATGCCAAATGCTCGTGGATTTTCTAAGGATGATGTACTATAATGGGTTTGTTGTTGATCCGTTTAAGAGCTTAGGGAGGAGGGATTTTAACCTAATTATGTGTGGTCGCTGTTTTAAAAGTATGCATGATTTTGTTCCTTTCTACTTCGAAGTTCATCCCACGACAGATAAGGCAATTATATAGGTATTAAGACTGACCAATATAGACTACAGAGGCTGAGATGATGATCGTTTCACCTCCCTTTTCTTGTCTTCTGCACGCTAGTAAGACCTGCTCATGTTAGGACCGAAATGAACCTCAAAAAGTTGTTTATGAAATCAAAAAGATGTATACATCTCCCTTGCTGTCTTTTGCACGTTAGTAAGACCTGCTCATGTTGAGTTGTTTATGAAATCAGAAAGATGTATACATATGTGCTTTGATTTTAAAAGAACCAGTCAATGTTGCTTTTAAAATCACTTGGATCAATATGGGTTTGACCTCTATACCATTCCTTTCTCGTTACTTTTTGGAGATGTCATACGGACACGTAGAATACTTCACTTGTGTTGCAGAGGCTATTATTGTGTTAGTCCCCCCTAAAGGGAAATATTGCAACCCAACTGAACTGCCCAAGTGTGCATTACATCGTGCTATTGAAGTTATAAAATCCTTGCCTTATTGTCACACCCTATTGAAGTTTGTGAATTGATGGGCAAAGTACTGCATTCCGAATATGATATGTCCTTTTTCTTTCTGACTTTTCCTGTTATGTTCTTATCCTAATCGATTAAACCCTCAGAACCTCCCATTTATTGTCCAAATCATGACACTGCAGTACTGAGTTCAATCCAACGGCACTAAATGTCCCTCTTCAACCTCAAAGTTGGACCACCCGACGCCAAGTATGTATCGCTGTTGCCAAGTTGTTCCTCATGCGTTCTGAGACGTCGAAACTACAATCCACTCAGCCGAAATCAAACAAATCATGGATTAGCTCCACGTCTTTTTAGTTTTCGCCTAGAATTTGTAAGTTTGTAGAATCCCTTTATAGTGTTTTCCTTCTCCTATCAGCTAACACTGCCTCTCAATTTCCTGAATCCCCTTTCTCTGATCTGCTTAACCGGTCTTCTACAACCTGGCAACTACTGACTGATCACATGGTTTGGCTACTCGTAAATTAGATAACCCGAAGGGTTAATGACTATTTTGGTCCTTAGGTTTTGACCCTTTTATCAATTTCGTCCTTGAGTTTTCTCATTTATCACACGTAGTCTTTGGGTTTCATGGTTTTGTCAAAATAGTCATTTCGTCCTCTTCCGTCAACGAATTGTCCAGTCAACTAACGGCCTACACGTCATCACGAATCAGCCAGTGACACGTGTACATTTTTAAAAAAAAAAATGTCATGTCACTTTTTTGCTACATCAGAAAATTCATTGAACTTAAAAAAAAGGTCTCTCTGGAAGGTGTGACCGGAGCCACCAGCCTCCCTTTGCGGGGTGGCTCCCGGCCACACCTTCTTCAGGGGAGGCCGGTGGCTCAGCGAGCCACCCCTCTCGGCGGGGAGCCCAGCTGGGCTCCCCCCACGAGCGGTGGCTCGCTGAGCCACCGGCCACCCCGCAAAGGGAGGCTGGTGGCTCCGGTCACCCCTTCCAGGGAGACTTTTTTTTTTTGTAAGTTCGACGAAAAAAAATTAATTTTTGTTTTTTCTGATGTGGCAAAAAAAAGACGTGACATTTTTTTTAAAAAATGTACACGTGTCACTGGCTGATTCGTGATGACGTGTAGGCCGTTAGTTGACTGGACAATTCGTTGACGGAAGAGGACGGAAGGACTATTTTGACAAAACCATGAAACCCAAAGACTACGTGTGATAAATGAGAAAACTCAAAGACGAAATTGATAAAGGGGTCAAAAATTAAGGACCAAAATGGTAATTAACCCTAACCTGAAATCTGCGTGAAAAGAGATAAAAGGGTGACAGTAAGAGTTGGACCGAGACACTTCGATTGTCTTATCCGTTGTCTGGGAAAGTGGTATCTTTATTTCTACCTTCTAATATTACTGATGTTTTCCTTAAATTGCGTAACACTTGTTAGCAACTTCCTAGTGGTGTTCATGAGTGCCTAACTTTATGTGCAATTATTCTAATGTGCATATCCCATTGGAAATAAAGTTGTCTCTTTTCGCCAATTATAAGTTTACGAAGGGCAGAAAAAAGACGTAAAAGATAAAATAAAATAAAAAGTTCACCCAGTGGTCTGACCTGAAAGCGACCGACATGAATCAGTTCCCAACGAGCTGACTGGTCGGTGACAGGCCAAGTAACCCAATATGGCAATATGTGTCCTGACAGATCCATAAAATTCCAAAGTTTCCAAAACGCTGAAAACTAACTAACCCGTATTGAGTCGGGTTTGACTATCAAGTCCATACATTATTGAAACACATCAAGCAGGCCGAAGTTACGCCCCGACCAAGCCCCATCAAGAGATCCAGAAAACCCAAAACACATGGTGTGCCGAAGCGGGTCAAGGGAAACCCAAAACCTCCGCCCAATTGACGTGTTGAACAGATAGCGATTAGCTACAGACACTGCAGTTCAGCTGGTTTACCTCACTAATCGCAGTCAGTTCGGTAGTCGGATATTGCCAACCAACATTGTTGAGCCGACGGTTGGAATCTACTGAAAACTAAACGATTCCGTGCTCAAATGTGTATAACATCCTAATGAAGGCAAGTCCTGTCTTCGAAAATAAATACAAATTTATTTAACGATTAAACGAAGTCATTTTGTGTATATATAGGTGAGCCAAATCTCGACAACCGGCGACAAAGTCACGATTTTTAAAGTTTTTATTTTATTTTCATTTTGAGTAGGATATTGAAAAGAAAAAAAGCTTGGATAGAACCTGTTAAACAGAAACCTGTTCGAATTCTTTGACTTGCAGAGGATTTCTTACTTTCTTCTTGTTTGTGCATCTCCTCGGAAGTTTGATTTTCATTTTCTTGCTGGCAGCAATAGGGATGGCAACTGGCAACTCGCCCAACAGAGTAACGGGCTCAGGCCAGAATCTCCAAGCCGCCCTGTGCCAGTGGCCTTGATCCAAACTTATCCCTTTCATGGTCGACCCAAAATTTGCCTTACAGAGTTGTTCTCGTGAATTCCACTTTCATTACCAGCAGATAAAGAATGCCTATTTACAACAAATGCGTCATAAGACTGCATCACAACAGACCGTCAGCTTTTCCTGCCATCTCCACAAACGCCCGAGACACAACACAATTAGTTTCGATAAAGAATGCCTATTTACAACAAATGCGTCATAAGACAGTGCATCACAACAGACCGTCAGCTTTTCCTGCCATCTCCACAAACGCCCGAGACACAACACAATTAGTTTCTACAGAACTTGATTCAGTTCATCACAGACAGACAGACAGAGAGGGGGAGAGGTGGGGGAAGGGAGAAGAGGGCAGGAGGAGGCGGAATGTTGGGTATGCATCAGAAATTAAGTTGCCTACAATGTGTTGCTTCGATATCGGTTGGACAGTAAGGGCACTTGAAAGTTTTTGTGCTGTTCTTGGACATCTTCATGATAGAGTGCTTGCAGAGCACGTGGCCACATGACATCAACATTGGTGGGTTATCTTCAGTTGATTGCTCCTTAGACACCGGACATACAAATATGGAATGGAACTGAAACTCCCTGTCCAACTCCACTGGCACAGGCAACTGCTTCATAATTTGCCATTCCTGCTTCTTCCCTGCCATCACATTCATAAACTTCAAAAGAGGTGGCAACCCCTGGACCCCTGCTGCAATAGTCACACTCAATGGGCTCTCATAAGAGTACCCCAGAAGATTACAGAACTGCCTGGTTAGCTCCTCAACTAATTTATCCCAATTAGTTGGTGAGAGCAATGCAGGGTAGGGGCAGCTATCAAGTCTTCCAGCCCAGAGAAGACATGCCATGAGCTTCTGGAATTCAGCCATGCGGTCATAAGCAAAAGGAGTGAGGTGACTTCTAGCATACTCAAGAGCTTCATCTCTGCTACCATTTTGGAGTATCTCCAGAAATTGCAAGCTATGAAGTCTCAGAACAAGATCCGATCCATTCTGTTTAAGTTTATCAGAGTTGTTGTCTGCCCAGTTCAGTGCTGGCTCAAGGTTCCGACATTTCATGGCTCCAAGTATCCGATACATTTCCAGAAACGGGGATTTCATAGCAGCAGCAGATTCTGGTTCGCTGGCCTCGTTTACAAAACAGTCGCCAATGTCAAATAGCCCTTGCCGGTAGAAATGGCCTGCAAGTATTTGGTTCACAGTGTGCACATCAAAGTCGACGTTCCGATAAGCCTTAGCTATATCTGAATTGAACGATTTCTCAAGAACCTTTGCATACTTGCTTAGTGCTATGTTCAGCTCCTTTTGTGTGCCTTCCAGTTGAGTGAGTGGAGCAATATCTTTTAATGTGGTTCGAAGATCAGAAAAGGCAGATTTATAATCAAGTTTGGAGTCAGGACCATGGCCTAACTCGATTTTTTCTAGTGCCGTTTCAATTTCTTGGATAATCTGGTCAATCACTTCTTGAGTTTTTGAACAGGACAGCTTTTGTTTCTTTGCCACACGATCAAAGGCATCTTTAATAGTATTCAGCTCCATTTCAGTCTAATCACTGTATCAGAAAGTTGTACTGAAAAACGC
Source organism: Myrica gale (assembly GCA_963930655.1). Lineage (NCBI taxonomy): Eukaryota > Viridiplantae > Streptophyta > Magnoliopsida > Fagales > Myricaceae > Myrica > Myrica gale. The sequence continues at coordinate 22,839,128 of OZ005614.1, read as the reverse complement.
CTGCAAGGAAGAAATAAGGACTCATGTTTACAATTTGAAAGCCAAGAAACTGAGAAACAGAGATTGGGTTTTGAATATTTTCTGTTTTTTTGTATTTTTGATTGATGATGAAATCTGTAAGAACAACCACAAGTTGGAAATCTAGAAGGAAAAAAGAGGAAAATACACGCTAGTTCGAGGCTAGCACCCTCCAGGAAAAGAGAAAAGATGCTTGTCAATCTCTCACGTAACCTCCCTGCTGCCCCTTCCTTCGTCTATATCCCCTTCTAACAACCTCTGTGAATTCCAGAAATATCTAACAGCCTACAGATAGTAGAAATATAATGCAATGCAGGAAAATAAACTAATGGGCCTGGGCGCTAATGCAACCCAACTAACCCAGCTCTAATTTAGCTAACAAGCCCACTACAACGTGAACTAATAGGCTCAACTAGATGACCAGCCCATTTGAACCCCTCAGCAACTTATTCAAGCGCACAGTATTGACCAAGACAAGAGACAGCATCTCAAAGCATCTCACGCCTTCCTTAACATTCGCGAACACTTCTTCAAACATCTCCCCTTCTCCTTCTCGACTCTTCACTTGGCAGCACAAACCCTAACTTCCACTGACTACACCGAATACAGCCCCAATTCATGCTGATTTGTTACAAACTGTCATCCAAGTAACAACAAGACTTGAGAGCTTTATAGGCTATCATCGCCATGAAACTCTTCATGTGGCATTCATGAAAAAAAAAAAGAAACCAGGAATGATGACTGCTTGATTAATAAAATATCTGTAACACCAGATGTATTACATCTAGAGATTCTCCAAGGAATCAACACAGAGATAATGCGGAGGCCCCATCATGCATCACCAAACGCTTGCAAATAGGATCTTTGATGGTACATCGAAGATACTAGAAGCAAGTTGAATCCAAGTAAATTTAAGGTGCTCAATGAGTTCTAGGTTGTCTACTAAAAGGGAGGAAAAGTCATGCACCAATCAGGATCTACTTTTCCGGTGCACAAATAAGGATTACCAGCATCTTCATAGACGTAATTCCAGACTAACTTTTTTGCCGGTTCAAGGCAAACCAAATTGACTGAGAGTTTTCATTCTCAGCATCCACATGTGAGAATTGATTACCACCGAAACATGGCACAAGCAAGTCTCAAAAGAGCGAGGTAACTGCTGGAGATGGCACCACCACAATGGAGAGGGATAATGACACCCACTATCTCCAATCAAATGTCTCGTGTTATTAAGGAACAGAAATATCTCCCAGAAATGAACCATGACAAAAGAGAGCACCAATGAAAACAAAGTTGAACACCAGTCATTTTCAGGACAATCCAACACACAGAAAATGATATACAATGGGAATGCCAAGGAAAGCAATCATTAAAAACACAATTTTAGACCATGGGGCTTCTTAAGACACCTTAGATATTCACTTACTACTAAGCATTAATAACAAGAATTAAAGATGATTTTTTATGAAGTCTTCACAATATGGAGAAACTCAAACACAATGCCCATCAGAATAAGGTGGTGATTTTAGTTTTAAATCGAGGGTTCAATTTTGCTAAAGACACACTCAACAATGAATTCGTGTAGTATGGGCCCCTTCCCTGCTCTTGTCACTCTTATGTTAAAGTTAGGAAAAAATACACTTTCCGCCCACCAACTATTGAGATATTGACATATTGTACCTCCAACTATTAATTTCGTGATGTTTCGTCCATCAACTATCACTCTTGTAGACTTTGCATCCCCACTGTTACTTTGGACAGAAATTGATATTTTAGCTTAGTGAAATGACGAATTTACCCATATAAAAATATAATGGTAACAAAATTATAAGGGTAAAATATTTCACTAAACTAAAATATCAATTTCCATCCAAATTAACGGCGAGTGGTGCAAAATGTAAACGGTTGGTAGTTGAGAGGCAAAATGTAATGAAATCGATGGTTCGGGGTGCAAAGTATCAGAACCTCAATAGTCAATGGCGAAAAGTGCATTTAACCCTTAAAGTTAAGTTGAAAATATTACAAAACAACCCTGTAGATACATGACCATTGGAAACAAATAACATGCCTTTGTTCAATCACTATACCACTTGTATCTACTCATGCCTTGCAAGATGGATTTATTTCTTACAGATATATGCTCCATGCAATTCCCATTGACATCCCAAGTACCACTACTTCTACTATCCCCTAAAGATTTTTCCCTTTCATTTTCCAAAACTCCTTCCATCCTAATTACATTCCTCGGCGCTTTCCAGATCCTAGCCAGACAAGCCACGGAGTATTTAATCAAAATATCACCTTTCCTTACCCTTTTTATTTCTCCTCTTTTTCTCCTATGCAAAATGGCCTTTCCCTAACATAGACTAGGTAATTCTCTATAATAAATTCTGCATAAAACTGCATAGAAAGCTAGAGCTCAATGCAAAGAGTTAATAACTCAGTGTCTAATTCTAAAACTCAGATAACTCCACCTGCAACGATAATCAAATTTAAATGTTGAACGTACCAGCTTAATCCTAGTATTATAGTACAACAGCATCAGGGTGTACCGAATTTTTTGTTGTGTAATATTATTCTAAGTATCCACAGAGAAATAAGACCTCCACAAAGCTATTCATTGGAAATCACAGAGATCTGAAATGCAGAAAATACTCCAGCGTCAAATAAAGTTACTTTTCATTTTTCTTTTATTCTTTGTTTTGTTTGCTGTCCACACAACCATAAGTCCACACAGAACAAAATGGAGAAAGAATCTGGTAAGCTCCCAGAAGCAAACACGCAATACACAGAGTAGAACTTACCCTATAGTGTTCATTCAAAAATGCCCAACCAAGTAAGTTTTTTTGAGCATAGAAGGAGTTTAAAATAAAATATAAACTAATACTAATCATTTAGTATTATTTGAAAACTAGAAAACCTAAAGATGCTCAAGATTCTTCAAATGTCATAATATTCTAATCCCAAGTAGATCAACGAACGACTTCCAAATAGTTACTTCTCTCCTTCGCAACATGTAGTTAGTTTAGAAGTCATCGATATCTGACGCACATGCGTATCAGTTTAGCAGTTGCTTGCGGTGCACTTCCACTACTCTCAATTAGAAGCAACGTCCACTAACCATCTTGAATTTCAGTAACTCAGTTTATATTCATTGCAAAGCCAGAGTTTTTAAATTCTAAGAGCTATAGTTTAATGGTCTAGATTTACAGCTAACATTTGCAAGAAAATCGAATACTACACGTACTCGCTCTCACCTCGGCATAAAAGTCTCAATTTCTAAGCTGATAAAAAGAGTTCCGTCAATTGCTTTTAACTCAATTGTATTGAAAAAATCACATTCAATGCACGGCGGGGAATTACCAAATAAACGTCATATATTCAGAAGAACTAATCAAAAACTGCTTCGACTAACAGATCTTCATCCAGGTCAAACCAAAAGAAATGAGAAAGCTACAGGAAACTGAAACGAGATAAGGAATCCAAAGATTAAGAATTTGGAAACAAATAAAAAAAATACACAGATTGCAAGATTTGATTCGAGTGTGTCAGCGAAATCGTCCGAAGAAATGAGTTTCTCTGCAACAAACCCTATCCAATATTCAGATAGAAAGAGGAAGAGAGTTACTGGATAGCGAAGAAGGGAGGTGGATAAAACCTTCACGCACAAGGTGATCGACGCGTATCTGCGAAATAAACCTTGGTAGGAAGTAAACGCCTCAACGAGAGAGAGAGAGTCAGAGAGATTTTTCTTGGTGGATTTACTAAGATGGCCCTTAATCCACTCTTTTATGGCCATTTTTGTACCCTTCGGAGGATAAGGTGTGAGGTTTCGTGGGTCAGTCACAAATTTGGACCGTGTAGTAGTTGGTCGGTAAAACATGAGATGGGCTGGGCCCAACCCACGAACTTGTTGATCCGAAATTATCGGATGCACGCACGGCGCAGAAATTTCGGTGCATGAAGTTTGCCACCTTGTATTTGGCTGGAATCTCTTCCAAATTAATCAAAACTATTAAAAAAAAGTCGTTCCTCCTCAATTATTGTATTTTCGGTAACCTGAACGTCTAAAACAAATGCATTATGCATGCTGTCTTCAAAAACTTCTGGTATGTTATGTCTTATCTATTTTTCTATTTGTCGGTGAAATTTGTATATCACAACGTCGTGTCTCTATCTGTTTTGTAGAGGTTTTAGTGCTTCAATTGTATCCGACCGTGTCAGTCGGGAAGTGCATACAAGGATTCAGATGGCTTGAACGTTTCAAAAAAAGAGCAAACGACCTGTCGGAAGACATGAAAAACAAAATGGGATTTTATTTTTCTGTTCCTTCTGTCGGGAGGAGTTGGGGTTTAGTTTTCTGTTGGAGGCCTAATTTACAGTTTGATGTTGTGTCGAAGTCTAGGAATATCTTTGCATTTGGTTAATGGTAGTTCAAGTTTTTCTCTGTTCGGCTCTAGGCTCTCAATCCGGGTTCAAATGACAAGGAATTGGAAACCTCCGAAGAGAACAGAGATTTATAGTAGTATTTGAACTATTGCAAAAATTACAAGACGAAGATATTCGAGACTGCAAAGACAGTGGCTTCTAGTATATATTTCTTTGATATTAGTATCCATTTTCTCATGGATCAATGTTGTCCAAATAAATAAATATTTTCCCTCCAGAAACATAATTTTATATCTTTATCTAGTCTAGTGCATCACGCCTCAAACAACACGGGAAACATTTCATGCTACAAAGCTTTCAATTACTTCAACGTCGTATGGCAAGACGTTAGTTAATAGATACCCAGCAACATTGAGATTGCAGAGCTTGATACCCCAACAACCCCCAATTGGTTAAGGACCCCTAGGTGTTTTAGACAAGAACCCAATCAACTTCGACTAATTCAACCTACTCTTCCCTGCTTCCAAGTCCGGAATATGAAGAATAGTTTCACGTGTATCTGCGCAAAAACAAATTTTCTTCCTTTTGAAAAAAAAAAAAAAGACCAAATAAGGAATTATGGCAACAAATAATGAAGTTCTAGAATACATGAGATGAGATGATGTGAGTACTGTGAGAGCATTCCAAACATTCAAATAAAATGTAGAAGTGGATGCTACAATTCCAAAAGATGCAAACAACAAACATGGTCATCAAGACAGATCTAGACCAACGCAGGAAGAAATGATCCAACCTGATCCCATGCAACTATTGAATAAGGTTTTGGGTGTGATTAATGTTATTAGTTAACTCTTGCTAGTATGGCTAGACATTGTGAGAAACAATAGCCTTTCTTTAAGATTGCGAGTATTCTTTTACCTTCTGATGCTCTACATTTCTAATGAAATGAACCACAGAAACATGCCAACTTATCAGCAGTGACTATCATGGACATAATCTAGATGTGATTGAGAAAATGCAAAACTCACATGCTTGTCTACAGAGTGTTGTCAGACCCTTGAACAAAAACCAGAGAGATTCATCCACTCCCATTGCCCCAGAATCTATTTTGACTGACAATCTGATAGTACCTCTCCTCTCCATAAAGTTGCCTGAAAAGTTACGATATGACATTAGCTCCTCAAAAAAAGAAAGAAATAAAATACATGTATATACATGCAATGCACTTAAGTTATTTAAGTTCTTATTTGCAGGAACCTTCAGAATCCATCATATATCACTCTTTAACATAACTTAGATATATGTATTTATATGGCTTGATCTTCCTACAATACTTCACTTTGTAGTTCCATTATATCCAGCACAATACTCCAGAACTTTGGATATTAAAAAACATTACAAAATATTATTCATGCTTCATTTGATCTTTTGTTGTTAATGGTCTTAATATTACTTAGCTCCCGGACCATGTATGTGCCATCTAGATGACTATCTCCAGGTCAGGTACTAGAAACTAGCTAGAAATTAATAAACTCATTTTTATCAAGCTCCTTTCTCGTTCTCTTGTACAGCCCTTACCTGGCAGTTTTCATTATGTGTTCTTTGCAATGTCTAGGGAGGTTAGGAGTGAGTTAAGCCAATGGACATTCTAAATTCAAGTGATTGACACAAACCCTTGGACACTTACCCAGACAGTACTCCTGAATTATGGAAGATGTACATGTCCAATGAATTGGGTTGAAAAACTGAAAAAATAAAAGCCGTTTTTGTTGGGTAGCTAAATGTTGAACTTACGCTAAATCTGCCAAGGATTCTGATTTGATCACAGCTTTTCCCTCTGGGAGCTCCAGGCAAGAATAATGCATAATCATCTCCTTCAATGTGTGCTTTGTGCTTTTTATGTCATTGTCCCACAAAATGCTCTGAAATCACATATGCAAACCAGTTAGATTACCTAAAGTTTGATTGACCCACTAGAATGCAAATCTATTCACATGATCGTGACAACATCTATAACTATCGGCTAAATTTAAATAAGGAAAATGCCAAGGTAACATCCTTTACGGAGGGAACTTATCGAAAAGGATTAGACAAACCCCATCTCAAAAAGAATTAGTTGAAGAATTTCATTTCCATTAAACGTTTAAACATACAAGGATTCATCGTGAGGAGAAACAGACCTTCCGAATATATTCCCTTTTCACATCTTCCCAAGGTAATTGGCCGAGGGGAGAGAAAATTGAAGCATTCCAAAGAGCTCCTCGAGCAACCATCAGCGATGAGGCACCTGAAAAAGAGTAAAAGGAGTTTGAAACTCTCTTAAATAGATAGCTATGACCCTCATATGAATAATGGACTTCAAGGATTTGGATGATAAAACATACTCCTTTTATCTCGCTTTCACTTTCAAGTGACATCTACCCCTTTGACGGTTTCCACAAGCTAAGATTTTATCACATTGCAAGAGGCTATAATCTCAGACGCCAATCAGAATCAAAGCACCTCAATATACTAGCCAGCTCAAATATTCAACAAATTACTACATATTTGGTGCAAGTCAGGGTCTCTACGTGCACAATCTCTAATCTTGTCTGCTAACGTCACAACAACTTAACTCAGAAAGCAGATTAAAGCCTCAGCTGTGCATAACAGACTGACGCCCAATAACTTGACCCGGAAAGCAAATAAGCATTAGCTGTAAATAACAGACTACCGTCATCTGTCAATAACAGACACCACCGTCTCTGGCATTTTTTAGCCTAGCTTTGGGCCTATGGGCCTGGTGATAGTTAGAAGACCTCGCTGTGTTGTTGTCAAAGACTTTATGCCATGTTGTCTACTAGCAGGCCCAATGTCACCCAATTTGGAAAGGGCCTCCTTTTGAATTATCGGTCAGTACAGCCTTTTGTACTGTCCCGTTTCCTTTTGTTTTGTTTTGTATTCTCTCTTCTATCTCAATAAAGCTTTCCTTACTTATCAAAAAAAAGAATTATCGGTTTGCTTACTAATGAAATTTTACCTCAAAACAAAAAGAATAACAGACTACCTACCAGATGCTTGTCCATAATGGTACTGGTGAAGCTTTGATTATAAACAACAGCTCTGGGTTCCAAATTCTAATACATGAATATAAAGTACACGAGTTTAGAACAAGACTTTGATGGGAGCATCAAGATGCAGAATTACTAGGACATGAAATTCAAATTTGCATCTACCCTACACCAGCTGCGTATCTCTGAAGTACTTTCTTGTAATATACTCCTATCTCCACTGGCTTGATCAAGTAACTGCCTTCATTAGTGTTAAGCATGCTCACTCTCACTAACCTATTTCTGTTAAGCACATATTTTCCTGTGATGCATTCTATTGTACATCATTACATATTAAGTAAATCTCCTATATCCTACATTGAATGCACAACAATCTGCCTGGTACAGTATAACCCTTAGTGTCAAATGAAACTACTCATATTTAACAGCAAATTTCTTTCCTATTGCTTGAAGTTGCAGGACTTCTGAAATATCAGATATTTCACTTAAAACAGGATATCAGATATTTTTCTTTAAGATTGGAGAATCATCATCTATTGAACAGCAACAAAAATGCTCAAAGTCCAAACGTGGACAGGATGAAGTTGCTCTCTCTCTCTCTCTCTCTCTCACACACACACACACACACACACACACATACGCACACATACACACATCCCCAAAATGGACCTGCACAGCTGAACAAGGACTCGTGAATTGTTGGCTAAAGCAATAGTAATACCAACTTAGAAATAACCATCGCTTTTCATGGTTTTATCTCTTGGCTGAAAAATCATGTTCATACTTAAAAATATGGGCTGCATAAACGGCAGGAGAAAAGGAAACTTAAAAGGGATATGCAAATAAGACACAGAATGTAAAGCAACTAGGCCAACCACAGCATCTCGACACCATGTACAATGAATTAGAATCAGAGATAGTTTCTTGATGGATCTGATTCAGGTCAGTTCCAATCCGCCAGAATCCACTAAAAGCATCGTTTTAGAGTATCACATAAATGTAAAGTAACACCATTTTCAGTCAATTAGTGATCTATTAGCTACCTGTAGCATCTTTTATGCGCTGAAAATCATCATACTTGAAGACATCACCATTTGCTATAACTGGAATGGATAAGGCTGCTACAATATCAGCAATCTCGCTCCACTTAGCTGGATCCCTGGGCCTATCCGCAACTTTTCTGCAAATTATTGAGCAGGTATACATAAATCCTTTAGATAAGCAAATAGAGATAAACCGATCACTAATAAGACAATCATTATCTCCTCTTCCTTTTCTTCCCTTCTTTCTTCCTTACGGTACCTGCTTGGTTGTCGAGAGATAAGAGAAAGGAAGTATATACCACTGGAACAAAACCAAAACAGGACTCTTTTCTACCCATTTTCTCCTCACTTCCAATTAAACACCTTAGTAGGCATATGACTAAAAGCATAAGTTACTCTTGAAAATAAAGAAGTATTAAGATGCATGCAGATATGAGGGTAAAATCATTCATGAAGTGAAAAACCAACTATTTTTCTACCGAAGGTTGTGAGGTCTCAGACAAAGAAACTCAGTAAATGAAAAAGTACCTGCCATGGACAGCAAGAGCAGAGACACCAGTTTTCTCAATTCGCCTTGCTAGTTCTACTGTATCCTGAGGTGATTTTAAAAGTCGAATCTTACACGTTACAGGTGTCTCCAAGTTCCTTTTCAATGTTGTCAGAATCTGGTTTTGCAAGTAAGCAAGGTGAAGAGTCAAGTAAAAACCACAATTTCTTCTGAAAACACGTGAGGGAAAAGAGAAACAAGGAATTTTTTGAGAGAATAAGCACTGCACACATCATGAATCAACTCCGGTTTAGCCAATAGAGCAGCACCCATGCCCCCACTAATAGAAAATGACTTTGGGCAACCCATATTGATATCTATAGCTGCTACATCGTTACACCTAAAAGAAGGAATACTGTGTCAGCGATTTAAGCAACGCATCAAACCAGGGAGAAGCCTTTTATGATACTGCAATACAGACTTTAGTTTTTAGACAGATCCATTGTCCAAAAAACCAACAAGAGAACCCACTAAAGTGAGATGGGTCATAACACAGTACGAAGTGCAACAAAAGGCAATATAGCAGAAATGTAACTTGAACAAAATACACTTGTCCCTTGAAATCCAAAACTCACCAAAAAGAGAAAATAGTAAAAGTGAGAATGATTATTCCTGTTAAACTATATTTATTTCATCATAAAAGAGAAAAAGTACGCAACAGTTAACTTACACTATTTGAGCAGCAGTGAGAGCTCTCACTGCATCTGAAGTACCAATCTGAAATACCACTCGGTTCTTTTCTTCTTTGCAGGTTCTGAAAACAACATTCTCTGTCCCCTTCTCAACAAAATCAGTAGACCCAATAAACTCTGAGCAAGATTGGAGTGGAAAAAATGAGTTTCACAAAATCCAGAAGAAAAGAGGAAGATTTAAAAGAAGTATACAACAAATAGACCGAGTAATTTCTTTCCTACGCTCTTCTTGTGGCGCCCAATAATGGCATGGAGACCCCTATCCCATTAAAAGAACAAAGGGTAACATATGGAAGACAAAAGAAGAGAATGTTTTCCTATATATCATTTGTACCTAGAAAAACCTAAGAGAAAGAACCAACACAGGCAAAACTTGTGATAAATGTTGTATGCTGTGCTAAATGCTTTAGATGCAAATACAAAAACTGCAAAAGTGTTGAAACTCTAGAGCTTATCAGAACTCCCAATGTAACCCTCTTAGGAAAATTTGAATATATTTTAGACCGTAATCCAAAGTTCTTTAGTAATTTCCTACTTTCTCCTCTCAAGCCAAAAATTTATTCGGAAACTATGCCCTTAAGTTCGATTAATGAAAAACAACTATAGAATAGAGTTATGTTTCTAATTCTCAGTCTTCCCCACTAAGAGCATGTTTGCAAACCAAACTTTCTCTCCATCTAAAATTTTGGTTTGAAACATAACTAACTCGAAATTTTAGTCAAGAAAATAATAATAAAAGAACTTCAAAATAACATCTCTTTCCCCATCAAATCATCTGTTTCCATTACAATAAATATAATCAATTCACTCAAATCATCTCTCTCTTCATTGTTTCACCAACTCTCATAAAATTCTATTTTTTCACTACTCTCTCAAAATCCAATAAAACTCTAATCACATCAATTTTTACAAAATTCCCAAAATTTCCATAAAATTTTGGTTTGCAAACATTGCCTAAATCTCTCAGATCCTCATGGAGGCTGAAGTCATGGATGTAAGACTACAAGGGAATAAATAATCTTAAGAAAATCTCAAAGCCTCACCCTACATGCATTTAATGTGATTTAAGTCATCTTTCCCCAGTAACTTTGTATAAAACTTCCAAGATTCTCACCTAGCTTATGACATACATCATAACATCCATCACAATCACCAGAGCCACAAAAATTCACTTAGTTTTCACAATGTTTGCATTTTCTAGAAAGTAAGCATTACTCCCACATACTATTGTCAGGTTACTGATCTACTTACATTTCAATGGTCCCTTGAGTGGCAGCAACAGAGAATAGCTTTCTGCTTTTTACACCGTTAGAGGCTCTTACTGGGGATTTACCACTTGCATACCTACCCAAGTACTTTAGCTCTACCTTTCGCTTTGTTTCTTACTATCTATAACTCATCCAAACTAAGTAACTGGGCACCAATTTTTTTCCATGCATTCCAAGAGCCGATGCGCTTCTTTAATTTGGTAATTGGCTTTCACAGCCACTGTGGGGTTGTTTTTGAAGCTTAATATACAATCTATAGATTGAACAGTTCAATAAAGAGAAGCAAAAATGCCATGCTAAAGTAAATTGTTGTACTCATCTTAAACATAGAGCAGAAATTACCATTTAATGTGCACTCTCAACCGACTAGTTCCTGATCAGTAATCTCCTCCTCGTGTAAAATATTTTCAACTTATTGAGCTGGAGCCTAAACAGCCATAAGCCTATAATTAAAATAATGTAGTACATATATTTAAATTTAGTGAACATGGAAAGAATGCTGAATCACTATGGAAGAGTGTCTTTCCAAAGTAATCTAACATGCAAATTGAAGTTTTGTTTGCAAGACACCATTAAGGAAACATTTTACAATCAACATGCTAGTCCTGCTAATCAACATTGGCTTATTGAGACCGGTTCAGTATTTTATTCTGAGTGAGCCCAGCACAGCAAAACAAACTAGTAGCCACATAAAAAGAAAAACACCATGGAGCTCTACAAAGAAACCCCTATGAGTAGTTTCTACTCCTCAGATTGGTCACTGCAGAAAAGATGAAGAGAAAGAGGTAGGAAAAAGGATTTTTACGGGGGAAGCAGATACTATTTGACGTTAACTCTGGTTTTCACACAGTTAAAAGCCTTGATCCTTGTCTAGTTGGATCAGATCTACAAACAGCAAATTTTTCAACCTAGAACAAGGTTTTTCTAACTCGCAATCATAAACCCAAAAAAAAAAAGTAACAAAGACTCGTCCACATGCAAAGTTTCCCCAAAGTTTTGGTCAACTGTAAGTCTAACCACTGCAAAGTTTATTGCTTTATGATGTGGCTGATTAAAAGAAGGAAATGCAGAATCTGGAGCAAGTATGCTGCCGAAAAAGGAGCCTAAACATCGCTACTAAGCATTCTTAGAAAGGGATACTCGTGCACAAATAACAGACTAAAATGATTTTTATGTTCAGCTCTATACAGCTTGCTTACATCCAAATTTTCTGTTTTTATAATATAGTACAAAACACAAATAACCATTACAAATCATTGCAGAAGAAAATCCTACCGTTCAGTCTCCGGTCGCATTTGACAAACTTATGGTCAATAATCTCCTCACCGTACGTGATATCCGCACCATACTGACCAGCAAGCAATCTCAACGGTAGCGTTCCCTACAAAAACCTCCCCAAATCAATACGCTCTCCATTCAAAAACTCGGACAGAAAGAGCTTCTTCTCTGTTCACTCCGTTCTCTCGATAACCAACCAATAGGAAGAGAAGCTAGAGTCGGAAAACTCACAACGCGAACCATGGGAGCAAGGACGAGTTTATTCTCGTAGTCCATCTTTGCCGGCCGGCGGAGACCAGAGAGACCGGCCGTGACCAGTTCAACGTTCGTTTTCACCGTCCAACCTTGCGTAGTAGGATAACAATGGGCTGGAATTGAGTGAAGCCGTGAAGTTCCAACTTGAAATAGGTTCTCCTACTCCCCGACCTAATTGATCCATTTTCTAACCTTTTTTCTTAAGAAGTGATAAAATGGCCCAGCCCATATCGAGCCAGTAGTGGTGTAAATGCCCAACCAGTAATGACAGGAACAACAGGAGTAAACGGGTCAAATATTAAAGTGGCCAGAATTAATAAATTAGGCCTATAATCGTGGTTACTGTGAGTTTGTTTTTCTTTCTAGACTTATATACATGATTATTTTTCCAATAATTTCGGGTCTCAACAATTCGGGCAAATAAAATAAATTCTAAAATTTTTAATTTTTACACATACACATTTTACTTTTCACAAACCTCAATAAATCTTAATAAAACAAAGATTTTCAAAATTTCGAAAATATTCTCTAAAATTTTGGCAAACAAACAATTTCAGCTATAAATTATCAAGTTCATATTCTTTGTCACTTATATTATAATTTATCGAAAATTAATTTTTACTTCAAAATTATGATTTTACCCCGTAAAATGGTTACGGTTTAAAAAAACACTGTTCACTGGTTTCCTGGAAATATGGAAATAAACGTGGGCATAAGAGGCAGACGCTGGTATTAATTGCATCACAGCTCTGCAAGTCTGAATTGGGAAGCTTTTTCTACGCGTGCGTGACGCGGATAGTAACTAACTCTGGAATTATCGTCTTCAGGGACCCTGACCCATAATGTATGTTAGGCCACCATCGTCCATCGTAAGATGGAATTTCTCTCTGGTCGTACGTAGAGCATAAATAATAATTGTATGTGAACATGCATGTCTTCCGGACCCATGCATAAATGTGTCTTTGTATTACTATATTTGGGAACATGCATGTCTTCCGGTGCTCTGTTCGTCCAGCGTCCATATATGAATATGTGATTTGTGAATAGAATTTAGGGCTTTTAAATTGAATATTTTCTCATCTTAGTGAAATCAATTTAGACTTGCCTCATGTTATAGACCCTGCTTCACGCTAATAGGATTCTTGAAAATCAAATTAAAAGAATAAGCAGAGGGATATTTATTCGTGTCAAAATTTGAAATCTTACCGTAACTCGTCGACTTTGTCGTTGATTTTGCGACGAATATTTCCTATACTTCTCCCGAGTCCTGATAATTGTCATATGTTGTAATCCTTGAAATAGATGTTTTCGTCATTCTAGTGCTACTTTTCTTTTTTTTCTTTTTCTTTTTATGTTGGACTTGGTTGGGAATCAGGATATCGTAAATGTTGAGAAAGGGGGTGGTGGGTGTGCTCTTGTTGGATAAGTGATAAATTGATAATTCAACTATTCAAGCGTGCCCATCTTTACCTGCTAGAGAATCATTGGTTATATCATTTTATTACCACTATCATCATCTAATTTTACATGTTTGACTTCCCTGCAGGTTATGAAAATCCAAAGTTGAAGTAAGGCTCATTTTCATCTCTCTTTTGTTTGTGTAATGGACCCACATAAGCTTGAAGATTCACACCTTGGAAAACCGGCTTACCAAGTGGAGGTGCCTCCAAGCTTATATTAAGGCATTACTTTTATTCTCCAACCAATGTGAGATTGTTACATACCACCACCCTTTAAGACCAATGTCCACGTTGGTCAAGCACCATGGGACTTCTATTCACCGGACTGGGGTCATGCCCGTTCCACTGGATCCATGGCTATGTCTTCTATTCCTTGGACTAAGGTCGTACCCATACCACCGGATCCATGGCCGGCCACTCCGTAGGCGTGGTGGCGGGGTAGAACAAGAGCCCACAACCAGCTCTGATACCATTTGTAATGGACACACATAAGCTTGGAGATTCACACCTTGGAAAAACGGCTTACCAAGTAGAGGTGTCTCCAAGTTTATATTAAGGCATTACTTTTATTCTCCAACCAATGTGGGACTGTTATAGTTTGTTTAGGTGTGTCTGATTTTTCATAGCCCACGAGATTAACTTGTTTTTAATTATCGTTCTCTAAAGGTGGAACTTCTTTTCTATTATGATATTTGGACTAGGTTGCAGATATGTTTCTTCAAAATTTTAGTCATTGATATAATCTTACCTAACTTAATTTAGCCGCGTAATGGGCACTTTGAAGTACGATTTTTCTGTTTTCTCATTTTGTAAGGGGAGTAGAATAGTTACATGGATGTTAAAATGAAGCTTTTTGTTCCAATTCTTTTTCCATTATTATTTACCAAGTATGTATTTTCTCCTCGCAATCCATATTATTTTGTTGTTGATAGAGATTCCACTTATGAGAAGCTCGTATTCAATAGAACTGTCACACTAAAAGACAACTATAGCAAGGGTGAGAAGTAGCTATATTCTCTTGGATCCTTTGGATTCTTTTTGAACTTTGGATCCATTTGATTCTTTTTCCAATATGCTTCGTTTTGCTCTTGTTGTCTTTTAAGAATAATAGAAACACAGTAATTATTTCTTTTTCTCATTTATGAGTTCTATTTTTCTTTATGCTGATTCCAACAAATTCAGCAGGACTTATTGAGCATAGGGCACATCGGCACATCCTATCTGGCAGCAAAAGTAAGTACTTCATTTATGGAATTGAAGAGTTATAGTGCTAAAAATGATTGTGAAATACTTTGTTTTCATTTATGTGTTATGTTTTACTAAGAATAAATATACTCTGTTTGTGTGATTAGTTGATGCTTCATTGGTGTTTTGAACAACAAGAATTTAATCTTTAATGCTATTACTATCGATTGGTTGATGATTTTTGTTTTGTTTAGATAATAGATAAGTTTTTAATAAAAAAGTCAGCCAGCATAGAGTCATCTAATACTCCTAGCGTGACTACTAGGTCTGAAACGAATACTAGTCCGGATGATATTGTCGATGAATCAGGGTTGCATAAACCCGTTGAAGAATATGATGTTGGGATTAGGGATCAAATTCGTAAGGAATACTTGATCAAGTGTCCTTTTCAATCACGTGACCATGATTTTCCCAAGAAGCCATATGGGAAAACAATTATGGGTTTTAGGGAGTAATGGTTCAAAGATTATGAGTGGTTGGAATATAGTGTATCAAAAGATGAGACATATTGCTTGTGGTGTTATCTGTTTAGGCCACCTAGAGGTGCAAGATCCAGGGGAAATGTGTTTACGTCTACGAGATTTAGCAACTGGAAAAGACAGTGGAGGTTTTTGGTGAGCATGTCGGTGTTGTGAATAGTGCTTACAACGATGCTATAAGACAATGTGAAGCACTCAAAAATCAGCGACAAAGTGTGTCACACATGTTATCCGCACAAGAGAGGGAAGTAGAGAATGCTTATCGCATTCATTTGACAACGGTTTTAGATTGTATTCGTTATCTTTTGGGGCAAGGATTACCTTTTTGTGGTCATGACGAGTCCGAGAATTCAACGAGAAAAGACAATTTTCTTGAGCTCTTAGAATGATACAACTTACATAATGAAAATGTTGCTAAGACAACTCATATTAATGCTCCGAGAAATAACCAAATGACTTCTCCACAAATTCAGAAGAAATTGGTGAATGCAACTGCAGTGGAGACCACACTTGTCATCATTAAAGATATTGGGGACGAATATTTTTCACTTATGGTTGATGAATCTCGAGATACGTCAGTGAAGGAGCAAAGGTCAGTGATTTTGAGATATGTGAACAAACGTGGACAGGTCATCGAAAGGTTTATTTGTGTGGAACTTGTTACCGACACTTGCTCCTAATCTTTGAACAATTCTATAGAAAATTTGTTTGCAAGACACGGGTTATCAATATCTAGGTTGAGAGGTCAAGGGTATGATGGGGCATCAAACATGCGAGACGAGTTAAATGGGTTAAAGTTTCTCATTTTGAGGGATAATCCTTCTGCGATTTATATTCATTGTTTTGCTCATCAACTTTAATTGGTTATTGTTCCTACTGCAAAGAATAACATCCAAGTTTGTGATTTTTTCTCTTACAGTATGATGATTGTGAATATAGTCGAAGCTTCTTGTAAAAGGAAAGATTCTCTTCGGCAAAGTCAACTTGAGAACATGGTAGAGCTATTGGATAAGGGAGAAATTGTCAATGGAATGAGCAAAAATCAAGAAACTAGTCTTGTACGACCAGGTGATACTCGTTGGGGTTCATACCACATTACAATAATGTGTCTCTTCACTATGTGGTCAGCAGTGTTGGATGTGCTTGAAAACGTAGGACAGGATGACACTTGCACAGAACAATGATCCATGACTCTGAGTTTACTTATATGATTCAAAGCTTCAACTTTGTATTCACCATGCATTTGTTGAAAAATATATTGGGAATTACAAATGAATTGGCACAGATAATCACAAACAATACTAATTTTTATTCAAAAGTATTCAATATGAATTTATTGATAAATATAATGAGAATTACAGAATGAATTGTCACTAACCTTAAAACGAAAGGATCAAGACACTGTTAATGCTATGAATTTGGTTGAAATTGTGAAGCGTCGGTTGCAAGATTTGAGGGAGAAGGAATGAGATGATTTTTTCGAAGAAGTCAAAACTTTTTGTGTGAATAATTCTATCACTGTGACCAAAATGGAAACCATTATTCCAACTCGCGGTCGGACTCGACGTGGAGGGCAAACAATTACTTATTTGCATCATTTTTGTGTAGAAGTGTTTTGCCAAGTTATTAATTTGATCGCTCATGAGATGAATCACCGTTTCACAAAAGCAAGTACGGAGTTACTTCTTTGTATTACATGTCTTAATCCAAGAGACTCATTTTCAGCGCTTAATCATGCTAAGTTGTTTCATCTTGTTGAGTTTTATCTAGAAGATTTCTCAGCAATTGATCGTGTTGTACTTAGAGATCAACTTCGAAACTACATTTTTTATGTGATAAGTCATTATGCTTTTTCTGGGCTTCAAGATAATGGAGGTTTTGCTGTGAAATTGGTTGAGACAAAAAAACATACTCTATATCCATTTATTTATCTGTTTATTGAGTTGACACGGGTCTTACCAGTTGCGATAACAACCGTTGAAAAAGTGAACACTATACGATAAAGTTTATCAAAACTGACTTGCGTAATAAGATGTGAGATGAATGACTAAATGATTGTATGGTGGTATACATCGAGAAAGAAAAATTTGAAACTATTGAGAACGAAGTTATTTTGCAACGTTTTTAAAAGATGCAGTCGCGTAGAATCCAATTGCCACCTCTCAGTATCAGCAAATAGTATGGTACGTGTATTTCAATATTTTTTTGTGTTTTTAGTCTTTAATTTTTGATATTTTAACTCTTAAAATATTTTTTTGCAATATGTAGTAAAAAAAATTTGTTGTCATTTTTTCTCAAGAGTTTGCCCCCATTAATTGCATTTCTGGTTCCGCCACTGCCCTGTCCATTTCCTAAAGGAACACAGAAGGCTTTTGAGTTAATGGTCTTGAAATCTATTCTATAGATTTTGAAACATGAATTGATAAAATTTGTATAGTTATATATAAATTAGGGTCTTAAAATTAAAATGGAAAATTTGCAAACACAATCAATACGTACGTACACTTACCTAAGAACCAAAGAAAAACATTAATATTGATGAAACGTTTTGAAGGGGACTCATCGCGACTCTAAAAAGACAACTGAAATTAATGCTTGTGCCGATCGAATAGACGCTCTAACAAGAAGCTTCGCTAGCTAGCTAGCTACCACGTTACAAAAGCCCCCACTCAATGACATTAATACAAGAGGAAGTAATATCAGAGGAAACGTGTCGCTGAATTCTAATAGAAGAACATGATTGATTAGGAGAGCATAGTCAAATTTTAAATAAGTAAAATTTTATTACGTAAATAGAGGCTAAGACAACCTACAAACAAATAGATAATACACTACGATTGATTAGGAGAGCATAGTCAAATTCTCGATATACACACTCACCAGCATCATATATATGCACCACTTTAACGGGGCGACCCCGAAATTTCTAAATGCAATTGATCAAATCCAACAACTTAAACCGTACCAACTGTAAGACGTATTTAACCCTGAAACAATTGTGTACATTATGAAATATGCCCCCATCAACATATACTCATTTGGCATATTCGGAGGGCGGAATGGGAATCAGTAAACAGGTTGTCCCATCTCTGCGCATGTATTCAGTGCTGTCTCCCCTTTATTTACAAAATTATCCATCACTTGGCGCATGTGGGCGGTTAATGAAAGCAAAAAAGTCCACGTATGTTTTCAAACATCTAACGAAGAAAGAAAAAGGCAAGGTAAAACACAAAAAGATAAAACCATGTGGGGGCGGTTTACTAAAAAATAATAATAATAAACAAACAAATAATTACATTTATTATGCTTTGTACCTACTTTAAAATTTTCAAAAATGATTTAAAATATTTCAAAATTATAACATCTTTTCACAAACCCCAAAAAACTTCTAACTTCACAAGATTCCTAAAATTTTAGGAATATTTCTCAAAATTTCGACAAACAAACGCCCCCTAAATGACCTATGAGCACAGTCAAATTCTCGACATACACACTTACCCGCATAATGTGTATGCACCACTTAAATGACGTCTGAATTTACAGTTGGTGTCAAAAATCAACGCTTATTATTGGACTAAACTTTGGTATGTACTAAGAAATTTAATAATAATAAATTGCGAGCATTTGCAACTCTCTAACATAAGGAAGCCTAAACCCAACTTCCGCAAATTCATGAATTTGCGTGTAAAGCCTTCCAATTTTTCCAACTATCCAAACCTTGAAAATGCATTGGCCTTGAACAATTCAATGCATTTTAGCCGGAATTTATCGGGAAGGACAGTTGAGATGATTAAACCTCGGATAGTTTTCGACAAAAGGACAAATGACGTGGACGCTTCGTTTTCGGGCCGTACTTGTTTCGATGACCGAACGATAAGCGGCTGACGTGGACGCAATGATGTGAAATTGAAGGCAGTGAGTCAATTTTTTAGAAAATAAAAAAATATTTTTTTCATAATAATACTCTTATTTTTAGAATGGAAATAAAACATGTTAGATAAATAAGTAATTGATAACTACGTAAATTTGGGAAAAAAAATAAATGCAGATATGAAGTGACATGGTTGAGATTTCAAAAAATATGCGTGGTTAATTACCCACTAATTAGTATTCCGAATTACTAAAAATATAAATTTGAGACAAGACATTGTTATAATCCGACTTCATACTTAAATTACTATAAATATAAATTTATTTATTTATTCTTAATTTGTATAAACTTATGAAATATCGTACATAATTATACGATAAAATATTAGCCAGATACTTAAAAGTTGTCATAGAACAGGGTACGTACAGTAGATAAGACCAGAAAACGACAGGTGTAATCATAATATCCATTTGGGGCAAGACACAAAAACGGTGGAAATTAATGGACCAGCAAATTCTGTAGTAACGCGTATGTTTCTTCCCCAGTTCTTACCTAAAGGGTGCAGCTCAAAAGGGAGAGAAAGCTGGCCCTACTTTTTCAAATAGCTATGCACTTGTGGCGACCAGACGCCGAGAATCTTTACCCTATAAAAATTTACATATATGTTTGCCTGATGGACCTGGTATTTTCTGTAATTTTTTTTATTGGTAACAGTATAATTTAAATAGAGATAAATATAATAAATTAATCTCTTTGACTTATGCTATTCAAAAGTAAATCTTTATCTGATTACATTACATTTAGGTAATAAATCGAACCCGCAAAAACGCAAAGTAAAATATGAAAATCTACGTAAGATTTTGAAGGGACTTGAAGGTGGTTCCGGATCTGAAAAGGAATTTAGATTTGGTTGAATGTAAACATACAGCTTATTTTCAAGCCTTCTGGCATACGTGTGGGGGCAACGTTGCTTGCCGTTTGCTTCTGTGTACTTCCATTTACGGAAAAATTCAGCTGAGTTTAAGACCACCGCAAGTACCTAGTCTGACCAAATCAATTCCAATATTCTCTTCAAAACGGGGTAAGTTTTCACGCAAACGAAGACAAAAAGAGAGCGGAAAAGGAGAGGCTTCAAAAAAACGAAAGCAAGTTGACCATTTTTGAAGAGCACCTAGCTAGGGTGGTACGAGCAGCACCAGATTAGTAGTCTGTATCAAACTTCAGCGTCTCGTTTAGTGGTTTTTGGAATTTTCCCTTGTTGGAGGAGCTTAACTCTGCTAGTGATAGGATTTAACCAGGGTTACTATCCACCAGGGTTGAACTCGGGTTAAGCGAGGCCGCTGAAGCCTTTAAAAGGGCACACCCTTATGCTCCATTCTCCCATCATCTTCTCGTTTGCCTTTCTCAAACAATCACTTCACTTTGATGGTCACAACCCTCTCGTTATATTTCTTTTACCTGTAGCCCTTTCGCTTTTCCTTCTTCATCTTCGTTTCGGGCTCTCAATCCTGGTTGAGTCTCTATCTTTAGCTATTCCTTTATTTCTCCTTTTGGCTGTTCCTTAATATCAGTCGTAGTTTTCATCATTCTCTTGATAAGTTTGTGTTGCATGGCTGTCTTATTATCCGCTAGACTGTCCTTTTGATCTTCAGCCATGCTATACTGCTAGATTCATAACAAATTTGAGAATCAAATAGTAGATAAATGCCTAAGCTATTTTCATGGGAAAGTCTGGAACTTTTTATTTTGTTGGATCCGATGAATCCGACAAATTGTTATGTTAGATATACATGTTGACGGAAACAACTAATATATGGTGCTGAACTGCTGTTTTTTCTTCTTCCCTATTTTCGTGCAGAGGAGAAAGATGGCAGCCAACGGAAACGCTAACGGAGAGTTCAGCTTCGGGACCGGTACAGCACGGAACGGGCTGACGAAGATCCAGACGCACAAGAAGGAGAACGGGATCTGCCACGACGACAGCGGGCCTCCAGTTAAGGCTCACACCATCGACGAGCTACACTCTCTCCAGAAGAAGAAGTCCGCACCCACCACTCCCATTAAGGGGGACCAGGGTGCCTTCGCCCCTATCTCTGAAGAAGAGCGCCACCAACAGCAGCTCCAGTCCATCAGGTTATATAGTCACCTGGATGCATTGTATTAGTTTTGTCACAACTCAACTACCGAAATTGAAGGGCTATAAAGAGCTAAATAGTATTAAAGAACGATGGCAGGAAAACGTGAACACAGAATCGTGGCGAAGGGGTGACGGGGTTACTTTAGCCAAAGAAAAACGCAAAAAGGGAGTGGGACCCAACTACTGGACCCAGCCCTTGATTTCCTTTTGACTCGGAACAGTACAATGATCGGGTGGTGCAGAGTCCATGGTATCATGGAAGGTGGGCCCCTATGTGTTGGTTGATGTGCCACCCTTAGAAACGACACGTTTCCAGATACCAGATGCAGTATATTAAAAAGTCTTGGCAGGCTTGCTTCGTCTACCAGAATCTATCTTAATTTTACGTGAAATCACTAAAATATCCCTCTAGTGTGGGCCAGCCATGAGGCCCTGTGATAACTTGGGAATATGTTTTTCCTCACAGGCTCACAGACCGGAAAAAGAATTTTTTTTTAAAGAAATTTCCGGGAAGAAAGAAGACCTTGTGGGCTTGCATGTACTGAATCAAACTTGCTTTGTTTTCCTAACGTTGCGTATTTTCTGTTGACCCAAACAGTGCATCGCTTGCGTCTCTGACGAGAGAAACTGGACCCAAGTTGGTGAAAGGAGACCCAGCCCGGAAGGCAGAGACCCCAAAGCACGTGCCGCACCACCATTTCACACCGACCTTCAACGTCAGTGACAGTGCCCTGAAGTTCACACATGTCCTCTACAACCTCTCTCCTGGAGGTACATGTCAAGTTTCTCTTATATTACGCATCTTGTGATGGATATGTTAACATGTTTGAGGTGGTGGTTGGTTTTCCGTGACTTCGGTATGTATATGGTCGAGATTATGGTAGTTTACTATATTGACAAACTTGTCTCTGGAAATTGGGTTTGGTGCAGAGCTTTATGAGCAGGCAATTAAGTTTGAGAAAGGGTCGTTCATCACATCGACCGGCGCCTTAGCAACCCTTTCTGGAGCCAAGACTGGTCGATCTCCCAGAGACAAGCGCGTTGTCAGGGATGAGACAACTGAGGATGACCTTTGGTGGGGAAAGTGAGTGCCCCGTGGTCATTTCGACTATGTCTGCCATTATGCGTACCCTTGAGCTTTTCTCTTCTTGTAACTGTAGTATGCTTACCTGCTGTGTCGATGACAGGGGTTCACCTAACATTGAAATGGACGAGCAAACTTTCCTGGTGAACAGAGAAAGAGCTGTCGATTACTTGAATTCTTTGGACAAGGTTATATTCTCATCTTTCATCATCCAACCGCAAATTATAACTGGCTTTTTATCTTCTGTTATTGGTGAAGCAAGATAGATTAGATTGCAGGCTCTTATTTGTATTATTTATTTATATTTTGCTTCTGGGGTATAGCTTTAATTAGTGTTAAGCCACTACGACTTTCACGCCCTTTCTGACTAAAGAGGAGAAAAAGGAGGAAACATTCCCAAATGGGGGAATAAAAAATACAAAAGAATAAGAGGAAAATTGTCAGTATTTAATATTTACATTTTAGGTATGGTGATGTTGGTGGTAGTATCTTTGTTGCCTTTTTTGGGATAAAATATAAAATGCTTCAAATATCTCTAAATTTTAAAACTCATCTCAAATTAGTCCTGAACTTTAAAATTTTTTACTTTTTTTATTTTTTTTTCCAGTTGACTGAACAAGCACTCCAATGAAAAAGGAAACCAATTAAGAAAAGATCCACTGGGGGACTTAAGAAAACTCAATTGTAGCCCGAAAAGAATTAATTTATTTGTACGCTTTTTATTGATTTTCCGTGGTGTAATTATTTTTATGAAACTTGTGTCTTATTCAACCCCTCCTATTCAGCAAACTGTATGCCAGAGAATAATGAAGGACGTATATTGTTGTATATAGAATAATTGGATGAATTGGTCCACTAGGCCATTCAGCTATTAATAAGCATGCCTGACTCATCTATGGGTATCGTGTTCCTCTGTGCCCTGTAGTGTAAACAGAGTTATCTTTTAAGTGTTTTGATTTTGTAAACATGAACAGAGTAGGCAGTAAAGTATTTGACTTTCTGGGTTGCTAACTAAAGGGAAAATATAGTTGAGAAGAAAAGGATTAATATAATTTTTAATCATTCTCTCAAGTTTGGAGGTTGACGATGTTTGACAAAGGTATGGAATTCATTAATTTTCAGGTCTTTGTCAATGATCAGTTCTTGAACTGGGATCCAGAGAATAGAATCAAAGTCCGGATTGTCTCTGCCAGAGCCTACCATTCCTTGTTCATGCACAACATGTAAGTAGAACATATGTTTACTTAACAATTACAGTACTTGTTGTTTCTTTGTAGTTCCTTCGAAGAGATCTAAGCCATCCAGATAAGTCTCCTTAAACGTTGAAACTATCCTCATTTATCCTATATCGAGTAATTATGATCCCTAGCAATGGAGGAATCTCGATGAATGTAATAGTGTCTATTAGCTTAGTGTACAATTGGATAACTGGGTGGGTGGCAGGTGCATCCGACCCACTCCTGAAGAGCTGGAGAATTTCGGTACTCCGGACTTCACTATATACAATGCTGGCCAGTTCCCATGTAATCGTTACACGCACTACATGACATCCTCTACTAGCATAGATCTTAATCTTGGTAGAAGGGAAATGGTCATCCTCGGCACCCAGTACGCCGGGGAAATGAAGAAGGGTCTGTTCAGTGTTATGCATTTTCTCATGCCTAAGCGTCAAATCCTCTCCTTACACTCTGGCTGCAATATGGGGAAAGATGGAGATGTTGCCCTCTTCTTTGGATTGTCAGGTATAGTATCATCGGAGCAGGGCATGATGTGGCTCCAAATGCTGCTATAATATGTGCCTTCTAACTCTTATCTCACCGTCCTTGGGACCTTATTATTATAACTGTTATGAGATGAGATTTGGCATGTGCCCCTTATTTATCCTTTTTCTTATTGTCATTCATGAGTTTTGTTCTCTAATGTCCCTATACTAGGTACTGGAAAGACGACGTTATCTACTGACCACAATAGGTATTTGATTGGAGATGATGAACACTGTTGGAGCGACAATGGTGTGTCAAATATTGAAGGGGGTTGCTATGCCAAGTGCATTGATCTGTCGAGGGAGAAGGAGCCTGACATATGGAATGCCATTAAATTTGGGACTGGTAGGAGATAGTTAATGATGATCATTTTGATTGCAATCACTAGTTTATCCTCAAGGTTGTTTTGTCGGGTTTGTCTTCATTGGAATAACCAAACGTTTGTCAATGACAGTGTTGGAGAATGTGGTGTTTGATGAGCACACCAGGGAGGTCGATTATTCTGCCAAATCTGTCACAGGTAAGCTTTCAATTAGTAAAGCCAAAGAACAGCTCATTTGATCATATTTTCACCATCACTTCATATATTTATTAATGTTTCTTACATATGATTGGTTAAATTGTACCGCTTTTTCGTGAGTTTGTTTTTCTTGTTGAAACAGAGAACACGCGTGCATCTTACCCTATTGAGTACATCCCCAATGCGAAGATACCATGCGTAGGTCCCCATCCAAAGAATGTCATACTTTTGGCATGTGATGCCTTTGGTGTGCTCCCACCAGTGAGCAAACTGAGCTTGGCACAGACTATGTACCATTTCATCAGTGGCTATACTGCTCTGGTAAATGCCTCATGGCTGAAATACCTTTCCAGTTTCAATTTAGTGTTTTAGTAATAAAGGGGGTTCCAATAACATTACTATCAAAGTTTCAGTTTCTAGTTTCTACTCCCTTTAAGTAAGCAACATTTGAAAAATTGGACGTCAAAAGATTAACTGGGCTACTTCAGCCTACTTGTTGATTTGCGACTGAATCTCCCAATGTAAATTTTAGGTGGCAGGCACAGAAGAAGGTGTGAAAGAGCCCCAGGCAACATTCTCAGCTTGCTTTGGTGCTGCATTTATCATGTTGCACCCTACCAAGTACGCGGCCATGCTGGCTGAGAAGATGCAGAAGCAGGGTGCCACAGGATGGCTTGTCAACACTGGCTGGTCTGGTGGAAGGTATGGATAGAACATAATTGTATATTGAGCGCATCTCAGTAAAATTACACCGCTGGTTCACTTTCAAGACAAAACTGATACTATTTTTCCTTCTCGACCCCCTTCAGGTATGGTTCAGGGAGCCGCATTAAGTTTCCATACACCAGGAAAATCATTGATGCCATCCACTCTGGCAGCCTCCTGACAGCAAATTACAAAAGGACTGAGGTGTTCGGCCTCAATATCCCCACAGAGGTCGAGGCAGTGCCTTCTGAAATCCTGGATCCAGTGAACACTGTAAGCTGGCCTTCTACCTCTTACTATCGTTTGGCAATTTTCTGTCTTCAGGCGATTTCCATTTTCAGTGACCTGATACATCTGATTTTGGGTTGCAGTGGTCAGACAAGAAGGCTTACCAAGATACCCTGTTGAAGCTGGGCGGCCTGTTCAAGAAGAACTTTGAGACATTCACTAACTACAAGATTGGCAAGGACAACAAGCTGACTGAGGAGATCCTTGCAGCTGGTCCAAACTTCTAATGCTCTGAGAAAAATATGAAGACTGAAAAGACAAAAATAAACTATAAACTATGTTGGGGAAATGGTGCTTGATAGAAAGAAGAATTGGTCAGGTTGAGATGCAACACGAGGTTCAATTGATGTAGGTGTAAAATGGTTCTTAAGTTTATTAAGAACTGGTATATGTACGATTTGGTTGTGTAAGCTCATTCAGACTCTTATGATGTTTAGATGAAGGAAGGTTGATCCTTTTTGTTCCATCGTTGGTGTAATCCTTGTTATAAAAGTTCCCTGGTTCTCAATATTTCTACTCGACTCGAGCCTTCATTTTAAATCCACCTTAATTTGCTGCCATTTAAGGCTAGAATTTGGCAGTCAATATATCGAACTTCTCTGGCATGTAAGACTTCTTATCTGGCAAGGAAGACTTTGTTAATTGTTAATTTCTTCAAGTTTGAAGTACCATTTGTGCAAATAAGAATTCCCTTTGTATATTTTGTGCAACAACTCTTCCTCTAAGAAAGAAAAGGATCTCAAGATCACGAACTGGGATTAGTTTGTCTATGAAGAGCAGATCTAATTATATTAGTATCTATAATTAATTTTTTCTGTGTAATACTAATCTATAGAGCTTCATTGGTAAGTGCTACAAGATCTCGTACATTAAAACGAATGATTATGGACCCAAATCCGTTAATATGAAACGTTTTCTTTTCCAAGTGAAATTCTTATATGAAAAAGTGATTTCGAGGGTTCAAAATATTATCTTCTTAGAATTATGATAACTAAGTTTTCCTTCTTACCCAATAAACACAAAAGTGTACTCCAACGGATATTTATGTTTATTTACGAGTTGGATAGATATGTTCTGAACTTGTTCAAGTTCAACGCAGACTTTTATTTACGCTGAATAGATATGTTCTGAGCTTGTTCAACGCAGACTTTTCTTGCTAGGATCTTTTGCTTATTTTTGGGGGCCAGCACGTTCAGGTCAGCTCAGCAGTGGCATTGAATAAAGAACAGCACCAGTTCAATGATTTAAGAATACTAGATAAGATTATTTAAACTAATAACAATGGCACATGAACACGGAGCCGTGTCCTTGTGTTGTTTACTATAAGCTACTTTGATTTTCTTTTGCAATGTTTAATCACAAAGTCGTCGCTCTCACAGAGTAGTTGAGGCTCACCATAGCTCATGAACTTGGTGATGATCACGAAGATATCTGCATATATTCTCCACGCCAACAAATGGAAATAGAATATAAAATATGCGTACCTGTTAAGTACGGGAATGTCCTGTTTAGAGTGTTGGACGTTATTACTCGTTGTCAACTATCTGCGTTCGTCTGTCTGGCGTACCGTTTCTGAAAAAAAAAGCGCAAACTACTGATGGTAGCGTATATCACCATCCTTGCTATTTCTATAGTATTAAAATTCTTGGTTTTGTGTACGGCTCAATAAGTGCAGAGATTTTATATCCTTGACAATCTATTGAGGTCTGTTGACTTTTATTGTACTATTATATATACACACACACATATATCCTCGGGGGTAAAAAGAGACGTGAAACAGATAGCGCCATGGCTTGGGATTTCATTGGACAGCTGCCACTTACAATGGTAGAAGATGTCGATCATTAGTTACAATCAACTTGATGGACAGCAGAGTCTCTTTGGAGATTGGGAGTGCCTGTGGATGCCTCATTTTGACTCCAATTACAGCTCTCTTTCGACACATCTAGGTTCCTCCTAAAGTATTTCCCAACGCTGAGGCTCCCTCCTAACTCTTTTGCTCCAGAAAAAAAAAAATATTGATGACTGGAACGTATTAATAGATAGGAGTCATCTCTCTGTTTTGACTTTGTTCTTGGTTATCCATTTGAGAGGCATCATTTTCTGATTCCATGCAAATGTTAAAGATTAAAATAATGTTGACACCTAGTACTTCCATTGCGAAAACCGGGAATTGAACTATCACCACCCTTTTGCAGTCTGGATATTTTGAAATTCATAGCTTTTGTAGATTAAGATCATTTGAGTACGATCCCAAGTTATTCAAGAAACAAGCAAAAAAGTCATCAGCCTCGACAGCAACGAACCACTATTTTTCAAATTTAATACAGACCTCTTTTTTTCAAGCTTGCGATCTACAAAAGAATCCGTAATGAAATGGGAAATAAGGCTGTTGCTCAAACGCACAACGCACATATAACCCATAGTACACAACTGAGTTCAATTTTGTTAGATGAATTAGACATCTGATTACTAATCGATTAATGAATAAGTTGGCACTCAGAAGCCAGAAGTCTGTGATTGTCAAGGGATAAGTTTCCGAGCTTGATGCATTATTCCATCATTTACAAAGGGGCGCAAAGACCACATCATGCAGTAGCTCTCTAATTCCACTGCTGACGTCTTGAAATTGAGAGCAGAAACAATTTTTTCCTGCAACACGGTACAGCATATATATTCAAATGTCGAAAACCCCAAAGGATATCTGTCTGTACTGCTCATCCTGACTGGGCAAATGACATGGAGGTAGTGAGATCATTACCTGCATTATATAGTCTTGCTTAACCATATTGTAAATTATCCCCATCAAGGCAGCATAATCAGTTGTTACTTCAGGGTTTTGAAATTGAGATGACGCCTCTTCCTTCTCAAGAAGAACAAGTGTTGGCACACAGGTTTAAATCATAACATACAAATAGCGCTTTAAGTCAATATACGATAGAGAGATCAGTCTGCCATACGTACAACTCTGCCTTTTGATCTAAAGGCTACAAACTTTTTTTTTTGATAAGTAACCAATCTTATTAGAATAAGCGAGAGCATTACAAAGGGCTATACCGATATCACTTAGTCTAAACAAGCCAAAAAACTAAGAAAATCAACCAGATCAACAAAAGGACAGTCAATCACAGCATTAGCCCAACTAAACAGGGAAAGTAACAAACTTTCTTTCAACTTCGCCAAAGGCAAGGAACAAGCCTCAAAACATCTACTATTACGTTCCTTCCAAATACACCACCAAATGCACAAGGGAATCATTCTCCAAATAGTCTTGGCAATCGGATTCTTGAACCTCATATTCCAACTCCACAGCACTCCCAACACCTTCTCCGGTATAACCCAATGGAAATTTGTAATGCCAAACACATGGTTTCATAGCCCTCGCGAGAAAGGACAATGGAGGAGCACGTGGTCAACCGACTCCCCATCCGCACGACACAGGCAGCACCAATCAGCAATATAGATACATTTCCTTCGAAGATTATCCGACGTGAGAATTTTCCCATGCATGGCCTCCCACACAAAGAACGAAATCTTCAAAGGGCACTTTGACCTCCACACTCCTTTCCAAGGCACAGGAAAACTACTCCTACTAGAAAGGGAAGAGTACATAGTCTTAACCGAAAATACACCACTTGTGGAACAAGTCCAAGACATCATATCGTCCTCCCCCGTCCTAATCACCGATCCATACAACAAGGAGAAAAAATCGGAGAATTCTGCCAACTCCCAATCATTAGCAGCCCGAACAAAGGAAACATTCCAAACAATACGACCATCATTCACCATCATACAATCCGCCACCGTAGCCTCCTAATTTCAAGCCAGAGAATAAACCACAGGGAAAGCCAGAGACAAAGGAAGATCACCACACCAAACATCATGCCAAAAATTAACCCTAACACCACTCCCCACCACAAACCTAATATGTTTGTTGAAGACTTCCCACCCTTTGCAAATATATCTCCAAAGGCTAGCTCCATAGGGCCCCCGGACAGAACGAGATCTCTAATCACCCATACAAGTCCCATACTTTGTAGCAATGACAATCCTCCAAAACCTATCCCTCTCATGAGCATAACGCCACAACCACTTACTCAATAGAGCCCTATTGAACATGGTAAAATTGCGGATCCCCAAATCCCCATCATGGAGGGGAGAACACACTCGTTCCCACTTCACAAGGTGGAACTTATGCACATTCTCATCACTCCCCCAAAGGAAATTTCTCTGAATCTTTTCCAACCTATTAGCCACTGCAACCGGGATCGGGAATAAGGAAAGGAAGTAAGTCGGAAGGCATGAAAGAGTAGATTTTATTAGAGTAAGCCTACCACCCTTAGAGAGAT
Source organism: Myrica gale (assembly GCA_963930655.1). Lineage (NCBI taxonomy): Eukaryota > Viridiplantae > Streptophyta > Magnoliopsida > Fagales > Myricaceae > Myrica > Myrica gale. The sequence goes on along the minus strand of OZ005614.1, from coordinate 22,808,687 downwards.
ACATCCTCTTCCAACCCGCTAGCCTTCTCTCCATTCGTTCGATTATCTCATCCCAAATGTGTAGACATTTAAAGCTCGCCCCCAGCGGAAGGCCTAAATACCTCAAAGGAAGCGAGGACACTCCACACTCCAAAAGACCCGCCAATTCCTGAACATGGTCAACCCTACCAATGGGAGTAACCTCGGACTTCGCCAAATTAATTCGAAGGCTCGATACAGCCTCAAAACACAAAAGAAGGCATCTGAGACTTCTGAATTGACTCGCGTCCGCACCGCACAACACCAAAGTATCATCCGCGAAGAGTAAATGAGAAACACACACACTACCCCCCGATCCACCGCCCACCATGAACCCCTCTAATCTGCCATGCTCAATCACTCTCCCCAACATACGGCTAAAAGCTTCCATGACAATCACAAACAACAGGGGAGAGAGGGGATCCCCTTGCCTTAATCCACGGGAACTACCGAAAAATCCTTCCGGGCATCCATTCACAATTACTGAAAACCGCACCGTCGAGATGCAGAAAGAGATCCACCGACACCACTTTTCATTGAAGCCACATCTGCGAAGAAGGTACAAAAGGAACTTCCAATTTACATGATCATATGCTTTCTGGACATCCAACTTACATAGCATACCCGGGACTCCAGATCTCAACCTCGAATCGATGCATTCATTTGCAATGAGCACCGAGTCCAGAATCTGTCTTCCACTGACAAAAGCGCACTGAGAGGGTGAAATAATCTTGTCAAGCACAAGCTTCAGCCTATTAGCCAACACCTTGGCTAAGATCTTATAAACTCCCCCCACCAAACTAATCGGTCGAAAGTCTTTAAGAGCCACTGCCCCCGGTTTCTTAGGAATGAGGACAAGAAAAGAAGAGTTCAGGCTCCGAACAAACCTCTCATCCCTAGCAAACTCATTAAACATCTCCATAACCTCCATCTTAATAAACCCCCAACAAGCTTGATAGAAGGCCAAAGAGAAACCATCCGGACCTGGAGCCTTGTCTCCATTTAGGCTATGAACCACTTTAGTCACCTCCTCCACATCAAAAGGCCTCTCAATCCATTCCGTGTCATCCTCTGAAATACTCGCAAACTCCAACCCATCTAAAGTGGGATGCCAAACACAAGGCTCCTCATATAAACAAGAGTAGAAATCAACGATCTCCATAGAAATTCTCCCTAGATCGTCCACAACATCTCCCTCCACCTTCAATCTCGAAATCAAGTTCGTCCTCCTATTCGAATTTGCCACAAGAACTTAGTGCACCGATCACCCTCTTTAAACCAAAGAGCCCTAGACTTCTGCCTCCAACATGTTTCCTCCATGGAAATCAAATTTTCCAACTCCCTAGAAACCTCCAACCGCCTATCCCTACCCGCATCATCAATAATGCCCCCCTCATCCAAACCATCTAGATATTCGAGCTCAACCAAGAGATTAGTCTTCTTAACACCTAAATCACCAAACACATCTCGATTCCACACCCTAAGGTTATTCTTCAAGGCCTTCAATTTCGAAAAAAGAACAAAGCTTGGGGATCCACTAAAATGGAAACCCTCCCACCACTCCTTAATCAAGTCCACAAACCCAACCACTTTAAGTCACATATTTTCAAAACGGAATGGCTTCCTGGAGCCCCCAAAGCTGCTACTTTCCAACAAGAGCGGGAAATGGTCCGAAAACATACGAGGCAATCTTTTTCTGGACAAGCTCCTGGTACAAAGACTCCCAATCCGGACTAACAAGAAAACGGTCAATCCTAGACCAAGAGTGAGACGAACCACCGTTCGACCAAGTGTACAAACCTCCAACCAACTCTAGATCCATGAGCCCAAGGTCATAAATAAAATCTGAAAACTCCACCATAGCATTCCGACAACCCCCACCCCCCAAACGCTCACTTGGAAAGCGCGTCACGTTGAAGTCACCTCCAATGCACCAAGGGAGATTCCACCAACTCTGAATTCCCACCAATTCATCCCACAACACTCTCCGACTACAAGCATCGTTGGGACCATATACACCGGAGAAAAGCCACTGAACACCATCCTCGACATTCCTAAAAATCATAGATAAAGAATAGGAGCCAACACAAGATTCAACCAGCTCCAAAACACGAGAGTCCCAAAGACACAAAATACCACCCGACGCACCATCAGCCCCCAAACTGCACCATTTGACATGAGATCCCCCCCACAAATGTCGAACCAAAGTCCGAGACACTTCAGCAATCTTAGTTTCCTGAAGACAAACTAAATCCCCTTTCCACCTTTTCAGCAAATTGCCAACATTCAAACATTTCCTCCTATTATTCAGACCCCTCACATTCCAACTTATTATACGAGGCTTCATAAAGAATTAACCATAGCCCTTCCCACCTTCTTGTGCCTTCGAGAACCAGAAACACTCTCATCATAGTTCACCGAGCACTCCAAAGCTTTTAACTCTCTAATCAGCTTACTACCAGATTTGCCCGAAGACCTGCAGCCCCTAACCCTTTCCATCTCCAAGGCAGCAAACAATTTCATTAATTCGGATTCATACCCATCACACGAGACCCCCACCAAATGCCTAAAAGACTTGACCATATCCAAAACCCACTGCGATGGTTCAACCGAACCTTCCCCCTCAACCTTATTCACCACAGGGTACAACACTCTCAAAGGTTCAGCACACACCTCACTAACCCCTGCCTGGCAACTGATCATAACCCCTTCGGAAGGCAGACCCAATTCTGACCCATCAAGACACAACAAGCTAAGAGGGAGAGAAGACTACCTCGGGAGGGGGAGAAAAACCCACAGCCAACTCCATCGCTGGCTGTCTCCTACCGACGCCCAGCTCAATCCCGGAGATAGTCCCAAGCTCCCGATCCTCCGAAAGAGCACAAGACAAACTTTCGGTGGACCCATGCGACTCCGTTGGGACCCCACAACCTTCACAATTCAGATTGGAAGCTTCATGAAGTTCGGAGACCACCAAAGTCTTGGCCGGCGCCGAAACTGCCAGATTAGCAGCAACCAAATCATATTCGGCATGAGTATGCCCGACAAGGTCCATCCCAGGCAACGAAGCAGCAACGCCATACTCCTCGGTGAACCCTTGCTTGTCCTGCGTCAACTTACTGCCACCAACGTCCAAATCGGCAGTGCAATGAGGCTCGGGGAATCCCAATGAGTTTAACGGCAACAGATCTTCGATATCGGCATCACCCATGCGATTCTCGGCAAAGAGAGGCCCGGCATCACCCGGCCCTTCTAAATCCTCCGGACCATGCGAGTCCATTTGCATAACTGAAGCAGGCCTGTGGGCCTTCAAAATAAAACCACAAACGGAGCAATTAAAAACGTGGGCCTCGGGTCGATGAGCCTCACCCACATCCCTCTTCCGGACCAGCTCGATGATTCCATCCAGCTCAGATTTGAGCTTCATTAATTGCATCCACATAGCCCGTTCTGACCCAGCCGTCTGCGCAGAGGTCCTAGGGGAATAATTAGCTTGGGAACTTACAACCTGCTCAACGTTACGTGCAGTCTTTGCCAAAGAAAATTCATGCGACAACTTAATGCCTATTTTACCCTCATCGCCCTGAGCATGGAAGCTCACGCCCTTCCCAGTCTCCATCGTTGTCATTTTAATGAAGCGACTCGGGCGTTCTTAGCTTAGAAATGTGCAAACTCGAACGGCCGATATGTGGCCCTTGCTGAATTTAGCAATAGACGTAGACAAGTGTTGTGATGATCCCGGAGGGAAAGATGGGTGAAGGGTGGAGATCAGTAGTTGTGATCTAAAGGCTACAAACGAAAGCATTCAGCCAACAAATAGGAGAAAGACAGATAACAGAACAGCTCTGCCAAACTTCACAAATTGAAACTCCTATTTTGCCTTGGCAAAATATTGCTCAAAAGTTCTAGACAAGCTAGTGACCCAAAATACTTTAACCTCCAAAGAATCTTAGACAAGAAATTCTAAATTCAGAGAAATATTTTACCAACATGTTTGCAAATTGATTAGCATGGATATACCTTGTAAGTCATGAGAAAAGGGAAGGTATAACAGCCAGGCTTCGCATGTAGTGGTGGGGTACAGATTATTGATTTCAATCTAAGAGGCACCTTGTCATATTTTTCATTTTCTTAAAGTATATTTTATAGGCTCTAATTTATGTTCTATAAGAGCAGAAGAAATTTCAAGGCTGCAATCATACATTCCATATATTTGAGCCCTATATCAAAAAATGATGGATTACAGAAAGATGACATTTCCAGAACACAATCGTATGGAATAGCAAGAAAAATTCAAAATGCATGTCTGTCCTTGTAATAGAAGAAAGAGAATAACAAACACTAGAGGATGTAGAAAGCATGATATCATCACGCTTTGGACATTAAAAGAAAAAGTTATCTCCTGACTACTAAAAACAAAGAAGAAAACAAGGGACCAGGAGGAAGAGAAGGCTACCTCATCATTATGAGTTGCTTGTTTATTGATCCCATCAACAGAATCTTGACCCAAAATGGGTGATAAAGTACCATTCACATTTTGCATTGCACCCATTACATCCTCCAGGAGGCAGTCAAGGTCATTAAATATGCTTTTTGCTGCAATCCCATTAAAAATTCAAACATAAATCTAAAGCCAAAGATATTCAAGTCGGAACTAGTAAACCTCCAATGTCCAGTAATTTCAAGAGAAAGCACCAAAATAATCACAAATAACTAGAAAAGCTAGGGGAAAAAAAGTTGAGACCAGAAGTTAACAACAATAACATCCAAATTACAACGAAAAGGGGACTTGTCACAATAATCATTATATGCCTGGACAATGAACTTCTGTTGAAGTATGTCAGTAGAAGAGAGGACAAAAGGCGATTTATATGACACACAATGAAAAATATTACTACTGGATCCCAAGATAACATAGCAAATCAGATCATTAGTTGTCTCTTCTTCTTCCCCCCCCCCCCCCCCCCGGATGCAGGTAACTTAACTCCACAGGAATTGAATTTGTGACTTCATCCAACTACCGCATTCATCTTCTTTGGGGAGCTGGGGCCTATTGTGGTGGGGTAGTAGAGGTGCCTTAGACCAGAGGCTATTGGAAATGACAACCCTCTGACAGAACCTTTCTGAAAATGGTTGCAGATATAAGTTAAACCATGAGCCAATCTTACAATGACATTGAGCTACTAAGCACATTTCTCTAGGACGGGTTGCGTATGTACAGTATTCGAACAACAATTCTAGCATTTGATAGATGACTAAAATCTGCCATTGACCAAGAATACATTGCAAACAGTAATGACTATGACAGACGCTGGAAACAGGAAATGAAATCTAGTTCTCACTGTTAAGGAATTCACATTCATACAACCTTTTTGACAAGTTCACTTTGAAAGAATACATATAAGAACAGAAACTGGTATGTTCTGGAAGGAGAAGTTACCTTTACTTAGTGTTCACAGAGTCCAAGATGGCATGTATGCACTTCTGTATGCATAGTTCAACACAAATGAATAATTATTGCGGACAAACCAATAATTTTTATGTGCAAGAAATTCAAAACGTTAAAGGAAACACCAATATCCTAATGACATCTAAAAGAATGAGACATTGCATAAACAAAGAACTTGAACTAGGCACCATATTAGGAGCAAGATAAAATAACAACTGCACTTACACTTGCATATATTATCCACGCCATCGTGAGTTTTAATGCATCCACCTTCAAAATATAATTCAAGTCTCTTTGTTTCATTGGCTTCAAAAAATTTCCCAACGAATTTAGATGTTCTGTCTATCGGATACCGCCGAACATACTCTATGAAAATTTAAGAGTCTAATGTTAGTCTGAATTGTGAAAAGAGACCTCATCATAACACAGGACAACGATAATCAAGGAGAAAAATTTACCCAGCCCTTGCTGAAAACCAACAAGGAACCTGGCTCCCATAGCTACTAGTTCCTCAAACTTCGTAACCCTACATTAAAATATAAGCTTTTACTCCAGCATACATTGGTCGAACAACAATCTAACGCATTTTCCCCTTTTTTTATCTCCCAAATTAACATTCCTTCAGCAAACACTTAGAAAAAGCTATCAGGTGGCTTACCTGGTCAAGAAAGACTTGTATATCTGGTAAAGTTTGTTCTCTAATTCATAATTCAATTTACCTTCTTCAGTATCCATTCCGCAAAAACAAACAATTGTCCAATTCCAATTGTCATCACCTGTTACATGCTCTAAAGATAATAAGAAACATGCTAAAAGCAAACAAGACGCACAGACAGGTGCAAACTTAAGCTGACAAAAATATGAGCTTTCCACCTTTGACATATTGAGTTCTTTGTTAAACCAGGAACGGAGACAGAGATGAGAGAGAGAAGACGCTGAGTTGGAGAGAAGATAAAGAGAACGAGAGAAAGACCTATGCAAGAGGTTTGGGAGAGAAGTTTGCAACAGAGATCGGAGAGAGCCGCCGGAGATGTCGAATCGGTGCAGAGAGGATAGATCTGGGAGTGTCGGACGAAAAAGAAAACAACTCCTTCCGTTTGGCCTGACGTGAAAAGTTAAAATAAGAGTCTCGACTATTTTACTCGATTAAAATTTATACTCGCACGTTAAACACGCGTCTGCAAACCGAGTTTTACTATTTTTTATATTTTATTATAGTATATTGTATGGTAGTATTTTATTGTAAGTTGGTGAAAAATTTTGTGAAATTTTGTTAGCAAACGAACCCTGAGTCTTGCTCCAATTGCTTAAAAATAAATAAACAAAATACACCAATGACGAAAAGAGAGAGTAAGAAAAAATTATCACAAAAATTTACGTAATTTGACAGAATGCTTACATGTCACTATATAAAGTATTTATATGCAAATTTTAGATATGCTAAAAATAAAAAACAAATTCTTAATTTATCCCATACATTAAATACTTGGCTTTACACGTGGCACTAGAGAGCCCGATATACGTTCTATAAAGGGCATCTGATGCCTTAAGCTGGATATGGGATATCTACTCATGATTGCAACGAATGAATCCCTGATCTACAATGGAATATATACCTAAGTTAGGATGTGATGTTTTTCAGGTGGGTTTCATCTTCACAGAAGCTTTTGATATTGATAAGGGGAACTTGAAGGCAATTGTTCGCACTACAAGAAATTTGGCCTTTAGCTACCGCGCTCTTATCTACGAATCAAATCTGGTGGCAAAAAGGTAATCTAGAGTGACGAAAAAAAACATATCGTCGCTTAAAGTACTTTTGCGATGAAGTTTTTAGCAACCAACGTAATGTGGTCGACAATAATATTAACAATTATTAACGACGAAAGTTGTTGTCACAACAGCAAAAATTGCCGACAAGAAAACCAATCGTCGAAAATGTAGCCTTCTATAGTGACGAAAAAATCAAGTGGGTCGTGGTTGCGCGCCAGTAAGGGTAAAAAAATTTGAAGAAGGGATAAAGCGGGAGACAACTCCCTCGAATTTTAGCGTATCCAAATCTGAAAACAGAGCGGCAGAGTACTGGAGACAAAAGATCTCCTGAAAACTCAAATTAAGTTTGGGCAAAATCTCTGAATGGCACCAGTGTAATTTGGGGGAGAGATGTGTTTGCAGATGGTGTCGACAGCCTTCCACATCCAGTCTCAACAACAAATACGCGAGTAAGATTGAATGCCGAGTTTCAAAAATTTTTGAGTTTTCCTATTTTATTTTTTCGATTTCTTTAGTGTTTATTGTACAGCGTACAACCTATTACCGTTAGTCTCCATAATGCCTGAGATGGCTGTGACTTTTTCATTGGAGGACTAACTGTTATCGATGAAGAATCGTGGTACTGCTGAGAGTGGAAATGAAGCAAAACGGGCACGGAGAAGCCGAGTGGCGTCAATTTCTGATACGGACCATATACAATGTCATGTAGGTGTTCACTTTATAGCTCTGTTCCTTTCTTTTTTTGCTTCCCTTTTTCCAGCTATTTCCATGGAAGTTTTGACTTGATGGGAAAGACAAATGTAGAAAGGAACAAAAATGCAGGAATTGATACTAGCTTCAAAACTTTACTAGCTTTTGTGCTCGATACTTCATTTACTGTGGTGATTGATGCACTTACTCTATTGATGCAACCGTACCACTCTGTCCATTTTGATATGCTTTGTCACAACAAATAATTTATTCTTGGAGTGTTTTTGCATTGCATGATACATGTATGAAACCTTATTGGGCCTTATAGGTTTTCCCTAAACAAGAAAGGGTTATATTTGTATAGGAGGTTCTGTTGCGCGTCCTTAAGAATTGACTTGGGATTTTTCTTTACTTTGAAGCTCCCTAGTGCAACATTTGTCTGTTGAATTTGAGGAGGTTTATGAAGTCCTAACTATGTTATACCCCATTTTGACAACTTCTGTACTCAATAGGACACCAATTCATTGTTACCAATGGAAATGGTTGAACATCTTAGGAAGGGCATCGGAGCTCGAGGACAGGTTTTTTCTGTAATTTATATTTACTTTTCTTTGGTTAGAAAGAAGTGTCTCTCAACATACTATTCATAATTCATACGGTTTTCTTTGGACCTGACAGCCTACAGATTTGCATATGTAGGGACATTTCTATTTCTTAAGTTGAAATATTCATATGCAGATAGTGCATATTGAAGATGTTGGTGGTAGGAAAGCTACTTATGTGGAAATCCCAAATCAACTATCAGAAAACATGAAGTCTGCACTTAAATCTGTGGGAGTTACAAAATTGTAGAATCACCAGGCATGGATGTTTTTGTCCTTCTGATAGCCTACATTTTTTTCTGAATGCATATAATCCTTTTTGGTATCCCATAGGCAGAATCTATACAAGCCTCCCTTTCTGGGAAGAATGTCGTGGTGGCAACAATGGCATCCAGTGGGCAATATTTTTGCTATAATCTGACAGTGCTAGTTTTATCCCAGAATTTGTTGTCATGTGCACTTTACTTATTTCCGACAAAGGTTTGTTGCAATCAATCTGTCTTAGACTTCTATATCCTGTGGTATAACCCATCATCTTGGTTTTACTTCTAGGTGGTAATTAGATGATCAGGACATTTCTTGAATACATGCCTTAGCTCAAGATCAGCTTAGAGCTTTGTTAGATATGACAAAAAGATTTGATGCGACCTTAAATATTGGTATATACGATGGTGACACTTCTCAGAAGGACAGGACGCGGTTGCGTGATAATGCTAGGCTGGTAATTTAGTAAATTATGCTTGGCTAATCACTTTCTCATTTTTCTGCTATTATATTGATATAACTTATGTTCTGTCTTAAGTGGCTACTTTGAGAATTTGGTGGAGTTTGTTTCGTTGATTAGTATATGCATCATTGCTTGTTCTTGGGTCTTTATTTTCATTTTTTTTTCTTCTGATAAGCATATTGTTGGTGATCATGGGGAATCATGTATATTCCTATTAGTTAGGTTTGTGATCATTGATGAAGCTCATTCATATAAGGGAGCATTTGGATGTCATACTGCTCTTATAATAAGGAGACTTCGCCAACTCTGTTCACATGGTAAGTTTTTCAATAGAGTTTGCAACAGCTAAAGAACTTTACATAAACTCCATGTTCCTTGCCTGGTTCTAATCCCTTGAAATATGTTATCGGGATTGATCATCATTTTGTTGTAGGGATTGCTATGAATGCTCAGGCAACCCTTCCTCTGCCTTATGCTTCTCCAGTTTCACAATCAACCTCTCCTTCTCCTTCGTACCCATACGAAGTAAAGTGGCAAAGTCAAAAGACTTAGAGTGGGGTAGGCTTGCCCCGACGTAAAGGGAGGAGGTTGGAAACTGTTTCAATTGTAGTACTTGGCTGGTCAGGATTTAAAACCAAATGTGGCACATGATCGATCTGGTGATTCAGAGCTCATTTGTGTGTTGTTGTAATTCTATGGATTCTCTTGAATAACCAAATGTCATTGTATTTCTTTTAGAACTGTAGTGCACACTAGGTGCTTGAAAAAATTCTTGTAAACGTAGGAACTCTGTAACACAACAAGTGTATTGCAATATTTTTTTCAATAAGACAAGATTTAACTCATCGTCATTTCTATTGAGACAAGATTAAACCATTACCAAATCACGACGAGGACATCTCGCGGTGGAGTATGTCCATTACCCACGACATACACAGGTTAGAACGCGGAGGCATCCTTGACAAGATATACTGCGTCGGCAGTGATGGTCAACATCCTTGACCACCTTTAAGTCGTCGACGAGTGAGCAACGACGACCAGCCCGTCCTAATTGCATGACCCTTCACCAACGGATGCTCTGATCTTCTTCCAACGGGATTTCCCGTCGACGTAGCAACCAATTGCCGACGGAACAAAACGGTGGTCATGGCAGACCAACAGGGACGCGGCAACCTCGACCGAGCTTCGACGACTGAAAGTCGTGGTTGAAGAGCATCTCCGACGACTTTTGCCATTTGTATCTACGGAAGCCGTCGTCGAGGGAGACCGAAATTCCTGTAGTGTCGGAATGCAACCAGTAGACTTGTCCAGGTTGTTGTCTCTATCAGAGTTTGTTGTTACATATTTCTGAAGAAAATGCATGGTTTACCGGCTACTGTGCTACTATAGTTTCTATTTTTATGAGAACTAGTTCATGATTCATTGATGGTAGGAGAAATGGAATTGACCACATTAGTCAGTAAATTGGAGGATATATCTGGTTTCTAAGTTTGTTTCTCTTGTAGTGGATTTTTCATTGATGTGATTGCTAAGTGGTTTTCTACAGTTTGTCTTTGTGGACGTACATTAGCAAAAACTCAAGCAAAGATACGGTGCTGGAATCTGTTCAAGATCTCCTCAAGGTACGTACAGGCTCAACTGTGTTCTATTTCTTATCTTTTGCATCTTACAAAGAATTATTCATATACAACCATTTGGTGCAGGTGTTAAAACATCAAATTTTTCTACTGCATTTGTATTCAAATCATTCTTGCTGTTAGACAATTTCCCATGATCCTGAAATATCCAAGCTGGCAATGATTTTTTATGTGCTTAGGCTGCGCTATATTTAATTTAACGCAGAAGATTATATGTTTGACGAGCTTTCATGCTAGGATAACCTGTGTATGCTTTCTTCCTATGCACTCAGGATGAAAATGTGATATCCATAAACGGAGTTGATGAAGCAATATCACATTTAATCTTTGCAGGATCTGACATTATCTTGTGCCAATCTTTGCACGATCCTGTTCTACAAGTGCCAGTAAGTTCTCTCTCTCTCTCTATCTCTCTCTTTTCATCAACATAAAAATTCTCAAGGATGGCTGTACAACTCCAAGCAACCACCTTCAAAGATCACTGGGCATTATTGAGAGATTTTAATAGATCCCATGCATCATATTCATGTGGAAATAAATACCTTAATACATTTGCATACAAATGCCTGCACCTGTCGAGTATCTGCATTCCCGTTTGTTGAAGGTGGATGCACGGATCTCTTCTTCAACTGCATATTGCAGCAACTTTAGCCAGTTAACCAATTGCATACAGCGGTGCAGTTCTATCTAGGCTTAGGTCCTGTATGATACTAATCCTGTCTTGCAGCCTCACCTGTTTTCCCTTTTTAGACTCTCTTTTCCTCGTAGTGCCATCATTGGATCACTTCACTGTTTTGGGAGCAGTGTCTGATTTGCTGTTGCTTCCACGCCTTTTTCTTGTTTACTCAGTTGTGTGCACACACGCTTGCATCGATCAATAAAATGCGATACTCGATAGAATCTCACTTCCTGGTTAACCTTTTCGTTTGTGGTTGTTTGGAAAATGTAGCTCAAGGCTTTGAAATATGGAGCTGCTCCAATAGCAGTAACGTCCACTGATGCTGTACCCAGGTGAGTGATAGAGAAGTGGATGTAAATAGCTGTCTTTTTCCTTTTAACAAGAGAGAGTAAAATTCATACTCTGTAAATGACTTGACAGGCACTTTGTAGATCATGACTATGACAGCATTAAATTTACCCGGTTCATCAGTTCTGGCATTGGGAGAATGTCCTTAAGCCAAGCCCTGGATGAAGTTGTATGAATTTACTCGATCCTGAAGTGCTTTCACCCCACTCATCTCTCCCCCCCTCCACAAAGGACATTGATTCATTGATTTATCTTGCTGAAAGGTACGGACATTTTTAGCATTGTTTTCTTGTTTGTCTGTAGGAGAATAACCCTGCTAGATGGAGGCGAAAAATAACTGACGCAATGAAAATGGACTTTTCCTGGGATGCTGAGTGCTGTAATGTGCACGTTTCTGCCTATACAGCCATTAAGCATTTATGAAGTAGGATTACTGTATACATGTACGTGACCTTCAAGGGTTGATAATAAGAAATTGTACACAAAGAAACCCCCCTCCCTCCTCCCCTTCCTTCCCTCTCTATTGGTTTGCAAATAACAAAACAAATCGTACAAGAAATTCGTATGGAAAGTAAAATATAAAAAAACCTTCAATAGCCCAAAAATTGGGAATGAAAGGATAGTTGGAGGGGAAGGACATTTTTGGGTTGTTGTAAGATTCATTTTTATTATTTCTTTTTATTGATGCCATTTTAAATAAACATTGATCTTGAATCCACCTTCTCTCTTTCTTTTCTTTTCTTTCTGGTATCTATAAAATATTTTATCTAGAATTGATTGAGAATATGTTAGAAGTTCCTCCTAACATGGTATGATTTTGTTACTTCTTTTGGATGGGGAAAATACTTGCTAACCCTTACTTTCGATTTTTAAAACGAGAAAGTCTATAATTTTTAAATGAGTTGCCCTTGGAAAAGAGGGCTTGTTACAGATACTGCCAAAGAATAATAATTATAAAATAAAGACTTAATTGCATTGCAGATCTATATGGTTTCAACTTATGCATTTAAGTTCCCACATGTTCAAAATAATAAAATACAAAATTGTTGGCTTTATGCACAATCAAGATTTTGATGATTTCAATAAATGGATCAAGTTTATAAAATGGACATCTTCAAAGACAAAGACGACTTGATGAAAGAGTCAAAAACTTGAAGAATGAAGAACAAGAAGATGCAAGAAGCTCAAAATGAAGTTTCAAGACGTTAGGGTATAATCCTTGTAACTCTTTATTTCACTTTTAACAAAAATTATGAATCACACTTGCATATCTTTCAAAACGTGCATAAACCGTTTTACCTTTTGTTTGAAAGATTAAAATGTTTTTAAAGGTTTTAAAACACCCCAAATATATTATCAAATCTTTCATATACTTATGGGAAGTAAGTCTTTAAAATTGGGTGTTTAAAAGTGGTCAAAAATATGGTTTTAAATGAACCGGTCGATGAACTTTTTTGTAGTGGTCGACTTCTACATGAAGCGGATGATCTTGACAGCATTCAAATTTATGACCTTTGGGCAACGACTACTTGAACCGGTCGACCGGTACATAAAGCGGTCGACCGATACAACTATAAAATTGTCAAATCAACCCCTAACGGCTATAAACGACTAGTTTTCACATGTGGCCTATAAATACACCTTCATTTCATCTAAAATGAAGAACCAACGACCACATATCATTTGTATAGCTTGAGAAATATTCCAAACCTTCCTATTTCATATTTCTCATATTATTCACACAAATTACACTTTCACATCCTTGTCATTGTGTGAATCAAAAGAGATATAACTTTCAATCTTCTTATCCACTCTTTGAGAGAGTTTATCATTGTATCTCATTATCCAAAATAGGTGTTTCCTTTAGTGAGGTTGTTCACTAAAGAAAAAGTTTTAAGAGTGTGTATCTCAAGCTTGGTGAAGTTGTGAGCGGCGAACCAGAAAAACCACTTGGTGGATTTGAGTGTTGAGCTCGGGAGAAAACACTTGTACGGTTTTCTAGCACCCGGAAAGCTAGTGTGTAAAGCTATTGAATATAGTGGAAAACCTCAAGGCTCGGTGAAGAAGTTTGAGGGGTGGATGTAGGCGGGTTTGCCAAACCACCTAAAAATCGAGTGTTTGCTTCTCTTATCTCTTCTCTTTACTTTCAGCACATACTTACTCTTATTGCATATTATATTTGTGTTAAAGTAGTATCTACTAGCAAACACGTCTTTGGAGGTCAATACTGAAAAGTTTTAGAAATCCAATTCACCCCCCTCTTAAGTTGCCTTAATCCTGAAAACTAGGACTCACAAAAATATTAAACAATTGATAAAATGAATAATAGTAATATAAACAAGTTTTAAAAAAACCATTTAAGTCAAATTATCAGCAATAAAATTGAAAATAATTAAATAATAATAATAATAATAATAATAATAGGGATGCAAAGGGAACAAAAAAAACTATAATATAATCAGACTTATAATAAAAAAATGAAGAAAAAAAACTCAACCGAAAATAAAAAATATTTGTCCCTTTATATCGTTTTATTGCTTTATTGTTGGTTATGTTTTATTTTTTCTTTTCTTTTTTAATTTTTTTAAAATCTTTTTATATTGGTATATATTATTTTTTTGTAAATTTTTATATTATATTATTATTTTTATTATTTTGTACAGAGGTGATGCGGCTTTAATTTTTTAAAAAGTTTTATCCTGTTATATTGTTATTTTTATAGTTTTAGTTAATTTGTTTATATATTTCATATTTTATTATATTTTTAACTATTTTATAACGTAATGTATTTGATTGTTAAAATTTAGGGGATGAGAGTTGATGAAAAATAATGATAATTTATAGAAATTGGTAAAAAAGTGAAGAAAGTGAATATTTAAATAAATATTATAATAAAAAAAATAATTTAATAAGAAGAAAAATTATTTTATAATTTTTTTAATCAAACTCAAAATTTTGAGTGCTATGTTTTTTGTGAATCGGTATGAATTCGTAACAAATACAAGTTTTTTCACCGAATAGAGCTTATCTCATAATATATATAGCGTCTTTTTTATATAAGCCCTCCTATTTATCTTTACAAAATTTGAACTTTCAACATTCATTTGTTAAAAGTATTCCTAACCAAATTCTTTTTGAAAAAGTTAAAAATGTGTTATATGAATGGCCATATAATCTTTTTTTTTCCTCTTCTTTGAATGGCCATATAATCGTGGTTATGGTGGCGTTTGTTTCCCAATCTTTTAAACCCTCAAAATTTTTAAACAATCATAAAATAATCTCTTTCCTCGTTAAATTATAAAATAATATTATACTATTCAATTAAATCTTCTCTCTCCTCACTTTTCTATAAAATACTCTACTTTTTCACAAACCCCAATACCCAAAATTTCTAAAACCTCAATATTTCCACAAACAAACACTCCTATATAGATGTGTTTTATGCAATATCCTTAACTAACTGTATATGAAGATTAGCTCAACTAACTTATTTTAATGATGGAAGTAATTGATGGAATTACAAATGGGGTTGACATTGCTATTTTTTTGTGGGAGAGGGTATAAAATATATAGGGGTGACCAAATTTTTTCTTAGGGAAAAATACACTTTTCGCTCTTTAATTATTGAGATTCTGACGTTTTAAATTCTAAATTATCAATTTCGTTATATTTCGTCCTTCAATTATCAACCGTTTATATTTTACACCAATTATCGTTAAATTTGAACATAAATTATTATCTTTATTCAGTAAAACAGTAAATTTATTTATATACAAAATATAATTATGAAAAATTTATGTCGTCATACTAAATAAAAATAGCAAAGTCCATTAGTTGGAGGGCTAGAACTGTATTATAATAAGAAAGCGAAGGTAATTGATACGAATTAGTGAAAAAGTAAAGACAGTTATAAAATTTTATAAGAGAGGAAGAGAATAAGATTTAATAAATATGATAATAAAAAACAATAATTTGATATTAATCAATTCAAATTTACGCAATCAAAAACAAAAACATTGGCGAGCGGTCGTTGCAGGAACGGAGACTTTGGACGATGCTAGCGTAACAAAGTAAAGAAACCGAAAATTATTTCTGAAGCCAGCTCTCGAGCGAAATAATAAGCTGAACAGGTATCGTTCTCCGTAGACCATCCAAGAATCAAAACCTTCAGAGGCTTAGAAGCTACTTCCACAGAAAGCACGAAGAAATGGCGAAGAGTCCGACAGAAGACTCAGCTTCCAGGCCCTCATCACTCAATTCATGGTTCACGCCTAAAAGGTACCTCCACCGCACTTCTCTTCTTTATCCATATTTTCAACAATTGTATTCCGATGTCGTCTTTTTGAAAGTTCTGAGCTTGCTATCGATTTCCATGGTTTCTTTGAAGTGGTGCTTGTTTTTTTTTTTTGAAGTTTTGCTTTGTTTAAGGTGATGTTTAGGCAGCAAAAAATTTAAGATTTTTATGTTTGGAAAAATTTCTGAGAGTTTAAGGGTAAAAAGTTGGAGAAGAAGTTTAAAAATATTTGATTGTAAAATGCTTTTTATTGCATATTGTTAAAAAGAAGGAGAGATAAGATTTGATGAATTTTTTTTAATGAAAACTTAATATGAGATATATTTGATGTATTTTTTTTAATGAAAAAGTATTGAAGTTAGGTGTGAAAATTTGTGTGAAAATTTTAAGATTTTGATGTCTAGGCGTACAAATTTGTAATTTTTGTAAAATTTTGTTAAAAAGTTAAATACTTTTCTTATCCAATCATCACATAAGCTTAATACCAATACATTACTTGTTAGCATTGAAATTTAATAAATAAGTCTTATTTTTGGTGTACAATTTTGAGCTAACTAGTCTTGTGGTTCATTTTTTAGATATATGAGTCTTTGTTAACCCATTTACGGGATGGGTTGGGATAGGCTGACAATACACATCCCATCCCAACCTGATGTCAGTGACTCAATCTTTGTTTGGCTAAAGTTTGGTGGACGGGAGAATCCATATATCTAAAAAAATTGATCACAGAGACGACCCATTCTAAGTTGTATTCCAGAGACTGATCTTTTAAAAATCAATACCACAGACACTGAATCTGTAATTAAGTCTTGTTTTTATGGAATCTGAGGGGGAATGTTGGAGCTGGGTTGAATTTTTGAATCTCTGGTATTTAAATTGTCGTGTGCTTTAAGGAAACTATAAATTGCTCCGTCTGGTCACTGACAAAGAATGGAAAAAAGGGGGGAAAAAGTGTTTTGTCAATGATTTCCCGAGGCTTGTGTGGTAGTTGTGGAACTTCCACAGTTTTCTTTTTGTTTCTCTGTGACTACCGAGCAACGGTACTGGAGTGACTCATTGAGGGGTGAATTCTCTTAAACCATGCTTAGTTCTGAGGAATGCGAGTTATGTGATGATTGAGAACCAATCAGCATGCTTGGTTATTGTAAGCTATATATTAATTTTCCAGATTGCACAAAGAAGCTTTTGGTTGATTAAATAGAGTTGTTCTCATGCAATTGATACGTAGGAAGGATGAATTACTGGCTGGGTTTGCAATATAAACATTTAATTTTCTGAAACTAACTGTTTGCATAGAAAGGGAAGCTGTATGTTGAGTATAATTTTAAGATATAGTTCTTGGATCATGAATTAAACTTGATTGTGGTTTTAATAGTAGTTGGGTTTAAAGTTTACCTTGGATTGTAATGTTAGCTGAAGTGGAGCTCTAATGTATTTCAATCTCAGTTTAATTTTTGGGTATATCATCCTCAGTTTTTTTTTTGTAAAAAGGAAATGAAATTTTAGTGGTTGCTGGCTTGTGAATGTGATAAATGGTTTATTTTTATGTGCAGGTTACTTATGATGTTCTGCCTAATTAACCTGATAAATTACGTCGATCGAGGAGCAATAGCAAGCAATGGTGTAAATGGTAGTCTTGGGACTTGCACGGAGAGTGGCATTTGTACTTCGGGTAGTGGAATACAGTAAGATTTACAGAATGATTTTGTTTGATTGGGTATATGAGTTTACCAATTATGAACTCAAATGCTACACTAGATATATTGTTCTTGCTAAGAGTTTCACTTCCATGAATTGTCTGTAGAGATAGTCTATCAATGTCGATCTTCACATAGTGAGTTTCATCCTCCATGTCATGCTATTTTCATGTGATACCTTCCTACATCATTAATAACACTTGAAAGGCACAAGCAATCTATTAGATTTTAGAATCTCATTGTGATACTGAAGAATTTTGTCTTACTAGATGACTATGAAAGGAAATTCTAAAATTAAACTCTAGGAAATTCTAAAAGTAAACTCTAGGAATAATTGTGAAAGGACGTTTTGGAACTTCATATTTATAGAAGGCTATTGCATTAGTGGTTTAGGTAACAAAGACAATGATCTCTGACTCTAGTGCACCTCCTCCACTGATAAAGAAGGGGTTCAGGGTCTGTATTTAGGATTCGCTAAAAGGAAGGGGAAGAAAAGCCTATGAATATGTCGCCCTCTCCCTGCCACACCCGCTCTCTCTTTTAATGTATGCATGTTCTTCCTCTCTTGAGCTCACAGGCACATGTTTATGTCCAATGGACTCCAGCAAGAGATAGCAATCCTATTCTGAAAAATGCAATCCCAACACAGTGAAGTTTGTATATTACTTGGAATGGAGACCTACACATTCTATCTTTTATATCTTATGAGATTTAAAGATTGGCGTTTATCAGAGGACTCTTACTTGGAATGCAGACGGGCACATTCGTATGCCAAAACATGAATTGTCTTTCGTTGTGATCTATATGATGCTGCCATTTTATCAATATAATGTTGTTGCTTTTCTTTATATAATACTAGATGTATCTGCGGGGTATTAGCATTTGTGTGTTGAGTTTAGTGTTCCTCCTCCTTATTGGATCTGTGCTTGTTACATGTGCATAATCAATGCATACCTGCACAATTTTGACTCTTAGTTGAGGCATGATTTTGTATAGCTTTTGCTTCTTAAAAATTATTGGTCTATTTCATTGGCTTCACATATCATGATTCTTGCAGGGGGGATTTTAACTTAAACAATTTCCAGGATGGTGTTCTATCTTCTGCATTTATGGTTGGACTTTTTGTGGCTTCTCCAATATTTGCATCATTGGCGAAGAGGTGAAAATCTTCTGTAGTGCAGGAGTTGCTCACTTGTCCATGATATATGGTTTTGACTCTCAAGATGATAATCTTAAATATTTAGATCATAGCCCCTATAGATCTACTAATATCTTATCCTTCACCCGTTGGTATTGAAGTTCTTATACATAGTAAATATTTTGCATGCAGCCACAATCCTTTTAGGCTTATTGGAGTTGGGTTATCTGTTTGGACATTTGCTGTAGCTGGGTGTGCTAGTTCATTTGACTTTTGGTCCATTGCAATATGCCGAATGTAAGTCTAACAAAATTGTTGCTTTTGAAAATTTATTTTTTCAGTGCTCTTATCAATTTCTTGTACTAGATTAGGCTGGTTGGTGTCGGAGAAGCTTCTTTCATAAGTCTTGCTGCTCCTTTTATAGATGATAAGGCCCCTGCTGCTCAGGTTTATTCATTCGTTGCTTCTTCTTTTTTGGTTTTTTTACTCAGTATTTGACCTCTGGAATATTATATTCTATTTGCTTCCATGCTGATTTTGCAATTGACACCATATGGCTCCGTGTTTTGGTATCAGAAAACAGCATGGCTTGCAACTTTTTACATGTGTATACCAACTGGAGTTGCTCTAGGCTATGTTTATGGTGGACTCGTAAGTTTTCCAAATCTAGTTAATCTTTTGATACTATTTGTCAACTAGGATTCTCTTTTTGGTGGAAGTGGAAGCTGTTTCCTTTTGTGAAGCTTAACACAAATTTCCTTTGAATGCTACACAGTGTTATTTATTCTTTTTCAAATATGGGTGTGATTTTTGTTAATATCCTTGAAGTGCTACACCTTGTCGTCTAATCAGTTTTGGAGGAGATGATTATAACCATGGTTTTCAAGACAAATGTTACGAGCGTGACTTAACCCAACACCTTACGGCATGAACTGATGACAACAATGCACCACCAATGGTGCTTTATCTAAATTTCCTGCAAAATTTTGTTGGTGTTTCATCACACCACTGCTGCATTGAGCTTCCTACTCTAAAGAGTCCTGCTGGCTTGCTGTATGTGTTTCACTGAAGAGCGTCCCCGCCCCGTTTTTTCTTTCAGCTTCCTTTATATTGCAATCAGCCAAAAGAAGAGAAACACAGTCATGTTTTCTCCAGCAAGCTCCGTATAGTAGTTCTCCCTTCTGTTGAAGGTTCTTCAAGGACTCCAAAATGGCATTTAGCCACTCTTGGGTTTCTGACTATATTTCCTACCCTATTCCTGTTAGGATGACGGGTAGTTTTCTGCTATTTGGCCAGTTAGTGTCAACTGATTTTCACTATCATTTATTAAACTGGGGAAGCTTCATTAATTAATGATATTTTGGTGTTTGTAACCACTTTGAAAAGCTCCAAGAGTCTGTCTGTCTTCGTCTCTTTGGATGTGATAAATTTTTCAGCTGTTATAAGCACTCAATTTGTGTATTGGCCGAGTTAGTGGAATTATGTGATGATAAAAAGCTTGTGTGTTTACTTATTTTTCAGGTCGGAAACTATTTGAATTGGCGGTATGCATTCTTTGGAGAGGCATTCTTTATGCTTCCCTTTGCTATTTGGGGTTTTCTGATGAAGCCTTTGGGATTAAAAGGTCTTCTTGAATGCTTCATTTTTGTTTACTAAGTTGATTGTGTTTGATCCCGCATACTTTTCTTTAACCTGGTATGAACTGATAACCACAGGTTTTGCTCCTGTTGATTCAAAAGAAGTATCAACAAATAGTAAAACCGTTCCTCATGCAATGGAAGGTATTGCATGCTTTGTTGTAGCTTATCTATGAGTTTTGTCTATTTATTTTTGTCGGAACTAGTTGTGATTTCAATCTGGAATCATTTCGGCATTGTGAACGACTCTTTTTGAGGAAAACCTATAGGATTGTAATTAGTATGATTATTTAAGGGCAAGGGCGAAGGGAAGGGGCCCTAGTGTTGGCCGTGACACCCCCCCTCTTCCAAAACCAAGAAAAAAAAGTAATTTCAGGCTTTATTTTTCTTATTTTTGCATAGAAGCCCCCCAATAATTTAAATATTTAAGTTTGGCCCCCCATGAATACTTTTCTGCCTTCGCTCCTGGTTAAGGGGTAGTCTTTTATGAAGTCCCCCTCATCCCTCCCATTGATCCAAAAGCAAAACAGTCGAATACATGAAGATTCAATTTTGAAACGGACCAGTGCCTTCCATATCCAACCCCCCTTATTTAAGCACTCCTACTTGATGGATAAACGACCATAAGAACTCTGCAGTATACCTATCTGTGAAGTTGGTGATTGTGGTATAGAGTGCAAGGTTCTTCTAAGTATTTTGCCATCTCTATGGATATGCATGAAGGACAATTAAAGATGATGTTGGCAACGTGCAAACTCATCTTTTCACAGTTCGATGCTGGACTGGGATTGGCATATTGCTTCCCGTTTCGAGCCTGGTGTGAATCATGTTTCCAACGAAGCCTTCATTCTCTTTGCTTCTTTTTTTTTTCCTTTTTTTTTGGATTTATGTAAATCTAAACCTTCCATTTCAGTTCCTAAGAGCTATTTTCTGTATTGTCTAAAAGATCTTGTCTGATTTTTTCCTATTTATTACATACTTGAGTGACAGTTAGGGTTGTGCAAATCTATTGTTGTTTCCTTGTATCTTCATAATTGCTTCTTGTACCCAATTATGTGCAGTTTTGGTACCCAAATTCTCTCTTTCTATCTATTGGTGATTCCACTTCTTGATATTTGGATATCATTCGAAATTCGTACCACAATGCTATGCTTCTTGACTCCTCAGATATTTGTATTGCTAAAAGTATAAATGCATTCCTAACGTTTTTAATGGCTTTTGATATGTCATTTCTTTGCTAATTTGTTCAATTTGGTCCCTAGAAATTTTCATTTTGCATTTCATAAGGTCACCCTTGGCCACCCATTCCGTGTCACATAAGGTCACATTGACCACCAATATGAAATCGTTCTATTGCCTTTCTTATTGTTTGGTTTTACTTTCTTCTACTTTCTTCCATCTTTCCCCCCATCACAGCCTCAACTGGATGCTTCCTGGCTGCTGGAACCACTGCCTCCACATTCATAATCCCATTGTCCCACTTCCAACCTTTAATACCTCTTCAAGTGTGTCAGGAAATTCATTTCTAAACTCCATGAAACCCGACCGCGCAGCATGGAAACATCAATGTGGTTCAGTGCTCAGTTAAATCTTTGTCTTCTTTATGCAAGTACTCTCCCATACTCAACTCCATGAAACTGACAAACCAAGTTATAGAGGATTTTTAATAGGAGAGCACAGCATAGAATTGACACCTAACTAAAAAGAGTATGAGCATTATGTGCTTCACCTCTCTTTCTGCCTTATTATTTACTCTTCTTTAACACACAATTTGTCATCAAACTGGCATTGTCTGGAGGTCTTAGTAGTTCATGTGCCACTAGAGGACTCATATTGAAAGACATGAACAGAAGGCACATATTGTGTGCAACTCCAAGGAGTATTCACCAAATTAAAATAGAGAGAACATTGCAGCGCACATGGTTTTTAAGGGACCAATTTGGACTTTAGTCTGAAAAATTTCAATCCTAAAAATGTTCATTGTTTGTTTGCACAGTAATAATATTTCCCAATTGTAGATTCAACGGTCTCAGATTCAGATGGTTCTGTTGTGCTTCTAGGTGAAGGTATCATCAGGGCTCAAGCCTTTAACAAAGCTTCCAAGTAAGTGGCTCTTGCATCTATGTTCTCCATGTCTCTTATATGGTTACATATGATTTACATATACTTGCAGTTGGTTACAATGAGCAAAATCGAACAGTGCCTCTTTAAAGAAACATTTATAGATATTCAACAGAAAAAGATAAGTACTGTAATCTTATCCAAATCCGTGGGAGATTTCAAAACAAGAGTTTGGTAGAAGAAAGACAAAAACCCCCTGCAAAAAAGATCTAAGAACCAAGTACACATTCCTGCTCACTGACCACTCTTCTAGTTGTAACACCCCAGCATTTTGTTTTCTTTTGAGGACAGTTGATATAGTAGCGTGCTAAAAACTAAACTGTATGAAAAAGAAAGACAATTGACTTGTTACTGCTCCTTTGAAAAGGAAACAAACAACATAACCCTTCCAAAAAGGACCGATGTGACACATCCATTTGCAAGTCGCGTATGTCCTATTGGTGGGGACTGAATGTTAGAGTCTCTATTTTAACACCCGTTTTATATATCTGGTGATAGACCACTCTTGTAGCCATTCTAAGTGAGCGTAACTGGTTAAATGTTGCTCAGGCTTGGACCAATAAGGTGGTTCATGTCGTGTGTTGTACATTGCTATGCCTGGAGAACCATTATATTAGATACAAGTTTTTCGTGTTCTGTTTGTCTATTAAGTAACCCTTTTGATATCCTTGTGGCTCCAGAAATTTGTTGCAAAAAGAATGAATAAGAGCATACACATCTCCTTTATTTGATGTCCTCAATCTGATTGTTTCTTCTCCTTTGTATTTCAGGTCAAGCGGGGTATTCAAAATTTTGGATGAGTTCTCTAGTTTTTCGAAAGACCTTAAAGTGCTTTTGCTTGATAAAGTCTATGTTGTTAATGCTTTAGGTACTTTTTCAACTTTAATTTTGTGCATAAGATCACATTTTTTTCCCTTCATTTCGGTGTACACTTAGAAAAGTATCAATTCAAAAATCGTGCAATTTCCATTGATCCTGATATCATTTTTATACATATACACATTCTTTCTACTTCTCAGAATGTCTTTGTGCACGGTAGGCAGATTTTGGATTCCGTGTTGATTGCTAATGAGTTCATTGACTCGAGATTAAGATCGGGTGTTGTTGGTTTGTTATGCAAATTCGATATCCACAAGGCGTATGACCATGTCAATTGGGGTTTTTTGATGTATTTGTTGCGGAGATGTGGGTTTGGTGCGAAATGGTGCAAGTGGATAAAATTCTGCATTTCAACTGTAAAGTTCTCTGTTATGGTTAATGGTCCCCCTTGTGGTTTTTTCGGGGGTTTTAGGGGTTTGCGACAAGGAAACCCACTATCTCCTTTGTTGTTTGTTATTGTTATGGAAGCTCTTAGTAGAATGATGAATGAGTTGGTGGTTGGAGGGGCTATGGGGGGTTTTGATATTGGAGGACGGGGAGGTACTGTGGTGTCTATCTCACACTTGTTATTTGCGGACGACACTCTAATCTTATGTGGGGCGGACGACACCCAGCTTCAGAATCTTCGATGTTTGCTTCTTTGTTTTGAGGTCGTTTCTGTCTGAAGGTTAATCTTTCTAAGTCTGAGGTTATTCCTATTGGGAGAGTTGTGAATGTTCCGCAGTTGGCTGCTATTCTGGGGTTTTCAGTTTCTTCTCTACCGATGACGTATCTTGGCCTTCCTCTTGGAGCTAAATTTAAGAGTGTCCGCATTTGGGATGGTATAATTGAGAGAATGGAGAGCCGATTAGCTAGTTGAAAGCGTTTTTATCTATCCAAGGGAGGACGGCTTACCTTGATTAAATCAACCCTTGCTAGTCTTCCCACCTACTTTATGTCTCTCTTTCCTATTCCCACTGTGATGGCGAATAGGATGGAGAAGTTACAAAGGGATTTCTTGTGGGGAAGTGGAGGAGATGTGCATAGGTTCCATCTTGTTCAATGGGCCACTATTTGGACTATTTCTGCGGGTGGCTTGGGCTTTCGGCGGCTGTCTTAATACAATTAAACTTTATTAGGGAAGTGGTTATGGAGGTTTGTTTCAGAGCAAGATACTTTATGGAAGATAGTTATTACAACAAAATATGGTACGGAAGTGGGAGGTTGGAGGACTCTTGTGGCTCGAGGCTCGTATGGTGTTAGTTTATGGAAGTATATTTCGAAGGGTTGGAATTTCTTCTTTGCGAATTCACAATTTTTTGTCGGGAGTGGCAGCAGAGTTCGTTTTTGGTATGATTGTTGGTGTGGTGAACAAGCTTTGATGCTAGCGTTACCTCATGTCTTCTCTTTATCCAGGTGTAAGGATGAGGTGGTGGCGAATTGCATAGATGCTAGCTCTAGTGTGCCTGTTTGGAATGTTCAATTTACTCGTCCGTTTAATGATTGCGATTTGGCTGAAGTTTCAAATTTCTTTACGCTGCTTTACACCTCAAAGATAAGAGGAGTCCCTGATAGATTGCTTTGGGTGGGTTTTTCGGTAAAATCTATGTATGACCTTCTGGTGGGTACTGTTCCTATGGATTTTCCTTGGCGACAATTATGGAGGACGTTTTCACCTCCACGCGTCTCGTTCTTTGTGTGGGAGGCTGCTCATGGGAATGTTCTGACCATAGATAATTTAAGGAGGAGGGGCCTTTGTTTGCTCGACTGGTGTTATTTGTGTAGATGTGATGGGGAGTCAGTCGACCTCCTTCTACTTCATTGTTCGTTTGCTAGAGGATTGTGGTCGCATATGTTCTCTATCTTGAACTTCTCTTGGGTTATGCCTCATAGGGTCGTTGCGGTGTTGCGATGTTGGAAGAGGAATATTGATGACCCGGCAGCTTTGGTGGTGTGGAAAATGATACCTTCTTGCATTTGGTGGTGTTTGTGGAGGGAAAGAAATAATCGTTGTTTTGAGAACCAAGAGTTAACATTGGACTGCTTAAAGAGTCAGTTGTTGCAGTCCCTTTTTTTTTGTCTAATGCTGTGTTGGGTTTTCCTTTTTTGGATATTTCTGATTTCTGTAGTTTTCTAGCTTGTATGCTTTAGATGTTATCAGTACAATTTTTTGTACTGGTAACTCCCTTTTATTTAATGCAATCTTCTCTTACTTATAAAAAAAAAACATATATGCATTATTGTTCAGAATTCTTGTCATACTTAAATGAAATTGTGGTTACTTCTATGGTCATATTCCGTGCTAGGATAACTCTAAAGTTTCTGATGCACTAGTGACTTTCAGGTTTCATATCATGGATTCTAAATATCTGTTTCTGTTTTTTTTTTTGGTTGGCAGGTTACATAGTATACAACTTTGTCCTTGGGGCATACTCATATTGGGGGCCAAAGGCTGGTTATAGCATTTACCATATGGTATAGCTGTTTTTTTAACTTGCCTTAATATTCTTTTGTCCAACATTTTCGCCTATTAACATACCTCTTAGTTCTGATGCAACCCTCGTTTCTTGTTTACCTATAATATGGTTTTGGCCTTTACTTGGAAGAAGTTAACCTTGAGGCTTTTTGCAGAATAATGCAGATTATTTTTTTGGAGGGATCACAATTGTTTGTGGAATTTTTGGGACGTTATCTGGAGGCCTCATCCTGGATCACATGAATGCCACAATCTCTAATGCGTTTAAGGTGCGTTATATTGCAGCTGAGGGACATGTGAGGCAAATGGCTTGTGAAGTTCATAATCATGCGTTCTTGTAATCCCAGCTGCTGAATACAGTTTGATTTTTAGTTTGTACTGTACAATTATTCAACCTTTATGTAAGTTCACTGGTACAGATGTGAGTGCTTTTCAATGTTGTATAAGTGCATGAACTTTCTGTTTGATGGACTTATAAATGCTTTACTTGAGCTGTTTCGTTCGTTGCGTCACTTGCACAAGAGTGCTGAAAACGTTTTGCGTCACTTACACAAGAGTGCTGAAAATGTTTTACTATTTCCCCAAAACCTCACTGTGTTGCGTTTATTACTAAACACCGTACAATTTGATTTGTTGGTTTCTTACCAACCATTCCTATTCTTTTATTTTATTTCTATTTTTTCGTCATGTTCGAATTAATAAGTTTGGGAATGATGTTAAGTAATCTCTTTTCTTTTGAGCATGTTCAATATTCATTTGTTAAAGTGGCTAACACTTCTGCTTTTTTTTTCTCTCTCTCTCTTTTAATTTCTAAATAATGTTAGTCTGTAAAAGTTCTTATTGTGATGTCTTACTAATTCATAATCTTCAGTGGTCAAGCAATTCCCGTAGAGGCCAAGTTTCACACTCAAATTGATTGTCTGACCTCGTTCCAGATTAGTATGCCTGTGCTGATGGAGATTTTATCCTCTGCTGTCTCATAAATTGGGAATGTTTGACAGTAACTTGTATCTTAGCATTGTATTCTAAATTCCTCTGCTCCTGTTACAGCTTCTTTCTGGAGCAACATTACTGGGTGCAATATTTTGCTTCAGCGCCTTCTGTCTTAAAAGCTTGTATGGTTTCATTGCGCTTTTTGCAGTGGGTGAGATGCTAGTCTTTGCCATACAGGTGAGTTCATAACTGTATGAGTTGGGTTAAAAACTGTTTCATCTCAGCTGGGTTGCTGTAGTTCTATGCGTGATGGTGGATTTTTATCAAAAGTATGAAATGGGGAGAGAGAGAGAGTGGATTGAAAATAAGCGAGGCCTGATAGTTGGAAACCGTTACGTTTTGAATGATGTGAAGAACACAGATAGTAAAAGAGCTGCCAATAGTATTCAAGTTGTTGAACTGCTCTAGGACATTTGATAAGAAAATTTTGATAATCTGTGAATGTAACTGCCATAACTCTCAGTGTCATAAGTTATTTCACAAAATATTGTAGCTGTACCATTGCTTGTAATCTAGAATTGCTTAGGTTAGTAATGTGTATGTGTTATTGCTTGCCGCCTTCTCAAAATCTCAAGGGGTATTAGCACGTGAATTGAGAAATGGCTATGTTATTAATGATGCACTGCACAAGGTATATTAGGGTCTCTATGGAATTATCTCGGCATTTGAGCATTTTGTTCTGTACCTCTTTCTATATCATCCTGAGTTTCACTGGGATGTGATACTGATAGAGAGCTTGGTGATTTGCACAAACTTTCTGTTGCCTTTCCTGTTACCATTCATGATAATTTTCTCTTCTTCACCTGGGCACTTTTTTCTCATGATTTTACTTTCGAAGTCTTTGAATTACCTTTGCAAGGGCCTAAAAATCCTGAGGAGTCTTTATAGCTTATAATTTTTTCTTCACTGTGAGAATGATCTAAGTTTATAAATTACTAAAGATGGAACCCTTTGCTAATTAAAATGGTGTATCTTTTTCCCCCTCTTCTCAGTATGCATAGCCAAAAGATATAAGGTTTCTATAGGTTTTTGTCAAGCCTTTATTGGCACTATGTGTTTTCTTACTCCATAGTCTTTTTTATTTCCTTATTTCCTTTGTCTATCGTATAATCATTTTGCTATCTCAGTACTATCCTGTGAGCTTGTCATTAAAATGTGTTTGATTTTTGAGAATGGTTGATTACATATTGCTATCAAAAAGAACCTTCCCGCTGTTATCGATTCTCCTAATTTCTCCTCTTTTGTTCGCAAATGTTTATGGTTTCAATTTCCTTAAAGGAGTACTCGTATGTTGCTGCATTGGTGACACTCAGTAATTTTTTTGACTGCTTTTATTCTGAACTAATATCAATAAATTGCATTTTGCTGTCATATTTCCTTCACAGTATCACTTTGCTATTGCAGGCTCCTGTTAATTATATTTGTCTCCATTGTGTCAAACCTAGTCTGAGGCCACTATCTCTCGCTATCTCAACTGTTTCAATCCATGTCTTTGGTGATGTGCCTTCCTCACCTCTCGTTGGGGTCCTTCAGGTGTGCCTTCAAAGCTCTTTTGATTCGAATCTTGGAGGAAGGGAAGGCTAATTTTGTTGATATTAGGTTGCGTCTCCTTCACATGCATTAAATGTCACCATAAACAACTAGATAGTGTACAGAGAAGTATAGCATGTTCCACTGTGGCATATAACCTTACTCCATTTTGTACCTTGACCATGTGTAATTCAATTCGTTGTGGCAAAAGGGGTTTCTGGATATAGTATTAGTAGCAAGAGCATCAGGTTGATTATTCATATGCAATCTGTAATTCCTCCAAAATCAAGGAAAGTTACCCTCAGCAGTCAGTGGATTGAAGAGATGATGCTATTAACATTCTGTATGGTCCTAGAAGCCAACTGCATGTGTGGGCAAAATAAGCAGAGATACCCAGTAGAGGCTTTGGATATTATGAGGCTAGAAATGACCACATTGAAGAAATTCTTTGGCTTCTATATTGGATTACCATAGGACGTGTGTGTCCTGATCATGAGAAAAGTAAAGCACGCACTCCAATCAGACTTCTTGTCTTATTAATAGTAGTCCCAAAAATTAGAGACACCTTTTAATTTCAATGAAAAAGCTTGCAGAGGTTTCTCTTCAGTATTGAATGCCAACCTCGTTACCCGTGCATGATAATAAGTTACCCTTATCTTATGTTTCTTGTTTGATAATTCACTTGCAATTCCTTTCTCCAGCTTGGTTTTGAAGCTTATAATTGAGTTTCCTACTGCTTTGGGTTCCTTTGTCTATATCCCTTTCTTTACTTCTCACCTATTTTTTTACGGTGCCATTTTCTTTGATATGTGACTCACAGGATTATGTTAATAATTGGAGGGAAACAACACTTATTCTGACATCTGTTCTGTTTCTGGCTGCTGGAATATGGTTTATAGGTAAGTGACAGGCTATCTGTTGAAAAACTTGTAGAGATCTGATGATCTATTAATTTTTCTCTCTCCATCTTCAGCTGAAGCATCTAGTATTTTGGTTTTAAACCTTTCCATGTGAACTCAGGTTTAGATCATTTGAGGAAAGATGCTCTAAATACATGTAGTGTAGTGAAATCCATATCTACAAATAAATGGAGGGAAAAAGTCACTTTATGCCCCCGAACTACCAAGAATTCTCAAACAGAGGTCCTATTTACCACTTTTGACACATCAAGCCTCTATACTTTCAAAATCAATCAATTTGTGCCCTAGGTTAAAATTGTGCCACATAACTCATTGATAACACATGTGGCATGATTTTGACCGTTGAATCTTTTTTAGAGGCGCAAATTGATGAAATTTGGTAGTTCTATGACTCAATGTGTCAAAGATGGAAGTTAGTACCCTTTTTTGAGATTGCTTTGATAGTCTGAGGGTGTGGAGTGACTTTTTTCCCATAAATACATGTAAAAGCAACTATCCAGTTTTGCCCCTGGTCAAAATTTTAGAGCTACTCAGTCATCTTTGAAATTGTTCCACCGTCAACATCTTTCAAAAGTGAAGTTTTATCAGGTCCTACTATGTTTCTTATCTCCTACATTATAGCTTCCTTTGCTATCAACACCCTGGTTCTTCTTAAGATATCTTCATTCATGATTTCACTGTGGAAAAAGACCAAAACTTCTCAAGTCTATGACACTGGTTTGTGGCTTCATGCAAAAAGCAGCCTACTGAACTGCTAAATATATGACATGCACTCGAGAGATTTTGTGATTGCTGGAAATGGAAGTCCACAAAACTTGCTCGATTTAGTGATAGATAATCGAAATTTGTGGTTACAACTAAGATTGTGTTACTTTTACAGGGATTTTCCTGAACAGCGTAGACATGTATAACGAAGAAGGTGAGAATGATGCATCCACGGTTGAGAAGGCGATCATGAAGCCGTTGCTGGGGAGAAAAAGAAATGAGGTGGTAGATTACTCCGGTGAAGCATAAGTTCCCTGATGCTCTGTAGAAACTATTATTTGTCAAGTATCTGCACTATGCGATAGTTTCAAGAAATACTGGACCATCCTTTTTGTGTGCTTTACCGTAGCGCAGTGCCTTCTGGTTGCTTCATAATGAATGCAATACGAAATTGGATTTGTTTAGTTGGGTGTTTTTTGATCGGTGATTTGAGGTGGAAAATATGCAGCATCCTGGCGAGTGTTTTAAGTTGCCGATCTGGATCTGTAACTTGATAGTTGGACAAACATTAGCAGCTACCGTCTTTCTGATTTATCAAAGTCTTTAAAGCCCAGAATAACTCAAGGAATGACTTGAGTGGAACTCAAACAAACTTTGTAAGAGTAGATATGTAAAGACTCGTCTGTTAATCTAGACGAATACTGGTGCTCTCTCATCATATAGGGATTGAAATATAAAAGCCTGCCACGCAAATTTAAGGTCCGCACTTGTGAGTCAGAGATTTGTGAGAGGTCATGAAGAGCATATTTCCACCTCGAATCAGTCAGAAAACAAGCAGGTAAATGTTAAGGTTGGGCCATGCTCTTTGCTTTTCAGAGAGATTGTAGATAGAAAAAATGCTTGTGATCAGAATATATTTATGTTGTTTATAGTACAATCTTCTTGTGTATAGTCTTCAGTTCATGTAAATATCAATTATTTGCACTTTCAGACGACTTCGTCGCTCGTGCTCTCTGCCTTTCTTACTTGGTAGGAGAAGTTGCAGGATCTCCTCCGTGCCTGCCAGTGAGTAGGCGCGATGTATGACTAGTGCAATAAACTTTCAAATCTACAGCTAAACTTACAAAATCCACAAAAATAACGGCTATATTATTTGAGAACATGGCAATTTTAGCATTTCTTTTCATCCTCTTTTCCTTTATGAAAAGTCATCTTCATATTGAGCATTTGTATGCTCCATGGATAAAGATCTTCTTCAATTTGTCACTCGAATTAGATGATCAAATTTGTAGAAAGATAGACGCAGCATATGAATTTCATTGTGGAGTTTACACTGTTTGGTAATTAATATAATCAATATTGAATGATGTAGGTCTTATATGTTATGCTCTATGACTTATATGTTGTGTCTATCTCGCTTCGAATTAGATATGAAACACGAATTATGGAGGATTTTCATTTACACATCATCTACAGAGATGGGTTTGCTAACAGGTAATTATATAATGATCCACCATGATGGTTACACGTGCTACTCTGCTGTGGTCCTCTGATCCTACTGCACTCAATTGTGTTTATCAGCCTCCTTTCTCCTCAGCAGTTCAATTCCTTGTCTCAGTAAATTACAGACTGAGATGCGGAAAAACTGAATTAATTAATTGAAAATAACAATTATAATTATTATTATAATCTCTGATATTGTAGTAAATTTCGACTATACTGGGAAATATAGTGGTATAGGTACATATGCGACCCAATTGTTAGCACTAAACAATAATTATATTTGTTAGATGCCTGGTTGTGGACTGCCGCTGGTTGGATTGAATCACGCATGTGAAAATTTTCAAAGAGTTTTCTAATTTCTTGGCACAAACATTTTGAAGTTTACATTTTTATCTCTACCATTATTTTGATATGTTATCTCAATTTTTTTTAATTTCCAAAAAAAAAAATCATCTCTATTCACAATCACAATTTTTATCCATCATAATAAACATAAAAAAAATTAAATTAAATTATCTCCTCACTTTTCGCCTAACTCTGAAAATTTTAATTTTTTTCAATATTTACCCAAACATAATACAAAATTTTCACTAACTTTTTACAAACTCTAGTAAAACTCTATTAATCACGAGGCATTCTCCGAAGACAGCAATGACTAATGAGCAATGCCACGAGTGGTGGCACTCTGCAAGTGTTCTTGCATATTTTAGCCATGTCGGATTAATATTTGAACAATTCCAAGAAGTGACAGTGTGGTCCTAGTCACACAGCATTTAGGTTTTACACTTTACATTCTAAAATATTGCGAGACATTATATCATCTAACTATTAATTTTAAACACTTTGTACCTTCTATCAAAATTTTAGACTAAAATGACGATAATACTCTTGACCCACTTTAAATATATTGAAGATATTATTTTCAATTCATTAAAATTTAGGGTATTATTATCGGAAAAAGAGTGCAAAGTGTATAACATTGGTAGTCGAAGGGTGCAATGTGTCAAATTGAGTAATTTAAGGTGAAAAGTGCATAACATTGGTAATTGAAGGGTTTAATGTGTTAAAATTGGTAGTTTATGGTGCAATATGCCACAGACCCTGTAGTTTATGGGTGAAAAATGTATTTTCTTCCAACATTTATAAATGATGCTTTTAACAACCATGTTGATTTCATATTTAATTTCTTGTCCTAATTATATGGTGTAATCAGGGATAAACATAATAAGTAGATATCATTACAGGGTATAAGTTGTTCGAAACTTTTTTATGAGCAATATTAAATAATGTATGGTTCACTTATTGTGTTTATTTATTTCCAAATAATTCGGATGGTAAGGTATGCATTAGCTTGGCTGATTCGAGAAATTCACTCTCTTTTGTAAGGTAAGGTATGCATTAGCTTAATTGTTCTCCCTTTATTTCTTATTCATTCTGTTATTTATACAACATACACTCACACCCTTTTTTTCAATATGTCCTACGTGCCTTCATGTGATACTAGGGGGCCAATTGAATTGGATTTCTCCTAACCCCGACGCAGAAGGTTACCCTTCCAATTCTGTTACATGTATAGGATGCTTGAGTTCTGAGCTTTTCTTTTTCCCCTCTTCGGCATCCATTTGTTCAATTTTCTTTTTTTCTGCTAATGTACATATCTTAAGGAAGAAAAAGAGACTACATGATGGTGTTGGGCGGAATATGGTCCGACTTGTTAACAACAATTTCAGTTCTGGTAGAGTGCCTGCGTATATCTGTTTACACTGTACATTTCGTCGTGTAATTGATTATAATCTGCCCAATTTGACATTGGTTGTGAATTGGGTGTAGTAAAACTTCTATTCACAAGGCATTTCCCAAATACAGCAATGACTATTGAGCAATGCCACATGAGTGGGGGCAATCGGCTAGTGTTCTTGCACATTTTAGTCGTATCGGATTAATATTTGACCAATTCTAAGAATTGACAGTGTGTTCTTAATCATATATCATTTTAAAAGGGTGTTTTTTTAAAAAAAAAAAATAGAGATACTCTCTAATTTACTGTTTGAAATTATAACCGAGACTCATTTATTGTGATATCTCTATTTGAATTAAACCATCTAATTTGGATAGCAAATAAGAAAGGATATGATCTCTTTTAACAATCCTATAATCTCCTATAGTAACTTCTTTTGTTAAGGGTGGGCATTTATTC
The DNA here is from genome assembly GCA_963930655.1 of Myrica gale. Classification (NCBI taxonomy): domain Eukaryota; kingdom Viridiplantae; phylum Streptophyta; class Magnoliopsida; order Fagales; family Myricaceae; genus Myrica; species Myrica gale. Next base: position 22,774,698 of record OZ005614.1, on the reverse strand, counting down.
CGGTTCAGTACCGGTTTCGGCGTTCTAGTATCAATTCTGGCCATTTTCGGTACTGGAACCGGATCATATTTTAGAGAAACTACGGAACCGGAACCGGGGAATTGGAAATTTCGGCGGAAATATCATAATTTCTGGTTCCGGTACAATTTTTTAAAATTTCAAAAAATATTGTAATTTTAATTTAGAGTTTGACTCTTTCAATTTAGATTATTTGATGAATGTTTACTTGTTTACTTATTTGTATGATTAATTGTTTGTTTAGTAGTTTTTTTGTAAATTTAATTTAGAGTTTACTTAAAAAATTCATTTTTAGGTCAATGAGCCCAAACTAAATTTGGGTTTTTTAGGCCCAGATAAAGAACCAGAAATTTCCGTTCCGGTTTCAGAAATTCCGGTTCCATTTTGGAATAAACCGGAATTGGAACTAGAATAAGAATTTTGGTTTCGGTGGGTACCGGAACTGGAATGACCCATTCGGGTTTTGTCTGTTCCAGTGCCAACCCTTATCTTTTGCTTTGAGTATTTTGTCTAGCTACAAGACTGAACGTTGCTTAAAATCTTCTCAGTTTTGGACGTTTGTTTTATAAAAAATTTTAAGATTTTTGGCAAAATTATGAATATTTTTGTAAATTTGAGTTTTATAGGTTTTTGTGCAAAATTAGTATTTTTTTAAATATTTAATTTTATTGAAGTTTGTGAAAAATGTGTAGAGATAAATAATTTGATGTAATTTGTTAATAATTTTTTTTTGAGTTTGGTGAAAATGTATGTAAAGAGAAAATTTGTTAAAAAATATTTAGGAAGGATTTTAAAAAAAAATATATTAGAATTTGTGTGAAAAATTGTTGATGTTTGTATAGTATTTTTTGAGATTTGAGATGTTTTATTTTATTTTTTAAAATTTTTTGTTCCATTAGAATACGTGTGCAAATGAAGATCGCCATTCCCCGAGCCCACCAAATCCTATTTGAACAACCCAGAGCCCCCGCCATCCTCAGTCCTTGCCTTCTCAAATCAATCAGCCATTCCAAATCTTTAATTTGAACACTCCAAAGCCCCCCGCCATCCTCAGTCCTTGCTTTCTTCTCAAATCAACCAGCCAATCAAAACCTATAAGGAGAACTAGAAAATGACGACCGAACCTATGGAATCCTTCAAACCCTACACTCTCACCCAAACCCTAAACGGCCACAAGCGTGCCATCTCGGCCGTCAAATTCTCATCCAACGGCCGCCTCCTTGCCACCTCCTCCGCCGACAAGACCCTCCGCACCTATTGCTTATCCAACACCGATTCGAATTCCGATCCCACCGTGTCTCCCCTCCAAGAATTCCAGGGCCACGAGCAGGGCGTCTCGGACCTCGCCTTTTCTTCCGACTCGCGGTTCCTCGTCTCTGCTTCCGACGACAAGACACTTCGGCTCTGGGACGTCCAGACCGGGTCGCTCGTCAAGACCCTAACGGGCCACACCAACTACGTCTTCTGCGTCAACTTCAACCCACAGTCCAACATCATCGTCTCCGGCTCCTTCGACGAGACGGTCCGTGTCTGGGACCTCAAGTCCGCCAAATGCCTCAAGGTCTTGCCCGCCCACTCTGACCCCGTCACCGCTGTCGATTTCAACCGCGACGGCTCATTGATCGTCTCCAGCAGCTACGACGGCTTGTGTCGGATTTGGGACGCTGGGACCGGCCATTGTATGAAGACCTTGATCGACGACGAGAATCCCCCCGTCTCATTCGTCAAGTTTTCGCCCAATGGCAAGTTTCTTCTTGTTGGCACTCTGGATAACACTTTGGTAAGTTTTCATTTGTTATTTAAGCGATGTGGTTTAGCTTAAATTTTGGTCTTTGTTCAATGGCGTTGCTGTCTTTGTGTGTTGTTGGAATTGTCAAGTTCTTGTTTGTTTCTGGAGGTGGTCCTTCTACTTGTTTGTTCAATTGTTGTAGCGAGTATACAGAGGCTTCATTGCGTATGGAGAAATACGGGTGTTGCGTTGAAACAAATTTCTTCGATTCTTTTTAGTCGTCTTCTTCTGCGCCTGTTCACAATCTATATGTTTCGCATTGATCCTCAAAATCTTTCGTCTCACTTGCCCAAAAAAACATTTTTCTTCTCGATCTTTCTTATGCTCTTCGGAGTTTGCATTCATAGCTCTTATCAGTTAGTTTGTTTTTCAATTTTATCAGAAAATAGACCACTTCGAAGAAATATAACGTAGACGCGTAAGTTCCTGTCAAAGCTTCCAAGCAGTGGAATCTTCAAATGTTTGGAAAATTTCCCAATTTGTAGTACATGAAAGTCATCAGTATGTGTAAACTGAAAAGAAAAAGAGGCCCGCTTATGGAAATGAGACAATCAAATGGACTTATTTTGGCCACTTAATGGGCGTCATCTAGAATATGGAAGGGGCTGTGTAGAAAGCAACATGAGAGACTGTCAGAAGGCATCCTCTGTTTTTGTCTGCCTCACTAATTCATGCGCTTTAAACTGGGTTATAGGTCTAAAAATGGTTTTGCCTGTTTAAGGGGAAAAGCTCTATAAATTTTCATGTTTAGAACATGGATGTCAATGATGTTATGCGTTAAATGCTATGTTACTTCTAACCTGGTAATATTCATTGATAGAGAATCGTAGCAGTTCTTTTGGTTCCTTGCCTAGCACTAAGAAGGGGTAAACTATGTGCAGTATGCAAGGCAAGTCTATATAATCCACAATTAATCTCCAATTAATATTCTTGCACTGCATACCCGAGGCAAGCAGGACACATACACCAAATTTGTCGGCTTTTAATTGCGTACCAAAAATAAATAGCTGCATCTAGATGTTTTTCGTCGTCTAGTGTCCTTTGAGTAATGTTATGTATTCATGCTCATTATATAAGCTCATCTGTTCTTCCAATGTGGTATTCTGCAGAGGCTTTGGAACTATTCAACTGGAAAATTTTTGAAGACTTACACTGGTCATGTGAACTCCAAATACTGCATCTCATCCACCTTTTCCGTGACAAATGGGAAGTATATCGTCAGTGGTTCTGAAGATAAATGCCTATACTTGTGGGAGCTGCAGACCAGGAAAGTTGTTCAGAAATTGGAAGGTCACACAGACACTGCTATATCAGTGTCATGTCACCCCACTGAAAACATGATAGCTTCTGGTGCTCTTGGCAACGACAAAACTGTGAGGATCTGGACTCAGGAGAAGGATTGATTGGTGTTTCATGGACCGGCTCTGTAGCAATATTGCATCTGGGGTTCTGGCAAAGATCTTTGGAGAATTCTGTATATGGCTAAACCTCTTGCTCTTCTGCAGAAGCAGAACCATTATACTGCATGGAATTTTACTTTGTAGCTTTATTCAGTCAATGGTTAACAACTTCCTTATTTAAGATCGGAATTAATTCTTATCTCTGAACTATATTACCACGCGCCTAGGTCTGTATATGTGAAAATGTTGCCAATAGAGATCTAAGAGTGCAAGTGCTTAAAAATTCAGGAGGGCTCTCACTGAGCAATAGAACCCATGGCCACAAATTCAGCTAGCTGTACGGCTTTAATTCTTGGGCAAAAAACAGTTATGGAAGCAAGAAGGATATTTGCTGGAATGGAAAGTATGATCAGGTATTTGGATCTAAGAAAGGCAAACTAGTTGATGGAGGAAACGCCTTGTGGTGCCGATTATATAATGTGGAGTTTCTCTTCAAGTTCTAGCAAAGTTCAGGGTGAAATAGAGCTCGGAAGGAAGACTGCAAGTAACCTTTAAGATAGGGCCATGTAATACTGCCACTTTTGAATGCAAAAGCTAGCTTTTAAGGAAAATTACATATTTTCTGTCTAAAGCTAACATCCATTTGCAATGTGATCCCAAAACTACTGTTTTTGACAAATGAATTTTCTTGCGAGGGGACTCTAAACTGTTTAGATTGTGGCACAGAACACGTTGCTGCACCATAATCAGGTTACTATACTGTTTTATGAGGAGGTAAAGTGTGATTTTTCCCTGATTTTATTATGGGTTGAGGTCCCTCAGGTGAGAAACTTAATTAAATGCAGTGAAGTTAGTTTCGAAATTGATAACAAAGTTCACGTTTTCTCGGCGGCAATCCAACCTATCTCAAACCAAATAGATATATCTGAAAATATTTAATTGGGAGATGAACTGGATTGGTTACATGCCTGAACAAAGGTGCTACTTAGAAGACGATAATGACGACCAATTATGTATACAGCCGAGATAGAAGAACTAGGAAACATGTTGATCGGCTACTCATAAAAGCAGATTCCTGATAACGCTCTTCTGGTTTTGCAGATGGAAGAAGATGAATTTTACAGTGCGGCAAAGGAACCTGTGATTTAGAAATTTTGGTTATAATGTTAAGGGTATCATAGTGAATAACATTCTCTACACATGACTGTCCCCACTCTTGTAGGGTTATGTCTCCGCTTGCAAACAAAAAATTGCCATCCAAAGAGGGAGCTGTGGCTTCGGACACCCAATAAGACAAAACATTCACTACTATTTCGACATGTAAAAGAAGGAAGATTCAACACCCAATAAACAAGAAAGACAAAAGAGTATAATCTGGACTGCTTTTTCCCTCGTGATCGAGTAGTAATGTTGCTTAGATGTCATCCTTAAATTGTTGATTTCTGATTTCGACAGGTTGATGCCAAGAATATATACCAAAAAAGGCTTGGCCTGCAACGATCTCAATTAGTGCTCTATTCATCGGCGGAGGCCCCGGTTGGCTCCCCCCAAAAAAAATTTTTACATGCAATTTTTTTTATTAGGTTTGCCCCCCTTGGCCAAATAAAAATTATGCTTGCCCCCTTGCCTGCCTAGATGAATCAGCCCGCCCCCCTTAAAACCCAAGCAGCCCAATACCTCAAAATCAAATTAAAAGAATAATCAGAGAGATATTTATTTATGTCAAAATTTGAAATTCTATATTAACTTGTCGACGTTGTCGTGAATTTTGCGACGAATATTTCATATACTTCTTCTGATTCCTGATAATCGTTGTGTGTTGTAATAATTGAAATAAATGTTTTCACTATTCTAGTACTGTTTTTTTTTTGGTTCTTTTGTCCTTTATGTTGGACTTGGTTGAGAATTTGGATATCGCAAATACTGAGAAAGGGGATGGTGTGCTCTTGTAGGATAAGTGATAATTCAATTATTCAAGTGTGTTGTGTGTCCATCTTTACTTACTAGAGAATCATTGGTTATATCATTTTATTATTACTATCATCATCTAATTTTATATGTCTGACTTCTCCACAATTTATGAAAATCCAAAGTTGAAGTAAGACTCATTTTCATCTATCTTTTGTTTGTTTAGGTCTGATTTTTCATAGCCCATGAGATTAACTTGTTTTTAATTGTCTTTCTCTAAAGGTGGAACTTCTTTTCCATTGTAATTTGTGACGTTTGGATCAAGTTATAAATCTATTTCTTCAAAATTTTAGTCATTAATTTAGCCAGGTAATGGGCACTTTGAACTACGATTTTTCTGTTTTCTCATTTTGTAAGGGGAGTAGAATAGTTATTTGGATGTTAAGATTGAACTTTTTGTCCAAATTTTTTTTATATTATCATTTACCAAGTATGTATTTTCTCCTTTCAATTTCGGGTTATTTTATTGTTGATAGAGATTCCACTCTTGAGAAACTCGTGTTCAATAGTACTGTCACACTAAAAAAACTATAGCAAGGGTGAGAAGTATTTTTATGTCATTGGAACCTGGATTCTTTTTGAACTTTGGATAATTTGGCTTCTTTTTTCAATATGCTTCGATTTGCTATTGTTTCTTTCAAGAATAATAGAAATACAATAATTGTTTATTTTTCTCATTTATGTGTTATGTTTTCTTTTTACAGGTCCCAACAAATTCAGCAGGACTTATTGAGCATAGGGCACATCCTTTCTGGCAACAAAAATAAGTACTTCATTCATGGAAGTAAAAAGTTATATTGCTGAAAATACTTTATTTCATTTATGTGTTTTGTTTTACAAAGAATATATATATATATATATAAATACTTTTGTTTGTGTGATTAGTTGATGCTCTATTGGTGTCTTGAACAACAAGAATTTAATCTTTAATGTCACCTCTCAGTATCAGCAAATAGTACGGTACGCGTATTTCAATATTTTTAGTGTTTTTAGTCCTTAATTTTTTTTATTTATACTCTGAAGATATTTTTTTGCATTAAGTAGTAAAATTTTTTTTTTATCATTTTTCCTTATAAGTTTGCCCCCCATTAATTGGGTTTCTGGCTCCGCCACTGGCTCTATTTGTGGGGATTAAAAATCCATCGACTGACTCTGCTCCATTCTGGAAGCTATCCAATTGTATCGTGCTTTGGATCTTTGATGACTAGTTCAGTGGTACCCGGGACCATTTTTACAATCGTATTATAGACGTATAGGCTGCACATGTTCAAATTGAATAACTTATTGTTATGTATAGGACATTTGCTTTTATTCCCTGGCAAAAAAGAAAAAGAAAAAGAAAAAAAGACTTCGTTTAATTAGCCTGATGCAGATCTGCCATGTTTGCAAGTTGCAATATTCGAGATGATGGAAAAAAAATCCTCTATACACTTATATTGATTAGAATAAACTTAATGTAAATCTGGGATAGTATTTAAAATGGAAAGGGATCTTCAATGTAGTTTCTTTTTTGGGAATTGCTTTAGGTACTGGATCGCCATTCGCTGCTCTGCCACATTTGAGTTTTGATATTGTTATTTTTCGGCACTTTCTTCGAACTTCTTGGAAAAACAAAGAAGGAAGTGGACAGGTCACAACCTGTCCCAGAATAATAAACCCATAAGAATATATTCGTTTCTGGACCTTTCATTGTCATTTCTATGAATGGGTTTGATGCGTCGAGAAGATCATTGGTAGTTGCTGGCTCTTTTTTTTTTGGGGGAAATTAGGTCAAAGTTACAACCGGGAAGATGATGGTACATACAACATGAATGATAGAAAAGCTCCATACAACCAATGATTGATCTGCACATAACTTATCAAGGGGTTGCGAAGTGACTAGTACAGCTTGTTCAATTAAAAGATTTAAATTAATTTCGCTAAATGTGTGTTTTTTTATTCGGGTGTTCGAGCCAACTTATTCATACCTTGAATAATCTTAAATCTGTGCAATCTCCCGTCTTACATAAATTGGACAATTATTAGGCCAGAAGTCTTAGGGTGACCTCAAATTCCCCTTTTTATCTTGCGAGAGGGAAAACATATCCATCTTTGATTTCTTTCTTTGTTTGTTTTTTATTTTCATTTCGTCCTTTGGAGGAGGGGTGCTTGTAGATTGTCAACTACTTTACAGTCTGGGATGGTTGGCATTTGCTAGGCTATACTGTTCTTAGTTTAATTTGTAAACAGACTAAATCTCACTAATTAAATTTGGTCCTAAGACAGAGAGCTACTGATTTGAAGCCATAACTACTTGGATGCCCCACTTTAACGTTCTATAGTTAAGTAATATGTTGTTTGACATATATATATATATATATATATATATATATATATATCATGACTCTCTAAGCAACCCACATGATCAGGAGAAGGCATCATCACTAATTATTATGCAAATAGGAGCGACAGATCGTGGGACTCTGATAGTTCTAAGACAGGAAAAGAAAACAACAGCACAGCTATTATAAACTCGTATCTTATTGATCAAATACTAAACATAGGAAACCGTCCTATCATCTGTGGTCACATTCCGAAAGACCGTATTTCAAATTTGAAACTTCTTTAAGGATGTATAAACAGTCGACAAGAAATGTTTTTGTTTTTTCAATAGCCGATTGCATATTCTTAGAATCAGGGACCAAGTTTGGATTGGATCTAAGGGAGGCCAACTACACAAAAATAAATTGTGAGGGTTAAAATACGAAAAAAAAATTCAGCTGATTTTGGAGGTGCTGTAGCCATCGTCGACCTTCTCGCCCTAGCTTCGTCCTGCTTGGAATTGATGGTTTGACCAGAAGCAAGAGTAATTTAGGAAAGACAGCAAATGACACATCTCTCACTCAAAAAGACCCGTTCTCCCTCTCCCGAACCTCTCCCTTCTTCGTGACCCCTCTCCACCCTTGCTATGACCGGCGGCGGGAGGAGCTCCTTCTCCTCCCGCCGTCCCCTTCCTCCCTCTCTCTCTCCCCTCCTTTCTGGCCGGCTTGCGTTCTCTCCTTCCCTTTTCTCCTCCCCTTTTTTGGTCTCTCTCCGGGCCGATCTTCATCTTCAGATCTCGGCGCTTCCGGCGGCGGTTGGTGGCCACGCACAGAGGGATTTGTTTCTGCTGCTCCTGGCGTCCGCTTCTGGCCTCTCTCGGGCTCCGTCGGCCGGCGCGTGCTCCACCACGTGCGCTTACGCGCGTGCGCGTGAGAGACACGCGCTGCCCCTTTTGTGGACCTGTTTGGGCGCTTTTGGGGTCTCTCTCGGGGTTTTTTCTCTTGGCTCTGTTCCGGCTGGCCAGTTGCTTGGTTTCAGTGTGCATTGCTGTGTTTTGTTTGTGTTTGTGAAGTTTGTTTCTGCAGGTTGTAGTGGGAGGGTGCATGTGGAGACTATTGTGCCGGTGGTGGTGTCATGGTGGTGGTTCACCTGCTCCTTTGCCATTTTTTGTCATGGACATTGTTGTCCATTAGTGCTGGTGTGGCTTGTTTTGCAGGCTCGTCTGTTGTTGGTTTGGAGACCGTCTTTTTCGAAGGTGTTATTCTCAGGTCTTTGGACTCGATTAAAATCTACGGGCCTCTTGGTCCGTCTTGTAGAGACCTTTACGGCCATTTGGAAATTGGTCTGTCTGACCATTCGATGTAATGCCTTTCGGGCTTTAATTGTTGCTGTTATGGGTTTGTTGCCCTTGATCTTTGTATCCGGTCTAGTAAGACTGGCTGTATTCAGCACTGATGTATTTCCTCCTGTGAAATGAATTTCACGTTTGCTTAGAAAAAAATAAAAAAAATCCTGCGCAGTAATTAATAGTATCACATGTACTTATTCCCCTAAAGAAACATAAAGATAAAACCATTTGCGTGTGCGAATTTAGCTGAAAGATTTGCCAGTGCTAAATTCGGCTCAAGTTTAGAAATCTTTCGTGTTAAAGGTACGTATTATTCAATCTTACGTTTTTGCAAACTATATCACACGATCCTATGTAGATCGAGCACATGATACACGAAACAAAGGAAAATCTCCAGGGAAGACTGTCTTATTTCTCTTTATTGACTACTTCATCAATTAAGAATGAGATTTGGCCACTTGGGGAAAAAGAACATTGGGAACAATATTTTTGGTCTTAAAATATTCTTCGGGAAGTTGCACTATCCCTTGTTGGTCCAGCAATTACCATTCTGTTAGTGTCCATAATTCCACCTCAAGTCAAGACAGCCAGAGAGAGAGAGAGCGAGATATATAGAACGAGCCAGTCTTCATTTGAATCATGAATAAGGATTACAATTTACAAAAAATTCCACACGTGGGGAGAGAGTAATCGGCGTATCATGCAGTACGGCTACTATATAAAGGTGAAGGAGATGGAGAACGTCTATCCGGGGCCACATTGATACCTCAGATTGTTTGCTTTCATAGGAGAAAGGTAAGCTTCAACATCTGATCTCCTCGTAAAAAGCGCATTATATTTGGAGACTTCCCATTTCCCTGCAACCCTCAAGGCTCATGCTCTGATGTATATAGTGTCAAAACTCTGAACCTAATTGGGTTCCCTGAACTCCCATTTCGGAAATTTTACCCTTTTAACAATTTTCCATTGGGCCTCCATCTTTTACTTTAATAAACTAGCTATTCTTCATCTGAAGGCCTAAGATTGTGCTTATTAGTTATTGACATGGGGTGTCTTTCTCTTCTGTGCCTAGTCCTTCCAGGATCAGCCCGTCCGTATCTTAGAGAGATAAAGGAGTGAACGTAATGGAGGTTTCATCGGCGAACTGGCTTTCTGAATTGGTATGATTATCCTATCTTCTACTTCCAGGAGACGAATAGCACTACCTCAAAATATCTTTATCTCGAAAAATTTCCTAAGTTTTTTCCGTGTTCTGATTGGGTAGGAAGTGGATTACAACTACTACATCCCCGAATACCAGATGAACGCTCTCGACGATCAGTTTACCACACACGACATAGCCACTGCAACGAGAGAGAACTTTCAACAATCTTTCTCTTTCGAAAGCTATTCTTCTCACCCTGCCTTCGATACCGAAAATGCCGTCACTACCACCACCTTTAGTAATTCTTCTGTTCGTGAAACATCTCAGAACAGCTTTGAGAGGCCTGACAAACAGACAGAGACTAACAGTTGGAACTCCGGCATTACGGAGCACGTTTCACCAAAACCTTCTTCTCCCTTCCTTAATCTTTCATTTGAGAATTTGAATCCACTGCCGGCAAACCCTAAGCAGCTATATGGAACTCTTGACTCCTCTGTGAAGCCGAAGGACAAGTTTATTTCACAAGTGAGTCAAGTACCTATTGCGTCCATGGGTTCGAGGGAGAACCAAATCAACGCACCAAAAGCCAGCCAGGGGAATAAGCGGACCTGCTCAATGACTAGAGCGAATTCCAACTCTCAAGATCACGTAATGGCTGAGAGAAAGCGCAGAGAAAAGCTTAGCCAACGGTTCATAGCACTGTCATCTATTGTTCCTGGCCTAAAGAAGGTATCCTCCATATTCTATTTATCTGAGTGGCCAGTCTTTAGCTTACCAAGCGATGTCACTTTCCTCTTCGTACGAGAATCCATTTGTTTTCAGGTTCACTATAACATCTTTATTAAGGACTGTTACAAAAAAGTGTTTGCTTTTTATCTAAGTCCTGAATATTTTATCTGCATTCATAGATAGACAAAGCCTCTATCCTTGGAGATGCTATTAACTATGTGAAAGAGCTTCAAGAACGCGTCAACCCCTTTTCTGTGAATGCAATAAGTTTTTTTTTTCTTTTGCCTTGATTCTTTCTACCACTCAAAAGATTTTTTTTTTCCTGGTTTTACTTTTGCCTATGGTGAAAACGGCAACAATTCTAGGTAAAGTATAAACCGATGCTTTTGTTTGGATTTTTATTTGTGGGGCTTGCTTTAATTGCTGGCCATTATGTTTTAATATATCTGTTTTGGTATAAAGCAAAAAGAATTGGGTTTTTGTTGTCTGTCACTAAAGTTTTGTCTAGATTTCAATCCTTTAAATGGATTGATTAGTTTGGATCAATTTGAGACCATTCAGTGAACATATAAGGTTTGCCCATTCCATTTGAGCAGGATATCAACAATGGCTCATTTATTGTGAATTTGGACTTGATCCAATTGAACTAGACATATTTATGTTGTATTTTGGGTCGTGCAGTCCATACAGAGAAGGGGCTCACAGGTTGATCTGTCTGGTTCATCTTGGACTGGATCTGACCCATTCGGGTCATCTAGATTAAAAGAATTATATTTATGCCTTAGAAATTGTAATTACTGAAATGTTTTAGGAGTAGCCACAACATCCTAATTCATATTAATGATCACATATGGTTACTAAACTTCATCAAGGTAATTGGCATTGATATTTTTAAGGATCAACATAAGGTTCCACTTTTTAATTGCCATTGAAGTTGCGGTTAACGAAATATTTTTGGAGTAGTCATAACATCCTAATTTAGTTCACTGACCACATGAAGTCATCAAACATTATAAAGGATTGACATTTGGAGTATTTGTGGATCAAAAGAGATTATAATAATTTTGATGTTTGGAAGTTGTGATTGTCAAAGCCTTTTAGGAGTAACCTCAACATTGTGATTCGTAATGATGATCACATAAAGACTTCACAATGTTATTAACATCAACATTGTAATTGAATCATAAAAATGGGGACCTAGCCTCACAGGGAGAATATTATTTTGTGGTTTGATTAGGATGAAATAGTGAATTAGTGTTAAGAGATAAATTTTTCTATGCCCATAGGTACGAAGGTTCTTCTTCATTAATGCAAAATTTATCAGTTTCATTGTAAAGTTCAATAAATTCATTCCTATACCCACATGGAGTTTTTTTTTTCCGAATAATACCTCATCTTATTCAAATCAACTAAAACCCAAAAACATATATCACAAAACTTTATATGTTTAGGTATGACAAAAATGGAACTAAAACCAGAAATACCAAAAGTAGCAGCCCATTGAGCCAATTTATGAGTCATTCTATTACATCTCATTGGAATCCATGTTATTTTCCATTCAATAAATTCCAATAGACACCACCTTATAAACTCGACCATTACCATAATGGCCCAAAGCTGAGTCGGCATCCCAGAAAGCACCTCTCTACAACACATTCAAATACCACCCTGGTTCCATTTCTTGCATTTTGCTAACTTTACAGCTTCTGCCATTGCAAAAGCCTCACCAACCAAAGGATCTATGGCACCTAATCGTTAAGTGTACACCATACAGAGGAAACTAGAATCATTTGTAATAGAGACTGCTATGTAAGACCCAGAAGAACGGATAACAACATCCGTATTCAATTCCAGCCAACCTGGCTGAGGAGGACACCATCTCTAATTCGCAAACCTTTCAGACTTCACCCAAGCATTTGAATGTTCCAAAAATATCTTCTTTATCAAGCTTGGCGTGGTTCAATGTGGCCAATCCAATCGGAAAGAATTCCTTGTTCTTCTCCTAGTGAGTTGGTGAGCTTTATTATAAATGTGGATAGAATTCTGAATTTGGAGAAGAAGTTTGTTAGATCTTTTATTCTTAATGCTGCAATTGTAATGGATGAATTGTGGTATTTGAGGAATCGGGTTGTTCATCAAGATGAGGTTGTGGATATTGGGGTTTTGATGTTAAAAATAAGGGTTAATGACTTTTTTCGTCCTTAGGTTTTGACCCCTTTACCAATTTCGTCCTTGCGTTTTCTCATTTATCACACGTAGTCCTTGAGTTTCATGGTTTTGTCAAAATGGTCCTTCCGTCCTCTTCCGTCAACGAATTGTCCAGTCAACTAACGGCGTACACGTCATCACCAATCAGCCAGTGACACGTGTCCTTTTTAAATGCCACGTCACTTTTTTTGCCACATCAGAAACACAATTTTTTTTTTAAAAAAAATAATTTCGTCAAATTAAAAAAAAAAGGAAAAAAGTCCTCTTTGGAAGGGGTGACCCGAGCCACCAGCCTCCCTTTGCTGGGTGGCTCCCGGCCACCCCTTCTTTAGGGGAGGCCGGTCTGGGCTCCCCCCCAGCGAGAGGGGTGGCTCGCTGAGCCACCGGCCTCCCGCGATGGGGATCATCGCGGGGGGCGAGCCCAGCCGGCTTCCTCGCGAGGGGGGGAGCCCAGATCTGGGTTCCCCCCGCGAGCGGTGGCTCGATGAGCCACTGGCCTCCCCTAAAGAAGGGGTGGCCGGGAGCCACCCAGCAAAGGGAGGCTGGTGGCTCTGGTCACCCCTTCCAGGAAGGATTTTTTTTTTAATTTGACGAAATTATTTTTTAAAAAAATTTATTTTTTCTGATGTGGCAAAAAAGTGACGTGGCATTTAAAAAGGACACGTGTCACTTGCTGATTGGTAATGACGTGTACGCCGTTAGTTGACTGGGCAATTCGTTGACGGAAGAAGACGGAAGGACCATTTTGACAAAACCATGAAACCCAAGGACTACGTGTGATAAATGAGAAAACCCAAGGACGAAATTGATAAAGGGGTCAAAACCTAAGGACGAAAAAAGTCATTAACCCTTATTTTTAATATCAAAACCCCAATATCCACAACCTCATCTTGATGAACAACCCGATTCCTCAAATACCACAATTCATCCATTACAATTGCAGCATTAAGAATAAAAGATCTAACAAACTTCTTCTCCAAATTCAGAATTCTATCCACATTTATAATAAAGCTCACCAACTCACTAGGAGAAGAACAAGGAATTCTTTCCGATTGGATTGGCCACATTGAACCACGCCAAGCTTGACCTGTAACATCATAAAAAGCCATCAAGTGAATTGTGTCTTCCACCCCATTTCTGCATAATGGGCAAAAAAAACTCTTCTAATTCCTCACAATGCAAAATTCTACCCAATCCACACTTAGTTTTTAAAGCTCCACCCTCACCTTCCACAACATCAATTTAAGCATATCCCAAATTTTACATTTCTATAGCTTTTCTCATGTTTCTTTATCAACCAATATATTCGGAACCCTTTGATTTTGAATTCTCAACATAAAAGACTACACCGAATATACCCCAATTTTTTTAAAAGCCCAAATGCATTCATCCACCAAATCAGACTTTGGCACATACATATGAATAATCTCCTCTACACATGACTCAATAAACATACTCCTTATTAATTTCACATCCCAACCCTCATCCACAGTATTTATTCACCAAATCAGCAACAACTTGAACTTTTGTTAACTCCTCCCAATTCTCCTTCCAACTAGGCTGAAAGTTATTACAATTTGGGTGCCACGCCTCCTCCCTAATTCTTACTTTCTCCCCTCTTCTTGGCACCAAACAAATACCTTCCATCAATATCGGCATCATGTCCGAAATTCCATGCCAAACCCATGATACCCCCTCTACTTCCCACGTTATCACCTGGAAAATCAAACTTATATTTAGCTTTTGTTATTGTAACCTAAAGACTTTCAGGCGATACGACCACCCTCCATCCCAACTTTGCCACAAGAGACATGTTTACTTCAAACATTTTTCTCAACCTCAACCCTCCAATATTTTTTGGCAAACAAATTATATCCTGAGCTGTAGGAGTAAAATTCCTATTTTTTTGAGATGAAAACCCCCACCAAAAATCCTTTAATATCATATCAATCTCCTCACACCACCTTTTGGTAACAAATAAGTCGACATACAATACAATGGCATAGCCATGGCCACTACCCGAATAAGTGTAGTCCTACCCACTTGTGACAAGACTTTCACCTTCCACCCCGATATCTTTGCTAGCACCTTAGCCTTAACATCCTCAAAAGATTTATTTCTAGCTCTCCAACAATGGCAACCTCAAATATTTTGCATTACTACCCATCCTTCCAACCCTCAACATATCACATAGATCAACCACCAAAACTGGATGGGTATTATCACTACAGTGCAATGCAGATTTTCCAAAGTTTACTTTCTGCCCGACCATCGAGAATATTTAGCTAATATATGATTTATAAAATCAGCTTCCCTCCAATTAGCACGTGAAAAATCATTAGATCATCAACAAAAAGCAAGTGGGTGATTGGCGGAACATTCCTTGGAACTTTCACCCCATGAATCCCACCCGATATTTCAGCTTTAATAAGCAATCTTGACAACACCTCCGATCCCAAAATAAACAAGAATGGAGATAAAGGGTCGCCTTGTCTAAGACCTCTTGTTGACCTAAAGAATCAATGAGGAGAACCATTCAACATGATCGAAAAAGAAACTGTAGTTAAACATTGTTCCACCCACCTAATCCAAATTTCATCAAATCCAAAACATTTCAGCACCCTTAATAAAAAAATTTCATTCCGTTCGATCATATGCCTTCTCCATATCCAATTTTAATGCTGCCAGCCCTTTACTCAAACTCTTCAATTTCATAGAATGCATAGCCTCTTGACTCATTATGATATTCTCTTTAATAATCCTCTTTGAAATAAAAGCCGCTTGAAATGACGAAATAATCTTTGAAATCATAGTCCTTAACCTAATAGTTAATATTTTTTAAATAACTTTGTAAGCCACATCACAAAGACTAATAGGTCGATACTGTTCCACTTTTGAAGGATGGCCCACCTTTGGAATTAAGACAATGAAGGTATGGTTTAATTGCCATAGAATATGTCCATATCTAAAAAACTGCTGCACCATCTCAACCAATATGTACTGTATCCCAATAAAACTGATAGAATATGACAGACATACCATCTGAACCTGATGCTTTGAGAGCCTCAATCTCATCCACAACACCTTTTATCTCCTCCTTAGTTGGAATCATACACACATGCATATTTTCCTCAACCGTTATAACAAGTTGAATCAAATCCTCAAATTCCTCGTCACATTCAAACCTATCCGAAGCATAAAGTGACTGAAAAAATTCACTATATGATCTTCAATACTATCCCTCTCCTTTAACCACTCCCTTGTCCTACTCAAAAAATTTTCAATACTATGTCTTCTTCTGCGAATTATAGTAGACAAATGGAAATATTTTGTATTTAAATCAGAAGTAGTTAACCAACTAACTCTTGATTTTTGCTTCCACAAGCTTTCCTCCCTTTTTAAAGCCTCTGCTAATTCCGCTTGAAGCCTTAACTCATCCTCCCAAAATTGCTCCAACGGTTCACTACTCTGATCTCCGCCAGTTTCTGATTAATCGATTCAATCTTATTTTTAATCAGCCCAAATGCTCCCGGTTCCACTTTCTCAAAGTATCCTTTGTTTTTTTAATTTTTTGAACCAACTTAAAAGCTGCTGATCCCCATACATGACTCCACCAAGCTTCCGAAACCACCACCCTACTTGAATCATCCCTAGTCCAACAACATTCAAACCTAAATGGTTTTGGACCTGCAGACATAACACCATCATTTACCAATAAAATTAGAGCATGATTTGATGAGTCCCTAGTTAAATTCCTTATGACAGCCCTAAGAAACAACATAGCCCATTCACTATTTTCTAATCCTTTATCCAACCTTTCAAGAATTTGTTGTGATCTCCTTCTCCTATTACACCAAGTGAACCTTGAACCCGTGCTTCCAATATCCACAAGCCCATTATACATCTTAAATTGATAGAATTCATCCCTAGATGAAGAGGCATACGGTAACCCACCCCATTTCTCCTATTGCCTAGATATAGCATTAAAATCCCCCATCACCAACCAAGGACCAACAAAAGAATCCCCACATCACTCACATCATCCCAAAACCGTTCCTTGCTAAACCACTCACAAGGACAATGGACAAAAGTAAGAGCCCAATCTTGATAACTAGGATCCCTTTTCAATATAATACTAATGATACTATCATTTTTAAAGATTAGATCGAAATCAATCCCTGCCTCCATGCTAATATCATACCACCCTTCAACCCCATAGCCGACACTTACAATGAATTTTGATACCCCAACCTGTTCAAAACCTCCTTAGCAGAATAAATTTTTGTTTCCACTATGCATAGACAATCTGAATTTTGTTGTCTAAGCATTGCCCGAAGAGTTCTATTGTTGAGGATTGGGCAAGACCTAGACAATTCCAAAATAACACCGTCATGGTGGAGTAGGGGGTATGGGTTGGCCTGCCTCCTCAGCCTCAGATATACCATAAACACCCATAGTTTCATTCCCTTTACGCCCTCTCTACAGAACTCTCATTTTCTGCCTTCTATGAGTACCTCGTAAGCCTCTCTTACCATTCCTATATCCATCCCCTTTCCTTCAATAACTCAATAATAATCTGGATAATGGCACCGAATCCTCTCCATTATAATTCTCAATATGACCGATCAATTCTAAATTCTCAGCTTCCAACCCACACTACTCTTCGCAACCCGTTGATCCTCCTCTAGAATATCCAGTGAAGTTGTTTTTGTCCCCCCCACCGATATGGCTAATTTACCTTCCTCAATAAGGCTCTCGTTTAACCAAAGGCTTTTTTCTTTTCTCAACATTCTTTTAAATGGCCTTGTACCCCATACCTTACTAGTTTCAATCTCCTTATTGTCTTCCTGTGATCCATCACCATTAATCTCCATTATTTGGATCGAAGAATCACCCATCAAATTCATTTCGAAACACTCATCATGGCCCAAATTTCCACATTCTAGAATTATATTACAATCTTTGCTTTTAAAATTTTCAATACCAACCCCAGGCCCATTCCATTTCGCCCGGCCCAATACAGAGCCCAATATTCGTTTATTCAATGACCAGTCTACTGTATTGTTCAAACAACACAACTTCTCCTCTTTCCTCTGCACAGATTCTCAATCCTTCTCAAAAGGTTCCTCTCATTCTGTCCACACCGTAATCTTATTGTTAGGGAAAATTACTTGATTCACCTCAATATTCTTCCCTTCAATCACATCCATAACCTTCCTTCCCACATCATCTTTCAATTTCTCCACCAGTTTTGTACCTCTTCCGACCAATCTGTTATTCCTATCATAACCTAGGGAAGAACGCTCCACCGACGCTCTTGCATTCTCTCCACCTGATCTCATACCAACAATTTCAGATCTACTCCATGTCTGAATATTCACAGCTTCTTTTACACCCTCAGTATACGGAGTATGAGGTTTGGTATATTGGCCATGTTCCTGTAAATTTTTCTGGATTTGTGGGTTTTTCTAAGATGGACTTTGTGTTTTGGGCAAACTGTATGAAGGATTTGATGAGCTTCTTGAATAATTTGAGATTGGTTTTTTTGGATTTGAGAAGCTTTTGTAATTAAATGAGCTTGCAATCATCTTCGGACTAAACCTCTCTCTATCATTCAATCCACAAGCATCTGCCAAACAGATGTTTGATAAATGTCCTAGCAGTCCGCAGTTATAGAAAAATCCTAATAACCTCTCATATTTGAATTGCACCCAAGTATCTTCCCTATTTTCTCTTAGGAGGTAGAAACCAGAACACAAAACATTAGCCGAATCTACAATCACCCTTACTCTAATGAATTGTGTAACCCACACTTTTTTGAGACCTAAAATCCACTTCAATCACCTCCCCCACCTTGCTAGCCGCCCATTCAGCCATCAATTTTGTATTCTGCCCCATCGGCAGACCATGGACCTGAATCCATATAGGAAATCGCACCATATCAATTTCAAGCACCGTATCTACTTGCTTTACCTCTGCTAAAACCAGCGGAAAACCTTTTATAGTCCAAGGAGCTTGTTCAAGTACACAATTATTTACCATAACCGAAGGAAATGTAAATATATACCTATCCTCCTCAACTTCCTCCATCACCAGATCTTTGACAAAATGTCAAGATCTATATATGACTACTCTAACTCCAGCTTTATTCAATGGTTTATCTGATATAATCCGGCCTACTAGCGACAGTTCAATACCAGCAACCTCTACTTCATCTTCCGTCTTTTGTTCTACATAATTTTCATTTCATCCCATCGCCTCAGTCTGAGTAACTAGTTCCTCCATTATACTCCGAGACACCGCCACAACAATCCCCTCCCAACCAACCCCCAATAGGACCACAAACAAACACTAATCACTAGCCAACACCTCCAATTACCACTTCTTTAGCAATCTAATCACCTAGACAACAATCACCCCAATTTTTAGATCTGACAAAAATCAGCTCTCAAAAAGTAAACACCGAATAGATCATTCTCCACTAATACCTTTCAAAGATTCACTAGTTATCCAAAGAATGAGCCGATCGGAGAATCAGCATCACTATTGTGAAGAATCTAGAAAGATCTACAAGAAAATCATGAAAAATTCAATGACCAGAGAAGAGCCAAATGCTCCAGAGAGCCCTCCTAGAGAGCATTTTTTACTTCTCGCGGGAAGCCCCACTCCGAAATTATACTCATTACCCACAGGAAGTTTGAATTTGCTACTAAATTGACATTGGTTAATTCATACTAAATTTTATGTTTCATAGCGTGAAAGTTTATTTCCTTGGTTGTTTTATTTTTTTATTTTTTATTGGTTATAAACAGTTATTAAAGTGCGACATAAGGGAAGACAATTATCCTCTTAAAATGTCTATATGGCAAAGATTTTTTAGAGATTCAAAATGTAAGAATTGTAAAAATTTTGTAGCAACTATTGTTAAAATGCATAAAGTTATTAAAAATCAATATCCCTAAGTCGCATTGGAATAAAGGTAGATGCAAAGTATTTTGTAACCATCTATTGTTGGCACTTTGCATAAGGTTGGACATTGGCTTGGCAGTACGATTACTGGGTCGATAAAGTCATTTGATTTTTTCCTATATTTTGGAGCTTTAAAAGGCTGTAAATAAAGTCATTTGATTTTTTCCTAGAAATCAAGGATTACAATTTTATCTACAGTCATATTGATCATTTTATCGCATGCTATGAAATTATTACACAAACATTATGGTTGAAAATTTGGTATCAAGTTTGTCAATTTTGTAGTGAGACTTATCAAGTTATCTTTGGATACTCTGCTACAGTTGTTTTTTCCAATATCAAAAGCAGAAATATGTATATCGACATAAAGTATTTTAGTATAAGAGAGAACATAAGAAGACACTTAATGTTTATTTGAGCATTTAAGTACTGAATTATACATTGCGGATCTCATGACTGAAAGGTGTCAGTACTGCAATATAAAGTCATGCGGAGCATATGAGACTTGTTAATTCAGTTTATGCTCAGTTTCTCTCTATTCTGGTTTATAGACAAACAGTTCATATTCTTGGAGAATAAAGTTACATTTGTGCACATAATGTGTTGTAATTGTTTTATCCGTGGGGATAAACATAAAGTTGGACTCCAATAACTTATTGAAAGTTCATTCATAAAGTTATAGCTCATAAAGTACTCATGTAGAGGGTGCTGTGTATTGTGATACATGAAAGGGAATGATTCGATCATAAAAGTCTTACCACTATGATTCGTGCATAATATTCTTTATTTGAGTGTAAATGTTTCAAAACTAGTAGGAATGAATATAGTAATGGTCATACAAAAATGTCAATCACCCAATTTACGTGTTATGTGGACCAAGTGTGAGAATGTAAAATATTTTGAATATTTCCTTAAGGTGGCCCACATATCTAGCATATGAAGTTTTGAATTTAAATCATGGGTGTTTTGAATTCTATTCCTATTAGTTACTAGTTTTGAATATTTAAATTTTAAATAGAATCTTATTCCTTGATTGGAGGAATAATTGCAGTAGAATTTTGATCACGGTCCCTAGCCTAGCCTATAAAATAAAGGTCTGTGTATTCCATCAATACGGCTAATACAGTTAAGGAATAGACTAGAAGATCCCTATCACTCTCACGTGTCTTTCTTTTGCAGTACAAAGGCAAACACGTGAACACTTATAACCATATGCAGATTAACTATATTGTGTTGTGCTTGAACAAATATGACTAGAAGTATGTTCGATCCTATTACCGTTTCTGCTGCGTTTATTTCTATCAAAGGCAAGATACACGGGCTGCCCCCTCAAGTCAATATATCATCTCGATCGACACCCAACAAACACTGCTATCAATTTGCTTATGATGATATCATGAGATAGGGAAAAGGACTGTTAGGTACCGAGACAGATTGAAATTACACTTGCTTGGACGTTTTAACATTTTTAGAAATATATATTTACCAATAGTTGACTTCGAAGAATTTTTTATTTTTATTTCGTTTTCGTATGCATGTTAGTAGAGAAAAATAAATTCCGACAATTAGGCCCACCGCTCACGTACTGTTACTAAAGAATTAAACAAATGTGAACGGTATATATATATATATATTTTGGTGAGTTTTAAATAGCCCAAAGGTATAAAGTACCGAGTGGCATACCCCGGTTGATGTACAAATATATAAAATCAGAGTAAACAAACCACCAGAGCACTGGGTGCAAACCTATTCACAATATCCCAACCATCACCTTACAAGAGTTACTCTTGTAGACAACAACATAATTCAACTAGCAAGGCAGATCTGAATAAAATCTAAACCGCTAATTTTTTTTTTATTATATATATATTTTACTCTTGAATGTCCATTGACCGATATACATGACAAGATCTTTGGACTTTACAAAACGTTCCATTTTTCTTCTTTTGCTGCTGTGGACCGAAACAGACAGCTTGGTCGTGATACGCATGGAGATTATGGAATAGTACTATATATATGCAAGGAGGAAGCTAGAAATGAAATAATTATAGGCCAGGTATTTTTTAGAACACCAATTAAACTCATATATATGCATGCTCTTTATTTTGTATTGTATATAGTTCGAAGAATATTATTCTTCCTTGGATCTAAGACATATAGAAGACACCAAACCTTTGCTTAATTATCTCATATATGCTTAAAGAAAAGGAAACTTGGGACGTGCAATGTCTGCCCAAAATTATCTAGAGATCGAAGTGGGTCATGAATAGATGTTGGGTATCCTAGCCCTTAGATTATCTATTAGTACTAGTGGAGCATAGTATACACGACAAATACTACACTTTTTTATTTTCTCTATTCACCTCTTTATATAGTATGGAGGTGAAATTGAACCAAACTGCAGTGCTACAGGAAGATTTGATTCCTTTAAGTTGGATTCAATGCCCATTTTGAATTACAAGTGGGGATTAATGAGTGCTGCTTAATGTACAAAACAGAGTTGAGTTACTTGTCTTGTACGTGCAGCTTGCTCTATTTTTAATAGCGTTTATGTGAATGCAGATATGCGCGCGGATGAAAAAAAAAATCTCTGTTCAGTGTTTTCTAGTGCTAGCTCCTAATTTCCTATTGCTTTCTAGAGATGATTGATATATACCAGCAACAGATTTTGTTCCACCAACATAAGAACTGAGGTGGTCCAAGCGGTTGGATTGTCGCCTGGGAAAATTGGCCCCGCAACAAATCCAGGAACATGGATAAATTAGAATGCTAGTCCTCTAAACAACCCGATTTGTTAATTTGGTAAACTCCGGGTTCTTAATCTTTTTATAAGTGAAGCATCCGCCTTTTCGAGATTAGATTATTTAATCTGATGGCCATGTAAAATATTCTGAAGCTCCAGATATCAGACTACATTATTGCTCATTGATTTTTTTTAATGCTGATCGATTGCTTCACTACTTGCGCAATTTATGATGACCAAACGTAACCATCATTCTTTATGGTGGTGACAAAAATATTTATATTCATATTGTATATTTACAATATGTCGACGTCAGAATCACTACGAGATCCTGTCATAGCTAGTTTCAAATTCTGTTGTGGAGATATGAAGGAATTATCAACCACGTTTATCATGGGATTGCACCAGAATAAAGTATTCGGTACTTATATATATATATAATTGCCTTTTTCTCCATCTTTCTCGGTCGCCCATTGCTTGTTAAAAATTCAAACAATAAACAATAGAGAATATCATCTTCGACCAAAGATTATGATACTGACCCACGCTGTTAATCATGACAACCTAAATTATTGCCTTTTGTTTTTTCGACAACTTGCAAATTAGGATTAAAGAAGACTCATGACTGGTGTTTTCATTAAACCGTTTAATCTAGATCGTGAAGTAATTTGTTCTAAAGCTACATTTTTTTTTGTAATTAATCAAGACAACTTTATTGAGTGCATAGAGAATTACATCTGAAAACTTACAATAGAAAGGACCCAAAAGGCCATCAACAAGTCTAAGGGGCCAAAACCTATAAAAGAGACGCAAGGTCCTCGGAAGCAGGAAGACTCACGGTAAAGGGCCCGAAGGCCCGTGAAAAGTAACAAACACTCTGCAAAGCAGTGGCGACTACTGCTGGAGGAGGGACGGACGTATCTTCCAACTTACTCCCTCAAAGCACTTCTTACGCAAACACCAACTATAATAACTACAAAGTGACATACTACAGCTACATCTTGTTCAAAAGAAAACTACTGACAAATTAAGTATTAGAGTTATTAGAGTCCCACATTGCTAAAGCAATGTGAACTATTATAATCAAAGGCTTATAAATAAGCCCCTCTGTAATATCTTATAGACACATCAGTGAATACACCAATCTGCCAGTTGGGCCTTCCCACAGTGGATGTAGGTCTATAGACCAAACCACTTAAATCTCGTGTCTCACTTTTCTCTCTTAGTCTAAATTATTTTTCTATTTTCTTTTTATTCTTAACATGGTATCGGAGCCATTTCGATCCTGTGGCCCAGTGTGGCTCATGCTGGTCAGCACTCTTGTTGGCTTAGCTTGGCCTAGTTTAGGCCTAGTCCAGTCCGACCTATTTTAGTTATTTTCTTGGGCCTTCCGGCGCCCATCCGGCATCATTCCGTTAAACTTTCGATATCTTCTCTAGGGTCTTCTGGCATCTTCTCGGGCCTCCCGGCGCCCTATCCGACATTCCTCTGACGAACTTTCGACATCTTCTCTCTGGCCTTCCGGCGCCCAGTTCGACATTCCTCCAACGACCTTCCGACATATTCTCTTGGGCTTTCCGGCGCCTCGTCCGGCATTCCTCCGATGATATCCTCATTCCGACAACCCTTTCTGGCCACATTCCGGCGATTGTACGCTTCTTACCGGCCATCCTCCGACGACTGTCTGCCCTTCTCCGGTGCCATTTTTTCCCTTATGAAAAATTTCTTTTTGTAAGTCCAAGCTCAATGTGTGTCCACCTTGAGTTTGCGGGGGAGTATTAGAGTTATTAGAGTCTCACATTGCTAAAGCAATGTGGGCTATTATAATCAAAGGCTTATAAATAAGTCACTCTGTAATATCTTATAGACACATCAGTGAGTACACCAATCTGCCCCGTTGGGCCTTCTCACAGTGGATGTAGGTCTATAGACCGAACCACTTAAATCTCGTATCTCACTTCTCTCTTAGTCTAAATTATTTTTCTCTTTTATTTAGCATTAAGGAAAACGTTTGTATTGAATTATAAATAAATTAGAAGCGAATGGAATAACATGGGTTTACGAGAGGAAAAGGTCACGATTTTTAGGTTTTTTTTTCTTTCTTGGCTAATTGGGGGTAGGGAGTGGACTAGATGCTAGGTTTTGGATGCACATTTTATTTGGAGATAATAGTGTGACTGATGGTCAAGATAGAGTGTGTGAATGCATTATTATTTTAATAGGAATATAAAGTACAATCATATTCTAGATATATAGCTCGTTAATGATGCACCTATATATCATCTTGATTGGACCGGAGAGCAAATAGAGTCATTGTCTAAATAGAATGGGGACACCTATTCTAATACTCCGTCCCGAAAAAGGTATTAAGTGAGTATTTAAATTTTGACGAAGAGATAAAACTTAATTCTATATTTGATTTTTGGATAGATGTTGAATCCTATTTTCGAATTTAAAGGTTTAGACAGAGATTTGATTTTAGGTTTGAATTTAAAAGTTAAGATATGGATAAAGATTATTCTTATATTTGAATTTGAAAGTTATGGATAAGGATCTTATATTTGAATTAAAAAGTGATGGATAGAGGTATGATTGAATTTTAAAAGTTGGAGAGATTGAGGTTAACAAATGGTCGCTTTATTAGAGACCAAAATTTGGATTGAGGTGGTGCTACTGAGAGATTGTTCGGCAATTATTAAAGAAAATTTAAGGATTTGTTAAGCGTTCGAGGTAAATAGTTTTTCAATTGAATTTTTAAAAGTATACCTTATTTTATATGGTTTTGATGTATTATTTGAGGAACTGAACAAATTTTGGGTAAAATGAGATTGTTGAGATCAATTTAATATCTCTAGTGGTATTTGGAGGTTTTTGTGGCCTGGAGGTCTGCGTGGCCTGATATATGGAGGTCTTTGTGGCCTGGATGTCTGTGTGGCCTGGTATTTGGAGGTCTTTGTGACCATTGGTGATTTCTCTATATTGCGCGGCCTTGGATATTTTTATTACAAACTTGTATTTTTGGATTTGGTATGGTTCGTAGTGTTTTATGTTGGATTTAGATTATTGTGAGAAAATTATCTTTTCTCCAACCCTCATTAACTTACTGAGTTAGTCGTAGCTCATCCCTTATTCTCATATTTTTTAGAGTTGGCAGAATTAGAGAAGTTCGAGGAGCTTCAAATATATTTGTGGATAGAAAACGTGTTTTACAAGAGTACTTTTGGTGAATTCGATATTGTATTTATTTTGGGAGATTTTCATCGATGTTGTAAAATATCGGATATGCTAATGTAAATTTTAAGACTCGGATTGATATTTTTGGGCTTTTTATTGTGTATGAATATTTTGCTAAGGTTGTACAAATTAGTTTTGAAATATTGAGTCCTAGATAAATGATTTGTCATGGTGAAAAAATCTTATTTTATACGGAAATCTTTCTATTTTGAGTTTGGATCCGGGGCGTTACAACTATACTTCGTCGTTTTTGTTAAGAGATATATTGTGTCCAGTGATCACGTTCAACCTCAAGGTCCTCCCTTTTGATCTATAATATTTTAAATTAAAATCTGTGTCTAAAAAATTTAAGATGATAGAAGATAATATTGCATTCAATCATTGAGTTAATATTTCGTAATCCATAATATTATAATTTTGTGTGTTTTTGTTGCATGCCTATGTAATGAACTTGACTATTTAACCCATGATAACACTGAAAAAAGAAGTTATAATAATAAAGATTGAAATATTATCAGTCACGACCTTGCTTCAGCATGCATATGGATCTAATTAAGGTCGAGTTGAATGCGTGGCAGATTTTCCATAGAATCTGCAGCAGGTATAGAAATTAGAATATGAAGCAGGTACCATATGTGTTGCATTTTGTTGGACTATAATATTATTGTTCGCGTGGATGGATCTTACTCATATTCTGGAATGTCATTGTGTCCTTAACTGCCTACGAACTAGAATATATATAGAGGCAGCTTATGGGCCATACTTCGATCTAGATTCATGTGCCTTCAAGAATCACAGCAGATTCTTCTCTCTTGCCTGGAAGCATTGTAAGAGTTTTCCACCTCTCATTCCAGAAAATAAAATGCAGGATCAATCTTTCATTGGATACCTTATCCAATAAATAACCACAAAATCTTGAGTCGTGGATGTTCCATCTCTATTTTGTCGCCTTTTTTATTGGGGGAAATGATCAAATTAGAACGTTGTAACTTGCCCTCCTGTTTTTTTGGGCCCGTTGTAGCTAGGTTCCTTAAGTCTAATTATGAAATTAATTTGTTCATTTTGCAATTAATCATCAAACTACATCGTCTAATTGTTTCAAATTCATTACGAGTGAGTATGTGATGGATGGTCAAAAAGAAGGAAGAGAATCCCTGCAAAGTTCCAAGTAGACCCATGATAAAACCTTTCCGGTACCTGCGAAAGAGGAGCCATCTTTTGACCCCCAAGAGAATTTGGCAGGCTACACGTCCTCTCGACTTTCCAGATCACTTGTTGCTTTCTGCTGTATAGTTGCAGACACGTTTGTAATTCAAAAGGCCACGAGGAGATCAGGAGGGAGTAGAAAGGAGAAATGAGATGAGAAAGCTCTTGTGATCTATATCTATATCTTTTTCCATCTATATTCTCCTCGTTAGTAGTCATGGCATATAAATTTCGTTAATTGGCATAAGAATTCATCATGGACGACGTCAAAGCGAATGGCATCTTTCCTTGACTTTCAATCAAAGAAAAGGAAGTGTAAAACAGAGAACACTGTTGGGCTGCAATGTCATACGATAAATATTGTTTCCATGTGAAACGGGAACGCGTTTGGATCAAGTTTCGATCGCAATTAATTATTCAGATTACTCTTCGCGTATTGAAACTTTAATTTTTCAACTTTAATAAATTCGTCAAATCATCTCAATGTGACAGTACTGGTGGTTACGTAACTGATGGGCTTAATCATTTTCGGATTCATCAGGAAAATGGTTATTCTTCTAATTATAAAAAATATATATACTAAAGGTTAGGTGCAAGCTCAAAGATATAATATCATCCTTCAACGGTGACATTGAAAGGAAAATAGACTAAATAGACAGTCGAAGACAAATACGACGAAGGGGAAGGACGGACATCTCCTTTCTTTCTCTATATAGGAGTAAAGGCGCCTGGCATAGTATGTGGAGGGGCATCAATGAGGGGGATAGAAATGCTACCTGCCCCGCCAGCGAACGTACATAAGAGCAAGTATGTTAGTAAGGATTTTACGAAAGGGATGGAGTTGGACAGACCTATAGAGACTAAATTAGAAAGAAGAGAAAATAAATTAATATGGCTGGAGAGGAGAAAAAAGGCCGATCCCATTGACAAAGAGGGAACTTTCAAACGAAACTACTTTGCACCGTCCATAATATTTTGGACTCATCTTAAGGTTGTATTTATTTATTAAAATTTTAATATAATCTCTCTTTTTATCAAATCATTATTTTTTATTATAATAAATATAAAAAATTCATTCAAATTATATTTCTCTTTCACTTTTTCACGGATTTCAATACTCTAAAATTTTAACACTCAAACAGTTACAAACAATTTCGGAGCGCCTACGATGTTATATTACTCGTGATCAAATATTACATTATATATATACACACGCTCGAGACGGAGAAGAAAATTATTTGTAGACTTAGAAAAAAAATTTCCTACCACAAAAACAGGGAAAGGAAGCCCAGTCGCTCCAAACATCTGGTGGACTAGAATGATCATCACAAACACTTCGAAGCTTAACTACATGGGCCCCTTAGCTGGCGATCGACCATCGAATATAACCTGACATGGCAATATTATATAGGCAAAATGTCGAGGAACGCTTAATTTGACCAAATGACTCAAAAGGAAGTGGGATTAGAGCAATCGTAAGAACAGTGGTCAACAAGAAACAGGACAATATTTTCACACGTGTGAATACAAGTGTATTTGAAAGTAAATTTCAACCGCGTACGTTAGACTTTATAAAGGACGCAAATTCGCCAGTCTGGCGAGTCGGAAAAGAAAAGCTTCGGTCTTCTTACAAGGTAAGCTTTCAATTCCTCTTGTTTCCAGTTCTTTTGGAGGTGCCATTGTCTTTTGAGTTCTTAGGATCCAGCGAAGTTTTTGAAGAAGGAAGTATAGATGGTTTATAGGTGATCTCTTTCAGCTATTTCACACTCCCTTTCCATCACCACATGTTGTTTTGGGCTTCAAACGTGAGATTTTCTCTTAGGGTATATGTAATTCAGTGATGAAAACTTCGGAAGAAGAAGCAGTTTTTTCCAAATTCTCGTCTGTTTGCTTAGTTTGTTCTCGGGGCTTTTCTTCCCTCTCATCCTTAATTTCTTGCTATTTTCTTTTATTCCCAGTTCTGAATTGATAATATTCAACGGAGTCTGCAACTTTATTCTAAAGGTCATTCATTTCTTAACAAGCAACGATAATATTCGGGGTTGCATTCTATTATCAATCTCTTTGAATCTGCAAAAGCTGAATTGCTTCCTTGGTGACTTAATTCTAAGAATTCAGTGCATCGTTCAATCTTCCCAGGGTCTTGCGGTTCATCTTTAAGGAAACAAAAGGGTGTTTTGATGGAAATCTCGTCGACCAAATGGATATCTGAACTGGTATTATATGCTACATGTACTATTTTCGTTTTCCAAGCCATTTATGTATAATTCTGCGTACTTCAGATTATAAATGATTAAGTTTTACAGGGAATGGAGGATTCCACCTTTATGCATCAGTACGGCATAAATCCTTTCGACTACTCACTCGATGAGCTTAATTTTCAATCTGTTTCTGCTGAGAGCAATTCGTCTTACCCAGATCTCAATCCCGAAAGCACGCACAACTTTGATGGTTTAGCCATCAAAATTCCTCAGACTGGCTTGGAGAGACCCGCAAAGCAGCTCAAGACTGGCAGCTGGAACTCTTGCACAACTGACCATATGACTTCTTCCTCCTCCTCCTCACAGTTCATTTCTTTTGAGAACTCGAACTCACCTCCGGCCACTTCTCAGAAATTTTCTGGTCTAAATTGCTGCACCAAAAAACTAAAGGAGGAGGCGGGGTCTGATAAAAATACGAATTTCCCAACCTTGATTCCTGAGAATTCATTTGAGATGCACAATCGTTCACCTGCGGATAAACAGGTTCCCAAGAGGGTTGAGACAGTGACTCGAACAGGAACCACCTTTCATGCCAAAGATCACGTAATAGCAGAAAGAAAGCGCCGAGAAAAGCTGAACCAACGGTTTATAGCCCTTTCAGCAGTTGTTCCTGGCCTAAGGAAGGTACTTCTTGTTAATTAGTATTTTCTGAGTATTTCTTGAAGGGTCCTTTTCTCCTCATCAGCTTGCTGCACTAGATGCATTATATATGTTACTTTCTCTGCTTTTTGTTTTCTTGGGTACTAAGTTAGTTAGTAATAGAAATTGTGTAATCAAAAGATCAAATAAACAGTTTGCTTACAAGAAACAAGCGGGTATAATCACCCCCTCAACACAGGTTACAGCAGAAACAAGCGGGTAAAAGCTTTTTCTCCAACCAGACCGATTCAAAATATCACTGTCTGAACATATAGATGATATTCGTATTAAGTGCGAAACCTTAGTTGGAACGATACCGTTAGCATTTCTAGTTGTTATTGGCTCCTCCGATGAAAAACATAAAAAAAAAGATGCATTGATTAAGGCGCTAGACACTGGGAAAGATAACCTGCGTTATATGTAGCGGTGGAACTTAGTTTTGCTGTCAGTTCACTATAAGTTGGCAACTACAGGCTAAAAATATTGCTAGCACGAAATAATTTGGCGAAGATTTATTTATCGCACGTTTGTGTAACATCTAAAGGGTTGTATGCAGATGGACAAGGCTTCTGTCCTTGGAGAGGCCGTTAAGTACTTGAAACAACTTCAAGAACGTGCGAGTATACTCGAAGAGCAGGCTGCAAAGAAAACGATGGAATCCGTAGTTTTTGTAAGGAAGACTCAGCTCTCAGCCAATGATGACACCTCTTCATCCGACAAGAGCTCCGACCAACCCCTTCCTGAAATTGAAGCTAGAGTTTCGGATAAGAATGTACTCATTAGAGTCCATTGTGAGAAAAGTAAAGGATGTGCAGCAAAAATACTGAACGAAATAGAGAATCTTGATCTAAACATCGTCACCAGCAGCGTCTTGCCATTTGGAAATTCCACACTTCATATAACTGTTGTTGCTCAGGTAATTTGATATCCCCTCTTTAAATCTATATCATAGTTCTAAAGAACATATATATAACGAGATTTCAAAAGAAGCAATCGTGTGTGACTGATTGGTAAGTATGTTGAGAGAAGCTACATAGAGATGTAAAAACAAGCTTAAGTATATATAGCTTTTATTCAAGTGGCATTACTGGGAATCTGAAACTAGAGTTGTAAACGCAAGAACTTGTCATTTGTGGCAGATGGACGTCGAATTCTGCATGAAAGCTGAAGATCTCTTGAGAAATCTACGACGGGCTTTGCTGAAACTCATGTGACCTAGCAAATTGCGAAACTCGACGATCGTCTATGTTTCTTTTCACTCTTTCAAGCGTGGGATCACGACGAATAACTGAATAAGCTCTAGTTTTAAAATCGTGCTTTTTTTTTTCTCTCATTGTTATGTTCAGTGTCTTTCTGCCCCCTCCTGAGAGAAACAAGAGGCATGTAAATCTTAGCGAGATTCGCCCTTGGGAGCAGGGCTTTTTTGCTTCCACTTGTGGCTTTTTGCGTGGTTGATCCTTTGACCACGTTCGATTACCCACGTGTCGGAAAAAAATCTTGCAGCTTTTTGGGAGGGTTTGACTTTTCAATACCACCTATTTCTCCCCCTCTCCTCACGTAAAAGTCCTTCTTGTTGTTATTCTTTCATAGAGGTCTGATCTGGTTGGCTTTTTAAATTGCCCTCAAATACACTACATACGCTCGTGGTATTCGATTTTTACAAAAATACTCATCTAGTACAAAAAGTTGAGTTTGTGTCCTTGTGATAAGCTTTCAATTCAAACGATCTACACACAGCAGCAAGACTACAGTAATTACAACATAGAAACCATCACACTACGTTAATGGTTAATTCGGCAAAACAGAATTCCTTGCCGCAGTTCAACAATAAAGATCCCACATTCATATAAGATCACCTAATTTCAAGTAGTTAAACTTATTTTTTTTAAAATCTAAGAGACACAACCGCGTACGATATTTAATGGAGTCCGGTATCCGTTGGATTTATCATTTTAAAAAATAAATTTAGGCTTACAGAAATGCGCTACCTAATTAAGAGAGCGTTTGTTGTCCAAATAATTGGGGTTAATATTAAATAATATTTCTTTTTTCATCAAATAATTCTTTATCATTATAATATTTATTTAAATCTTTTCTCTCTTCACTTTTTCACCAACTCCCATAAAATATTTTTACTTTTTCACAAACTCCAACCTCCAACATTTTCACAACCCCAAATTTCCACAAACAAACACCACCTAAGTATTGCGTTTTTGTTCCCTAGATATAGAAAAATAAATATATATTGTCCCTATAATAGATTTGCAATGAATGTTTTTCTCCCAATGGACAACCTTGAATTATCTTATTGTAGTGTTTTTTTTTAAAATTTTGTTTCTGGGCCTAGTTGTACTGCTGTAGTTTATTTACTTTCTTAATTAAGACGTGACACAGAGGCCATTTATTTAACACGTGCATGGTAGGAAAATGTCAACCTTAATATAATTAATATTGATTAATACATTATGAGGCACAATGGGCCGGTCCACTTGGATTATTATAAGCGGCTTGCAGGTAAACTTGGAGACAACCTTAGACCCACAGTAGATACGTGATCTTACCTAATTTGTGGACTTTCGACTCCCCCCCCTCTCTCACACAGCACTACCCACAGCTCATGACATTGCCGTTTAGCAAACTCTCTATTTCAAATGATCAACCACCAAATTAGATGGGATCGAGCCACAGTGTCACTAACAGCCAGCATTAATGCTAAATTTTTAAAGGACAAGTTGATGCAAAAAATATGATCCGGATCCGCTTGGGAAGATTACAGGAAAGAAAAACAGTAATAATGTTGAAAACATAGAAGAAGGAAAGAAGGTCATCGACTCATCATATATATTTGATTTCCTCTATATATATATCAAACTGAGGACACATATAAAACAATCAACGAATATTTGCTCATTTATGTACGGTTGTCTTTCGTGGGCATACAATATTTAATGACTATCATAATCGTTCTAATATTTACGTACCTTGACGTAATTAGTTTCATTTATATCACCACAGATCTGCGGACGTTTCACCAAAATTTTTCTAACTCACAGATCGATTATAATGATTACCTATACTACAAGGACGATGAGAGTCATTTCATTTCGACTGCACCATGTATATATATATGCTTAAGCAAAAAAAAATGTATGCGCGCAGAACCTGAAAGGCTTCTATCCCCTCCCTTACGGCTGGAGCCAATGCTAAAGTTTCCATGGTATCACCCATTGGAAGTGGCCCACTCACGAACTCCCTCAGCTTTGTCAAGATGTTGCTGCCGAGACCCTTATAATATCCTTCCTACCGGTAACCTCCAAGGAGGACTCCAGTACCAAATGGGCTCCTGAATGGAATGGAGACTTCTCTAATATTGCTAGTGTGTATAATGTTTAAGGATAGCATTCCTCGGTTCTCTTTCATTCTTTGGGTTTCTATTAGGGAGAGGCTTTCTGGGCAGAACCGATTGGAAGACATTAATTGATCTCCTTAATGATATAACATGTGCTTTCTGCAGATTGCTAGTTCTAATAATGTATGAACTGATTTTAATTGAAAATTATATTTCTCAAAGCAGATATAAATGGAATTTTTGGGAGTCGTCATTAATTTTGTTGTCCTTGAATTTTATACTGTTTTTCATAATATACAAGTCATTGGGTTTCGTCCAAAAAAAAAACTTTCTAATAGCTCTCCATCAAGCTTACTAACAGCAGAAGGTCCATTTAGTAAAAATTTAACTCAATAGTCCAGCTGACGCTCCCACTTGTCCAATAACCCACGCAAAGCTACATTTGTGTCACATCAGTCGCTGTACACCTGTGTCCCACAGAACACTATCGTTCTAACCTGCTCAACTCAAGCCCGTACTCCCAAATGGCCCAGTTATTAATGGTCCGTCATGATCTTATTGTTAATTATAGGCTTTTAATTCTTGATGTTACTAGTGTTTTCCTTGATTTTCCCATTACATTGTCTTCTTGAGACTACAAGAAATGTGAACACGCACATTGACATTAAAGGTTGATCGACCAAGCTGCAGCCTGGTGGAAGGTGCTGAGCGGCTGAGGCGCCGAATCACAACCCACTCGTGAGACTCATGTTTTGAGTTTTTAGCAGGATAATTTTCAAAGTTGGCTTCTTCAATGAATGAGAACTACAATATTGAACAACGGCACCAAAAGATTGTTTTTTTTTTTTTCTAGGCGGCACCAAAAGATTGTTGATAACACATAACACTGATAGGTCCATTTATGTGGATAGTTATGTGAATTGATAACAAATATATTTAACTTATCTATGTGGATATTTAAAAATCTCAGTTGCGATAAACTTTAGAAACAAGGGGCTGGTTAAAAGCTGCTGGTAAAGCAGGTAGCTGATGATATCATACAAAATTAGGACCCACCGGTCCCACAATAGAATGATAGCAGAAGCAAATCACACGCTACTCCAGTTCTTGTCAAAGGGTGAAGAGAAACAAATCTTAGCTGCCATAAGGTAAAGTAAGTCCCACGCTACTCCAGTTCTTCTTCAACAATCACATCTTAGCGTCACAATTTCTCCTCTAGATATAATATATGGTAGGAAAAGATTTTAATTAAGGTGATTTGCAAGATAATTCCTGTTCATTTCTATAATAGTAAGCTGTAAGTACAGTTGGAGGATCATAATTGATAAGATGGTATTCAGCCATGCAGCTTAATCCCCGGGAAAATGATTTTAGGTAGTGGTCTGCTTGCAGCTTGTCCAAATGAAATCTCCTCTGACGTTATAAAAAAATAGACGAATATGCGCACCAACAAAGACAAAATAATAGTTCCTCGGACCTCGACTGGCCTTTTTCTTTTCTGCGAGTCTACTATTTGGACTTGTCGTCGCTCCCGCACATTTGAACAGTACTGCTTCGATGTCTCTCAATTTTCTTTATTGGATTCGCCAGGTCGGCCCAGAAATTCGCTTGGCATTACCAAAAAGAAACTGACCACAAACGATCTTAATTAGTGCCCCAATCGTGTGGATTAAAAGAAGCCATCAACTGTTTATTTATTTATTTATTTTTATACAAAACCAAAGATAGAGATCAGAAGCTTATCCAGCTGGATCATGACCCGGAAACACCTTCCCAATCTGATTAAAAAAAAGATTGGCTACACATGGTAAAATTGAAGCTAAAATTTATGCAGATACGCTTAACGCGGCAGATCAACAATGCGTGCTACATTTCATAATTTAAGGAAACAATATTATATTAACGAGATTGAAAGAAGTAAACAATAAATTCAAGGATAAATGCAAAATCAGTCTTTGTGATATAGATCAAAATCGAATTAGCATTTATAATAACAAAATAATAAAATTAGATCTTGTGATTTCATTTCCCTTTGTAGTTGATCCCGACTAATTTTATCCCTTTCTAAAATCAAAGTGACTAATTTTATATTTTTCTTATCACGGAGACTAATTCGATTTTAATTTATATTACATGGACTAATTTTACATTTATCTCTAAATTTATCAATATGATTTGCAGTACTTTGTGGAGTTCCTTTTGGGGAAGTTTTTCCCCCAATAAAATATATTCTTTTTGGGCGATTGGCTTATCTAGATTCTTAGCATTTAAAGTTGCCGAATTTTTGGAACTACTCTAAAATCGACCCGTAAGCCTCGTCCATTTAATCATCCCAAATATTTGGATTACTCTAAAATTTTGGCGTGGCGTTTATCTGCGGAAATTTTTATCCCTCAAAATTTCCAAACAATCATAAAATAATCTCTCTCTCCTCATTAAATTATAAAATAACATTATACTATTCAATTAAATCTTCTCTCTCCTCACTTTTCCATAAAATATCTATACTTTTCACAAACCCCAATACCAAAAATTTCCGAAACCTCAAAATTTCCACAAACAAACACCAATAAATTTTCCCTTTATTAAATTATTTATTTTTATTATAATAAATATAAAAATTTTATTTTATCATTCTTTATTTTTTTATTTATCAATTTTCATAAATTAAAATTGAGAAGTTCACTTTTTAATCCCTAGGTTTTGGACATTTTTTCATTTTAGTCATTCACTTTCAACTTTCAAATTTTTAGTCCTTGAGTTTTCATTGTTTGAAGAAATGGTCATTCTGTCATTCTGTCGTCCATATGCTTAATGAAACTCTTTGACACGTCAGCAAATTTGTACCGGTTGACCACTCATTTTCAACACATATAGCCGGTCGACCGTTTCATGTGTCGTTAAGCATATAGACGACAAACTGACGGAAATACCATTTCGTCAAAAAAAAACTTAGAGACTAAAAATTTGAAAGTTAAAAGTGAATGACTAAAATGAAAAAGTGTCCAAAATTTAAGAACTAAAATTTCAATTTCACATTAAAATTTTGAATTTTTCAAAAATTATAATTTACCCAACCCAAACCCAAACCCAAACCCAAAGAAAAAGGGATTGGGCCCGGTTACAGTGTCCACAACACAAATAACACGAATTGTCTATGTCAATCCAGTGATTTGACTGTAAAGATAACGTAGTGGATTGAACTGAATATAAAAAATAGCCGAAAATCATGGAGGATCAATGGTGGTTGCGGTCTTAAATATTTGAAACCACGTTTTCATATATGAAAATAAAACATACACAGTATTCAACAAATTAAATTTTAATTAAAAAGAACAACGGCCTCCAATTTTTTTTTTTTTTTTTTTAAATCCTCGTTCTGCCACTTGCCCCACCGTATGTCAGTATGTGTTAAACTTTGCTGTACAAGGTGGATTGGATGCCACTAAAAAGAGGTGTTTTTAGTAATGTTATTGTTTCTCTCATATACAATAAAATTAATTTGCACTTTCTAACTACTGCACATCTTGTATTGAACACCTCAATTTATTAATTTTGACACATTTTACTTTAAATTTTATTTAAATTTTATATATTATATATTATGTTACAATTTAATCATTAATTGTTATACATATTCTGTTTTTATGTATTTTAATGGTGAGATTTAAAATAGAGGAAAAATATAAAACAAGAATTAATTTACAATATAGTATATCAAACTTGATAGTTGAAAGTACAATCTGTAAAATGTGTCGGGTGTACCTCTTGTTTTCCCAAATAATCAATTATTGATAACTCCCAATAAACTCAGTCTAAACTCTCCTAATCACCTTTTGTTTTCCTAGAGGGGTGAGTGGGGGGTTGTACCTTGTTAAGTGCTATAACTTAATATAGCTTTAATACACAAATTTTAACTTTCCAAATTTTTATCATAATTATAAAAATTTATTTTTTCTCACTTTTTTACTAACTCTATAAATTCTTTTACCATCCTCAAATTTTTAACTACCTAGAAATTTGTCAAAATTTTGTTTTCAAATGCCATGTAAATCTTAAACTAGAAACCGATCTCACTTCAGAGATTTTAGTAACTTACAGATAGAGAGCAATTGTTTCTGATCCTTTAATTAACAACATAGGAGTCTCAAATTGCTGATGGTTGAGGAACATGGTTTTTGTCCTTGACATGCAACCGCTTATAACAAACGTGTACATAATAAGAAAATCCCAGAAAATGGAACAGTCCAAAGCATTGGGAAAAGAAAAATTGGGAGTCATATTGTCATATCACCAAGTCCTGAAGCTACTGCTTCCCCAGGTTTCTCTCTCTCCTATTGCACCTGTAATTCGGTCACCCAAATTGCAGAAAATCTCAGTATCTTTTATTGATATGGATATTGGATACAAAAAAAAAAACAGTAAGAAGCTAGTCCTTCTCACTGTTCTCTGCATATTTTGGAGGTTACATTTGGGCTCATACGAGAAGGAAAGTTGAGATTTGTCCAGAATAGCGTGTTTTATATTAATTGGCTTGAGGTGGCTTTTTAATAGACGTGGCATGTGCTTTGTTAGATTGAGTGGGTCGTCCGGTCAGTTCCTGTAATGCGTGTCGTGGTTCTATTGGACGTTCAAGAGGAGAAAAATTACCATATGTAATAATATGGGAAAAGTTGAAATTTCGGGACTGATGAATGTATTTAGCCTAATAATTGATTTACAAATAACATCCCTTGGGGAGTTTCCGTATTTTTCTATTTAAGCATATCCGCTACGAATATTATTAGAGTTAGTCCCACATTGCTAAAGCAATGTGGGCTATTGCAATCAAAGGCTTATAAATAAAGCCTCTCTGTAATCTCATCCTTACACCAGTGAGTACACACATCTGCCCATTTGGGCCTTCCCACAGTGGATGTAGGTCTATAGACCGAACCACTTAAATTTTGTGTCTCACTTCTCCTCTCTCTCTCTCTCAGTCTAAATTTTTATTCTCTTTTATTTTAGTCTTAACATGGTATCAGAGCCATTTCGATCCTGTGGCCCATTTTGGCTCAGGCTGGTCAGCACTCTTGTTGGCTTAGCTTGGCCTAGTTTAGGCCTAGTCCAGTCCTGCCTATTTTAGTTCTTCTCTTGGGCCTTCCGGCGCCCATCCGGCATCATTCCGGTAAAATTCCGGCATCTTCTCTCGGGCCTTCCGGCGCCCCGTCCGGCATTCCTCCGGCGTCTTCTCTCGGGCCTTCCAGTGCCCCGTCCGGCATTCCTCCGGCGATCTTCCGGCGTCTTCTCTCGGGCCTTCCGGCGCCCCGTCCGGCATTCCTCCGGCGACCTTCCGGCGTCTTCTCTTGGGCCTTCCGGCGTCATCCCCATTCCGGAGACCCTCTCCGGCCATCTTCAGGCGATTGTCGGCCTCTCCGGTCAGATTCGGGGCAACTTCCGGCGACTGTCTGCCCTTCTCCGGCCATCCTCCGGCGCCATTTTTTCTTATGAGGAATTTCTTTTTCTAGTCCAAACTCAACGTGTATCCACCTTGCGTTTGCGGGGGAGTATTAGAGTTAGTCCCACATTGCTAAAGCAATGTGGGCTATTGCAATCAAAGGCTTATAAATAAAGCCTCTCTGTAATCTCATCCTTACACCAGTGAGTACACACATCTGCCCATTTGGGCCTTCCCACAGTGGATGTAGGTCTATAGACCGAACCACTTAAATCTTGTGTCTCACTTCTCCTCTCTCTCTCTCTTAGTCTAAATCATTATTCTCTCTTTTATTTTAGTCTTAACAAATATCGAGTTATTTTTAATAAGCACTACTTAGATCAAGTTGCCATTTTATTAGTAGATCCACCCCTCGTCGAGACGAACAGAGAGAGACTAGAGAGAGGACTAAACTTTATTCGAATGATTAAGGATCAGGTCAAAATCTGCACACGTGGGTAGGAGAGGAATCTGGGGATCGTGTTTAACTTCTATATAAAGGTGATCAAGAAGCTGCAGAACGTGTATCAGGGGCCTTCGATAAGGATATCTCTTTGGGCACTTCGTTTAATTTCCAAGGAAAAAGGTAAGCTTCAACCTCTTCTCTCCTTGTCAGAAGGCACAATATTATCTTGCCCAAGTTCTGGCCTTTGGGTCCGAATCTTTTTTTTTTTCTAAGCCTTTGGGTCTGAATCTGATGTATATATTGTCCTGGAAATTCGAACCTCAGGGAAAAGCCCATTACATCTCAGTTATTGAAGCCTCCTTTTCTTCTTAACTATTTGTCCGCGAAAAGCCAAAAAGCATATTTATTATAAACATGGATTATTAGGTACTCATGAAACCCAGTCTTTTTCTTCCTTCCATTCCAGTACTTGGAGGGTCGTTGGCACATATCTAAGACACTGAGCATCTCGGAGCGAACAAAGGATCGTCGCATTAATGGAAATTACATCGGAAAAATGGCTTTCTGAATTGGTAAGTGTACACCATATGGATTGGGACAGAAGAAAGATATATAGTACTACAAACTTTTAGTGTCTATTTTTCTTCTTTAATTTGCTTCTGTGAACTGATACTGTAGGAGATGGATGAGTATACCTACATCCACCAATGCCAGATGAACGTTCTTGATGAGGGATTTACCGCGGGAAAGAACTTTCAACAATATCTCTCTGCTGAAAGCTATTCTTCTTACCCTGCCTTTAATACCAAAAACGAAATCACTACCACCGCTACCTTTAGGGATTCTTCTGTTGAAGAATGTAAAAACAGCTTCGAGAGGCCTACCAAACAGACAGAGGCTAACAGCTGGGACTCTGGCATTACAGAGCATTTTTCACCCAAGTTACCTTCTTCTTCCTCCCATATCCTTTCGTTCGAGACTTCAAATTCGCCGCAGGCCTGCCCTAAACGGCTCCATGGAAAGCTGGACTACTCTTTGCAACCAAAGGATGAGGTTGTTTCCCAATTTGATGCACACGTACCTTCGATTTCCAAGGGTTACGTAGCGAACCAATTATACTTTGCACCGAAAGCTACCCAGAGACCTAAGCGGACCTACTCAACGACTGGAACACAATCAAACGCTCAAGATCACATAATGGCCGAGAGAAAGCGCAGAGAGAAGCTCAGCCAACGGTTTATTGCCCTTTCAGCCATTGTTCCTGGCCTAAAAAAGGTATCCGTTATATTCTCTTTAGAAATGGTCAGCTTCAGCTCGCCTAAGAATATCATTTCCCTCTTTTGCAAGAACTCGTTTACTTTTAGGCTCATTGTATTTACGATATGCTTAAAACAATTGTGTGCATTTTAACTACCGTACAGCGATATTAATTCATGTATTATTTTACAGATGGACAAAGCTTCTGTCCTTGGCGATGCTATCAAATACTTGAAAGAGCTTCAAGAACGCTCAAAATTGCTTGAAGAACAGACCAAGAAGAGAACTGTGGAATCTGTGGTTTTTGTGAAGAAGTCTAGGCTTTCAGCGGATGAGGACGCTTCTTCATGTGAAGAGAGCTCGGAGGGCCTCTCGGATGAAGCACTTCCCGAAATAGAAGCCAAAATTTCAGAAAATGATATACTTATCCGAATCCACTGCGAGAACCACAGAGGGATTGTTGTGAAAATACTAAGCGAAATAGAGAAGCTTCATCTATCTGTTGCGAATAGCAGTGTATTGCCATTTGGGAATTCCCTAGTTGACATAACCGTAATTGCTAAGGTAATTAATTCAGAATGTCCTATGATTCCCTTTAAGGCCAAGATTTGCAAAGAATTCTTAATCTATTCCAATTCAAAACTAGCATTCTCAAAATTGATCCTAGCATATATTAATATAATCCATATTCTTTTGCAGATGAACGATAAATTCGACATGGCAGCGATGGATTTAGTGAAGAGGCTACGTGTGGCTAGCTTCACTAAATCTCATGTGAATTCAATCGCAGAACAAGATCATTAGCTCGAGGATTGAAAACTCATTCTTGCACCCTGTTTATCACGAGCTTTGTAAAATAATTAATCCACCTTCCCTAGTTTTTAGAATTTCAAGAGAAGTCTGCAGGGCCCGGAAACCGCTAGTTTCTTTCTAGTTCGAGATTTTGGACCATTTGTCATTATCAAAGCTCTTAGCCTCTTAAGATTCTATTTTGCTCTAGCTCTGACTAGCCTCTTAATTATGATCATATTTGAATCTATTTTCTTCCCCTTTGGTTTGTATGTGGTGCTCTTTCAGAAGCCTCTTAATGACCATTTGTCATTATCACGAGCTTTGGCGTTTTAGTATGTGCCGTCTTATATATGAACGCTCAGACAACCTAAAGTGTTTACGATCCATTTGCCTTCACACTTGAAGAGCCAGTAGTACCTTAACTTTATCCTATGTAATTACTTAGGTCCCAGGTCGAAGAGAGAAAATTAACCCAAGTTTAGACTTAATCTGTACTAATTAAAGGGAGTGAATAGATCATATCTAAAAATAATTTTACAATCTCCTTTTAAAAATCAAAACAGATTTTTCAAGACAAACTCAGATGAGAATGTTATCATGCCTTTATCAAACACGTGACTACTAATTAATCAAAATTACTATAACTTTCATACACATCGATATCAACAAGGTTATAAAACTTCTATCTTAATCCAAACAACATATAACAGAAATCATATACTTTTCTACCAAAATTATCAATCTCGATCGCAATCAAGATTAAGGAAATATAAAATCAATCAATCAAGTGATCAAAAAATAAAGATAGAGAGATAAT
Organism: Myrica gale; assembly: GCA_963930655.1. NCBI lineage: Eukaryota > Viridiplantae > Streptophyta > Magnoliopsida > Fagales > Myricaceae > Myrica > Myrica gale. Next base: position 22,732,644 of record OZ005614.1, on the reverse strand, counting down.
TAAGTACGCACAAACGCCAAGTTTTTGTTGACCAAGTGAAAACTCTTTGAAGAACCTCTTTAAAAAGAAAAATACTCTAAGTGAGGCCACCATCAAATTAATCTATTATGAATCTGCATCCTTATAACTAGTGATCTTTAACTCAAAACCTCTTTGCCTATTTTTTAGATTCCAATTCGTAAGACATCCAAGTGTCACGCTTGGACTAGTGCACGCGCATCATGTTCAGAACCTCTGAACCTCTTTATAGTAGATTCTCACATGCGAACTTGCATCAGCCTTTCACTAGAATTCCAGCTACACACTCTTAAAAACTCTCAAGGATGACATTGACATAATGATCTCTGAGGATATGTTCGGTTTCAGTAAAAATGTAGGATTTTAGAGAATTTGTGAATATTTGTGTTGAATAGTGTTTTATTGGTATTCGTGTAAAGTGGAGAGATAAATGATTTGATGTAATTATTTAATAAAAAAATATTGAAGTTATGTGAAAAAGTATAGAGAAAATTTATGTTGAATAAAAAAGTAAAAAGTTGTTGGAGATTGTGTAAAATGTATTGGTGTTTGTGTTTGAATTCTGAATATGTTCGGTGGTAGTTTTGTGAATGTATTTGAATCCTGAAAAAATGTAGAAAACGAACATAACCTTGGTGATTTGTTCATTTGGAAAACAAAAGAGGGAATTTAAAATTTTTAGGAGCACTCTGTTTATCTTCTTCTATTGAAAATATCTCATCTCCACACAGTACTTGACCCAGAGTATAAGGGGACTCGAGCTCAAACTTGTTAAACGACACATGATATATATAAATGGCTGGCATGCACGGAATTGCTCGACAAAAGATAAGTGCAGATCTGAATTAAGTCAGAAACAGAGTTGGGAATTTGGGATAGGGAAATGTCTATTCAAAGTTATCTAGGAAGAGAAGTAGTGGATCACGAAGGTGTTAGATATCCCGGGCTCAACAAATCCGACTAGTACGGATCGAGGATATATAGCATATAGAAGAACTAAACTTCACTCCATTTACATTTTCTACTATATATATTGTGGAGGTGAAGTGGCACAACTTGAAGTGATGATTCTTTGAAGTTGGGATTATATATAACATATTTCCTCTCAATGAACAGATGGATTGCTTTCCCCTACATATTTCGCTACAGACAATTCTATTGATTGTTTGTACACTTTATTATCTCAATTCTGAATTCCACCATGCCATCGGATCATCGTCTAGGAACTAGGCCCGGCAAGCCAGGAAGGTCAACGCAGTGGATCGCCATTAATGCTGGTTCAAATATTTTCTGTGTTGTGGGCTTTTACTTCTAGTGAGGTTTCGTTTATACTTGCCAATTACTACATACGCTATACGTCAATTAAAGACGCATCTATGATGATACTTTTATGAAGTTTGAAGTATAAGCATCGGCTTTCAAGCGAAATTTATATATCTTGACGGATGCAAATTGAAGTTCCCCGCGATAGATAAGGAAAGATTATATAATTAATGGTCACCGGCCCGTCATGGTTTCACATGATGATTTACTGCAGCTAACACTTTATAATGACCAAATTAAAATATATATGTTATGCATTTTGACGCCAAGACAATTGTGATAATCAATATAAAATCAATACATCACTACAAAAAAAAAATACTTTTCGTGACAAATTTTTTTTGTCACCAAAAGTCCAATTTCCATCACGAAGAGTGACAACAAATTTTTTATCAGTCGGCCACTAAAAGTATTTCGTGATGAAAATTTTAATATCGATACAAAAAACTTTTGGTGACGATTGTTTTTTGTGACGAAACATTTCGTCACAAAATAGACGATCGATCATCTGAAATTGACGATAATGTTAGAGATAATATCATATCAAAATTTGATATGATATTATGGTTATGACGATATCAAATTGTTATCAAGATTTAAAGATTCAAATTTTAAATATAGGAATTTTCTCCTATCATATTTTCTATTGTCTCTATAAATAGAGACTTCATCTTTATAATCTGTATGAATTTATAATACAAACACAGTCATAGGGGGCTTCTAAAGTGGATGTAGCCGAACCACTTAAATCTCTATCTCTTCTACTCTTTCTCCTCTCTCCATTATGTTTCAATTATGCACGGTTTATCAAATTCTATCATAGTATCAGAGCCAATGTCCTAAGTTTGGGACCTGACTCCGCATTTTACCCAAATTTCAATCAAATATTGCACGTGTTGGGCCTCCCAATTAAAGGAGTGTCCGGCCCACACGTGAGAGAAAGTATTAGATTATATAATTCAAATAATAATCTAATAGATAAATCATCCTGATTCGTAGATGATCGAATGGTACGGCTGATTTGATGATCGAATGTTCAATTTCGCAGATGATCAAATGATTTATTTGATTTATAGAATGACTAGTTTAGTAGACCATATTTGATGATAGAATCTTCAGACAATCAAACAGGGTACTTGATGATAGAATAATTTATTTAATGATAGAACATCCAAGCATTTGTTTTCAATAATAAATTAAAATTAAAGCCAAAATAGATTTAAATTTATGACAGATCATTTTGTCTTTCTTTTTTTCGTTACGAAATGTTTTGTTGCAGTGGTGAAAATTTAATATTATTTTTTATTTGTGACAAAATATTTCGTCACAAAAGCTCTACGTGTAGTGACAAAAATTTAATTTCGTAACGAATATCCACTGTTATGATATCTTTAGCCACGAAAAACAAAACAATAGAGTTTTAGTGACCGAATTAAACTTTCATCACTAAAACTCTACTTTTCATGGCGAATTTGGTTTTGCCACGAAAAATATTGTCATTAAAACGTTATTGTTCTTGTAGGGTATTATAATTCCTTTACTTCCTCAAACCAAATTAGTTCTGAATTCTTGCTATATATTTGTCACAAGCAATATTTATTTTAATATAATGGGTATGTTTGAGGGTGAAAATTTTGGGTATTGGAATTTGGAAAATATTATAAAGTAAAGAAATGTTATGGGAGTTGGTGAAAAAGTGAAGAGAGAGAAGATTTTTAATAAATATTATAATAATAAAAAATTATGTGATGAATTTTTTAGTAGTAAACCTAAAATTTTGAACCCAATTAATTGGGGCTCAAACATGCCAATATTCACTCTAATGCACACCACTACAATAACTAATATTATATATTCTTTCTTTCTTTATAGCAGAATTTCTCAAAATTTAACCTTATTTTTAATTAAATTTATGGTTAGATTAAATATACTTTTTGTCTACACTGATACTTAATTTACACCTTGAATTATCTTTTGTCTCTCAACTACCAAAATTTTATCACACTAACACTGCCATTTAAATTCCCTTTTTCCGGCCTCAAATAATATAAATTAAATTTCAGCAAGCAATAAAATATATATCATCCTTATTGCCCGGCACCAATCACATACGTAAAACATACTACTTTTCCCCTGAAAGTAGACAACATACCGTAAGGTCGTCCATGATCCAATAAAATTATGACAATTAGCTTTATCCTCATGATTCCCCCTTCAATCATTCGTTTCTAGTGAAAACGACATGATCTTATTTAAACGACACTAGCTGACAAAAGAAAAACAGGATGAACAAAAATGGAGAGCCGACCACCAATTATTTTCGATTATATTATGACGTACTCTTGTTTTGGCAAGTCATAATTGTGTGCTAATTAAGCGCAAGAATTATGTTTCGTAGAATAGAAGGTCCATTCCCTACCGTCATACCCCTATGATTATTTCTTAATTCGTTATCGTCAAAAGGTTAATTACAATAATGCAGGATCCATCTTCATTTTGGTACAGATGCAAGTAAATAAATACAGACAAAATCTTTTCGATTTGATGTTCCATCACTATGGCATCGAGTTTACAACTGGGGAAGGTATAAGTTATATATTATTTTAGTGTACTTAACATTATCATTATAAACATTTTTCCGTATGAAATGGCCGGGCATGGACCACGTAGGAATGACGTGATGGGTGCTCATAAGGAGCCAGACTTGTGAGTGTCATACCACGTCTGAGAATTCTCGTACCTGCGGAAGCAGCCGCGAGCTGCCCCCAAAACCTGAAACTGAAAGAAGCCTTCCCGCTTGCTACATATTTCAAGACAACACCGTGTGCCCAACTCTAATTCGTGGGCTAGTACCCGCTTTGGTGCTTTAGAGCATTCAAGTTTTAACAGACTCCAAAAGGTCTTGAGAAGACTGGAGAGGACTCCGGAATAATATATCGAATATCAAGGGTATACGTCACACCTTTAAAACTGAAAGGGCCCAACATTCTTCACTGTACTCTGGCTAATCAGGTATGCTACTTCTAACTGGTCGTTCGCCATCATGGGAGTTATTTATTTATTTGATAGGCATGTAAAATCAATTACTTGATTAGATAATTGTGCCATACAAATAACATTAAATTAATCGCAATATTTATTGTCTTGTAATCGAGACTAACAGCCTGTTCGGTTTGAATATTTTTTTGAGAATTTTTAGGTGATATTAATTTTATTGGTATGCGTGTTTTAGTTATTTTTATGTAGTGTTAAGAACGACGTTTGGTTGTAAAATATGTTGTATTCTAAGAATTCAAAAAAATCCTGAGAATATTTGAGTATGTTTGAGGGTGAAAATTTTGGGTATTGGGGTTTGGGAAATATTATAAAGTAAAGAAATGTTATGGGAGTTGGTGAAAAACTGAAGAGAGAGAAGATTTTTAATAAGTATTATAATAATAAAAAATTATGTGGTGAATTTTTTATGATTAAACCCAAATATTTGGGCTCCAAACATCCCATTTGTATACCGAACAGCCCCTAAAATACAAAAACGCCTAGTGAACCCTATAGATGTATCTACAAATCTGCAACTCTTGATTGAATGATAATAATTGTTGTTAGATAATATTGATGATTAATGTCCGACTCATTAGAGATCATTGTTTATCAGAATTTGCTCTTTTCATTTTACTGAACTTCGTTAATTGGGATACGTGACACTTGTGAGCCCTCCAAAATAAGCCTAGTGAACCCTCCAAAATATAAGTTAATATAGATGATTCATACAACTGGGATCATTGGAATATAATTAGATTATAGATAAGATTGAAGACAACTTTTAGACCCACAAGAGATTATGAGATCTTACCTAATTTGTAGAGTTTTTTTACTCTCGGTTCATATTTGTACTGTTTGTAAACTCTATATATACGGCTGTCTAAATTTGATCACAACTCAGAAGAAAATTCAAATTTCACAAAATTAAGTATCTTTTTCTTTAAGCTAGAATTAGCTATCTACTGATCAACCATAAATAAATAAATAAGTAAAATATTCAGGGCGACACTTAAAATTTTTATCAACAATCTTCAACTGGTTTCTAGGACTTGCCTGGACTTTTGACCCAACTAGTCCAATTAATGTTTGGTGACCTTAGAATTATATGCTTGGTAATTAATTGCACTATTTATAATTATTGGTTTTCGCCCTTAACCCACTTACAAAGAGAACATTTACAAATGTGGGCTGTTTTTGTTCTCATGTGAAGACAAAATCGGGCTCAGTCATATCCCACGATTGGGGTAGATCGTAATCTACCTCACACCTGCCTTTAATTAATTAGTCGGATTAATTTCCTTTTCCCCATCAAACGATATCAACAAAATATTTTTAAAGAAAATTTGTTTTTATAGTCTCTAGGTTTTTTTTCTCTTTCTAAATTTAGTCTTGCGCTTTAATTTGTCTAAATTTTATTCCTTAATGTTTCATTCTTAAAAATTTAATGTTTCTATTAATCTGATGCAAGTCTCATTAACGGCATGAGTTTATACGTCACTCAGTGTGTTCCACCTTAACTTTTCTGAAAGTTATTATTCTCCCCAAAACGACACATATTTCCCGCATGAAATGAAACGGTGCTCCACCTCACCTATTTCTAAAAGCCGAGATGAAGCACAATGAAGTACCGTGTATGGTTTAACTAACGTGTAAACTCATGTCGTTAATGAGATTCATGACAGAGCAACGAAATGATTAAATTTTTGCAAAAAATAAAAAAGTAAGGATTAAAGTTTAGACTGATTAAAGTGCATGATTAAAATAAAAAATAGTATAAAATTTAATTACTAAAACAGTAAATTTTCCTATTTTAAAAAAAATATACATAGTAACGTCATTGCAAACAACCTTCTTCTTTTTTCTTTCTTCCGGTAGCTTCGAAACAAAGCCAGCTGTAAAACCCAGTAGGTGACTTGAATGAAACCGGTGAAGACAAAATAGGGCCCATGCATTCCACAGATGATTGGGGTAGATCATAATCTATCTCATGATTAAACTAATTCCTCTTCCCAATCAAACTTTATCGACCATTTTTCTTCTTCTATATATATAACTTTACCTACAAGTTATGCAATGGTGTCTCAAGCTTGTACGGCCTTTTCCCTTTCACTTATTCTTCTTTTCTGTTAGACTTTTTCTTCTTTACGAGTTATATTAGTCCTTAATTATTATATTTTTGTATTAAAAAAATCGCTGATAGTATTATTAATTGTACGGAAACACATAGATTCGAGCACGTAAGCCGGCCTCTGAAATAGTAAAGTGATGTTTATAAGTCACGCATTAATTAATGGCGCTTTTAAAGTGATGTTTGTCAATTACAATTTTTAAGAATTTTGAATTTGTAAGAAGAATATTTTTAGAATTTTATTTTTTTAATATTTATAAAAAAATTGGTGAAAAAGTTTAAAAATATTTTATTAATTTAGATTAATTTTTACTGAAATTTGTTAAAAAATAAGTAGAGATAATATTTGATAGAATTTTTTTAGTAAAAAATAATAGAGTTTGTTAAAAAATAAAGAGAGAAAGTTGATAAAAAAAATATTGAAATTTTTTCATAACAAACAGTCACCTTAGTTATGGTTAATATCCCCCAATATAGAAACGCCAATAGATGCAAATTAAGTGTATAGACTATAGCAAATAGGCAGCTATAGATCTCCTGTGTTTAAAACTTATACTTCAAATTATGAAAGTAATTCCAGATTTCAACAACCACATAACCTTAAAATTATCAAATTTCATTAATTCGCATTTTGAAAAATATTCAACTATCAAAATCATATCACATGTGTCATAAATGAGTCATGCGGCACAATTTTAACCATTATATATTATTTTTAAATATAAATTAATTGATTTTAAAATTTTTGAGACTCAATATATCGAATTGATAACTGAGACTGTTATAAGAAATTATTTTAGCAGTTATGAGGCGCACAGTAACTTTTTCTGAGACGTGCAAAAATGATTGAATCCAAGGTTATGTTTCGTTTGAAGATTTTTGTTGGATTTGGAGTATTTTGAAAATTTTTAGGTGATGTTAGAGTTGTATTGGTATTTGTGTAGAAGTTGTTGATGTGTACAAAAATTAATGATGATGTTTAAAGTTATTTTTTTATATTTCGAATTTATTAATTTTTTATTAAAATTTAAATATTTAAAAGACATTTAAAACAAAAAACGACAAAATGAGATAAAGTGAGAATTTGTCAGAGACATTATCCCACGAGTTCGACGATGATTCGCACTGGTGCAAGGGACATGACAGCTTTGCTACAGGCCGGATGCAGGGGTGGGGGAAATGATCAAATCACCCTTTATAGCCCCATTTTACCCTTTACTTTGTCTCCTCTCTATGTTTTGCTGAAGGAGCTTTTAGTAATTGAACATCAATTTCTTTATAGCATAATTGAATAGTTTTATGCCGAATCTGAATGAATTAGAATTCGAATCCTATAATAATTCACAAAACGAACATAACCCAAAATCCCATACAACCGGGTCGATCCACATAGGGTATGTTTGGGGCTCAAAAATTTGGGCCCAAAAATTTAGGTTTAATCATAAAAAATTCACTACATAATTTTTTATTATTATAATACTTATTAAAAATCTTCTCTCTTTACTTTTTCACCAATTTCCATAACATATCTTTATTTTATAATATTTTTCAAAATTCAATACCCAAAATTTTCACCATCAAACATCCCCATAGTTGGGCTAGCGTGTAGGTCGAGGTTCATATGGTCGGGATTAAAGGTAACATCTTACCTGGCAGGTTGACTATCTGCAATATAGTACGTCACATGCTTATAACCATTTCCCATCATCAAAGCTTGTAGCCTCTTAGACTTTGGATCCCGTGTTCTAGAGCTCATCGGTCGGAGCATCCATATTCAATCGTCCCTCCAAAAACTCTGTCTGAAATATTATATAACTTTTTTAGAGCAGCAGCAGTACTAGTGTCATTTGTGTTACGATTAGTACTGATTTGGAGCTCAATTATCAACCCAATACATGTATCCTGTGATTGCATGCAGTACCGGCCTAACTCATACCCTCAGCTATATATATATTATTCTTGATCCAATAAACTAATATTAATTGTACATGATTGTGACTTAGAAATCCTGGTCTGAAAACGGAATTCTGGTCTCCATTATATAATAAATATTACAAGTGCAGATATTGTATATTACATCAGTTGTATGATTTGGATTAATAAATCCAAATTTGGTACAAATTATAATAATACATTTCTTTCCTTCCGTCAGGCAGCTTCAATAACATTAAAATTTCGCAAGCAATAAATTAGCACCCTAATATAATTCGTACTCATGAGGACGACATTAAGATATATATATAAAGTGTTAATGATGATTTTGATTCCTGAGTTTTATATCTTTTTTTTTTAAATGGTCACTAAGTTTTAAATCAATCCTTGGATTATCGTTGTTTTTCGATTTAATCTTTCCGTCCAATTTCGTCTTCTACATGTATAGTCAACTAATGGCGAGACACGTCACACTCAATAAGATCCCGCCACGTGTACTATTTTTTTTTAAAAAAAAACTTGTCTCAAAACACAACCACATTGAAAAAAAAAAACCCGAACAGAGTCAGGAGCCACCCCGCTCACCAGGGGAGGGTGGCTCCTGGCCACCCCTTCTCAGAGGAGCTGCGAGCAACCCCGACCGGCAACGAGAGCCCAAATATGGGCTCCCTCGCGGTGGTGGCCACCCTAAGAAGGGGATCCATCCCCTACGAACGAGAGCCCAGATCGGGGCTCCCCGGTGTTGGCCGGGGTGGCTTGAGCTGCGAAGGGTGGCCCGAGCCACCCCTTGACTCCCCTGAGAAGGGGTGGTCGAGAGCCAGCCTCCCCTGGCGAGTAGGGTGGCTCTCGACTCTATTTAGTTTTTTATTTCAAAAGCCAATGTGCTAGTGTTTTGTGATTTTTTTTACTTAAAAAAAAATAATACCTTTGGCGGGATCTTATTGGGTATGACGTGTCTTGTCAATAGCTGATTGTGCATGGAAGGGACAGAATTGGACGAAATAATTAAATCAACAAACAAAATAATCTAGAGACTGATTTGATTAAATTTGAATTAATCCAAGGACCATTTTAAAAAAAGATGTAAAATTTAGGAACCAAAATGGTCATTTACCCTATATATAATTTTCGTGCCCCAATCACATTTCTAAAACTAACTACGTACGTACTCATATATCCCATGAAACTAGACAACATAATAAGTTATGCTATTATTATTGATTACTAAATGTTATCATTTGTGCTCATTTAGGAATTAATAATGCGATTACCCCTGTATCACATTATTCTGTGTTAAATGGGAATGCGGCCGTACGAAGGAATGATGCATGTGATGGATGCTCGTAAGGAGCCAAACAGCCTGCAGACGAGTGTCGAACGATGTTTGACATTTCTCGTACCTACGAAAGCAGCTAGCAATCTTTTTACCCCAAAACCAGAAAGAAGGCTGCCCGCCTCATGCGGCCTCGTGGTCAGACATACCTGCTGCTGCTTTATTTGCAGACACGTTTAAAACTCAAAAGGAGATGAGGAGAGAGAAAGAAGCTTAAGCCCAAATTTTCGCCGTCCACATGTTTCGTAGCTATTAGAGACTGCACAGTAGTGAGCTGGTCATTTTGCGGGCGGTTTATGATTAGTTCATTTTTCCGATTCGTACTCTACATGTGTGGCTATGTTTGGTTTAGTTCTCAAAATTGCTTTTATTTTTATGTTTTTTCGGAAGTGGTGTAGATTTTTTTGGGATTGATGAAAAGTTAGTTAAAAGTTGTTGAAATTTGTAAAAAGTTATTGGGATTGGTAAAAATGTATTGAAATTAATGAAAAAGTAAGGAAAAAGTTTTTAAAAATTTTTTGAAAAGTTTTTGAGAACTTAAACAAACATAGCCTAAAGAGTCCCACCAAGGACAAACTCTTGTTTAGTTCCTGATGAACTCGAGTTATTTGAAAATAACTAATCTGAAGTTTGGAGGTTCGGTTGTGTTGTTTTTTTTAGAATTTTTTATATTTTGAAATTTTTTAGATAATATTAATATGATGTTAAAAATGATATTTGATTGTAGAATTTTTTATATAATAATAATTTTAAAAAAATTTGTGAATTTTTTTTAACCGAACAGGGACGGCATTCTTTCCAAAAGTACAACTGTACAACGCACGTAGACGTTTTTGCATTCGAATCCAGCGGCTAATTAATTGATCCAACGGGGACTTTAGGGGGGCGACGACGAGTACTTAATAATAAAAAAATGACAGGGAAGTGGTGACGAAACCATAATAATTTTTCCAAAGGTCAGAGAGAGAGAGAGAGAGGAGAGAGGGGGGGGCTAGCGTATGAACAGTGTTACAGTGATATAATTTCACACGTGCGAACATGAGATATACCATATCGAATGATATCCAGCGCGTACGTTACAGTACCTATAAAAGACACAATTCAGTACTTGTTTGGCTAATCGGAAAAGAAAAGCTTCCGTCTTCTGTGAAGTGTGAAGGTAAGCTTTCAAGACTCCTCCTTTCTAGTTCTTCTGGAGGTGTACCTATCGCTTTTCCGTTATTACAAATCCAACGAAATTTTTGAAGAACGAAAGATCCATCTTTTATAGATCTTGGTTTTCAGCTCTTTGCCATCCTCTTTTCCCTTCAATTACCGTATGTAGCGTCTGACCCTGATATCTAAAGTTTTTCCTTAGGGTTTGTGTGGGTATTCTTTGACTGAAAACTTCGGAAGAAGAACAGCTTTATGCAGATTAATGACCTTTTGCTTTCGGTTGTGCACGTGGGCTTTCCTCCCTTTCATTCTTTGCTTCTATTTTCTTCTATTCAACATTTGAACTTTGATATACAAAATGACGTTATAATTTGGAAATGAATCTTCCATTTACTCTTATCACCTTTCCTTTATTTTGTAACAGGCTGCAAAGATAATAGCTGGGATCACAGCCTAATTCAATATGAAAAAATCTGCTAAAGTTGAAATCGCTACCTTTCTGCCTAATTAGGATGAATATCGGATGATTCAGATCTAAGATTCTGCTGCCTTGTTCAATTTTCCCAGGTTTCGTTTTTAAGCAAACAAAAGGCCGGTGCTTTAATGGAACTCTCATCGGCCGAGTGCCTATCTCAACCGGTTAGAGTAAAAATCAACTTGTACCATTTTTTTTCAAGTTCATATTCTTTGTACTTCTCTTGGAATATATTCACTAAATTTACAGGAAAAGCAGGATCCCACCTCTATGAAACAATACGGCATGGAATCTTTCGATTGCTCACTTGATGAGCTTAATTTCCAATCTGTTTCTGCTGAGAGCTACTCATCTTACCCAGATCTAAATCCCAAAAGCACATATAACTGCAATGGTTTGGCCATCGAAAATACTCGGATAACTGGTCTGAAGAGACCGGCAAAACAGCTCAAGACTAGCAGTTGGAACTCTTGCACCACTGACCGTATAACTTCTATGGCTGCTTCTTCCTCCTCACAGATAATTTGTTTCGAAAACCCGAGCTCAGCGCCGCCCAACTCGCACCAAATTTATGGTCTAGACTGCACCGTGAAAGCAAAGAACGAGGCTCTGTCTGATAGAAATATGAATTTCCCCACTTCGATTTCTGAAAGTTCCTTTGAGATGCAAAATTGTACACCAGCGCATGATCGGATTCCTGATACAACGACTAGAACTGCTTTACGTGCCCAAGACCACGTGATGGCAGAGAGAAATCGCCGAGAAAAACTCAGCCAGCGGTTCATAGCCCTTTCAACAATTCTTCCTTCCCTAAAGAAGGTAAAACTTGTTCCGTGGTTTCTCCGACTGGTTCTTGAGGGGCCCATATTTCATAAATCAATCTTTAGATCCTTAATTTTTATGGTAGTACTGTTGCAATTCTTTGCTATGTTGAGAACCAGACGGTTAAGTTGCTTGCTCTCCATAAATTATGCCCTAACAAGATTGAAGTACGAATTCCTACAAACAATATCTTGCGACGATACTAGTGTCTTAAATTAGAACCCTTATTATTAAGTGGTACCTGGAATGATATCCTTTGCTTGCTGTTTTTGAGAAAACATTATCTTTTGAGTGTGGAGACAAGACACTCGGCAACAGAACCTGGATAAAACATTGGACGTGTACGGAACCAGCATTATTTTCCTTAGCTAGTCAGATATAATTTGTTGTATATACTTCCGAATTAACTACAAAGTGCAAAACATTTAGGGTAAGAAATAATAGGCATGATGTATTTATTCTCTTATTTTTATATGAAAACCTACTATTTGTATGCAGATGGACAAGGCTTCTGTCTTGGGAGACGCTATCAAGTACTTGAAACAGCTGCAAGAACGAGTGAATATACTGGAAGAGCAGGCTGCGAAGAAAACAATGGAATCAGTGATTTTTGTGAAGAACACTCGGCTCTCAGCCGATGATGGCACCTCTTCTGACGATGAGAACTCTGACCAACAACTCCCTGAAATTGAAGCTAGAGTTTCGGACAAGAGTGTACTCCTTAAGGTCCATTGTGAGAAAAGCAAAGGATGCACTTCAAAAATACTAAGCGAAATAGAGAAACTTGATCTGAATATCGTAAATAGCAGCATCTTGGCATTTGGAAATTCTACACTTGACTTAACTGTCGTGGCTCAGGTAATTTCACTCCCCTTCTTCTAAATCCATCATAGTTCTATTACAAGAAGCTTTCAAAAGAGACAAAGGTAGGCTACTAGAAATTAACTAACTGATTGCAAGCCATGCATCTTGGGAAAAAATTATATAAATATGCATGCAAAACCAACTTCATTAGATATTAATGTAAAAAATATAAATTAAATAATTAAATTCATCTTTTCTAACGGGCTAAATTTTTGGAATAGATAATTGTTTAAAATAGTATCAAAGCATATTTACTCCTAAGTTTTGACGCTAACTTTACACTCTAAATCTTTATTTAGAAGTTAAATATGTCACGTATTGAACCCATCAATTAAGAAGAAGTTCAATTCATAAAAAATAATGTAATAAATATAAATATAATATCTAAATTCACTTCTTCGTAATAATGTAAACTAATTTAAATTATTATCGTTATGTCGTGCAGATGGATGTCGAATTCCGCATGACCCCAAAAGATTTGGTGAGGAACCTTCGACAGGCTTTGCTGGGACTCATGAAGTGATATTGCAAATTCCAAAACTGGAAGGATTGTGATCCTTTCCCTCTTGGATCAGAAAGATAGGGATGAGGAGCTGGAATAATTAGCTATAGGCCGTTTTCTCAAGAAAATTGTGTTTTTTTATATATATTTCTTTCAGTGTTTTTCTAGGACCTGTTGAAGGCCAGTATGTCTCTGCAGTCTGCTGTAGTTTTTATTGTGAGATTCTCGTTGGGGAGCAGGATTCAGTATTTATCACTTTCTCTTGTAACTTTTTGCGTGGTTGACTCTTTGACCACGTTCAATTACGCATATGTTGTAATTTGTAAACGAAACTTTGCAGCTTTTTGGAGGGGGTTTTTCCTTCATGATGCGAAGCCTTCGTTTTTTCTATGTATTGAGACGCAAGCGGATTCTATCACCTATGTCCTTTTCGTGACAACTCCTCAGATACTATCACGCACCTATGTATTTTTGAATCTCTGACTTTGTGATTTAATAATACTAATTTTCGTTGGATATTGTTGATTAATGTACTGCCTACAGGCTCATTTACTCCATTTTTGCTCTTTTCTTTTTACCAAATATATTTCAATATTTCCTTCGCTAATTGGGATGTGACACCAATTAGCTCCATTTCTTAAGCATGTAAACCATAGAAAATATGGTAATCTTGATGATTAATATAGTAGGAGGCATTTCAAATATTGGTCCACGCGGATCATTAGAAGTGGATCATAGATAAGCCATATGCAGGAGACAACTAATTAAGACCCACAAGGGATCAAAACTAATCTAGTAAGCTACACGAGGAGAACAACAGTCATTTCCTTAATTTAATTAGGTTGCACTTTGTAAGTTCCGGTATCTGCCCGTCAAAAATAACAAGATTAGCAACAAGTCAAGTGCCTGAAACGAATCGTGCCATTATTATATCAGGTAAGCGACCATAGAAATTATCCATAGAAAAGTATCATTATATTCTTATTCTAAATTTTATAACTTCCAACGCAGCTTTTGCTTTATCCTTACCATCATTTTGTTTCTGACCACGGCCTCTAGAACCATCTTTTTGTTGCCTGAGTGGCATTCGCAGATGTGGCGCTCTAATTAACTTTCACCTGGACGAAGCTAGGATTGAAACATTTGGGAGACAGCTTCACTGGAATAGAATTTGAGAGGCTCAAAATATATAAAAAAAAAATACGAGAGAGTCTTTGGAAAAAATACTTTTTTACTCGGAAAAAAAAAGTGGCTGATTTTGGGATGCCGGGTTGGCCCCAGCCGCCCCTAGCTGGCTTCGTCCCTAGCTTGCACTCACTTTTGCATTATACTACTGAATTGGGAATGAGTACTGGAATCAACAATTGAATTTTAACCCATGACAATCCCTATAATAATTAATTACTAGTACTTCTTACCCGATTAATTCACGTATTTGCCAAAACTGTGAAAAATTCTGCAGACAGTAGTACCGTGTTTTGCTATAACTTGCACTCGAAAGAAAAGCATGCCCTCCAATATGAACTTTGCTTAATCTAGAAGTCATAAAGACGTTTAATAATGGTGGTAGATAAAACAAAACTGACCCAGGAAATTGGTTTCTAAGACTTAATCCTGGACTTTTTTAGCAAACGGTCCAATTAATTTTGGTCGGTGACCATATTGTTATAAGGGTTGATAGTTGATATTACAGTCTTATTGGTTTTCCTACTTAACACTACTTTCACACGCTAGAAAGGCCGTACGCATACATTAATCTAGGCGATTTCTGTTCGCATTAGGTCGCCTATCTTCTAAAAAATAGCAATGCATGTGATTCTGATGTTGTTTCTCTTATTGACTTGACTTCTACCAGCTCGATGAGAAAATGCTAATTTATTTTCACAAACGCTTAGTTATGTCATGTGTCCTTGAGCAGATCGCGAGAAAAACCAGAACCATTTTTAAGTGAGTAAGAATGTTCACGGAGAATGTCATGTATATATGCATGGGATTCCTGTGAAAGTAGTTAATTAGGTCAATCAAAATTATGGGATCATAATTCTTTACAATTTTTTGCTTGAATTATACCGTATAATTTAAAAAAAGTGACATAGACACAATAGATGAATCATACACCATTAAATACTGCATCAACCGACAAATACAGATCTTATTCTTGTTTCATCGTTGGAGTGAGACTACCCATGAGACCAAAACCCATACCCACCCACCACTTTAATTTGACCCAAAAAAGTGATTGATTTTCTTGTGGGATCCACGATGTACGTGTGCACAAGCTTGAACAGCTCGGGAATGTTAAAAGAGAAATGCTACAAATTCTTTTTGGGTTCTTCCTAAGTTCTTCTTGGAAAGAATTTGACGGCTCAGAATTTCTGGGTATGTAGGGTTCACTTATAAAATGAATCTGAACCGTCATATTCTTTCTAGAAAAATCTAGGAAGAACCCAAGAAGAAGACCAAGCACATCTCATGCTAAAAATGTGTTTTCTTTTTCTTTTTTTGTTTCACCCTCTCAATAGCTTTAGAAACAAGCCATGGCCCACGTGACTTTATTTACCTGATGAAGGCAAAATCGGGGCCCATGCATCCCATAATCGATAATTGGTGTAGATTAATGTTTCCATACCTTTCGT
This sequence comes from Myrica gale, assembly GCA_963930655.1. Classification (NCBI taxonomy): domain Eukaryota; kingdom Viridiplantae; phylum Streptophyta; class Magnoliopsida; order Fagales; family Myricaceae; genus Myrica; species Myrica gale. The sequence continues at coordinate 22,716,417 of OZ005614.1, read as the reverse complement.
TAACTAGTGGGATTAATTTCCTTTTTCCCAATCAAACAATTATTGAACCCAAGAATTTCTGAGATCCATAGGACCGGGTCCATCGATCCTTATGGTCGGGCTAGCGTGTCGGTGGCGGTTAATATGATCGGCATTGGACAAAAGCCAAGACGCTTTCAGTTTTTTTTTTTTAATCCAAGACGCTTTCAGTTAAAAGTAACATATTACCTGGCAGGTTGACTATGTGAGATAAGTCACATGCTAACCAAATTTCAACTTCACAAAGATCCTTTCAAGTATCAATCATATTTCAGCACCATAAATTTGACATGTAACGTACCTTTCATCTTACTGTAGAAAGACTTTCTTCGTTTCCGTGTGAACGGGGTCTACCCACCTTTATTTCGTGGGAAAAATAAAATAAAAGTGGTCTACCTACCTTGATCGGTGACCCTCTGCAGTTTACTTCACCCAACTGTGGGACGGTAGGTATTTACAGCCTTTAGAAACACTGACTTTGACTTCTTTTTTTGTTTTTTAATTAAAAGAAATAGATTTCTCAACTTTTGACTTCTTTTAATTGATAATTTATGATATAATACGTTGAGTTGGTAGTTTGAAGTAAAGTTGTAAAAATTATGGTAATAAAGGATATAAAGTGTAATTTATGGTTCTTTTTCCTTTTAGGCACGGAACCATCAAGTAGCTTAATAGTTAATACACGCAGACAAAAAAAAGATTAATAGTTAATACAAAATCCATATCCGGCCCAAAATTCGTCCAGTCATGGTCCATATATTTTGTGTTAATAGGCCCATATCGAGATACCCAAAAGCACGATTCCGGCCTTAAGACTCAGAAATGACGGGCTTTGGCATTGAATTCAGCACCTTCTGCGTCCCAACGAAGAGAACAACTTAATTAGGTCATGGACCAAATTGTAGGATGTTAATAGGGGACAGAAGCAGTCACCCCCGCACACAGAACACCTAACTACAAAAAACAGGGCTCAAATAGCAACAAAATCCGTGAGTTTCCACATATCAATCACCACATTTCAACAGTGTGAGTTTCCACCTATCAACAATGCGTAAATTCTCCTGAGAAGCAGCTGGGAAGTCCTTGAGAAGGTTGAGCTTTAACCTTACAAAATTATCAATCTCCAGCAGGACCATGACCAATTTTCTTCCTCCTTTTCTTGCAAAAAGAAAAAGGTAAAAATTCAAATCGATTATGAGTTATCCAGTCTCTTTTAATTTTGTCTGGGTTATAGTATAGAGGTTAACAGCAGCAGCAATATTGTTCAGAATATAGAGTTACTTGATAACAGTGTTTGGAAATGCTTGGAATGATCTCTCAAGACAAAGACGTTGTATTAAAATTCTCATGGTGAATTTGGAACGTCTGCATGCAGCTGTCTGCCAGTATCTTTCCTGAATTAGATGAAAACATCAAATTAATATGCAGATGCGATTCTGTCAAATCTTTGTTTCAAAATTTGCCACTCGACTGTACCAGACAGAGCTAACATCCGCCATGTACTAGTGTCTGTCGATGCTTGAATTTTGTTGTCACAAAATTGCGAATAAGCAGATCAGCAAATTTGTATACTTGTTATCTCTTTATCTGTGCTCATCTTTCAAGATCAGTCGAGTTTCTAAAACACTCTGTCCCCTTCACTTGGTCTACAAGGACAAAATATGGATGGTGTTAATTCCTACTTCCAAGAGAGAGCCGATGTGAAACAATGGGAAGCGATCTGCAATGTCACGACTTCTTCCTAGCACTTCCCTTTCTCGAGGGAGCAAATAGTAATCTGCAGTCACAAGTCCCGGTGCCTACTTGAGAAAAACAATAACATGCAAGACAAAGTTGATAAGGACTTGAGCTATTAGGTAACAACAAACATGCTAAACACCCTCTTGTTCTTTTGTCGATTACCCATGCGAGCAGCAGAAAAGTTCAGTTTGCTTCGCCGTTGAAGGTCTTACGTATGAAAGACAGGCATAAAGACAACGCCTCTCAGTAAACCTGAAATGATGACTATTGACTGGCACGTCCAGATAGGATACACTAATAACTCTTTTTGCTGCCTGTGCCTGTGCCTGAAATGGATCCGACCCGTAAGATGTAACAATCCCACGTTGCTTAGGAAAGTATCTATATGGCTTTATATAAGCTTGGAGACACCTCCACTTGGCAAGCAGGTTTTCCAAGTGTGAATCTCCAAGCTTATGTGGGTCCATTACAAATGGTATCAGAGGTGGTTGTGGGCTCTTGTGCTACCCCGCCGCCACGCCTACGGAGTGGCCGACCATGGATCCGGTGGGACGGGCACGGCCCCAGCCCGGTGAATAGAAGCCCCATGGTGCTCGACCAACGCGGGCGTTGGTCTTAAAAAGGGTGAGGGTATGTAACAATCCCACATTGCTTAGGAAAGTATCTATATGGCTTTATATAAGCTTGGAGACACCTCCACTTGGCAAGCCGGTTTTCCAAGTGTGAATCTCCAAGCTTATGTGGGTCCATTACATAAGACCACCTTTCCTTTGTCAGGTTCTTCATTTTTCTGATCTTTTATGGGCTTTGTCAGCTTCTTGCTTAAAGGTTGAGAGACAGGTCCATTTCCCAGCCCACGCTGATCGAGCTTCAGAATGTGAAAAAGTTGTTGGTCCCCGCCACCCATATGTTCATGGACCACCATTATTTGTCTTCGTCACGTCACATTTTAAGCACGCAGTCTTTTGAACGCTAGCAAACTTATTTTGTACAGTGGTTGGTTCTCATGCGAGCGGGAATTGTTTCTAGGTGAAGCAAAGCCCAAAGGGTAGTTTTGATCTTTTGGGTCTGAAACACAAGGACCGCATTTGATTTGAGTACAAGGGAGGCAAGTTCCAGTTGGTCGATTCTTAAGCCGTGCTATGATATGACATCAGATCCGGCTCTATGATCTGGGTTGAAAGTTTAGGTCAGTTCTCCAAATTGGCCAAAAACATTGCTCGAAACCCAAATCGAGACTAAATATTTTAAAGATCATTCGTTTATGTGAGATATTTTCGTACTACTCTTAACACTAATGAAATGGATAATATTGCTTAATACTAGAGCTTGTAGTGATGAAGATGACGTTCTAAGATAGAAGTTCCAAAAACTTTGAGCCTCTTAAAATCAAATAAAAAATCTAACCAAAACAACAAAGGTTTTGGGGTTGGATCATTCTATAACATGCAAAATTGAGGGCCACACGGCAATTGCTGGCCCATAACACCCAATATCTCGAACTCGAATACCCCACATAACACAAAAACTCTAGCTAAAAGCTACCTATTCATAACACTTCCACCCAACCAAATAAAAACCATATGGAGAAGATCTAGTTTTCGTTTTGTCAGCCGTTTTCAATCACATGATCATGCTAGAAAGAACTGTTAAAACTCTTCAGCATATCTCTCCATATTATAGCTGTTTTTGTACCGTTTCACAACTCGAGCAGGCCCCATTTACGCCCGAAATCAAAATCTAGAAGTACATGAACCGACATAATGTAATGAAGCCAGCAAATTCGCTTACAATTTAGAATAAGATTAAATGATCAAGTTTTTTGGGGGTTTCCACCTTATGACTGACAAATGGAGGTTTTCAATGTAAAGAAGAAGGTAAAAGCATTGGTGCTTGGAGATAGGCCAAAGATGAGGGGACAAAAAAGGAACACTATCCAAGGCTTAAAAATAGTGTAGTTCCTACGTGTTTTCTGGGGGTGGAAGGAAGAGCTTTGGGCTCAGGGCTTTTATTTAAATTGCCCAAAGTATTTTTCCCTACTTCCAAGTGAAATGGTTTGAAAAACTAAAGTAGATACAAGCGGCGAGTCTGTCACACCCACTCCCAATAAAACTAAAAAAAAAAAAGGAACTCTCGGTCCAACCTTCGTCCATCAATCTTCAACCTCTCAAAGCAATCCTTCTACTCCCTCCTCCTCCTTCAAGATTATGTCATGGTCATGCTATTTGGCACAGTCAATATGATACAATCCCTAATGTTATCGGCCTAACAACCACTAAAGCGTGGGACCATGATGCTAAATATGGTCAAATGTTCGACACATGTGATGTTATTGCTAACGTGATTAATGTCTTACCTAGTGATTTTGATACTTTCTATACCAAAACTTGTCTCTCTTTTTTTTGGCCCACTTTCATCCCTACAAAATACCCAGAAAAAAACGACCAAGAAAATGGGTGATAAATATACAACAAATAGGCAGAATTTGATCTTGGTGGACACGACAGGGCTATTTAGAAGGGATTGCATATCTCCTGTTTTAACTTCTTTATGATCCAAGATGGAATGCCTCGAAAATCCTCTGCTGCATCCTTAATTGGAGTTCAGGCTCAGGTTTTAGTAAAGAAACTAATTAAGAGCAGGGGTTGCCTAAATCATTGGCTCTGAGTACTCTATCAACGTGGGTCTGAATAGGCCAAAAAGTGGTCCCGATAAGGAGACCTGGCTAGCTGGATTCTCGCTTAAAAACTACAACAAGATCACCTTCAACCACATGAGCCGCTGGCCTGCTTGGTCTTGGCCTCGAAAAGGACACTTCACACTTGCATTAAAGCCATTGCATGCCCGAGAGGTAAAACTAAAAGGGGCGAATTCAGTGACAGTTCCCTTGCTACGACATCGTGTTGCCTTCTTCGGCATGGCAAAGGACCGCCTGGTCATTTTCTCGCCCAGAAAACAAAACAAGCTCCTGCCTCACTGGCTATTTCGGGACCATCTGAGCACGCCTCTTGGTGAGGTTACTGAGGTACCTGGGCCACTGTGACCTCGCCCATGGGAATGTAATTCGAACCACATGTGGAGGGTAAAATCAGGGATTTTAATCTTTGGGCCTCTAGTAATAATGCGAGTTGTAAAAGCCAAAAGAGTAAAGGGACAGATAAATCGGACTTCACGAAAACACCTCGTCTCGTGTCCCTCCATGTCAGTCAACATTGTTTGACCAGCTTTCTCCAACCCAACAAATTATTACTGTTAAACAATTACCTAAAATTATTAATGTTAAACAATTATTTGATTATGTCAAGAATCACTTTAATGCTTGAAAGCAAAGTAATCCTGCAAGAATCATTGAGGGAGTGACCTAATATTCGGAGACTCTGACGATCAAGTTAGATATTTGGGAATTTGATGAGTATTCTAAGAATAGAATTAAGCGTGTGATTATTGAAGAACATAACCTGGCTTTTATATCAATGTGAGAGTTTCAAACCTATTGTGAGATTGCTTTCTGGAGGAGTCAGGTTGTAGAGTTATATTAGGAGAGTGTCGCCGACCATTCGAGTTGTCATGAGGAGTCCTCAGGTGGCTAGACTTTTATGTGAGATCGGATGCCAGAATCTTATGCGAGGTTGGATAGTCGGGACTGACCAACTGGTTAATGGGCTCGAGCCCAAGTGGTCTAGTCTGAGGAAGGTTGAGTATTTCATGGCCCATCAGTAGTCTCCTCCTTTTAAACCTAGAAAACAATACAGTTGTCCTGGTTCTCTTAGTGGCATGCTTGGCCCTCCATCACGTGTTGTCGAAGAGGGAGAACGATCGACATCCCCTGATCGTGAGGATAACCCCTAAAGACCTGCTTTCATTTTTGCCTTTTCAAAGCGGTGAGCTATACATCAACCGCTGCTGAGATCTAGTTTCGAGAAGGGTACTCTGGAGAGGTTCGACCGCTGCTAAGATCTTGTCCCAAGTAGAGTACTCTGGAGAAGTTTGATCTCTACTGAGATCTTGTCCTGAGCAGGGTACTCTAGAAAAGTTCGACCGCTGATGAGATCTTGTCCCAAGCAGGATTTTCGGTAGAGTTCGACCGGACCTGAAAAGAAGAAGAAGAGAGGGCAGCCTCGAATCCAAAGACATTGATGCCTCAGTTAGATTTCAATAAGATTTTAGTATTATAAGAGCAATCCAACCTAAGAAAATATAAAAGGGGGACTTGCGATCGAGTTGACCACTGCTCGGGTACAAGCCGACGCAAGGAATTCGGGAGACTTGATATCGAGTTCCCTCTGCCTGGATAGAGCCGACGTAGATTACTCGGAAGACTTGCAATCGAGTTGACCACTGCCTAGGTACGAGCCGACGTAGGGTACTCGAGAGACTTGCTAACGAGTTGTCCATTGTCCGGGTACGAGCAGGTGTAGGATACTTGGGAAACTTGCGATCGAGTTGACCACTGCCCTTGTACGAGCGGCGCAGGGTACTAGGGAGACTTGTGATCGAGTTGACTACTGTCCGGGAACAAGCCACGGGTACTAGCGATTGAATTGACCACTGCTCGGGAACTCGGGAGTCAAGACTTGCACACTTGAACCGACTAGGAGCAAAATTATTTATGTATTCACCAAAAACTGGAAACAAGAGCATCAACATGTCTCAAATAATAAAATAAATAGAAATCATCAAACAAAGTACTGAAAATATTTTTGCAAGTGAGCGTCGTACCATGGATGAGGGAGGAACTTCTCGTGTGAATCCTCGAGGTAGTATGTCTCTGGGCGGGTGGTCTCCACCACTCTATAAGGACCTTCCAAATTGACATGGAGTTTCCCTTCAGCTATAAATTTCAAACAAAGAAACTTTTAGCCTAGAATGGAGTTACAAAAGTTCAATTAAACATTTAAATTCAAAATAACTCAAGAGATGGAGACAACTCTTCAATTAGTTCGGAAGAAAATAAACCAAAACCTAAAAGAATTGCAAGAAGGTCAAAACCAATAATAAGCCACAATTCGATGGTAGACAATAGATCATTGGTCCTATTATTTAACGAAGAAATCATCTCTCATGTGAAAGATTAAGAACGTATGCAAGAAACGCTAATATGTAGTGATGATGTCAAGAATCACCACAATGCTCGGAAACAAGTAATCCTGCAAGAATCACCGAGGGGGTGGCCTCGGGTCCGGAGACTCCGACGTCAAAGTTAGATCTCAAGAAGATGTTGAATATTATGAGAATAGAATTGAGCGTCTGTTTAATGAGGAGAATATTTGAGTTTTTATTCATGTACCGGCGTTGTAGTCTTGTTAGAAGACCACCTCTTAAGGTAGTAAAGTTATATTAAAAGAGTTTCCGAACAAGTAAGCTGTTTAGGATGAGTCATTGGACTGCCAGAGTCATATTCTTGGTCGGATAGTCAATATACAGTGTGCGCTAACGAACTCGAGCTAAACTGGTCGGGCTTACCGAGGGCCGAGTATTTCATGGCCTATCAATAATCTCCCCCTTTTCAACCTAAAAAACAATGCAGGTCAGACAGAAGATTGAGCCCTGATCCGCTGCTAACATCTAGTTCTGAGCAGGGTAATCTGGACAGGTTCGATCGCTGCTGAGATTTTTTCTCAAGCATGATACTCTGTAGAAGTTCGACTGCTGCTGAGATCTAGTCCCGAGCAGGGTAATCTGGAGACGTTCAACCGCTGCTGAGATCTTGTCCTAAGTATGATACTTTGGAGAGGTTCGACCGCTACTGAGATCTAGTCTCGAGTAGGGTACTCTGGAGAGGAGACTTGCGATTGAGTTGACCTTTCCCGGGTACGAGCCGGCGCAGGGTACTTAGGAGTAGAGACTCGCGATCGAGTTGTCCAGTGCCCGGGTACGAGCTGGCGCTACGTACTCGGGAGACTTGCGATCAAGTTGACCACTGCCCGGGTACTGCATGTGCAGGGTACTCGAATACTTGCTATCAAATTGACCACTGTCCGGGTACGAGCCGGTGCAGGGTACTCAGGAGACTTGCACACTTGAACTGACTAGGAGAAAAATTATTTTTGTATTCACTAAAAACTGGAAACATGAGTATCAAAATGTCTCAAAAATATTTCCGCAAGTGAGCGGCGTTCCATGGATGGGGGAGGCGCTTCCTGTGTGAGTAGTCGAGGTGGTATGTCCCTTGCTGGGTGGTTTCCACCACTCTGTAATGGCCTTCCCAATTGGCATGGAGTTTCCTTTCAGCTATAACTTTCATAAAAAGAAACTTTTAGCGTAGAATTGAGTTAAAAAACTTCAATTAAACATTTAAATTCAAAAGAATTCAAGAGACGGAGACAACTATTCAATTAGTTCGGAAGAAAATAAATCAAAGACTAAAAGAATTGCAAGAAGGTCAAAACCAATAAAAAGGCATAATTTGAAGGTGGACAATAGATCATTGATCCTATTCCTTAACGAATAAATCTATCCGGTGAAAGATTAAGAATGTATGTAAAAACGTTAATTTGTAGCGTATAAAATCTTTCTTGCAAGCGATCTACGATTTATCAGAGGAAAATCCACATTAGTCATGAAAGGTGATAGGAATCCACTACTGGCGATGTATCAAAACCAAAAACAAAGAACATCTTCCTTGAGAAGATCGTCTAAAGGAGGATCTGAATTTTTACCCACATGTTCCCAAATAATGATAGTAACAAGGGATACAAAGAGATGGTTAAAAATCGTTGCGGTGAACGTAAAAGTGTTTGAATGTATCTTTTTTCGAGAATTCCCACAGACGACGTCAACTGATGATGTCAAAAATAACCACAACGCTTGGAAGCCAAGTAATCCTGCAACAATCATCGAAGGGGGTGGCCTCTGGTCCGGAGACTCTGACGGCCAAGTTAGATCTTTTGGAAGGTAACGAGTATTCTGAGATTAGAATTAAGCGTCTCTCTTTAATAAGGAGAATACCTGGGTTTTTCTACATGCACCGGCGTCATAATGCTGTCAGGAGACTACCTTTGAAGTAGTAGAGTTTCAAACCTATCATGAGACTGCCTTCTAGAGGAGTCAGGTTGTAGAGTTGTATTATGAGAGTGTTGCCGACCATTCGAGTTGCCACGAGGAGTCCTCGGGTGGCTAGACTTCTATGTGAGATCGAATGTCAGACTCCTATGCGAGTTCAGATAGTCAGGACTGACCAACTTGCTAACGGTCTGAGTCCATGTAGTCTGGTCTGGTCTGAGGAGGGCACTCTCGTGTACCTTGCGTCGGCTCATACCCGGGCAGTAGTTAAATCGATTGCAAGTTTCTCGAGTACTCTGCGCTGGCTCGTACCCCGGTAGAGGGACCTCGATCACAAGTCTCCTGAGTACCCTGCACCGGCTCGGCCCTCCTCAGACCAAACCACTTGGGCTCGGGCCCATTAGTAAGTTGGTCAGTCCCGACTATCCGACTTCACATATGAGTCTGACATTCAACCTCACATAAAAGTCTAGCCACCCGAGGACTCCTTATGGCAACTCGAATGATCTGCAACACTCTCCTAATACAAGTCTACAACCTGACTCCTCCAGATGGTTGTCTCATGATAGGTATGAAATTCTACAACCATAAAAGGTAGTCTCTTAACATGACTACAACGCCGTACATGTATAAAAATCTAGGTATTCTTCTCATTAAAAAGAGACATTTAATTCTATTCTCAGAATACTCATCACCTTCCCAAAGATCTAACTTGGTTGTCGAAGTCTCCGGACCTGAAGTCACCCCCTTAATGATTCTTGTAAGATTACTTGGCTTTGAAATATCGTGGTAATTCTTGACATCATCATTATGCATTATAAAATTTTCTTCTTTTTTATGGCTAAAGATTCTACTATGCACCTATAAAAGAGAGTGGAAGAACTCACTCGCCAAAGTGTCAAAAACAATGGGGGGAGTTGGTGGAGATGTTTTGGTGATGAATTCTTCTTTTCTTTTCTTTTCTTTTTTTTTCTATAATTTTTCTTACTTTTTATTTTTATTTTTATTTTTACTCTTACTTTATTTGGTCACACCGACTGAATGGGGTGAGTGGGAAAGTGCTGTTAGACCCCTTTCCTGTGTAAGAGTGTTGATCTTGGGTCCTTTTTTTTTTTATACCTAGAAACATATGTGACCATTTGATCATTATTAATCAATAAAGGTTAAACCGTGTTTGGGGGATGAGAAGAAAGTAAATTACTTATAAAGAACATTGTAGGGTTTGTCGTTTAGTTGTTTTACATATGAATTGTGATTTTTGTTCATGGTGACCATCAACAAGACTGCACAATTATATGTCTGACCATGCAAAAGTCCCCTCAGACCAAAAAAGAAAAAAGAAAGGCAAACCTAGATGATGCGAAAGAAAACGTTTGGAAGAAAGGGATCCAAAGCTTGCCTTAATATTTGTTTCATTTAAGGAATTAATCATCTTACAATTGATTAAGATAATCATCCATTAGGGATCCCCTTTGAAACTATTCATAGAGCAAACTTCAAAATTAACGACATATATATGGGGGGCCAAGCTAAATTGTACTTTTCAGAAACCTGCCTGCCCCATTAAAATTGCCTCTCTTTTTTCCAATTAAATTTTCACAAAAAAATGTCTATATCATATTACTATCTCCTCCAATTTACATGCATTAGGCTTAAAATTCGCAATTTCCGCAAGTTATTGGGCATCTTAGGGATGCCATCGTTCCCACAAGATTATATAAGTCAAGTATGTAGATCCAATTGTCAACATCACTTACTGATTTAAAATTACTTGCGAAAGTAAAGTGTAATTTGAGCCTAGTGAATGAAATTGAAACTAGCTCGTGGTCTTGCTAGTGTTGAGGTAACAAGATCGACAGTAAATAATAGTTATGGCTCAAAGTTGAACTTTTATAAGAAAGAGTGTTCCTATGGTCACACTCGAGGAGAGTTACTAAGCTGGTTGCCCTCTTCGCTTTTGGTTACTAAAAAAAGTAGGTAGAGTCACTAGACACAGTTCAAGAAGGCATATAATACTTTATCCTTAATTATCCATTTGTACGTTTTTTTAAGCTTCAAGTTTAATCACCTTAGTCTTGACTCTACTTATGATTACCACATATAATAACTAGAATCTTCACGTACAAGTTAGCCTGACGAACAAAGGAAAATATATATCCACGTTACGCCTTTGTGAGAGGAGGGACCAAACTAGCTTGTAAACAAAAAAAAAAATAAACAATTCACACAACTATGAAATCTTGATATTTTTAGTATCTAAACTGATTAATTTTGTCATATTCTACTAATCTTAGACCCTATATATCATTTATATAAATTTATCCTTATTGTGAATACAAATTTATTTATTTTTACATCAAATAAATGACAATTTTAAACTCTCACAATTTTACATCAAAGAAATAACGATTGTACCATGTAAAATATCGCTTCAAAATTTTTTAATATTCAAAAGAGTTTGTTGAATAGAAATTGATATTTTATCATTTGAAAAGGACAATTTAACCCCATCCTTTACCTTAATCGTCAAAATTTTCTGTTATATAAATTTTTTAGGAATAAATACACCCCGATGTTTTATTTTTGATACATTGGACTCATTATCTTTCACATTTTTCCAATTTGACCCCGTACCCGATTTGACCGTCTAAATTGACGGATTTCGTCAACACTTGAACCAGTCAGCCGCTACAAAGATTACGTGAGAGGCATGACGAGTCGGTAGACCGGTGCATGTGTTGACGAAATCCGTCAATTTAGAAGGCAAATTGGGTAACATCGAGTTGCAAAGCGTAAATAACCCCAAAGACAATGGGGCAAAATATATTTATCCCAATTTTTTAATATCTCAAAATAAAGATTTTACCCCATGTGATCCCTATTTCAAGTAAGCAAATAAAAATGAACTTGGAATGATTTACTTGTATTCATTATTTTACCTCAGGTGATCTTTACCTCTACCGTTGTCATCCGGCTTTCAAATGTTTTATTTCCACCACTGTCATTTGAAGTGTAATACCAAATTTAAAAAGAATATCCAAAAATTAGAAGAAAAAAAAAAACTCCACCTACAATAGTGATTAGTGAATCCTGTGGCCGTGTTAGTCCTTACGTTCGAACTTCTAGACTCACATTTTTTATAATTATTTTTTGTTGGGTAAGTTGTTTATAATTATTGGTACATCGGATGAAAATGATGATTTATTAAAAAAATTGCATGAAAACATGACATCAAATATTTGTCCCCCTTTTAGCACTACTTAAAGAGTCATCTTTTATCTTTGAGCCCAAACTAAACAATAATAACAAGAGCGACTCCTATGTTTTGGTCTTTTGTACTTCTGGTCACCGAAGAGTTATCCAAATTGAAGCAAAGAAGCCTTTGTTTTTTTTAAGGCGAGAACTGAGAAGTGTCGGGCTTTAGGAGGCATATTGGTCGAAATAACCAATGGGGAATTTCCCCCATTACCTTTTACTATTATTTTCCTTTTCCAGTTATGAAACAATAAGCATCCAAAATATAAAATAAATGAAGCTCTCCGTCAAGCTGAAGTACCCCTCCTCCCTAACCAAAAGGTACGTACTTCTTTTCCATTTCTTCCTCCATTTTTATCAAATTCGCGAGAATAAAAGTCACGCCCTTTCAGCTTCCTCACTGCCTCATTCCACTGGAACCCTCAATCCCATCTCCAGCTACCCATTCCTTCCTTCCCTCCCTCCCTCTCTCCTCTCCTCTTCTCTACCTCTTTGAACGTAAGCAGAGATTGAAGAACAAAGAAAAAATGCAACTCTTCCTCTTGCTCCTCCTCCTTCTCCATCTCCACCTCCACCCCACCCTCTCCGCCCGCGTCTCAGAGGACAAGGCCCTCCTTTCTCTCAAGTCCTCCGTTACGGATGACCCCCATTTGGCTCTTTCCACCTGGAACTCCTCCACCAACCACTGCACCTGGTCAGGCGTCACGTGCGATCGGAACCGCCGCCACGTGACCGCCCTGGACCTGTCTGGGCTCAACCTCACCGGCACACTCTCCTCAGACGTCGCCCACCTCCGCTTCTTATGGAACCTCTCCGTCGCCGCTAACCAGTTCTCCGGGCCCATCCCCCCGGAGCTCTCCTCCCTCTCCGCTCTCCGCCTACTCAACCTCTCCAACAACATTTTCAACGGCACCTTCCCCTCCCAGCTCTCCGCCCTCAAGAGCCTTCAGGTTCTGGATCTCTACAATAACAACATGACTGGTGACTTGCCTCTGACCGTCGTCGAAATGCCCAACCTACTCCATTTGCATCTAGGCGGGAACTTCTTCTCGGGGCAGATCCCGCCTCAGTACGGACAATGGCAGGTCCTGGAGTACTTGGCGGTTTCTGGTAACGAGCTCGGAGGCACTATACCGCGCGAGATTGGAAACTTGACGAAGCTCCGGGAGCTTTACATTGGATACTACAACATCTATGAAGGTGGCTTACCACCGGAGATTGGTAACCTGTCGGAACTGGTTCGTTTTGACGCCGCCAACTGTGGGTTATCCGGTGCGATACCACCGGAGATTGGAAAGCTCCAGAAGCTAGACACTCTGTTTTTGCAAGTGAATGCGCTCGCCGGACCTTTGACGGTGGAGCTTGGGCACTTGGCGAGCTTGAAATCTATGGACTTATCGAATAATATATTTACAGGTGAGATTCCGGGGTCTTTTGCAGACCTCAGAAACCTGACGCTACTGAATCTGTTTAGAAACAAGCTTCACGGGGCGATACCCGAATTTATCGGGGACTTGCCGGACCTGGAGGTGCTGCAGTTGTGGGAGAACAACTTTACCGGGAGCATTCCCCAGGGGCTGGGAAAGAATGGGAAGCTTCAAGCTCTGGATCTTTCATCCAACAAATTGACTGGGACTCTGCCTCCTGATATGTGTTCCGGCAATCGGCTTCAGACTCTAATTTCTTTGGGAAATTTCTTGTTCGGTCCAATCCCGGAGTCACTAGGGAAGTGTGAGTCGCTGAGCCGGATACGAATGGGGGAGAACTTTCTCAACGGATCGATACCAAAAGGACTTTTCGGGTTGCCGATGCTTACCCAGGTGGAACTGCAGAACAATTATCTTACTGGGGAGTTTCCGGACACTGATTTGATCGCGGTGAGTCTAGGCCAGATTAGCCTCTCCAACAATCAGCTTACTGGGCCATTACCGCCGAGTATCGGTAACTTTTCCGGTGTTCAGAAGCTTTCCCTCGATGGTAACAAGTTCTCGGGTCGTATTCCACCTCAGATTGGTAGGTTACAGCAGCTTTCCAAGATGGATTTCAGCCACAACAAATTCTCAGGGCCCATTGCACCAGAAATCAGCCAATGCAAGTCGTTGACCTTCATCGATCTCAGCCGAAACGAGATCTCCGGTGAGATTCCAAACGAGATCACCGGTATGAGGATTCTGAACTACCTGAACCTTTCGAGAAATCATCTAGTTGGTAGCATTCCTGCTTCAATAGCGACTATGCAAAGTTTGACCTCTGTTGATTTTTCGTATAACAACCTCTCTGGTTTGGTTCCGGGCACTGGCCAATTTAGCTACTTCAACTCCACGTCCTTTGTGGGCAACAGCGATCTCTGCGGTCCTTATTTGGGACCTTGCAAGGACGGGGTTGCCAATGCAACTCACGAAGCGCACGAGAAAGGTCCGCTCTCTGGTTCGTTGAAGCTGTTGCTTGTGACTGGATTGCTTGTTTGCTCTATTGTGTTTGCAGTCGCCGCAATCTTCAAAGCCCGATCGTTGAAGAAGGCCAGCGAGGCTCGCGCGTGGAAACTAACCGCGTTCCAGAGGTTGGACTTCACGGCCGATGATATTTTGGATTCCTTGAAGGAGGATAACATTATAGGCAAAGGCGGTGCTGGTATAGTGTATAAGGGGTCGATGCCGAACGGTGAGCATGTAGCCGTGAAAAGGCTACCGGTTATGAGCAGGGGCTCTTCCCACGACCACGGATTCAATGCTGAGATACAGACTCTGGGAAAAATTAGGCACCGTCACATTGTGAGATTATTGGGTTTCTGCTCAAACCACGAGACAAATCTTTTGGTTTACGAGTATATGCCTAATGGCAGCTTGGGTGAGGTTCTCCACGGTAAGAAAGGGGGTCATCTGCACTGGGACACTCGGTATAAGATCGCAGTGGAAGCTGCGAAGGGTCTCTGCTATCTTCATCACGACTGCTCGCCGTTGATCGTCCATAGAGACGTGAAATCGAACAACATTTTGCTCGACTCCAGTTTCGAAGCACATGTTGCTGATTTTGGCCTCGCCAAGTTTCTGCAAGATTCCGGCACTTCCGAGTGCATGTCAGCAATTGCCGGCTCTTATGGATACATAGCTCCAGGTACGATTCCAATCTTTGGTTTCAAAGCCCTAATTACGTAAAAGGATCTAGGAATTAATTTTTGTCTCCATCTGGGTTTAATTGTGTGTCCTTGGAATGTGGTGGTTGTGATTTTGTCCCTTCCATGCGAGTTTCGATCATAACTGATTGAACCATGATTCTCCTACATTATTGTATGGATGATACTTTTCATCCGGTCAATTAGCAGCAAATATTTTCTGTAGAAGTTCACGTTTAACCGTTCGATTATCAAGTATATTGATTTGGATTTTTGCTAATTAATGGTTTGTTTTTGCAGAGTACGCCTACACTCTTAAGGTTGATGAAAAGAGCGACGTGTACAGCTTCGGGGTGGTTCTTTTAGAACTGATAACGGGCAGGAAGCCAGTTGGGGAATTCGGGGATGGCGTGGACATCGTCCAATGGGTCAGAAAAATGACGGACTCAATTAAGGAAGGAGTCCTCAAAATCCTAGACCCGCGGCTCCCCACAGTTCCTCTCCACGAAGTGATGCACGTATTCTACGTTGCAATGCTGTGCGTCGAGGAACAGGCCGTGGAGCGCCCAACAATGCGCGAAGTTGTCCAAATCCTAACAGAGCTTCCAAAGCCACCCGGCTCAAAGCCAGGTGACTCAACGTACAACAACACAATTACGGAGTCGCCCCCACCACCCGCCATTGCCTTAGACTCTCCGACCACGACAACCATAGACTCAAAAGACAGCCAACTGGGACCTCCTCAATCACCACCACCTGATCTTCTAAGCATTTGAAGGCGGTTGTAGTTTGTCGGGGGATGTGAATGTTCGTTCTGAATTCCAGGGATTGTGTTAGTTCCTTTTTTTTCAGCGTTCTTTAATTTGGGGGGGTTTGGTAAAATGGTTTGCTCTAACTTCAAGGGAGTCCCACTTACATGTTTCAAAGTTTTCGTGTACAGTAGGATTGGGAGTGGGGGGTTTTATTTTCTTTCAAGCATGTCTTTTTATCATGTAGTAGTACTAGCTGTGCTTTGGGTTGCTTCATCCTCTCTGATTTTCTGGTCCCTGTGGCCTCTGTATGCACTGTAAACATCAACCGGAGGGAGTCAGTAATTTTTAACTTGGCGATGACGTGTGAGAGGGGAATTGAAAAAGATAAGTTGGGCATAGGAAAATGTGTGCGTAGTTTTATGAATATTAATGATGAGTCCCTATAATAGGTACAGTGTAATATGTGGTTTTCAATTACCGAGACTCGGTGGCTTTCCCTGCTAGAGAGTGAAACTGAAAAGATGAAAACTCCATTTCTGACCCAATTGGGGCCCTTTTCTGAAGTAAATTCAAGTGTGGAACGGAGTCAATGGTTTTTCTTTTTCTTCACATGATGTACTGGAGTAGTCCGCTTTGAACAATTTTTCCAAATGTACCCTGAAAAAGAAGTTCGATTTTTATTTTCAGATTGCGCTGCCAAAGCTGCTTTTGGTTGGTCCCACAGACGAGACTATGCATGTGCCGACGCACGTGATTCACATGCGATGCAAAACGATATGTTTTGGGTACAGGGGCCAGTGAGTGTCCTTTTGGTGGTTGGAACTTTTGAAGCTTTGAATGGAGGGGCGATTCTTGTTCCACAGGGGGGTGCGAATCACCAGGTGACCGAATTGCATGTGCAATTCGGAGAAAGAGAATGAGAGAGATGTGGGTCTTATGGTGGGACCTCCACACCTCTCTCACTCTCTAATTGCCCCTCCAACCGAATTGCAAAGATATCGGTCACACTATAACGGTTAAAACTCCATTTCTGACCCAGTTGCAAGGATATCGGTCACACAAACCCACCCCAACTAACCACATCCGTGTGTTTGACTTCAAAATGACTAGTCAAGCTTGCTCTTGAAGTCCATTTGATCATTATAAAGTTCAGTTCGGGTGGGTTTGTGTTGTAAAATTTTTGTGTTGTTAAAATTTTAGGTATTGGGTTTAGTGAAAAAGTGAAGAGAGATAAATTTTTATATTTTTTGTAGTGAAAATTTATGATTTGATGAGAGAGATTATATTGTAATATTTTATTGTGAGAGTGTAAAATTTTGTGAAATTTTACATGACAAACGGACCTCTAGTTAGGTCCAAATGTGGGACTTAACCCTTATAGAACATATTTCTCATTCATTCTCCTCTCTCATTCCATATGAGATTCGGGATATCACAATATCCTCCCTTAAATCCTTGACGTCCTCGTCAAGGCCCATCAAGCCCACATTGGTAGTTATTATAACATCTCTAATACCATTTGTAACGACCCAATGACAAGCACTAGCTACATCTGTGTTTTGACTTCAAAATGACTGGTCAATTTTTCTTTTGAAGCTCCTCTAATCATTATAAAACCCAGTTCAACCTAGTAAGGTCTCAATGTGAGACTTGACCTTATAGAACCAATCACTCATTCATTCTCTTCTCCTATTTCATATGAGATTCGGGATATCACAATATTCCCCCTTAAATCCTTGACGTCCTCGTCAAGGCCCATCAAGCTCACATTGGTAGTTATTAGAACATCTGTAATACCATTTGTAACGACCCAATGACAAGCACTAGCTACATCTGTGTTTTGACTTCAAAATGACTGGTCAATTTTTCTTTTGAAGCTCCTCTAATCATTATAAAACTCAGTTCAACCTAGCAAGGTCTCAATGTGAGACTTGACCTTATAGAACCAATCACTCATTCATTCTCTTCTCCCAATCCATGTGGGATTCGGGGTATCACAATCTCCCTCCATAAACCATTGACGTTCTCGTCAAGGCCCACCAAGCCCACATTGGTGGTTACTAGGACTGCTCTGATACCATTTGTAACAACCAAAGGACATGCACTAGCCACATCTGCGTTTTGACTTCAAAATGACTAGTTAAGGTTGCTTATGAAGCTCATTGGATTATTATAAAGCTCAATTCAACCTATTAAGGTCTCAATGTGAGACTCGACCCTTATAGAACCAATCACTTATTCATTCTCTTCTCTCACTCCATGTGGAATTTGGGGTATCACACTCACACATTAAGTTTGTAGGGCGTTTTGGTATTTTGTTTTCTGCTATAATTAGTGATATTCAGTTGGTGAATAGTAACTCAGAATTCAGAAGAAATTTCATATCTTTGGAGCCAACTCGATCTATGCATACTATAAGAAGACAATGATGAGAGGACATTCCGGTTGGTAACAGTAGTTGTGTGTGTTTGTGCTTTTGGTAGGAAGCTGAATTCATACAAGCCATTCCCCAACAGAAGAAATGACGTAGGTTGATACGTAGATCAATCTCAAATGTTCGAGTTACATGACTACTAGATTATCCAAGGAAATCCAAAATTGGCCAATATGGATATTATGTATATTTATTGGAGTTTGTTATAAAAAGTAAAGAGATAGAGATTGTATGGATTTTTAGAATGAAAAAAATAATAAAATTTGTTAAAAAGTAAAGAAAGAATAATTGATGTAATTTTTTAATAAAAAATATTACAATTTGATAAAAGATCATTTATGTAATTTTGGTAGTGAAAATTTTCAATTTTTGAAATCTTTTCCTAAAAAATAAAAAAATATTCAATACCGATAACCAGATGGTTCTAGTAAATTAGTATATAGCTGATTTAAGTTAGGCTTATCTATCAAAATGTTTTTTATTTTTGTTTTTGTTCTAACTATTAAGTTAGGATTTCTCAGTATTTTTTAATCATTACAATACAAAATATTCTACAACCAAACATCATTTTTAACACCACGTAAAAATAATTACAATACACATACTAATAAATTTAACATCATCTACAAATTCTCACAACATAAAAAAGATACTCACAAAATACATTTATCGAAAAGCCTCTTAGATTCCGGAATGGAATATCAGCGTACAGCGTACGTTCAATTTTGATAAGACAAGCCAGTTAAGAGTGATGGAGTATAGATGTTTTATATGGGACGTGATGTCTCCGATGTGGCATGTCCCATCTTTGTACGTAACTCTCAGATTGAGTGGTGTGTCTGAGTCCTCTGACTGATGGGTTATGAAGATTACTTCCTTTCGGCATTAAATAATTGTGCCTCTGGTAGGAGGATTCTTGAATGTTCTTATGGTAGATCCACCGGTTTCCTCTCTAACTCTTTTTTTCCTGCATAATATCGGCTTGGATTTTAAGGATACAACCATAAATAAGAATACGAAGAATGTCCTACCTATGAAATCACTTTGAATTCAGATGTAAAAGATGACTACCGAGACCCTTTAAAACGTCAAAGATAGCAATTGCTTCAGGTTAAGTGGAGAGCAGTGATGAAAATCGGTAGAAACTAATAAGTAGCTAGTAATTAAAACACTGACCATCCAAATATCGCAAGGCCCATTAAAGAGTTGAGATAATCCAATAATTAAGGGACCTGAAAAATCCATCAAGAACTGATACAATGTAAATAAACAAACTACAAAGGCCAACAAAGAGCCAATACAAATACAAAACACAACTTAAAAACTAAAAATTAAATTAACAACCGAGGCCAAAAATCAGAGCCATTGAAAGCGGATGGAGTAAGCCAAAAGCATCGACGACGCGTTAACCCACACGCGGTGGTCACTGTCACGTAGGATCCATGCATTGTTGAAATGCGCCGACTTGGAGGGGATGGGCTTGCTTGAAGCTCTAGAATTGTCTCGAAAGAGGAAAACACGGTAAGGCGTTGTTCGACTGACGCTGGATTGGAGGAAAAAGTTATGGACAAGAATGAAGGGCATGAGCTAATTAGTTTTTTTAGAGGTGAGATTTTTTACTCACACTTATAAACTGACCACTAATTTATTCCATAATTAATGTGGAACTAAGTTCAACAATCTCCTCCTTACATATCGAACCCTAGGTTGAGAGACAATCTGTTTCTCATGGACTGTTGGGTCCGAAACTTGTTGGTAAATCTGAGCTCCGATACATATGTTAGATGGTCTTGAGCCTTCTCAACTTCAAAAATTATCTCAAGATGTGAGGCTTTCCTATACTCTTATAAATTGTCCACAAACCCATTTCACAACCGATGAGGGACTAACCCCAACGTATAGTTAATAAACTTTCATAAGAAACGTCTCACAATTTAACTTTACTCAAAATCAACAAAATGTTCCTATTTTATGAGTCTAGCATCTGACTCATGACATCATAACATTAAGTTAAAGATTAAAGATTAATTTAAAGACTTCAACAAGCTACTAATCTTTTAAGTTAAAAAAATAGTCATAATTTTTTTTCAAAATAATCATAAGTCTCAAAATTTTGCTAAAAAATAAAACATGCATAATCCTCCATTAATGGAATTTAAAAGTCACAGAACATCACGTCATAACTAATGAAATTGTGACACATGTCCAATTAATCAAAGTAAGACATGCCGTGTTAGATAAACATAAGCCAAATTACTTACTTTTTAAAGACCACTTGCTCGAGAAAAGCTTTGGGTGATAAACAATACACTTGTTTCAAGGATTTGAATTTCATTACGTAGCCCTATGCAACAGTTTATTTTATCTTTTCTTAAAGCTCCTTTAGCCTGCCGACAAGTTTTCATCACATTTCACATGCATCCACTGTCTCTCGCTATGAGGAACTGTTTTCTAATTGTCTTTAATGGAGTTGAGTCGACTCAGCTCCCCCATTTATTTATATATATATAGCAGATGTGGGTTACATGTGACCAAATCCCTCACGAAAATTACGGATAGAGATAATGCAGTTACTAATAGTTTTATATATCCCCACATGAGCTGTTGTGTCGTTTCTATGCACAATTTTAATGTCAAATCGAAATGGGCTTGTCGCATGCATAGAACTTAATCTTTTCTTTATTGGCATGTATAGAACTTAATCACTCAAAGTTGATGAGTGATTCGACAAGAGGACGAAAAAAAGCTTCTCAAATCATCTAGCTAGCTTCGTCCTCCTTCAGGAAGCTATCTGAATCTCAGGGGGTTAGGTTTCGGTCCGTGAAAATATATAGGCCACACTAGTATATGTTTAATTAGTAGGTTTTGCTAGTGGAGTAAATCTTTAAAACCTAACCCGACCTACTCTCACTCACAAAGAAGAAGAAAAAGTCCAAGCTACAAATACGTACGAACGGTCTTTATTCAATGGAAGCTGGGAAACAAAAAGAAATATATAAGAAATGGTCGTGCTAGCTATCTGCGAAAGCAGCAGCTCCGTGGGATCATTGCTTCATGATTGATGAACTTGGAAGTGAAATTCAACCGGGAAACTCAATAACAACAAACAGAAAGGACAAAATATAAGAGGGAGAGGAAGATGTAAAAGATGGGTGTAAATTTGTCAAAATTAGGATAAGTGAGCTCGGTTAGAACTTAAAAGACTCTCCTTGAGAGGGCCTAATTGATTCATGTTTCATGTGGGTACGTGTTTGATAAAACTCAGCTGGTAAATGCAAAAACGAAGGTTCAAGCTGTATAAGTTGGGACGTAAAAAGTACAAGACAAAAAATAAATCGGTCCCAATATGACAAACAACTTTTTAGAAAAATCTATCCAGCATGCATGGGATTCCAATGTGGGGCTTGCCTGTTTTGTTCTTCCTTTCACCTTTTTCTTTCCGAAAGAACATAAGCCCTTCTCCTACAATTCTCTTATCTTTTCTTTTTCTGAAAGGTCCAGGTTTCATTATTTAGTATTTTATTTTTGGGTAAGTGTGATTTCATTATTTTCACTTGTCTTTTTTGTTATCCTTTCAGAAATGACGGACAAATATGGATGAAATGAAAGCATAGCAATCACGTTGAATTAGTGGGGCAAATTTCACTAGCGTCGTACCTTATGAGCTTGACAACCTCTCTCCAATATTCCATGTTATTCATAGAAATAAGAGATGAAGCTAGCGATGAATGGTGGGGGTAGGGTAATTAAGATGATGTGCATGGTTCCGGCAGAGAATTTGGTCTGATCAATAAAGGCAA
This sequence comes from Myrica gale, assembly GCA_963930655.1. NCBI lineage: Eukaryota > Viridiplantae > Streptophyta > Magnoliopsida > Fagales > Myricaceae > Myrica > Myrica gale. The sequence continues at coordinate 22,694,304 of OZ005614.1, read as the reverse complement.
ATGATAGGAGAGATGGGAGCGGTCGAGAGTCGAGTCCCACGATGTAGGTGTACTACTTGTTGATGTTGCACTCCACATGGCAGGCCTGATTTAGGTGATATTAGTTTGAAATAAATTTGTAGGATTCTGATAAAATTATAAATATTTAGTTGATATTAAAGTTATATTGACAAACATGCATAAGTTGTTAAAAATAATTTATGTTTATAAAAAAGGTAATAAAGTGTTGTATTGGAATATATATAGTTTGTGATGTTTGACAAGTAAATATAAAAATAGGATGCAAATTCTAAAAAAAAACACATGCATGTTGCCATATTTTGCTTTCTTTGACTTCATTCAATGTTTTGGACCTCAAAAGTCAGCTATTTTTATCGATCATAAAGAAATACCCTTTTTTTTATTTCTTGGTATAAAAGAAGTACTCTTTATCACACTCATCCCTATAGCTAGTGGTGAATCTTTTCCAATGAGAAAGGAAGTATGCTTTTGGGAAAAACACAGCAATAATGCTGTAACATGCACACCATGCTGCATAAAACACTTACAAGATCCTTGCTCTCTCAGGTGATGTTTCAATGTTCAAGATTATATATATATATATATATATATAGTGTTAATTATAATTTTCTCTCTCCAACTAACAACTCATTCTAAAATTTTATATATACTATGACTCGTTACAACTCACACTCTCAATCTACTTAACCATTACGATTTAGCCACCATCTAGATTTTTCTATTATCTGTGATGTTTTCCGTCTCATGTGAACAATACGTGGGACACTCCTTGCACAAAAATACCAAATTGTCTCTCACTTTCCCACCTGCCCCAAGAAAACCATGGTTTTGCCCCCTCAACAGAGTTTTGCCCAAATCCAATTTTCTGTTTGGGAATGATGATGAATTTGAAAAAGCAACGTGCGTTGGCTATTTGATATTTTTGCACAAAGAAGGTCAAATGTGTTGTTCGCTTGAGATGAAAAACGTCGCACATAACAAAAAATTTGAGTAGGGGATTGAATCGTGACGGTAAACGTTGATTGAGGAGGTGACTTGTAACGAGTTATAGTTTAGGTGAGGTTTTGAGATTGTGGTACTAGTTCGAGATAGAAAATTATAATTAACACACACACACACACATATATATTTATGTCCTTTTTAGTTTTTAAATTACTGAGATTGAGTTTTATGGATTTTGTGAAAATTGGTAGAAAAAAATCGAGAATCAAGATCAACCAATTATTCCCATTTTTCTATTTCCTAAAATCTCTTAAAAGGGATATATATAACCTCACTTAATTCAACTTTTAATGGAAGGATTTCTTTGGGGGTTGGTTCAAATGCTTGATCTTGAATTGTCAACATCTGATCAGCAGGGTCGTGCATGTTCCCCGAGCTTTGAGATTATTGGTAGAACTTTCGAGAACAGTTATTTGAATTATCCTGACTTGGATTGATCAAAGTGCCCTATGACATGATGATGGTCCAACAACTCCCAATACTGTTTTCTTGCAATGGGTGGGGGAGGGAATATAATCTCTCTCTGTCAATTTATTATTCTTTCACAACTTCAAGCAAAAAGGACCACGAGGAATTGCCCTGCCTTTTTCTTGAAAGTCAGTCCTGATATTATATATATTGTAAATAAATTAGCCAAAAGAAAGTGAACAAGATAAAAGGTAAGGCTCGAGAGACAGAATAGTCCAAAGTATCCACTCGATCGACACACTGTGGAAGATAAAGCCAGAGGTGAGAAGACTTTCGTAGGAAGGACAACAATGGATTTCAAAATGCCTTTAATCCCCCATGGTAACACCAATCATGCAATACTATGCGATTTCATGACACATGATCTGATTTGAATTATATCAATTATGATCTTTTGTAGAGATTTCTCTTTTTATCTCTTTTCGTTTTCTTTTTCCAGGACCTTACAGGAATTTCTGATTATCTTAAAAGGATTCAAGATATTGAAGGAATTGTAAAACTTGGAAGTCTATCGCAACTACAGAAACTACTCAACTAGATAGTCATTTCTCCACTATCCAGCTCTGCATTCCACTCGTCAAAACCTTATTAAATGGCATGGGAAATAAATGCACTGAAGAAGGAAAGAAAGAAAGAAAAATATTGAATCACCCCACTTTCGTTTGATTGAATGCAAATTATGCAAAGGGAGGGGAGCGAGGGAGACATTTGAGGCGATGTTGGAAAAAGCAAAAGCGAGAGATGTGACTCTGCCCCACTTCTGCCTTTCACGTTCATAACTTTTGAAAATGGAAGACCATGGCACAAGGTGCCAGCCAAAGCTGTAAAGTAAATCCAAAAAGCTTTTGGCCTCACTTCTACTTTAGGACTTCGTACCAATATTTAGTTGTTTATCAATTTTACCAGAAAGCCACCATGTGTAACCCAAGGAGAAAATTCTCGAGACAAAGGTATATAGATATGTCCTATTTTGCACGTGGGAACCAAAATGATACGCAGTAGAGCTAATCCTTAACCTAAGTCCACTCCAAAATGTCTGTTCGAAAATATTGCCGCCCAACCCAGGTTACCTCTTACTTCCTCGACTATTCAAGAGAAATGTACATGCTTCGTTGTAGACAGAGAGAGAGATGGGTGACTAAGAGATACGTTCTGTACAAGTAGAGACAGACACAGTGATCTGTGGGGTCTGAGAAGAGAAGAGATGGGGGCAGGAAATGGCCGGAAGAAGGTGAAACGGGAGGAACTCCTTTAATAATGGAGTATTGTTTCACGGGGAACTCTTGTGAATCATTGTCCACCCAATTCTGCATGCACCATACCACTGTAGTTGCCCCCATATCAATTTGGATTTGGGAGTCAAAAAAGCTCATAGCTTAAGTACATGTGCATGTGCCCCATATATCCTATGTTCTTTATTTATTTACCTAACAACAAAATGAGTCCAATGAACTTTCTTGCACGCACGTGTATGCTCATTCATTGAGTGGACCATGAAAAGATAATGCAGCCGTTGCCAACGAAGTGGAATTAACAAAGGGGCTTAAAAGGGTTGTATTTGGTTGGAAGGGAGGGAAAGTGAGTGGAAAGAAAAGGAGGACTGGTGGGAAAAACGAAGCGGTGGAGGCGATCATGATCTATCATTATGGATGTTTGGTAAAAAGAATGGATAAATAAAAGAATTAATGCATGTCTTTCCTTCCTTGTTTGGTACGAAAGAATAAGAGAGAAAATACGGTACATTTTATCTTATCAACCTTTTTAAATTTGAAAAACCCGACCTTCATTTCCTTACTCCCTATTTTCTCTTGCACCAGAAAATGGACCATTCTCTCTTTCTTTGCTCTTCCCTTCTCCCCCAAAATCTCTGCTGTCCAGAGACGGACACTCTACTTTGACGACTTGAAGGGGTTATTGGGCCCAAATCCAATCTAATATAGCCTAGTTCGGTTCATGAGGACCCTGGCAATCATGGGAACCGGCTCAAAAGTTAAGGACGAAACTCAAAAGGGCCTAAAAACCAGACATGTTCTCGAGCCATAAAAGAGTGACCAAAAAAGAAGGAAAGATTGCTGAAGGTTCCATCTTGGAATGGCATTCGTTACAAGGAGGCAAAATCCTTAATTTAGATCGAATTGTTTGTTTGCACACGAAAAGGACTCAAATAGGAGAAGAAAACAAGTTAATCCAGAAATCTTGACGCGAGTAATGCCGGTCATTTGTTTTGAAATCATTCAATACTCCCAAGTCAAATTTCAGCAGGCACTGCTCATTTGTATTAAACAATACCAAGTAATATTTATTTTACCCCAGTTAACTTGTCTACTTGGAACAGTTGATTAACCTGCCTCACAGGCTGCTTTAATGGTTGCTGCCTGGTGCTGAAAACAAAACGAATCTGCCGAGAGAACAAAACAAAACAATACGAATCTGGCTTGGAACTGTGGCTCTAGTTCTGAGAACTAGACATTAATAGTTTTGTAAAGAAGTCACTTTTCAACGAGAGGAAATAATCATCTTGACTTGGGGTTCAATTCCACTGTCAAGAAGACCAAAAACCATCCCAAGAAGCAGCTTGTATTAGATCTCGGGCTAAGATGAATTATGCAACTGAAAACGTCAAAAATAGAGACCACTTCTCTTATACAGATATCCAGCCCATTTTTTTTTATTTCATGAATTTCAGCTGAGCCCCCAAATAAGCAAACAAAGCCCACAGGATCCGAACCTCTTTGTGGCTTGAAATTAGCAAAATGTGAGGATGACCACTTCCATTATGACATGGTTATAACTTACAAGAAAGACGCAACCAACTTATTTTGAGGAACCATGATCTTGAATACAGACAGGTTATGACTCAAAAGACGTGGACTATATCCGGGAAAGCCAGCTCATTTGCACCTGTTCATTTTCTGTTAAAGGAAACTCCCTTCTCAATGCTTGCCGCCAACTCTTTCTTTGCCTTCTCCAAGCCAGCCCTGTTGATAATCGTTGGGCATTTCAACACTTATCTTCTAAAATAAATGTGAAATTCAAATCGAAGAGACTTCAACTAGTAAAAATTACATACCTCTCATATTCATTCAGAGGGCCAAGAGGGTATACTTCCTCAACCCCACAACGGCCAAGCCGTACCTTGGACGCAAAGAAAGGAAGTTCAGTCACCTAAAACCAGCAACGTGTTAGTTCTTGAAAACTGCGAGATATTAAGAGTGGAAAAAAGAAGAAGAAATACTCTAAGATGCTGAAGCAAATGGGAATACAGAAACATACCTCAGAAGCCACAAATGCACATGCAACAACACCCGAATCTCCTCTCAAGGCCCTAAGGCATGTATCTGCAAATTTTACAGCAGCATATGCCTGCATTTTATATTTTGTTATTTATTTATGCCAGTCCAATCATTAAAGCATGGGATTCATGTGGAAATGATAAAAGATAAACAGATTCAAGAAGAAGTATAAACAACTAACCATCGATAGTGTTGCAGAACCAGTTCCAGCTTTTGCCTGCAAACAATGTCAGCAATCCTAAGTCAAATAACACCTTCAAACTTGAAAAACAGAATGGCAACAGAACTGGACTAGATAAGAGTTCTGTAAAGAGGTACCAACCAAAACTCAAGAATAAGAGCAATCAAGCTACTTGACAATAGGGAACAAAACTATTTAGAAGATAAGACTAAACTGAAATAACCAACTGATCAATGATTCTTACAGGTGGCAGAAAAAGCTTTATGGTATCATGTAGACATTGGGGCTCTACTGTGTTTGTAGGTCTAGTAAATTAGCTTGCCACATTACCCCGATATGGATTGTAGAACTACTTTATACTTGCATGGATCAGATGATGCACTAAAGAAAGCCATGTCTCCAAAATCATACAATGACAACAAAGAGTTTGGCAGGCTATCAGTATTACTCTCATCCAACATCTTTGATCCCTCTCACTAGATTCGATAATGCACCCAGTTTTTGTACCAAAAATAGGTCCCTCAATCTAGTTTCATCAGGCTACATATTCAAAAAGAACTTGCTCTTTGCATGAACCATTCTCGAAAATCCTGTCCAGTGGCTTCTTCAGGCTTTTGTATATTTCTCAGTCTAGAATTCGAAATCCACTCCAAACAACAGCTAACCATGATACAACAATCCAAAGAGTAAGTCTGTGAAGTCACAGTGTCTATCTAGAACTCAATCTTCCAACTTTTCTTGCTACTGCAAACCAAGGTAGCCAAGTTTTATAGACAAGCCTGGAGAATAAAAAAACACCATCAAAGTAGAACACAATATTAGCTGAGTCTAACTGTGTCACAAACCCGTTCTTTCCCCACTCTGTTAGACTGGAAAGTGTCTGTAAGATTCTTTTATTAGCACTTCTGACTCCTACTTTCTGTAGTAAGAAACCTTCTGGCCTTCAACCTTTCTGGTTTGGGAAAGTGTCTGTTGAAGTTGGGAGTTCTTTTCTTTTTCTTTTGTGACTGTTCTTTTTCCCCATAAGACCAAGTCAAGTGATGTTCATAAGGCCAAGAAGGCTTCCAGAAACACGCTAATAATGCCATTGGAACAAAAAATAGGCAAGTAGAACCATATCAGTTTGGAAGTCAGATGGAATTTCCCATATATTTCCGATAAGACTATAAAATCATCACCATAACATGCCACAGTATTGAACCAACAGGAAGTAATAATTCTGTGCATCTCTTTACCATTCTAGTTAGATGTCATCATGCAATTCCAGATAATAAGAGAAAAAACAACAGCACGAGATAAAGATTTCTATACCTCAACAACTTCTGTCCCACCGTTTTGAATGCGATCTGTCAGGTAGTCAATTTCTTTTGGGGTAAAGGAGCATGGAGGTTTAACCTGTACATATGTGAAGAACAGTCAATTGATGGGGAAAAAGGAAAAGGATCTGGACTAAAGCATAACAGTTAAGGCATTATAACACAAGCATTCCAAGTACTGCTTCTCTTGAACCTGAGATAGAAGAGGCAAAATTGTAACACCGGCGTGACCTCCAACAACTGGAACGTCAACTTCTCTGGGGTCAAGACCTATAACTTCTGCCTGTGATGGAAAAAAATGAATATGAAGGACAGGTTTAAGTTAGGTTCAGAAATTAAAATAGCAAATTGCGTGAACCACGATATTGCTGAAGGTCTTCCTTTTAAGTTATAGTTCAATCAGATTGCATCGATTTCAATGGCAAATGTTGCCATGTAATGACATCAGACCAGCAGCGCATACACAAACACACACACACACACAATGTTTTCCCTTTACACTGGCCAATATTAAAGGGAACAACTTCCACCAATTGTGAACTTGAAAAAGCCGCAAATCCCAGCAAAACGTGTTAAGGACTTATATGTAAGTGCTCATAAGATAAAACATATCTGGGCAGTGTAAACTGTTCAAATTAAACTGTTCAGAGAGCTCAGCCATAAACCAAGGAATGCTTCTGAACTAATGTCAAGTTTGAAGATAAACAATACTGTATCACACTCCCAACATAAAGAAACATACAGAAACATTGAAATAATCTGTGCATACCACAAAAGTATTAGCTCTGACAACATCAAGCATTGTGACACCCAAAAGTCGTTTGGGATCAAAGGTGCCAGCTTTCTTGAAAACTTCGGCTGCAATGGGAACTGTGGAGTTAACAGGATTACTGATCAAGTTGACAATAGCATTTGGGCAGCACTTAGCAATTCCTTCAGAAAGTGACTTAACGATTCCAGCATTGATGTTGAACAGATCATCCCTGGTCATTCCAGGTTTACGGGGCACACCCGCGGGGATGATTACAAGGTCCATGCCTGTAAGGGCATTCTCAAGCTGTTGTGGCCCCAAAAACCCACGCACCTATATATTCAAAGGTACCCATCAATTCTGCTTGCCACATTAACAGAATTACCATGAAAATAAGAGCTTCAAATAAAAAGCTACTGCGAACAGATATTAGATTCAACACTACTGCCTATTACGTTAATCACCTAAAACAAGTTTCAAGCTCCAAAAAAAGGACTTAGGATACATGACTTTCCATATGGTTAATCTATCTTATAGATTTTCACTCTTAAAACGTTTCCCAATTTGGTATTTTCTTTTGGTCTCGAGTCAAATTGGTTACTCCCCACACCAATCAACCAATCCATAGGATAGCCGGAAACTGTACCAAATAGTCCGGATGTGCAAATTTAATAATTCCCAACAACTTTAAGTACGAAAGGCAAATAAGAGAGAAGGACTTTACCACAGCACCAGTGTCCATGTGACTGACATCAGCTGTAACACCAGGAGTGTTGACGACGTCGTAGAGATGAAGCACCGAAACAAGTGGATTCATTTTCATTAAAAGGGCTAGGGGCTGTCCGATGCCCCCAGCAGCACCCAAAATCGCCACCTTGAATCCGGGTGCCGCACCTTTTGCACGGCAAATCGCTGGTCTCAAACCCGAAGTCTCCCCCATCTTTTGGTCCACGATTCGCACACGTTTTCAACACAATCAAAATCATTATTCAGGAAAACAAATGAAACAAATTCCATGTGCTTGATAGAAAGAAAATAGAGAAGAAAAAGATTAACTTGGAAACTAGGAGGGTGGAGATGCGCAGAGATTCTTGCAAGCCGTTGGTTGACCTCTGAAGTGGGCTGCATCTTCTCTTGACTCTCTAAGTTATTGAAGGAAAAGACCTCGTTGGATAGGTGGGTCCTGAAATAGAAGAAAGGTTACCAGAGGGATCTGTGTTGTATGAATTATATAAATAGAAGAAGGTGAGGATGACGTAGAAGGCATGGTGGGGAATTGGGAAGTGTGGAAAACTAATCTTATCCTAACGCCCCAAATTTGGTTCTTCCAAAAAATATTGTATATTTGCAGGAGCGAAAAATAAAATGAATTATTCTGGTCTACAACGCCAAGAAGACGGATCACAATTCGTTGTATTTCGCAGAGGTAAAATACAAAGCATCTTTCGATTTCTAGTGGGTCCAGAGGCATGCTACACGACGTTTGGAGCCCATTGGGCATCGAAATGGGCTTCTGGGTTTCAGTATTTGGGACAAGGGGCCCAGTCTTGTTCATTCGACCCAAAAAGGGAGCGAAGGTGATAGTCAGAGGAGCATAAGAAGGCCCAATGGGATGGGAAAGACTGTTTATACGCTATGAGTTCAAGACGGAAATTCTCGGGCCTCTGCGTACGTGGACCCGTTGAAAAGCCCAAGACTATTGAAAGATTTAAGATAACCGAGGTCAATAGGCTTAGGTGCGGAAAGAAAGCTTCCTTTGAAGGCCTGGGAGTGAAGGGAAAGAACAAACGGAAAGGGAAGAAGAAATATTGCTGTTATTTATTTATTTTTGTCTTTTTGACCTTTTCTCGAAAGGTTTCAACTTCATGCATTGTAGGAAACTTTTTTTTTTTAGCAAATATCATTGTACACCATCAAATTCTCCTTAACGTGGTCCCTGTGGTTTTCTTCTTTAATATGTTGGACGATTAAATTGCTTAGTTTTCTCAGTGGAACCAAGAAAGAAACTGAGTTTATGTCTTAAGGAAAACTGACCAAATGGCAAATGAAAAGGGCTTTTCAGCAGCCACTCGAGGCCAAAAACACAGGTGCTTGGCCGTATTAGCAGCATCTTCTGTAAGAGTAAATCATATTCCTCAAAACAAATATCTCTCTGTGGCGATTATCCAATAACGTGCCTATAATAAATTATTAGACCTTATAAATTCTAGATTTACACTCAAATTAGCAATAATGAAAATTGCAACCGAGAGAAGGGGGTCATGGATGAGACTCATGAGTGTAATGTGGTGATTTTTGTCTTCACTATAAAGACAGACTTGGGATCTTGAGAACCTATTCGCCTTAAACATTATGCTGCATACTCTATGGAATAGTCTTCCACTTAGCACCAATATCCCTCTTTCACCCTTCTCTTTGTCCTCTCTCTCTCTCTCGTGGCAGAAAGAAGTAAAAGAAGGCATCTGGTAGTGGGGTCTGGGGTCAGGCATCGCGCAAAGTCAGAAATGGCTCTAGGTGGGCAAGCACTACATTTCTTTATCAACCACCAGTTCTAGCATGCAATGACCAAATTACTCTTGCTTAGAAAGAGGCACCTTTTTGACATTCCTTTGTGAATCAAATGCGATCGTCGTGAATATTTCGAAGTGGAGTTCAATTTGAACCTCTGGGTAGAACAAGTGCACCAATCCTTAGTGAAAGGCAGACAGGATGGAGCCAGGCAATCCCAGTTACAGTTCAGTTCCGGCCTCTGTGTTCGGCAGATACTAAAATTCTGCACCTAGATTTTTTTTCATATACCAGTCTAGAGAAGCATGTGCAACAACCAGTGTCCTCAACCTCAATCCTCCTGATCGGATCTCATCTTTTAGAAGTTACTTAAAGAGTATGTAGGGTACATGACGAATCTGATCAATATTCGTTTATGTATTTAAATAGGTGGCAGATGGTGCATGTTCTTCCTAATATTGATCCATTCATGTGAGTTGGTTTCTAAATAGATCCTCTTTTATTTTTTATCGTCGGGCTTTTCATTTCGTGGACTGTGGGTGAGGTTCTTGTCTTTTTTCTAGTCTCATAATCTAGACAGTGTTTATCGCTATTTTACGGGACCGCCCCGTTGGAGGCCGGCTACCGCGTTCTGAAAAAGTATACTATCTCTTCAGTCAATCATTTGGTTTCCTTGTTACACTGATGAGATTGGATTATATACATTTCTGCTTCTCAGTTTTTTATGCAAGTTGAATTTGATCATTTGGTTTGATCTCCGTATATATGTTGTTTAATTTGCATGTCCAGTTAACCTTCGCAGCAGTAAAATAGAGCGACTCTTTCAACAAGAAGCTCTAGGTTTAACACAAGTATATTATACCCCACATTCCTAACCCTTCCATCATTTTCGTTTTTTTTTTCCTGCAAACACTCTGAGTTGTTAGAGATAATATCATAATCAAATCTTAAAGATTTGATATGATATTATGATTATCACGATATCAAAAATTTAATATTGTTATGAAGATTCAAATTCAAATGTAGAGATTCAAATTTAAATATAGGATATTCTCCTATTATGCTTTATATTATATCTACAAATAGAGATTTTCAATTGTAATATGCATGGACTCATAATACAAAATACAGTCAAAGAGGGTTTTCACAGTGGATGTAGGTCTTCTAGACCGAACCACTTAAAATCTATTGTCTCTTGTTACTATTTCTCTCTCTCTCTTCATTTTAACCTTTTTCTTCTAGTACCTTTTATTCCCAGCCGCAAACCCGACATACTATTTCAGAACCTCCTTTCTGAAATAAATTAGAGTTTATGCCTCAAAAATAGGTTATTGTTTATCAAAGTCCTTAAAAGATTCCTCATGGAATGTCTAGAAATCAGATTTGGTGGTATGTCAGTGACACACATGATGGTAAGCTCTTTCGACAGAAACCACATCATGGTATGAGGCTCTGATATGAAACAGCAAACTTCCAAGAGCCATATTTTTTTAGTGTTTGAATAGGATTTTTCACTTAGAAATAGCCCCTGTGATAGCATGCAGAAGGAACTGTCGCACAAACCCTTTAGAAAGTAACGTCAATGAAATATTATCTCACTAATAAATCCGAAATCAGCAACTAAGACATTGTATTTTCAAATTGAAAACAAACTGATCATCCTTAACATCTTTATGCACTATTATTTTATCCTTTTTGCCAACAGTACTAGACATCACTTGCTGAAAAATCAATGACCTGGTCTATTTTCCTACAATCCACCATGCATCATTGAGAGTGAGATAATAAACAAGGTTAATCCTTACTGTACGTTGTACTCCATCACGAGGCTGAACAAAATCATCACAAAATACAAAAATACCCCTAATACTTATACTTCACGTGATGCCAATATATGTCGTAACAGAGGCTAATGTCTTCCAATGTGTATAAGCACTGCGTAGAATCTTTATTTTAAAAGAATGGTTGAGCAGTTTGATTTTGGTGCTTATTTTATATGGTCTCGTTTTCCTTCGATGTTTCGTGTTATAATACCTTAGCAACCGAAGAATCGCATCTTCAAAAGAACCAGAGCTAAGTAGTTTTTCTCGCAACATTTTTAGAAATAATGCTAGCCTACTGAGAGAAAAACTTCTTCGCTTGGGTTTCTATGATATTGATGAGATGACCTTTGCAGATGATCTCCCAATCCCCTCGTCCCTTGAAAAAAGGGCCAGAAAAAGAGGAGAGAAAACCTTCGAGGCTTCGACAGAGGTTGGTGGGGTCAAGTGGCTCTCCCGTCTCAGGTATGATCATCTAAAGTTGTTTTTATGTGTGTAAAAATTCCACTGAAGAGTTGAAACTTCTTTAAGGAGAAACAACTGATCTCCGGGCCCTAGGCCGGTAATCTTGACTCTTCATTATGTTCAAACTCTGATTACAAGGTGATCTTCAACGATTAGACTCTCATATAAACTGATCATATCCCCTTCGAAACCAATCTAAGCACTCCACTTAAATCTGCAACCTGCAACACACTTAGAACCTTTGAGAAAGTTTGAACACCGAATCAAATACCAAACCGTAGCCTTGTCGATCTTCCCGCGTGAACCTCACACATCAACAAATCAACTTGCTAGAACTCTAGCAGCTTTACACATTCTCAGCAACCGTTGAAAACCTTCAACATGTTCAATCAATGTGTGTTGTAACAGTGATCGACTTCGACATTCTCGAAAGTCTATCCATCATCAACAATGGTGGACTCTATGCTAATCATCAAATATCAGCAAGAGAGAGACTTAGAAATCATCTAGAATCTTGGAAGAACTCATTCTTGGAGCAAAGAAATCTTTGAGGAAATTTTTCTACACTCTCTGGTGTCGTCTCTCTAGCTACTGAAAAACCCATATATTATCCTCTATATTTCACGCGTTTATGGATAACTGCCCCTTCTTGCCTTTCTCACATCTTCTAGAAATAGGAATAAAGATCAAACTGCCCTTAATGAAGACCATACGTCCAGTTTTTGTTTTTGTTTTTTTTCCTTTTTAGAACTTACACTATTTACAAAACAGCTCCTCTTTGTTTTCCACGTAGATGTCAAATTGCTTTCACATATTCTAGAAACTAGGAAAAAGACGAAAGAACCCCTAAAAGTGAGTCACATGAGCATGCCAAAAACTGACGTTACAAATATGTTCAAGATTATCTTTCTTAATCAAATAAACATATGACTAACAATTGCAATATCAACAAAAAAATCATAATAAATCAAGATAACACCAAGAGTGATGACGAAGAGAAAAAAACACTTGAAAGAATTCTTTCAAGAGGAAAAAACTCTCCGGGCTCATAAGCCGGTTTAAGCGAATCCACTAGAAACTTCAAACTCGGTACACAGTGATCTATAAACTACCCAACATCTCGTTCTTAATCTAACACAACTTGTACCTTACTTGGAATACAACATACAGCTCTGCACCATGCATGGAACGAGGAACTCCTCTTCCATTTGAAGTTCTTGATTCCAAAAACCATACTCTACAACCAAGCTGATCTTTTCCACAATCCACGTGCAATCAGCTTCTCTTGGTAGATCTCTAGCAATCTCTGGAGTTAATCTTCTTAATCAAGGCTTATCTTGGTGATCAAAATCCAAACTGAGATAATGGGAGAAAGAAAAATCTCGCAGGATTTGCTCTCAGTTTACACAAAACAGACTATAGAAACAGTTGCAAGGAATATCTCATAAAAGCTCCCAACAGCTAGATCTCTCAAAATTATTTCAATGAATGTTATAAATGAATGAGAGAAAATGACTTTTATATTCTGAGGGGTCGGAGAGAAGGCATTCACGAAGTTTCGAGAGTTCTTAAATCTTTTGTGCATATGTTAAAACCGTTGTCATAGACTTTCGTTAATCTTGATCAAACTTCGAGTTCTTCACAAACATCAATGCTCCGACTCCGGGTTTATACTATATGCAGTCTTTAATCAAACTTTAACTATTCTCGGGCAGTCACCAATCATGTTGGTATAAAGTATTAGGTCAACTAAAATACATCAACGGTCATGGTATGCAATTTTGTAGGACCGAGCAATCATCGCTACACAGAGGGAAATGCGGTGATATTGGGTCTATTCGACCTCCTGTCAACATGAGCACCGGAAGAAGCGGGCCGCCTCACGACTTACACCAACTTTTTTGGCTTTTGGGTTTGAGAAATATCCATCACTTACGTTAAAACCTGTCTTTCTTTTTCCTTTCTAGTTTTTTATTTCCTACTGCTGGGTTTCTGCTCGAAGAGGAGAAAGAGTTTTTCTTTTCTTCTCGGAAAAGTCTTTCAAAAGATGAATCATTATTAATCAGAACAAGTTCACTGTCACTTAACTTGAGAATTCCATATAGTACAGAAATTATCAATGTATACTGTGATTCGAATCTTCTTTAGAGCAAGTCCTAAATCATAAACACAATTCATATACCACTAAAGCCGCCACCACGTGGTGGGAGAAGATAAAAAATACAAAAATAGCATAGGGAGAAACTCGAGCTCTTACCCATTGAGACAAACGCATAGCCAGCGAGGAGATCGATGGGTGCGCAATATAGGCTGTGTTTGTGTTGTAAAATTTTAGTGTTGTTAAAATTTTAGGTATTGGGTTTAGTGAAAAAGTGAAGAGAGATAATTTTTTATATTTTTTTGTAGTAAATATTAATGATTTGATTGAGAGAGAAATATTATATTGTAATATTTAATTGTGTTAAAATTTTAGAGGATGTAAAATTTTGGTACACAAACGCACCCATAGTCTCACTGTACATGGATACGAGTAAATGATAAAGGCCCAGAAAATTAATCTAAATAGTATGGGCTTCAAAAGAACAGCGATACAGGAAATATGGCTCTTGCCTTTGACGAAGAGCACTGAAAAAGGCCCAGTTTTGTTAATTCGAGACGAAGACGACTTTCTCTGCCAACAAATCCTAGCAAAAGTTTGGTGCTCTGCGTGCCTGGACTTCTTCCCAAGCACAAAGAGCCTTCGGACATTTCCGTATTCGTTCATTGTCGTGTATTATAGATAATAGAGATTTCATATAAAATACAGTGAACTTTCTCAATTTGCTCTTTGAATTCTTGTTGGTCTCCTGTAACATTCAATATACTCCTCTCAACTACTGCTGCTCTTAGGATTATCTCTTGAGAAAGACCAAAACGAAACCAGAGACTACGCAAACTTCTTTTCGTCTTTTCAATTCAAACAACTCTTGTGGTTTTTGAGTGCGTGGTAATAGTATGAACCCGGTGTACGTTGTAATTATCTTGTCGGCCTTCCGATTCTACACTAATTAGCAGTACTCGACTATTCGGCTTCTAGAACAGGGAATATCGCTTTGCGAAATTCATATTTTGAGAGGCTATGATGGATGTCATTGAATGTGGTAGAGTATCATTGACGTTTAAGGCACATCACTGGCCCATTCCTTTGTTGCGAAAATAGGGCGGCTGTCGGATTTTGAGGCAGTATTCCACATAGCTATGGATTATTTTAATAAATGATTATGTACTAGGTTATCCATACTTCTGTACAGTCCACACGACCAGATGAGATCCTAAGTACTATTAGCTTACTCGTATTAGGCAACTCGTTATAAGTAATGTAAGAGTCCAACAAAACGTGATCTGGGATTCCCTTTAGCCCAAATAGAATATGGTATAAATTAAGAACACGTGAATATAATAAGGATGACGAATCTACAAATACTTCTCTTTTAAATTTATGAAGGAAGTGATAGCACCATCTACTCTAATCTCACCTAAACACGATTCTAGATTACGTGGTAAGTCCATGCATTATGGGGTTAATGTAGTATAACCAGGCTCGAAAAAGGTTTAAACGGTTTAAAAAAGAAGTTTATAATAGGATAAATGGGAACTCCAAATCTAGGGTTTGTGTCTTATCAGAAAACGTACAAAAGAGCTAATGGAAAAGGTCTTTTCAATTCACAGAAAAAGAAAAAAAAGGTTTTCCACTTGTCACTCGAAGCCTAATGTACACCCAGATGCTCCGCCGAATCAAGGCCGCATGAGTACACTGCCTCTTCGTCTCCCACTAGCTGGGCCCGCTTCCTAAATAACCCATTCCTCTCTCACCCTGCTCCCTGCCCCTCTCTCGGAGAGAGAGAGAATGAATTATCAGTGGGGGTACCTTTGAAGAACCGACCCTGAAAAGCTCGAAGAGCCATAGCGCCAACCGTTGTTGGGAATGGGATCCACAGAGGCGGGACCGTATATTCCTCGGGGTTCTTGCGCTTCTTTATTTACACCTTCCACCAGACGAAGCCCAAAGAGGCAGCAGCAAATATTTTGAAGAAGGCGCTCCGGAATCCGGGGTCAAGAACCACGGCCGGAAGCCAGTGAGACGCAAAGAAGCCATTCTGGACGCGAATCTGCAAGGAAGCGAGCCACGGGCTAAATTAGGAGGGTGCTTCGGGAAGCAATCTATTTGGCCGGAGGATACGCAGTGACTTTGAAAGTATGAGCTTGGCGAACTGTACGTATGGGATCATGTGGCCAAAAAGTTGGACATGAGACCGTGTCTATGTGAAGCTTCCTCTCCTCCTTGTCCATGGAAGCGACAGTTGAAATGGAGTGCGTGGTTTGCTATAAGACTAGAAGTGGCTCTAGTTGGAGAAAGGTCACAGTCGTGCAATTACTTGGTGGAGTGCAGTGTGAGTCTGTGTAGAACAACACACCGATCCTTGATAGTTAAAGCCAGACAGAATGACTTAGAAAAGAAAGAAAGAAAGAAAAAAAAGGCAGACAGGATGGAGCCAGGCATTTTCAATTATTGTTCCATTCCTTCAAGTGATCAGTAAATCCTATAGCCTGTAAATAGATTTTTATTAGCCCCTACTTGTCATGTAACTTTTACACAGTTGGGATTCTAGAGAAACAAAAGCAACATTAAGTGTATTCATCGACAATGTTGTCTATCGTTGATTGATTCTACCGGACTTATTTTGAAGTTCATGAATCAGGCTTGCACACTTCATTGTGCAGTAACAACTGTAACATAACGAATCCTTCTTTATTTGCAGCGTAAAAAGGAGGTGGGAGCTTCAATGGAAAGGAAGTCGTTTTACTTATGTGGTACATCTCTCTGTAATCTTTGCTTGTTTTCTAGGTCGAGTTTGTGGTGTTCAGAGATATTGAACTACAGTGGTGTGGTCTGTCGTGACTGAGTCATGGAACCAACTGATCATGGGATGCTGCGCAGCGCTTGCTTGCAGCGGCGGAGTTTACGATTCTTATTCGCCATTTTGTATTTGTAAGGTAAGAAAAGAATAGCGGTATACGAGAAGTTGGAGTGAATCCATGGTGTTTTTTGTGAAAAATAAAATGAGCGATAAATATACTTTAGATCCACTAACTTTGGGGTCTTGATAATTTGCAACTTGATCTATTATTTTTGTTACATTGCTCGTTTCAATTATTGATTTCAAATATTTTACACTCTCAGTTTAAATTTTTCGTCAATTTAGATAGAAATTTATTCATTAATCTTAAAAATTACAATTTTACCCTTATAAAATGGTTACAAAAAAATATAAGGATAAAATTATCATTTCACACAAAAATCATTTTTCATTCAAATTAATAAAAAATATAAGGCATGAGGCCATGTTAAAAATTAGGCAATTATATATATTAAAAAAAATATTTCAAATGTTATTTTAAAATAAATTTCCTAATTTTTTTTAGATGTAAAATTACTAATCAAACATTTATATTCAATATTTATTAATATGTTACTATAGAATGTCTAATACATCAGTCTTTCTGTTACAATATCGACAATAAATAGTATTTTATTAATTTAAATTTTGAAAAACTTCTTATAATTATTTCAGGGCCTTTTTCCGCAGGCTTGATCCTACAAAAAAAACACCGTTGTTAGCTTTACTTTCGACACGTTCCGTTAAAAAAATCTTCAGGATTTTTTGAATTCTCACAATTCTCCAACTAAACATCATTTTTAACACCACGTAAAAATTAACATCACATAAAAATTCTCAAAACACAAAAAAATCATCACAAAACTCTCCAATTGCATCATACCAAGTTAATTGTTTTCAATCTCACGGTTTACCACGCCTGTGTCAGCCTTCACTTCAAGGCACAGTCTTACAGAATACAAACTGTACATCACAATTTACAATAAATAATTTTTTTCCTTTTTTTATTCTTTTCTTTTAACTTGTTTGTTTTTTCACCGTGTGTTTAGGGGCTTTTTTTAAAAAAAAGTTCTTCTAATTTATGGTGCTTTTCCTCAAGGCAGTACCTTAAACAACTGCTTAAATGGCCTTACCTTTAACCGGCCCCGCTATGTATCGACTTATCATTGTTATTTTTATAGTTTAAAACAAGATGATATACCGACATATTAAAAAATTTCCTGACCTCTCCATTATTGGCCGAAAGGTTATACCGACATATAGTTGTGGGTTGCAAGGACGCGTGGATCTTCGGAAAAGTATGGCGTGCTTTGCTTCAAGTGGGCCTTAGTTATGGATCGGGGTGACCGAATTGCCCCACACTGCCCCTCCCTCTCTCTCCGAATTCACCCCAATTTCAGGAGATCCTTGTGATCCGTTCTTACTACAGCTTGTACCATCAGGTTGCCCTTGGGTTTGACACATTTGAGTAATAGACATGAGCTTGCTGCAGAACAAAGTCATGCCTGGCTGTTACCTTTGACACTTGACTGAGAACATGACAATGCCTTCCACTGCTTACGGGTACAAAACCAAGCATGGCTTTTGTCAAACCTCCAGACACGATCTGTATTGGTCTAACATGACGATGACGTGGCTCACTGTACACGTGAGGGCTCTCACGTCAATTAAGGGCCCTGCCTGATCAGTTCTCACCCCGTAACAAAGATCTGTCGAATACAATCGTGTTATCTTCATTGTAATTTGTATTTATCGGTCATGGTTCCATTGGACATTGGGACAATGTTGTTGCATCCTTGCATTTTCAAGGTACTTTGTTCAAACATTTCGGCCATGCTAGCTGAAACGTCGCCGGTTTCTCTCAATATTTTTGTTGTTTTTATGAACTTGGTTTGAGCTATTTTCTCTCTCTCGTCTCTGTTTTCCTGTCTGAGTAGTCAGTTCTGTTTGACCTCGTTCCTTGTGCAAATGCAAGTACATGTGACTTTCGGGGTGAAATAATTCGGGATCGAGCGACGCTTTGATTGGTTTTCATTGAATGCATAGAGAGAATCATCCAAGTACGATGCACAGCAGTAGTATTCCTTCTTTGTCAAAAAGAGGGTGCATGGCTGTCTCATTGATGCCATAAGGATGTTTGTTTGCCAAAAAATTGGGGAATATTCTCGAAATTTTGGAAATTTTTATTTTATTGAGATTTATTGGAGTTTGTGAAAGGTGAAGTGTGTAGGTGTAAAAGTTAAAAATTTTGGAGTTTGTTTGGTTTGTTCGATTTGTTGAGACCCCAAATATTTGGGGTCTCAAACATCCTCATATTTCATGTAAATAACGAAAAGCTATGAATCCAAGAACTACGAGGCATCCAATTCATAAATATACCCGGGGTAATTTGATGGTTACAGTCTACAGGAATGGAATAGATAAGAAGCATGTTCTCAGATTTGAGACCTCTCACAATTAAACCGGTAGCTTCAATTGATATATAGAAAGATATTATTAGATCCATTAGGTTTTGGCATGCTTTGTGACAAATTTATATGCAACGTTCTTGAGATTTAAGTGGTGAAAATTCATGATAGTTATTGGCTGTGTGAAGGCTGTGCAGAGTTTGATAGGGGAGTTCGAAGTAGTCTACTGTGCAGAAGAATAACAGAAATTCTATTTTAAATGAAAGTTCGCCCATTTAATATGTCCAACATCCTTTGACTTCGAAATATCCCCCTTGACCGTATAAAAGCCTATCTGAACCTTTTGCAAAGAGACAAGAATGTTTAATCAAAGATTTCGCAGAGATTCAAGAGAGCCTCAAAGAAACCATTTTCTAGATCTTTTACCCTCTGTTCTTGTTGCTGTTGAGAGTGATTGATAATCTAAATGTGGAGATCAGATCTTTGTTCATCCTCTCAGTTTGATAACAAAATTTCAATCCCTAGATTGAACAAGAGAGCTTCGGAGTTGCTGAAGTTCGAAAGTTGTTGGAGTTCCAGCATTGTTGAAGGCGCAATCACTTGAGTTCAAGTTGGAAGGTTGCTCTGTCGTGAAGAATCGAGAAACCGATCGGGATAGGAGTTCCTCTCCCCTGCAAGTTGCAGATTTAGACGTTGGATGTTTGAGTAAGGTTGCGATTGATATTAGATTAGCAAGGGTTGCTTAATTTAAAGATCATCGTGTAATCGAGATTGCATTTCTAGTGATTTGTTTGTTGGACTGGGTCTCGAAGAGTTTTTCTTCCTCGTAGATATTCTACTTAGAAGTTTCTCTCCGTCAACAATTTCTTGTGCCAATCGTGGTTGAATTTGTATTGTTCATTGTTTTAGATCTATCTTGTTATTTGCTAATCGTTCTTGTATAAATGTTCAAGATTTTCAATCATTGGTGGATTGTCATATTCTTGTTGCAAGGAGATTCAAGGTAAAAGGTAGATCTAGGTAAGAAGTGTGTTCTGCTCTCATCGTGTTGTGTTTATATAGTATATATCTTGTTGATATACCTGTGAAGATTTAGTCATTTGGAAGTGTATTGCAGAGTTTAAAATAGATTATTGGAACATCACAGGGTATTTTACAGCATAATTGTTTGTATCGTATTCTGTTGTTCAGCTTGAGTTATTGTTATTTGAAAGCATCTAAGACCATCTAAAAAGCATCTGAACATATTGGGTTACGTTAAATATTGATTTCATTTATTGCCATATAGTTCAGATTTTATTAAAGGGTTGAATATTGTTTTTGTATTTTCATTGTTCAGTGTTTGAGGGTTGTAAAATTTTTTAGAAAACCTATTTACTCCCTCTAGGTATTTTCTGCATGGTTGGGTCTAAATTAGATTGTTCAGATATAAGTTATGCAGTGTCACGCTAATCTATTAAAGGATTATATATGTGTTAAGTTAGTTTATTCTGATGAACTTGTCGTACACGATTTATCTTAGTACAAAAATAAAAATCTAAAGACACGAACTCCAACGGATAAGTGCCTCAAATTCTTTTATTCATGCCAATAATTAGTAATTAGTAATTAGTGTCTTTATCTAAAATACTAATTCAAAGCTTTTTAGAATCAGTTCAGTTCTATCTAATAAAGTTCCGGATTTCATTTCTTTGCCTGTTGAACCAATTTCAAAATTGGATGAAAAACATTTAAGAAACATTTCAAAATCAGTTCAGTAACTTCTTGATTTTGTCTCGACATGGTTGATTGGTTTCCAGTTCAGTTTTCATATGTCTCTGATATTCTATACAAAACTGTTTCCATAATTATGATTTGTTCGAGGACTATCGTTACACCTAGTTACTATATCTCTTTCATTCGATGTGAATCATAGTTCTAGCAAGCTAGCCACGGGCACGGCAAAATGCATTATCATTTGAGGCTTTAGAGGTCGCTGCGAAATGCTTCTGATCTGATCCAACAAGAGGATCAGAAAAGAGAGAAAAAAAAAGACGGTGAGGTGGAAAGGACACCAAGAAAGAAAGTGTGTGGTAGCACCATCCATTTTTAGTACTCCCACATAGGAGTGTTCATTTACACCGGCGGTTACCGTTTTAACCGTTAAAACCGCTACCGCTACCGGTACCGTTACTGATAAGGGCGGTTACTGTGCCTTAGCGGTGCGGTGATGGTGTCAAATATGTGATTCCGTCAATTGCGGTGACGGTGACGGTTTTCGTCAACTGTCACCTACACTACCATTAACCACCCCTAGTTGAGACTTGAAATGATTATTGATTATGTGACATACTTTTGTTGGACTTTTGTTGGAATATGTTAGTTGGTTTATGTCACATTGTTGGACACTTTTATTAGACTTTAGTCTTTATGTTTAAATATGATATTATGTTATACTTTTGGACAACTTTATATTTGTTATGATTGTTAATGATTATGATATTATATTTGAATATGTTATGATATTTGTCCATTTGATATGATTATTGATTATGATATTATGTTGAAAATTTAAACAGCCTAAAACAGTGAAAAAAATGAAAAAGCTCAAGGAATTTTTTTTTTGCACAACGGTTATACGGTTTAAGCAGTTATCGTATAACCGTTACTGTTAATACCGTCACCGGCAATGACGGTTATTGTGCCTTAGCGATGCGGTGACGATTTTTGCCAAACTGTCACCTACACTACCGTTAACCACCCCTACTCCCACATAAGCTTTAGCGCCAGATTGCATGGGAATTAAGTGCATGAGTTGTTAGTGGTTAATAGTTTGTGACCCTTGAATAATGTACATATATATAGCCATATAGGCAGGGCCGACTGAAGGGGTAGACAGCTTTTCCAACAGCTGTGCCCGCTATTTATAATCTCATCCCTTCCCTTCGCTCTGACCTGTCTCTCTCTGGGCATGCAAAAAGAGAGAAGAAAGAGAAGGGAATTAATAGTGGCGTATGATGGAAACAGAGACTAATAAGCACAAGTTCACAGTGACAGTGTATACTGCGATTGGACATAGCCCGAAGTCCAGAAATGGCTTTAGTTGGACAAGCACTTCTCGCTTTCCCAACCACCCATATCATATATATACAAACTCATATGCTTCATTAGAAATGGATTAAGATCATTGTGTTGCGATTTCACGACGGAGTTCAATCTGAGTCTTTGGGTAGAGCGACACCAATCCTTACTGGTGAAAGGCAGGCAGGCAGGATAGAGCAAGGGAATTTTATTTTATTATTCTATACACGTGACCTTTATAATGACGTTTAAATTATAATTATTATTTTTAGATATCATTTGCATGTGACATGGCCTCTGACAGGTAAGTCAGCATTGTCCATCTTGAAATAGACGAACAAAATATAGTAATACACGAGATTTACCTTAAACACCAGTGTGTGATAAAAAAAATACTCATAAGGACCCGTTTGAGATCCGACAATACTCTGAAGGCTAGCAGAGTAATTAATCCTTTGGTTAATTGTTTACCCGTACAGTTAAACGTGTGTGGTTAAGCCCCAACGTTAATTAGAGGAACGTTGGCTCAATCAAACAACAAGCCCTGTTGAGAGAGCCCAGGAAGAAAAGGAAAGAATTAACACAACCACAAGCTCTGTTGAGTACAGATACTGATCATGGAGGAGGAAAAGTTCACCTCCCGTAAAAGCCCATAAATGAAAGTCCAAATGTGGTTAGAAACATGCCTATGTAGGTGCGGTGAATGTTTCCCTCCCAAGGAATATTAGGAGTAGGCTTATTAGGTTTGCAGAATAAATAAATAAATTGTGAAAGAAAATTGCTACGTTGATGTATTAGGGAGAAAGAATACAAGCAAATATATACAATTGTGAGAGAGAGAATGTTCTCATATTAACGCTAAGAGAAAAAGGAAAGAATCAATGGTAATTAGACTATACATAATATGCCTAAGAATAGAAAATATTGTCGTTGGACATTATGAGATAAATATCTCTGTTGATCCTGTAATAAGGCTAGACCAAGCAGGCTAGGATATCCCCATAAGACTTGCCGAAGAAGCTTTTTATAATGTATGGAAGTGCATGCAAAGTAATAATGATTTAATCCTCTGGTTGTCGACTATGAAGATTAGACGAGGGGATACAAAGTAAAGAAAGTCAGCCCAGGCAAGGGAGATAGGCCTGATAGGACTGTTACCCAACGGAAAAGTTGATGGGAGAACGGATGAAAGGGAGGAGTATATGAAAGGTGGAGGTTAAGAATAAAGGTGAGTTCTTCCTCTAAAAAAAGACAATTTTCCTTTCTAAGAATAAAAAGAACATAAATGACAACTAACAAAAAGATCGGAGATATCTCTTACGGGGAGGATTTCGTGTCCTAAATCGTTTTCTTTGCTTGTATGAGGAAGGAAGGCGTTACTCAGCCTTTCAACCCATCTCAAGTACTGGATATTGTGAAAGACGGTTAAATTTGATATCATCACGTACAAATCCCAAACCGCGTCCCACGCTATCCCCCACGGTTTTCCCCCGAAAGCTCTCATCCCTCTGCGACTACACTACATTTTTTTAGCCCCAGCAAATGTGCAGTCTTTGAGAGAAACTCCTCATGAAATGAGCACACTCGTGAGAACTAGGACAATCTTTTAGGTAGAAACTAGCAGTGGAGAAATCCTAACCAGGAGGATAGAGCCCAACTACTGTCTTGACAAATATAGTCTAGGCCCAACTAAATAAGTGGGCCTAAGGCTACAATCTTTTTTTTTTTTTTCTTTTTATGCTGTATATCTCTGTTCTACAGTGAAAGTGCGACATAAACGACACACCTTTCTCCTATAAGTTAAACGACAACAAATGGGGAGCTCCTAGCCTCACAAAACTTCGAGAATATTTGGCGTATTTGGTTACACCAAATCATTCAGTTGAAATATTCAAGACTTGGCGTCGTTTGGTAATCTGAAAGTATGTCTTTCTCTGTTAACACTAAAATGTTATGTCCACGCCACGTCAAGTTGGCCTTTGTCTTGCCCAAAACTGCATCCAATTGGACAGTCATGCTCGCGAGGTGTCGCGACGGTGTACACCAATAAAGATTTGAAAGGTCATTATCTCAAGTACCCATCATTATCTTTTTAGTTATCTACTTATTTGGTCATTCCCTTCTAGAATAACACGAGGATAAAGTGCTCTATGGATGAGAAATTCCTAACCAATTGAAGGCATAATAATCTCTTTATGGGCTTATTTTTTTTCTTTTCCTATTTTATTCGAGATAACAAATTAAGATCAAAATCCTCTAGAGTTTCGAACATGATTCAATGTGAGGATTCTTGAGCTCGGGGTGTAAACTTTGAAGTCAAATAATTTATATTTTATCAACTCAATATTTGCCACCTCTCATGATTCTTAATTTTAATATTTTTTAGTAAGCTTTTCAAATCTTAATTATGCATTTTATTTGTGTCCCACTGGATAGAAAAGTCAGAGGAGATCTCAATAACCCTCCCATAAATTACTAGTACATGTCTCTCTAAATATGTCTATAATTGTATTGTTATTTGGATAGATTAACATACTTTCCAATTATATGATCGTGGTAGAATTAGAGAGATAGACATAAAAGACATACTCTACTATTTAATATTGATTGTATAAAGTTTATAGACCCTACTGTATGGTCCACCAATATTTATCTCATGAGAACAGGAGGCAAATGACAAAATTGGATTTGGTTTAGAACATGGCCGGCCTGGACTAGTCCACATAGGCTGCTGAGTGTTGATGTATGGTACTAGAGGCTGTGAAAAATTTGCGCCTCACTTGTAATAAATCATTATTAGACTGCTTGACTAAAGAGTCCACTTTTGGGACCAAAGTACGAACAAAAGCATTATTTGACCGCCCTTGAAAATTAAGCACTTCACAAAAAGGCGAAGGCTGATTTAATTATTAATCTTTCGGTCTATTTGATTTGGGATTTTTATAGACGTGGCTGAAGACAACGCCATTGCTTTATGGTTTTAGAATTCACCACTGGAAATAAATTTGAAAAAAAAGGCACCAAATGGGTTGTGTTAGCTCAACAACCTTAAGCTTTTTGTCACCTCGAATGCAAGTGTTAAGCTAGTGTTGACACGGACATTAAATTGGGACAAAACTCAAATATTAGGGCTGCACAATCGGATTTCCAGTCCTACATAAATGGTAGGACCGGACCAAACCACATATAAGTGATCCGGTCTAGTCTAGGCTAATGCGGTCCGGTCCGGACGGTTTCATTTTTTTATTTTAAAAAAAAAATTAAATTTTTTTAGGTTAATTTCGAATGGAGAAGACGTAACAAAATGTAGAGTTTTAGTTTAGATTAAAATTAAACTTTTTAAGTATGTAATTTGTGTTAAAAATATATATTTTTATTTATATTAATAAATGCGGTCCGATCAGGTCCAGACCGCATTTAAAAAAATAGGACCGGACCGAACCGCAAATCCGGTCCGGTCAGTCCCGTTTTGATCAACCCTACCAAAGACAACTTTCAATACTGTAATGTCGTGGAAAAAATCTAACACAACTATTCCTGATGAAGTTTGCTTCATTCTTTGCTACTAGCATTGAAACAGAAGGGTGAAAAAGAAGGGGGAATTACTTTCCTTATTCCTATACGTTTGCAGCAGAATCCACTAGGAAACGACAAATTTCTTTACTGTTTGCAGAGTACCGTTCATCCTACGTTCAAATACTATGTAATTTCCTGGATTAAGGCTAGAAACTTTGTCCTGACTTCAATTTAGAGCCAGGCAGTCCTCCCGTAAATTCATATACAATTCAAGACAGAAGTCTCGGGGAGCACAAAGTGCAACAGCTTCTCGGCCAAACAACTGATTCTTCACGGCTAAGCAGGCCCAAATTGTTTTACTTGCTGCTACTTCCCAACTAGCAACTTTGGAATTTGCATTCTCCAGCTGCACCCAGAAAAATTGTTAATACAAGAAGACGCATAAAATCCATCTCACTTGAATTTCTGTAAAAGGAGGTTCAGAATAAAGTTAAGGGTCCTTAAACTGACTCAAATCCATTGATATAGAAGTCCCTTTTCCAGCTCTTTAACATTTGAAATTTTGAAGTGCCCCTTCGCTTTCACATTGACTCGACTCAGAGCAATTTGCATTCATTTTCAAGCATCCACATACTCAAAACCCTCGAATCCGTGCCCAACCAAATCTAAACCATTGATTCCCTTCCCTTCCCCCTTAGAGTAAGTCATTTCTCCTAATTATCTTGAAGCATTCATCCTTCCGAAATATGCTGTTGGCACTCTATTGGGAACTTGAGTCCTTTCCAATCTCACGTACAACTCATTTTTCTTTTTTTCACTTTCCCCTAAAAAGCCAAAACCAATCACGTTTCGCTTGCTTAGATTTCAATTACATCCCTACTCTTTTTTTTAGGCAATTACATCCCTACTTACCAAAGAGACCTAGAGTTATATTCTCGTATGTACCAACTTTCCATCGCGAAAAAATTGGCTGATAGTAACCCATTAAATGCACAATATCCTAAAAGATGAAGTTTTTAAGAACCTTCCTGTTTCGATTCGCAGCAGCTCTTTCCATGTGAACCCCTCGAAACTGTATCTCGCCTTTAAATCTTGTCGTCCTCGTACTTGTCACCGTGTCTTCCATGTATCGACTATGGATTCCACCGATTCCCAAACCGTTACTCCCTCCCTTTATCTCACAAATCAAGAAGCCCAATAAACATGTTCAGCTTCCAGTAGCCATGCTTTCAATTTTTGTTTCGAAGAAGACACATCTGAGATCGAAGACTTGCACTGTTTCTCTGATATTATTGTTCTTGTTCCTACACTGTTTTTCTCTGGTGGTTTCTCTTAGGGGAGACTACGAGGTTTTGATTCGGGTCAAGAATGACCAGCTGGACGACCCCAATGGCAGCCTCAAGGACTGGGTCTCTAATGGTGTCAACAATCCCTGTAATTGGACCGGTGTTACTTGTGACTCTCAGAAACTCACAGTTAGTTCCATTGACCTGTCCGGGTTGGGTATAACCGGCGGGTTCCCATTTGATTTCTGCCGGATTCGGACCCTCCAAAACCTCTCTCTCTCGGACAATAACTTCAACGGGAGTCTTCAGTCCCAGCTCCTGTCTCTGTGCTCACACCTTCACTTGCTGAACCTCTCATCAAATCTCTTTGTCGGACAGCTGCCTGAGTTCTCACAGGAGTTCACGGAATTGGAGGTTCTCGATCTCTCCTCCAACAATTTCACTGGGGATATTCCGGCGAGCTTTGGTCGGTTCCCCTCGCTGAGAGTTCTTGCTCTGACTGCCAACTTGCTAAGCGGCTCGATCCCTTCCTTCCTAGGCAATCTCAGCGAGTTGACTCGGTTTGAACTTGCTGACAATCCATTCAAGCCCGGTCCTTTACCTCCAGAGATTGGAAACCTGAAAAAGCTTGAAAACTTATGGCTGGTACGGTCGAACCTCATCGGACACATACCTGACACAATTGGAAAACTTGTGTCACTCAAGAACCTAGACTTATCTCAAAATTCTCTTTCCGGTGAGATTCCTGGAAGTATTGGCGGATTGAAAAGTGTGGAGCAAATCGAACTCTACGAGAACCAGTTGTCCGGTGGACTGCCCGAGAGCATAGCGAATCTAACCAGTTTGCTCAGACTCGACGTCTCTGAAAACAGTCTCACTGGAAAACTACCAGAGAAGATCGCAGCAATGCCTCTCATTTGTCTGAGCGTCACAGACAACTTCTTCGAAGGCGAAATTCCAGAGGTTTTAGCTTCTAATCCGAATCTGCAACAGATGAAGCTCTTTAATAACTCCTTTTCTGGTAAACTACCTGAAAACCTAGGAAAATTTTCTGACTTGGAGGAATTTGATGTTTCTACGAACAATTTCACCGATGGATTGCCAAAGTACCTCTGTTACAGAAAAAAGCTTCAGCGTCTAATCGCATTCAACAACCGGTTGTCTGGAAGCCTACCAGAATCTTACGGTGAGTGCGATTCTCTGAGTTATGTGAGGATTGAAAACAACGAACTATCCGGTGCGGTACCGAGTGGATTTTGGAGTCTTCCACGGCTCGCGTTTCTTGAAATGCGCAATAATAGACTAGAAGGTTCCTTTCCGCGTTCCATATCCCTCGCTCGCCATCTCAATATGATTTTGATCTCCGGCAATGATTTTACTGGCGAAATTCCTTCGGAAATTTGCAAACTAAATGGACTCCTCGTGGTCGACGTCAGCAAAAACCGATTTTCTGGCGAGCTGCCGACGTGTGTAACGGGATTGAATAAATTACAGAAGCTTAGTATGCAAGACAACATCTTATCTGGGGAGATTCCGAGTTCGGTAGGTTCGTGGACCGACTTGACGGAGTTGAACCTAGCTAGAAACCGTTTTTCTGGCAAAATTCCGTCGGAGCTCGGAAATCTACCCGTGCTAACGTATCTGGATCTCTCCGGTAATTTGCTCAGCGGCGGGATTCCAGTGGCACTGACGAAGCTGAAGTTAAACGAGTTTAACCTCTCGGACAACAAACTCTACGGTCAAGTACCTCTGGGGTTCAGTAAAGATTGGTACCTCTCGAGCATATTGGGTAACAAGGAGCTCTGTAGCCCAAATTTGAAGCCCCTGCCACCATGTTCAAAACCCAAGCCCGCCTCATTATATATTGTAGTCATCCTGGCTGTCTGTGCTGTGCTCCTACTTGGGTCTTTAGTTTGGATCTTCAAGACCAAATGCCATGCATTTGGTAGCAAATCCAAACGCCCGTGGAAGGTAATCGCCTTTCAACGGATCGGGTTCAACGAGGTAGACATCATCCCACAGCTAAAAGAAGAAAACGTCATCGGAGCTGGTGGATCGGGTCGGGTATACATAGTAAAGCTAAAAACGGGTCAGATAGTAGCGGTTAAGAGACTCTGGGGAGACACCATAAACCAGGATTCAGAAGCCGTATTCAGATCCGAGGTTGAGACGTTGGGTCGGATCCGCCATAGCAATATCTTGAAGTTGCTGTTGAGTTGCAGCGGCGAGGACCGTCGGATGTTGGTGTATGAGTTCATGGCGAATGGGAGCTTGGGTGACGTGTTGCACGGAGAGAAGGGTGGAGGTTTGTTGGATTGGCCCAGGCGGTTGGCGATAGCACTGGGTGCGGCTCAGGGGCTGGCGTACCTTCATCATGACTGCGTGCCGGCTATTGTGCACCGGGACGTGAAGAGTAACAATATTCTCTTGGACGAGGAGTGGAGGCCGCGGGTGGCGGATTTTGGGCTGGCCAAGACTTTGCACCGTGAGGTCGGGGAGGGTGCAGGTGCTATGTCGCGTGTCGCCGGGTCCTATGGCTACATTGCGCCAGGTCAGTTTATTAATCATAAGGAATTATCCTTTAGAATTCAGCTGTGTTCAAAATTTCCTGTGCTTTTGCGACCTAGTACTTGCGGAAATGTCTAGCTAAAACGTCCAATGTTCGTACTTCTAGCTGAAATTACCAGGAACAAGCAATAAGGATGTTCTGACAAAAGCTTATGAAGAAAAAATGGAAGTTGCGTAAATGTAGAATAAGCTTCTAATTTGGCCAAATTTTCCTATGTAGCTCCATTCAAGTAAACAAGTAAAACAGCTAAAACAAAAAAATCAATTTGGAGCAAACTATACAGATATACCAGCTTTCTGATCTTTGCTCTGTAACTGTTGGACCAATGCAGAGTACGCTTACACTATGAAAGTGACTGAGAAGAGCGACGTCTATAGCTTTGGTGTGCTGTTACTGGAACTGATAACTGGTAAGAGGCCAAATGACTCCTGCTTTGGCGACAACAAGGATGTAGTGAAGTGGGTTTCAGATGTTGCTCTATCATCTGTGGAAGAAGAATGTGGCGATGGTGGCGGGTGTCACAGAGATCTGGACGAGCTTATTGACCCGAGGATGGACCCATCTTCGTGCGATTATGAAGAGATTGAGAAGGTTTTGAGTGTGGCTCTTCTTTGTACCTCAGCATTTCCCATTAACAGACCCTCCATGCTAAAAGTGGTTGAATTGCTGAAGGATAAGAAACTTGCTCCTACAAAATGACGCACCAAGATTCTAGCTCCTCTTCCTACACAGTACTTTTTTGGTGGGTTAATAATGTATGTGCCACAAAGAAACTATTGAATGTGGATTGCCAGAGGAGTTCTGTTTTTTAATTGACACTTTAATCATATGTTTGACTACAAACAAATCTCAACTTTTATGCATAAGATTATCAAATTTGTAGATCTTTCTCGGAGCAACTTGAGCCCGAGATGGAGTAGCCTATAGACATCGAGGGCTTGTTGGTTGTTGGTTCAAGTTTTGGTTTTGGGGTTCAAACCAGGAGTTGAACCCAATAACCAGAACGGCTTGGTTCAAAGTTACTGTTACACTCACGTGTCACATGCCAATTGGCGTCAGCCTTCACAAATTTTTTTCCAATGTCTACCTGCTACTTAGACAAAAGTCGTGCATCGAACTGCTTTCTGACCATTTTTCAGGTAATCAAAGAGAAATATCTTCAGTTGTCCAAAATGACTGTGCACTCTTTAATACCCATCGCCATCCTCTTGCTACCAGCTTCTTCCCTGGTAACTCCCTAGCCACCCACATCTTTAATACCCAGTGCCATCATCCGATGCAAATGACCTTTATACAAAGTGCCTTCTCATAATGCAGACATTTCTGTGAGAAGATGAGCACAGCGTGTTCTTGAAGGGGTGCAAGGGGCTTGAAAATGTTTTCACACAGAAGGCATTCTCCATCATGACCGATGCACAGCGTAAGGCTCGGTTATATTCTCTTTGAATCTAGGCTCGAATTCGTCCTTTCCATTTAGATTATTGGATAGGTTAGTTGTCATGCTAGTCTCTAGTTGTGACACAATGGTTTAGATATGGTTTATGTTAGTTGTCATAAATGTCCCTTATTGTCAGAGGCGGATGTAGGGGGTGCGGTCCTGGGCGGCCGCCCCCCATTACATCCCCAAAAAAAAAAATTCATTAAGTTTTTATTTTTATTTTTTATTTTATTATTTTTATGTTGGCTGGGCCTATGGGGCCCGACCCCCTTCGTCGAGTCTAATCATCACAATAAAATGATCATCAGCAAAAGCGTGTTATCTATATTAGAACCAGACCACAGGAATTAAGTAATTGCTGGGATGGGGAACGTGTTTGCAAATGCTGAAAGTGGTGGTGTGTAGGTTGACTGAAAGATCAGGCTATTCCCTTGAGCTTCTTTGCAATAACAGCATAAGTTCCCGCACCATGGGGGGTGCCACCCTTCACCTTCTCCATCTCAAACATGCCAGCTCCAAATGTGACCACCAGTTCTAATTCCAGTGTCTACATAAACTCTTTTAGGCTCGAGACGAAAAGCGTCGAGTCAGTAATGTACTTCGAAAAAGAAGTGACCACCAACTCTCTTCGGTTGATCGCATGCAGCGGTGCGCCACTTGGAAAGGACGTCCCTGCGCTTCATCGCCAAGGATCACTACGAGGAGGTGGATATAATCACCAAGCGTGGGAACTACGGTTGGAGTGTTTATGAAGGTCCTTTTCCCTATAACCCTCTGCAGTCTCCTGGAAGTACTTCTGCTAACTCCATTAATCCGATCTTCCCTGTGTTGGGTTACAACCCTCCGACGTAAACAAGAATGAAGGATCTGCAGCAATATCTGGAGGATATTTTTACCGTTCCTTGACAGACTCATGCATGTTTGGAAGGTAAGAAAGCACCGTTTCCAGTTTCTGGGTGAAATTTTGGAGATAATTGGCTGACAACCTCAGTTGTGAACGACTTTTTTTCTTCCTTTTTTTTTCAGATTCCTGTATGCAGATTTGTATGGAAATGATATTTGGGCGGCTGCTGAAAGCCCTAAAAATAGTGGAAACTTCACTACTGCAAGGGTTCCTTTAACTTGTTCTCATGACTCTCCAACCCATTGCAGCTCCATACCAGGAAATTCTCAACCGGCTGTCGGCTACATATATTCATTGGGGGAGGATAACAGGAAATATATTTTCATTTTAGCCAGTGGCGGTGTGTACAGAGTAGTTCGTCCAAGTCGTTGCAACTACACTTGCTCAAAGGAAAATGTAACAGCTGTTGCCTTTCCTTCTCCTCTTTCAAGTGGAAAAATGTTGACTAACTCACATTGGGTGCTCTCCCTTTTGGTCTCTTTTCTAGGCATTGTGTTGTAATGTGAATATCGTCTTGTCGAAATTTGATAGCGATGATGTTGTAAACGAAAACACGTACATATTTCTTCTCATCGTTTAGGTTTTGGGTGTTAAAGTGCCTATATTCTTTTGCTCTGTACAAACAAATGTAAACATACACAGGTCAGTAACAAAGGACACCGCATAAATTAGTGACCTCTGGGTGTAACTTCTAACTCGAAGCAATTGATGTCCGACTCAAACGTATGGGAAATGATCATAGTACTTGAAAGAACTTAAGATTGCTACTCGAAAACAGGACAAAAGTGGAGGCATGTCAACTTGAGAGGCAGTACACGGTAAGAAATCTCCTGACAAAGTCGGACTTCGAGTCAACGATTCAAAGAGACTCGTCCATGTCGCCTGTCCACGGCGGCGGAGCTCATCCTCTGACGCTAAACACAATGAATTTCCTCTCGCTTCTGTGTAAGCTTAACGGCAGAGCAGTGCGCTACAAAGATCTTATTATTGAACATGACCAGTTTTGGCCCTCCATTTTCCTCACTGCCGCGAGTCCTTTCACCTCCTAAGCTTGCTCGAGCTGGGCTTCGCTTTTACTCCCCACTAGCTGCCCCTTCTCTGAGATTCTTGCCCCAACATAAGAGGCTGTAGATATAGCCAGAACAACATAATGTCAAAAGGCATACTCCAGCTACGTGGCGGCAGGATCATTGAACCGAGAACCCAACGTTTCTGGAATTTCACCGCGAAGACCTCGAACTGATTACTGTAGGAGGCGAGATGACGATCGAAATACTTGTACGGGAAGAAGGGGAAATGAGCATTTTCGTATTTACACTTACAGGAATTTGGAACAGTTAGCGGTAAACAACGCGGGCAAAAAAGGAACGCAAGTGGCAAATAGTCACTTGGGACGATTGACTTTCCGTCTAAATTGACAGAAATTATGGACGGAGGGTACAAAATGTTGAGTCATGGTAGTTTAAGGGTGAAATTTGATAAAAATAGTACTTTATGGTGCAAAGTATAAAAAGACGTGGTAGTTTAAGAGTGAAAAATGTAATTTCTTAAAAAAATAAAAGCAGTAACACCAAGAGAAAAATCCAAAAAAAAAAAAGAAACTGAGGTGAAAACACGTTGTCGACTTTTTCTCAATTTTTCATCCAACGGTGTGTATTGGTTGCCCCAGTTGGGAGCAATTCAAAAGCCCAACGATCCTATTTAGAAAAAAACAAAAACAAAAGCCCAACGATCCCTGTGGAAAAGGGCAAAGGGTGGTTTTTAATTCAGTGCGGTTGAGCCTGGCCAATAAGGGCTAACCATTTGGGCCCGTCTCTAACCACGATTAACAAACCGCGGTTAAACCTCATGGTCCAGTGGCCCCTTCTATCTCTCTCTTCCCGCTTATAAAGCCCCCACGGAAGAAATCAAATCTCAATAAACAACCCATTCCGAATCACAGGCGTCGCTCCCATAAGAGAGGCGTCTTAATAAACGCTCTTCTTTCTTCCTTTCACTTTTTATCCTACATTTTTAGCATTTCAAAATGAGAGAGTGCATCTCGGTCCACATCGGCCAGGCCGGCATTCAGGTCGGAAATGCGTGCTGGGAACTGTACTGCCTCGAGCACGGCATTCAGGTACCACTTATTTCACTCGTTCTCGTTTCTTCCTTTTTTTCCCGCTCCGATTCGCTTGTTCGTTTTCGTGTCTGATTCCATCGCGATTAGTCCTATTGCAGTTTGTGTAAAATGTGAGTGGGTCTCTGGATCTGACATATGATGCTGTAAACTAACAAAAATTTGCCAGATCAGGGTGTTTTCTTGTTTAAAGTAAGTATTTTTTTGAAAGATAACTAGTGCGGACTCTGATGGAAAATGTAACGTCAATTGAAACAATATTAGCTTGATTAGGTAGATGCGTGGATTTGAGAACAAATTTCATTGAATTTTTTGCAAGATAAAGGTTTTTTGTGTAATTTGATGTGAACTGATGCTATATATAAGCTTCATTAGGATTAGATCCTCATGTTTCTGAGCCATTTCTTTTTCGTTTTACATCATGGGCTTGTTTGGTAGTTTAGATTTTCGTTTTTATTTCAGATTTTGAAGATTAAAATATATTTTAGAACAATGTTACGTTTGTTTGGTTAGTTCAGTCTGGATTCATTATTTAATAATATTTTTCTTTTAATAACTTTATATTTAAGAAATAATAACAAATAAAAATAATTTACAAAAATTTGGAAAAAAAAATTCAGGAAAAAACACACAAAAATATTTATACAAATATAAATTTATTAGAAAATATCAAATAACAAATTAATATTTGTAAAATATAAAAAATCAAAATCAAGGGAAAATGTATAAAATATATTTAAAATAAGTTAGCAAAATTAATTAATTGCTATAAATTCTAAAAATAAATAAAAATGTTGGGAAATTGTAGGAAAAATATAAAAGCAAATTAAATTTTAAATAATCAATAGAAATAGAGAAAATATAAAATTTATCATAATAATTAGAAAATATAAAAATCTCAAAAGGTTTAAAGATGAAAAACATAAGTTTTAAAATTCAATAACCTGCAAAAAAAATTAATTTCTGAAAATAAAAATTTTTTGTAAAAATACTAAAAATAACTTAAGAAATTCAAAATATACAAAAACTTAAAACCAAAATTGGCGATGCTTCTAAAATAATAAAAAATCCACCAAATAAATATAAATAAAACAAATACTAAACCTAATGGATAAATAAATCTAAAAAATCTAGGGACATTTAGCAAAAGAATTTAAAAATCATAAGAAAGTATATAAATTACAAAATGAATAGAATATAAAAAAATACTACGAAAAACATAAAATATTATAATATTAAAAAATAAAAAATATTTTGATACTAGCCACCCTAGTGAGGGGGGCTCCCTCTGGCTCAACCCTGCCAGGTGACGCACTTTTAGCTATTTAGGGTGGCCCCAATTTTTAAAATAATTTTTTCAAATTAATTTTCTGTTTTTTCTTTATTCAATCTGCAAAAAGTAATTTTTTAATTTTAAACTTTTCTAGTTTCTTTTCATATTTTTATAAAATATTTAGGATACTTTTTATTTTAATTTTCTAAAGTTGTAAGTTATTTTTTATATTTTTGTATTTTTATTATTTTTAATTTTGTTAATATTTTTTACATTTTATTTTAGTAAATGTCCCTTGTTTTTTTATCTATTTAGAATATTTGGTAATAATATTGATAATTATTATTTTCTGAATATCTTTTAGATTTTTATTTGATGATTTTTAATTTAAGTTGTAAATTATTGCAATTAATTAGTTTGCGTTCTAATTTTTTTTTATTTTTTATACAATTTCCACGATTTTGAATTTGTGTTTTAATTTATTTTTTAATAAGATTTATTTGTTATTTTGCTACTTTCTAATAAATTTATATTTGTTTAAATATTTTTATGTTTTTTCTATGTTTTATATTCTTTCCTAATTTTTGTAAATTAGTTTTAATATATTGGTTATCATTTTTTAAATGTAATGATGCCTAAAAAATAAAATATTGAATGCCCCAATTGTGTTGATCGGACCATATATTACTTTTATGCATTTGATGCTGTTTGTGCCAATTTATTGGCATTGAAGACCATTTCCTTTGTGTCAAGCTTTGATACCAACAGTCAGAGATCGCATTTTGATCTGAGTCTAACTGTAATGTCTTACATGTGTTTATGCTAAATTATTGGCTTAATTTGCTCAAGCCTGATATTTTGTTATATTCCATTTGTTTTACAGCCTGATGGCCAGATGCCAAGTGATAAGACAGTTGGGGGTGGGGATGATGCCTTCAACACCTTCTTCAGTGAAACTGGTGCTGGGAAGCATGTCCCCCGTGCAGTATTTGTAGATCTAGAGCCCACTGTCATTGATGAAGTTAGGACGGGGACATACAGACAACTCTTTCACCCTGAACAACTGATTAGTGGCAAGGAAGATGCAGCTAACAACTTTGCCCGTGGCCACTATACCAGTAATGATCACTTATTTTCATCCCTTCACCGTGTTTTTTCCCCCTCTTATATGCTGTCTGTTATCAACTGCTTACATGTCTTCTTTCTTTCAGTTGGGAAAGAGATTGTCGATCTATGCTTGGATCGTATCCGAAAGCTTGCTGACAACTGCACTGGTCTGCAAGGGTTCCTTGTTTTCAATGCTGTGGGTGGGGGAACTGGTTCTGGTCTCGGCTCCCTTCTCCTGGAACGACTTTCAGTGGACTACGGAAAGAAGTCCAAGCTTGGGTTCACCGTTTATCCCTCGCCGCAGGTTTCTACATCTGTTGTTGAGCCCTATAATAGTGTCCTCTCTACCCACTCCCTTCTGGAACACACTGATGTTGCTGTGCTGCTTGATAATGAGGCCATCTACGATATCTGCAGGCGCTCCCTTGACATTGAGCGCCCAACCTACACCAATCTTAACCGTTTGGTTTCTCAGGTCTTGCTTCTCTCCATGTGCATGACTTGTTTTAGCGACTCTTAAACCTAATATCTATTTGTTGGTTGTCTCAGGTGATATCCTCACTAACTGCCTCACTGAGGTTTGATGGTGCATTGAATGTAGATGTGACTGAGTTCCAGACTAATCTGGTCCCTTACCCCAGGATTCACTTCATGCTTTCATCTTATGCTCCTGTGATCTCAGCTGAAAAGGCATATCATGAGCAGTTATCAGTTGCAGAGATCACCAACAGCGCATTTGAGCCTTCATCCATGATGGCCAAGTGCGACCCTCGCCATGGCAAGTATATGGCTTGCTGTCTGATGTACAGAGGAGATGTGGTGCCCAAGGATGTGAATGCAGCTGTGGCCACTATCAAGACCAAGCGCACCATCCAATTTGTTGATTGGTGCCCTACTGGATTCAAGTGTGGTATCAACTACCAGCCCCCAACTGTGGTTCCTGGTGGTGATCTTGCCAAGGTTCAGAGGGCAGTCTGCATGATCTCAAACTCCACCAGTGTTGCTGAAGTGTTCTCACGCATTGACCACAAGTTTGACCTTATGTATGCCAAGAGGGCATTTGTTCACTGGTATGTTGGTGAGGGTATGGAGGAAGGTGAATTCTCTGAGGCCCGTGAGGACCTTGCTGCCCTGGAGAAAGATTATGAGGAGGTTGGTGCTGAAGCTGGTGAGGACGAGGAAGGTGATGACGGTGATGAGTACTGAGGAAGAATGCTGTTTCAAAATCCCTTAGCCTGTGTGCTATCTATTTTGCTTCAGTTCTGTAATGATGATAGCTTGTGCTTTTTCTCTCCAGACTATTGGCTTGCTCTAGTTGTTCCTCTGGATTACAGTCGCTATAGTTATTTCCCTTGGTGTGAAACAAATAGCTGTGTGGTTTACTTTGTTCCTGTGCTTAACGTCTTCAATGATATGAAGGTGCCTTGTGTTTGATTACGTCCAGCACACCAGCCCCCCCACATCGGTACCTTAAATTGCACTTTGGTGGATAGATTGTACCCTCCGGAAGGCCAATTTAAAGAAGGGCCTTTTAGTGCTCCTGACTTTTGGACAGACTTTGGATACAATTATTATTCAGCCGAAAAAGAAAAACATTTTTCCAGATTACGCTAATATTTTTTTCTTTTCTGGTCCATCGGTGTTAATTCCTTCCCAATGGAAAACAAAATGAATAGTCTGCCTTTGCGATGCTCAATGTATTTAGTGCTTTTTATGGTTTTTCAATTGAGCGTTTGGTTTTCAGCAGGATAAATTGCCCAACGTTGGATTCAATGGTTTTGCTGCTTTCTTGCGTGGAATTTGTAATGTTGTTGTGGCTTGTGTTCACTATTTTTAGAGAAACAAATATCACTGTTGAGCATTCTCATAATTCTATTTTGAAGGAGTATAGCTTTCTCACATTTGGACATTGATACACAGACCAACGAAGACCAGAGCCAACCCAATGTGGCACTTGCTTGCCACAAACGCGAATAGAACTAGTAGCCCACCTCCCCTCAATCAGCAGCACCCACCAGTTCTACAGAGGCCATGCGCAGCTCAACATGCAGTGGAGCCGTCTCCATTTATTTCTAGACCATCTATTCCCTCTCTCGCCCTCACCTATCGTCCTAAGCCAGTGGCAACAGTTCCCACATCTCCACCAGAATCCCACTAGCCACCAGGCCCAGCACGGACATCCATCGCAATTTGCTCAATCAACAGTGCCGTTTTGGATGCCCCAGCGTCCCGTTTACCTGTTGCCTGGAGTGAATGCACCCACTAATTTTCAGCTGTTTACTCCCCTTGGAACTACTAATGCTGACTGGCAAGCTCCAGGTGCTTTAGGAGGAGGAACTTTGTCGGAAAACCAACCTCCGATTCCCTGCCATCAAGTTGGATCCACATATTCAGGCTTTCCAGGTACATGATCAACTTCAGTCATTTTCTGTGCTGTGTTGCAACGCATATCAATGGGTTTGACTAACATCTTGAACCATGTATCACTATGATTTCAGTCAATATATCATATATAATGAAGATTATGAAAATTTCAGGTATGATTTGTGATCTAGAAATTAGATATGTTTCTTCTTGAACAGGTCCAGTTTATATATCAGCATAGTTTGTAATAACAAGTACTTACCCTGCTTAGTGACTGTAGTCTGAGTCATAGAGGTACATTTTTTCTTGTCTACAGGTCATTGGGATCACTCATCTGGGTGGGGTCATGCCCAACCATCACAATCTTCTTGCACTTACGCTTTCCCGGGACCATATGGCTTCTTGTCTTAACCACCTTCACCATTTTCAAGTTGTGCAGCATCCCTTGGAGTCTTGGACAACCATTTCAAAGAGGAACCATCAGGCCTCCTGCTAAACTTTCTCAGAAGCATCAGCAATTATGGGCTGCTCAAGTATGAGGTTTTTTCCCTTCAACTTCTATAATGTTTAGTCTGTATTACGAATATTTTCAACTAAGTGGGCTTACATTGATGGTGTGTTGCAATTTATAAAAACGGGTATAATGGTATTATATTTAGCCAAATATATATGTATTTCGATTTTGTAATTGAACTGTTACTCACATGTTCTAGATCTTAATAGAAGAATTCTTTTAGATCTAACTCTATGATATAGTTTCCTTAAGTAACAAGCTGGATGTTCTGGTGGGAGGTTGCAGTCGGCTGAAACCAACAGTGGAAGAGCCTACTGCTCAAGGTATTGGGATTGGATCAGCTGGGCAACCATCAAAGCGAGCGAGACCAAAGAGACCATCAGTGAATGTATTAGCTTCTCCAAGGGAGTCTCAACCCCGAGCTCGAGGTAGAAGGCCTACACCATATAGAGCTCAAAAAGAGAGTAGATTGCATATTTTTGAGAAAGTTACCTTTGATAAGGTGGAAGATAAAGAAAAAGAATCCTCCACTGCCACTTCAAAGCAGGAAAACATTGTAAAGACCTCAAATATTGCCAAACCCTAAATAAGTGGCAACATGGAGCTTAATGGAAACAGTTTGATGATGCCTGTTTTCCACAATTAAGGCCATCAGGAGTTTAATGGAATCCAAATAGGTGAATTTGGAATTACTTCCTCCTCACAATTAAAAAATATTGATGAAAACTCCAAGGACTTGAAAAGTGGATATTCAATTTTGTCTCAACAATCTAAGAGGATGAATAACAAGGGTGCTTCAGCTATTTATATGGGAGCTGCAGGTAATGGGAGCCTGAGGTGGCATTCTAACCTCACTTCTGACGACTTAGGAGGAAATTTGTTGAATATGGGGTCTCAGGGTTTCTACGATAGTGGCCATGTAATAAGACAAGAAGCAAAGATCGTTCCTGGATGGGGTTTGGCAAATGAAGAGAATGCTTCTGAAGAGCTAGGAGATGCTGTCGCAGGATCCACTAAGGATGAAAACGAGGAATCGGGAGATGATGGCAGCTCAGGAGCCGAAGAAACTGATCTCATGAAACAAGACAATAGTGCCTATCAAATGGATGGTGCAGTAGGAATTAGCCCAAAAGCTCTTCATCCACACGATAACTGGTGAGAGATTGAGAGCCTCCACTTTTTTGCAATCTCTTCTCGATTGACAATATAGGTGTTGTTGGTTATGAGAACTCTGCTCCATTGGGCCAACTCCTTTCTTTAGACAGAAAGGTTTGCCCAAAATTTTGTAGGGGAGCAGGATACTTTAGCGGTGCTAAAATAAATACACCAGCTGTAGTGTCTCAATGCTGTTGCTTCACACTTATTCCCTTCTGTTGCTAAATCCCTGATCTTTCATCCTCTTTGGCATCCAACTCTTAGATAATTCCATAAACAAGAATTTAGGGTAAACATCCATGAAATGCCGCCAGCAACATCTCCAGAAGATGGAGGCAATATAAAAGGGAGAAATTTGATGTCTCCCTAGCGTCGCTTCGCGTGAACTTTGCAGCCAAACCGAAGCCTATATAGTCTGCCTTCTCGAGAGCACGTTCATATTTGGTCGAGGCAATCGTGGGCTAGACCATCATTGGCCCAACCTCAACTCTGTAATATATCATGGCTTTTTGTTTAACCTTCTAAGGGCCAGGATGAAGCAATCTGTACGAACTGAATATTTCCTTTTAAAAATAAGTAGAAAATATTATTATTATTATTATTTTTTCAGGCAGAGAACATCTTTTTAGATTCACAGGTCCGGAAGGGTTAGAAAGTCAAAATTGGACCACTCACCTAATAACTCCTCCGGTTGGTTATTTCTAATGGTTTGGTAGAGGAACTGCATGTTCATTAATGTAGGAAGTTGAGAACTTTTCAAAGTCGTTTTGAGCCCTTAAATTATTAAACAAACTATAAATAAGATTTTAAACTACCAATCTTGACGCATTGATCCTACAAACTATCCAAATTTTTTCAATTTGCGCCCTGAACTAAAATATGACAGTCAAAATCGTTAGATTTGAGCCATGTGACACGATTTTGACCGTAAGATTTTAGTTCATGACACGATTTGATAAAATTTGGTAGTTCGTGAGCTCAATGTGTCAAAATTGGTAGTTTGAGACCCTATTTGTAATTTTGCTTGATAGTTTTAGGGCTCAAAGTGACTTTACTCCTATCTTTCCTTATGACACATAAGAAAACCAACCAAGACAAACAAAACCAAAGACTAAACAACACACCAAAACTAAAAATAAACTGATTACACTTGTCTGATTTCAATTTTATTAATGTATTTCTAAGAACTGATTTCCTTTAAAACTCTTCAAAAATTGTGTAATAGGCTTAGGATAGTTATAAAATGTTGGTATTGGATTTTTTCTGCTACTCTATAGTCTCTATTGCTCTATTTCTGTGGTACCCTAAGCTTGACCTTGACTTTCATTGGTTCCTCAGTTAAAGGTATTCAGGTTATATCTTACTAGTTACATAATATTATCTTGAAATTTTTGGACCTTGTACTCTTCCTCAATGTATTTTTTATTTGGATCTAGAGATTTCATTCCTACTTCTTTTGCATGATGCCTACCCGAGTTTATTTATAGGTGATACTTCATCCGATCATGATTCTTTACAATTTAGTACTGTCTGAATTGGATAATCTAATTTGTAAAGAGAAATACTCAACATGCATGGAATGTTATAGGGTACACATTACCCAGTAATTAACACATTTTATTTCTATTTCTCTCCTAATTAGACCATTCAAATATTGTAGTAACAAATTGAAAAGGATTTCTATGAAGTCAGCAAACCTCTTTGCCCCTTTTTTTCTCTTAATCAATTAACATGCTTCATTAATTAATTTTTTATTCGGGTGGTAAGTGAACTCTTGATATAATATAATATGACTTTTATACAAAAAAAAAAACTAAATTTTATAAGTTCGAATCTAACAAAAACTCCAACTCCGGCCTCTCGTAGACAAAATCGTCAGCCAAAGACTTAGAGCCTATTTAATCCTAGAAAGCTATGAGCTCTAGGGGAGCATTAATAGATGAAATTACAAAAACTATATTATATATATATATATATATATATATATATATATATATATATATATATATATAATTTGCGTTGTTAGGTGTGCTTGAGATGTGAATGTAATTAGTTTTCTTCTCTTTTTATGTTTCTCTCTTCAGAAGTTCTTCAAATAAATAAAATATTTAATTAAAGTGAATAAAGTGACGTCGATCGAGGTCTAAATTCAGATAGTCTTTATACTTTGCCACACATCTTATAAATTTAAGTTATAAATGAGACGAGATTAATTTAATAAAGTTAATTAGTAAATAAATAAAGATTAGATGCTTTATTAAATTTCATTTGTCTATAAGTGTCGTTAGCACCCCCTAATATATCTCTTGTAACCTAATTATATATAATC
The DNA here is from genome assembly GCA_963930655.1 of Myrica gale. Lineage (NCBI taxonomy): Eukaryota > Viridiplantae > Streptophyta > Magnoliopsida > Fagales > Myricaceae > Myrica > Myrica gale. Next base: position 22,651,500 of record OZ005614.1, on the reverse strand, counting down.
TGATCATTAATCATACATAAAAAACTTCATATATCCACCTACCATATAACATTCCAAAATTCTTCATGTTATGACCAAAATTTATAAACAAGAACAGATTTATCAATGGAATCAAATATGCTTTAATATCTAACATGCATTAAAGTATTCGGTTATTTGGAGAAAATTCATGTCGAACCTATATCAAGTAATAGAATCATCGATTTTCCCTTTTTTTTCCCAAAGATTAATGTAAAGGAAAAATAGACAAGTTCCACACAAAATATCAGAATTAAAATTAATAATTTCTTAGAAAGAGAATATCGTTGGGTCATCGAAAACAATGACCAAATCGAATGCATGGTGAACTATTCTGCCGTATTTATCAGGAAAAAAAATAGTAAAAATATAGAGGGGCCGGGAAATTATAAGCTAGCATTTAGGTTGTACTTCTATAGTTAACACCAATAGTATTAATACCCAATGAATTCTGTAGGTAGGTCGAAAAATTCAATGGATCGAAGCATATATTGCAATATAGTCCCATTAATTACTAAATGTGTAATATTTCAATATGGCGTACTCTTATAAAGTTCCTTTCAACTTCTATAGTCCAAAATCTAGAAGCTTTAAGACTTTGAGACGTACGTCAGATATTATTCATGGGAAGTACAGTAATATTGGGTCCTACTATACACCAAACAACAATAAAGGCACAAATCCCTAATGGGAGTTGGAACCCTCGACATTGAAATTTTTTGCATGCAGCACATTTTTGTCATTTTCAGAGCATTGAAATGAAGGGGGAAAAGTGTGTCACGTTGCAGTCACACCATTTGTGATCCGGCTGTGGTGGTTATATATGCAGATTATTGCCGATCGAGTTATTTAATAATGAAAGCAGTACTGGTTGTGGAAATGGGGATCCAAGGAGATCACCTGGACCTTCGACTTGCCCCCCATGCCTGATCACATCCAGGACTATATATATCTATCTCCCTAGCTTGATCAGTCAGCTACGGCGTCCATTCAAGAAAGTATGCATCTGGGTCCTGCCGTCGCTCTCTACTTTTGTATATATTGTGAGTACTGTAACACGGACAGATCACACGCACCCAGCAGAACCCTCGATTTGGAAGCATTTAGAGCTAGGCATGCTGCATGCAGCATCCAATTATTGTCTGATATAACGGAACCAAACCATTTAAATACACCCGCGTGATCTGTGTGTTTGTTTTGTCATTGTATTTTTTCTGCAGTGATATTCTTCTAGTTAACTAGAAAATCGATCCACTTCTAATGATCATCATCTGATCATATATCTTCTGAAAGTGGAAAATCTAGTGAGATTGGGAAGCAAATGACTGAATTTCCCACTAATTTGAGTCCTGTATTAAAAAATAAATAAATTCATGGCTGTTTTATAAGGGTTTTACGGCGGGGTCAGTATTAATTAGTTGGTTTATAAACGCCGTTTGGCGAATTTTATTTAAAATTTTGCCTGCCAGATTGATTAAAAGTTGGCAATATAATTTTGTTGGATTTTAACTTTTACATGCTTGGCCTGCCCTCTCCCCAAAGAGCAAATTATATATATATATATATATTAGAAAAAGAAAATGATTGAACTCAAATTTTGTAACTAGAAAGCCAAGTATAAAATTTCAAAAGGAAAAAACAAATGATAAGAAAAACAAAAAACTAATGTCTATAATAAAAAAAAAAGGATAAAATCAATCTACTGCTACTGAGTACGAAGGACCAACGACAAACCAACAACGTGACCTAGCACGTTCCATCCTACACGCTCACCAGTTTTCCTCGTTAGGGAACCCCGTCCTGTCATCCACAAGACGTTTAGCGTATAGCGTGCCAAAGAGTCAAAAACTCGCGGATCTAATTATACCGCAAACATCAAGAAAAAAAATAATTATACAGCAAACGAAGAAAACGCAAAGCAAATGGATCTCGCTCCGACGACTACTTCGCATGCACCTAGCGCCTAGCTAGGAGTAGTACACTAGGAGCTACACGCATCTCCTCCTGGCTTCTAGTTCTTCCCCCTTCAAAGCAGCTCATTGTACTAACCAACAAATTTTAAAGCTCTCTAATTCCACATTCTTCCATTATTTCTCCTTTCTTTAACCTCTTAATCCCCATGGCTGCAACAACGCTTACTCAAACACAGAAACAAAACACCACAAACGTGAACGAGTCCCCAAAGTACTCCAAGCTAGCCTGCTTTTCTTTTGCGGCCTATGCTAAGGCTCTCATCGGACATCTCGAGTCCTGCAACATCCCCTTCTTCCCTGGTCTCTCTGACGCCGAGTTCAACTCCGTCGAGTCCAACTTCGGCTTCTTCTTTCCCCCCGACCTCCGTTCCATCCTCCAAGAAGGCCTCCCCGTCGCTCCTGGTTTCCCAAACTGGCGCTCTTCCTCTCCCCAACAGCTCCATATCCTCCTCAAACTCCCCACCTTGGGCCTCCTCAAACAAGTCTCTCAAAGACGGTTGTGGTGCGACTCTTGGGGGGTTGATCAGCCTGGGGATACCAAAGAAGCCTTGGCTTTGGCCAAGAAGTTCTTGGACAAAGCCCCGGTTCTTGTCCCCATATACCGGCATTTTTATATTCCTTCCAATCCTAACATGGCGGGGAATCCCGTGTTTTACGTCAACGACGGAGATGTTCGTGTGTTTAGCTTTGATATTGCCGGGTTCTTCCAAAAGGCTGAATTCTTGCAATTTTCGAGGGGGTCAGGAATCAAGGCCCCGCCTTGGGAGGCGACGTCGGCCCGAAGGATTGAGTTCTGGACGGATATGGCGGAGCGCGGGGGCACGCGGTGGTGGAGTACTGGGGATTTTGCAAGGTGTTTGGACGAGGTGTTTTGGAAGTTGAGGGATGCCGGGTGGAAGGAAGAGGAGGTCAAGGAGATGATGATGATGGACGGTGGTGATGCGAGAAACGGTGGCGCCGGCGGTATTTTGAGGATGGATAAAGAGGGTTTGGTGTGGTACATGAGGGTGCTGTCTACGTTTTTGCTCCACGCGGGATGGAGCAGGGAAGATGTGGTGTACTCGCTTGGTCTTCAAGACCATGAGAATCGCCTTTTAGAGGGGAAATCCATTTTGGAGATCACTCGCAACGTTTGTTCTAAGGTGGATGATGAGCATGGAAAGAAGCTCAGTTTGAAAGAGTTGATGCAGTTGCAGCCTCTTTAGGTGATTGATTGACTTTGGCCCCCATTTTAATGGTGCCAAACAATTTTGATTTTCTGATTTCTATACCTTGTAGCATTGGAAGACAGAATTTGTTTATTTTGATTATTGTTCATATATATAAATTCTATATATATATACACACATAAATATAGAACCATTTCATTTTTGTACATAATTTTTTGGGGGCCGGCAAGTAACATGGACATTGGGTTGGTTCCCTTTTAGTCTTTTCGTGCACAAGTTGAATAGAAGATTGTTTGTATGCAAATAATGCATGGAATTTTCTTCAATTTCAATGGAAAAGGATAACAATGTGAGGTTTGATCACGTTGGGGCATTAATTATCGGGTTGACCAGGAATGGACGGCCAAGCTGGAAGTGGAATCTCAAATCCAGAAAGCTATTGCCAAATCATCAAGTGTTCAAAGTGTTATGTTTCATCATCATTCTAGCAAACCTATATATTAACAAAGATCAAGAGACAACTTAAGTTTTTTTTTTTTGAAATCTTTGTTGTCTAAATTAATGGATGGTGCAATTTTAGGAAAAATATGCAAATTGCATACACTGAATGTTAGCTGGATTCTTCTACAAATCGTCATTTGAATTGAATGTCTAATTTTGAGATAAAATGATACATCATCAATTGAATGTTGTAGCGTTCATAATACTCAATAATTAATACTAATAATATTTAATGTTGTAAAATCTACATATTGTATCCAGTCTGTCCAATGAAGATAATCTAAGAGGTAACTGCATAAAATGGTGAGTCATTACGAACTGGCACTTTCCAATTCCGAAAGGGTCTTCTTCCAAAGCCTTATTAAGCTGTGGTGATTGTGTATGCAGAGTTGAGCACTCGCCAACCAATAGAAGTAGTTCACGGTAGCGTCTCGGCTTTCTTAGGCAATAAGTAATATTTTACGTTCATAAGAAAATAGGAATAGAATATGCGTTGGCATGTGGACTTGGAGCATAGACGAGTCCAAATGACCCACCACGTACCGACGTACAATTGCATAACGTAACTCTCTTGAGGAGTGGCTGGAGACCAATTTACACGGCCGACTCGTCTAATTATATGCTTATTTTCCAAATCACATCAGCAGCAGTCTGCTTAAGCCAAGAATATTAGGAAGATCCTATGCTCTCTTCCCCTCGCGCACGTCAGATAATGTGAGAAGCGGGGGAAAAGACAAATCTGCAGTTCTATATAAGACATTGTTGGACGTACAGTGTCCGTCCCTCATGCTAGCTCTGACTGTTAATTGTGATAGAGTCTTGTGCTTGGTCTCTCGACTAAGACAGATACCAAGAAAGAGGGCGAAAGAGCTGTTGTCATGAATTTGTCTGGGCCCTTCTTCAAATAGTACTTGGTCGGAAGCGTCACAGATCAAGAGGTGCGGTTCCTATGGTACCAACTTCATCGTCTGACTAATTGTCCGGTTGGTTTTGGTTCTTTGTCGACTAAACTTTAATTTCCAATGGTAGTAGATACGGGATAAGGACTAGTATATAAAACCTACCAAAGAAATCTTGTTTCGGTGTTCGTTATGTCAACTCTGACATGACAATAATTAATGTACATGCCGTCTAACAAGAGTTTCTCCCCTTCCTAAGTGATCAACTTAGACATATATAGACAATTTTTTGGGTATTTGCTACCACGTTAAATTAGATAGAAATTGATTTTTTTTTAAAATAAAATGGCTACTTTGCCCTTAAATCAGGCAATTGACTTATTTTTTAAAATGACATAATCGACATTTCGTACTTAAAAAAGTCAATTTCAATTATTAAGAAAAATAAACGGATGGTGCAATGTATTAGTAATGAGTAATTTGTGGGTGTTGAGTATAAATGTCATAGTCACCAATCTGTGTATCATTCAAATATAAAAATTGGATATGTAAATCAACTCTAAAAGAGAGTAACACGTGGGCGCAGGTTGATGAACTCTTTATAACTTAACCGCTTCATGTGATAAATTTGATAATTAATTTAAGACCTTCAACTTAGGCTGCGTTTGCACCAAATATTTCATCAACTCTCAATAAAATACTACAATATAATCTCTCCCTCTCCCATCAAAAAATATAAAAAATTACCTCTCTCTTCATTTTTTTACTAAACCCAATACCAAAAATTTTACAACACAAACATAACCTTAATATTGATTCGCTGTAAACTGATGTTATATATGATGTACTTCTTTTCTTTCTTGGCTTTGAAAGTTTTGACTTTATGATTATTCAACTAAAAACGGCTTCAACTCTTTGTCCTCTAAACTACACGTCGTTTCGTTTCTCTGTCCTTGCTACTTTTAAGAGCGGCAAGGGCCGGATTGTTTCTAACATCATAATATGCGAGAAGATAACCGGATTTCATGGGAATTGATCGGGTTGTGGAGCAGAGAAAGACAATAATCTGCAAAGAAAGCTATTCGTTCCGTGGAATAGAGCACAAACCGATCTACGAGGATACCGTTGGCGTCACTTGCCAATGGCTTCTCCTTTCTGGTTCCTCTGAATTCTCCCGTTGTGTTCACTCGATTAGCGTTTCGCCATTTCGGATTTCATGTAAGCTTTTTACTGTCCATAACAAAGATTTTATGACATTATTTCGTAGCTCTCGATTTCTTTCATTTTGTGATTCATCTATAATTCTATTGCGGTTTTCCTAAGTTCACATTCATGTTTACTTGGATTGTGGGTCCAGTTTGATTTGAGATTGCTGTTGTGTTCTGTCACGTTATCGAGGCACGCGATTTATACGCACGAATGTCAATGTTTTACTATTAGAATGCATTAACGAATTAGGTACAGCTTTTTAAATCAGACGTCTGGACCTAAATCAAACTCTGATTAAGCGTAATTACTTTGGGTGTATTTTCATTATTCATTGGGCCCTAATGAAGGAGGTCTGTGTTGTTGAACAATTATGTCTCGTGTAAAAATGAGACATTATTATGTTTGAGTCACATGTAATTGTCTAAGCAGTAATGATGCAGAATATAACAAAGAATTAGAAATGAGATAGATAAATCATGAAAGAATATGAAAGAAGAGAAGATATAAGCCAAGGAGAGAGGGAAAAACACGTTTAAGTGCAAAAGATAGCTGCCAATAATCTTTATAATTTCAGTCTATTTGAATTTAGAGTTCTCACAAACCTTAAATATAGAACAAAAGGTCTTAAACAAACCTTTAAAGCTCATGGGCCAAAACTTAATAAAACATAATAACTCTCATTCTAAAAAATATATATAAATCACAACTAAATTAATTAAAACAATTAAATTAAATAAATGTCCCCAATAACTCTCCCCAGGTAGGAGAAACTCGACCTTGTCGAGTAAAACAAAATAAGATGAAATCATCTCTCTCAAGTACCCAACCACAAACTAAGTGGTCGTGCAGTCTTCTTCTTCGCATGCTCGTATCAATGGAGGTCTAAACGTAGTGTCCCCGGGGTGAGAAGAACTCGTCTCTGGCGAGAGAAGATCCTGATGACTTCTGTAGAGCTCCAATATGTCGGGATCAAGTTGTTGGAGAATATCTTGAGTAATCCAAGTGCATTCAAAATCCAGTTTGTCTACCCAGCGAACAATGAAATGTTGAACTGCTCTATCTGTAGTGAACACAACCAGCTCATCTAGAATAACATCAATTTTATCTACGAATGCAGGGATAAAAGGTAATGGTGCAGGGATAGGAATAGGGCAGGGTCAGGTGTCAAGAAAATGATCATCTGGGAAGCTGGGAAGACCTTTGAAGGCAACTAAGTCCTCAACATTGAAAATATGATGAAAACCAAAGTGAGATGGAATATCAATGACATATTAAAAGGACCAGCACTACGAGTCCGCAATTTGGAAGCGGGTCCTGAAGGACGTCGTTCTGGTCGAACTCGGATCATTATATAATCCCCAATATTAAATGCAACATGTCTTTTATGTAAGTCAGCTTGAAGTTATATGATGCATTACTTGCTTCTAGACGTTTATTGATCTCAATATGCAAGTTATGAAGATGATGCACAAATGATTCAGCAGACATAGATACACTAGCATAGATGGGCCAAGACATCTATAATCTTTGAAAACGTAAGTCTCATGCAATTGCAGACCATTGGAAATTCCTGTCTGAGCACTGCTTGATTGACAAGAAACCTGCCTTGCTAATCTTCTATCACAATCTGATGGCAAAGGTTTTTGGGAGTGCTCAAGTTTTTTGTCAGGCACCTGGCTGTTTCTTACTCCCGAAGGCAAGGATGATTATCTTTCGTATAATTATGATTTAAAGCTCATAAAAGCTAACTGTTTTGATCAAGGAATTTCTGTAGTCTGGTTGCTCAGAATGAACATGGAGCATTAAATTATTGGTGATGATCTTTTGTCATGGTTGTCGTTTGGGTCCTAGATTGAGTTGGACCATTTTAGTAGAGTCTGCAGTCATAACTATTATACGTTCTTTATTACAGACCATTTGTTTTGCCAAACTATCAGGCTACTCACATTGTGCGTGACATCCAATCGATTGGAATTATTTATCTCTCTAGATATGTTTGTAGGTTTATTCTGGATATAACTTCCTTTACTAGCTAAGTTCCTAATAGCTGAATCTAGTTTTAGTATACCGATTAAGAAGTTACGATATTTGAACTTTACCAACAACTCTTAGATTTTCTCATAATTTTCTTGTCACATAGGTAATACAGGAAAATAAATGGGACAACCAATTTGAAATAATTAAATAGATTTAATAGTTGGTTAAGGCATCAAAGCCCTATAAATCCCAGTGTTTTTACCTTTGTATTCCTCAAGCTTTCCATTGCTCCTGGTTTGACACTCCTATTAAGGAACTTAGCTTCGAGGAGCTGGCAATTCGCATTGCGGCAATGGGACAACTTGGGGAAAGTTACACAAGCAAATGGAGGAGCGTTCGGCCAAGACTTCTGGTCCATCTGCTGCTGCCAGCTCTGGTGGAGATACTGATCCCCCAGTCATTGACCCAGCCGGGATAAATCCTTGTCTTGGCCCATCTAGCTGTATGTAGGCCTTAGAGCTCAATCCTGGAGAGACTGAAAACTACCAAGCTAGAGTATGGTAGGGCAGAGAAAATTTCTGGTGGAGCAGTGGATTAAATGCGTAGAGATCGGAAACAACACGAATAACAAAAGCACTCAACTAGGTGCTGGATTATTCTTGACTTGACTCAAGTGTGCATCTTTTAAAAAAAAAGAAAGAAAGAAAGAAAGAAAACTTTGAAAAGATCAAATTGGCTGTGTTGCAAATAATTGTCTGTCCCAATCCACGCGTAGGTACTATTAATAAACAAAGGCATGCTTAGAGGGACAGATGAACTGCTTCGGTACTAGTCATGGAATACGAATAATATTTAATAACTGTTGTGTAGACCTGTAATTACCATAAAAATCATTCTGCCTAATCCAGATTCTCTCCAGGTAAAATCTCATTGCAAAATCTCTGAAAACAGTTCAAAAAACCATTTGCCTGAATTAGACAATAGCCTGACATTACTGAAACACAGAAGGGAGGGAATTAATACCCCAAACAAATCAAAATATTGGAGCTGGAGCTTTTTTTTTATAAAAAAAAAATCTTACAAAAAAATATTGGAGCCACTAGCCAGTTACTTTATGGCGCTATTGACCTATTCTATATAACATAGGCCATATACCATTTAATACTGTCAATGTAAAGTTTCGGACATCATAGGTTTTACAATAAGATCAATTTGCTGTGTCTATCTATTTCTAAATTGCACTGTGTAATCTGGACAAAAAATTACAGAAAATATCTATCTTTTTTTTTTACAAAAAAGAGTAAGATGGAGTGATCTGAGGTGGTTACCATATTTGAGCGTTATTATAATAGCTCATACCTTCTTATGGCACCTAGCAGTACCAAGTTCGGAAAGAGACCCAGAAAAAATGGCACGAGAAAAAAAGAGAGTGCGTAACTGCGTATGTATGACAATGGATCAAAATTCTTTACAATTCTCTGTCAAAAAATTATATAATGTGATTTAGAGAGATAAAAATAATAGATAGACCTTATATTATTTAATATATAACATGTCTAAAATTTTATATGATAAGATCTACCCGTTGTAGCTATCTTTTTTTTTTTAATGCCAACTAGTTATGTTAAGGAGACATATAAATCCCTTAAATGAATTTTTGTAACGCCCTAAAATAATATATAATATATATCGTCTCCAAAGAATTAACATGAGAGAGCCCGAGAAAAATGTTTTAATCTCAGTGGGAGGACAGCAAACTATCACAACTTTATGGTTTAGTTATGTGACGATTACAATGTGTAGGTACGGTGCGTGTCAACGAAATTCAATTTGCTAAAAATATCCTGCTAATTTAATTTATAGTCGTCTAGATATATCTATTTTAGATTAAAAATCGATATTAGAACGATAGTGATAATGTTGGTAATAATGACTAGATAATAATAAACGTTATTTATCAATTATATCTTTCTAATGTTTAGATAACCCTTTCATATTAACAAATTACATTACCATAATAGTTAAAGACGAATTCGAAAGGGTTGACACATGCTTAGGGGCTTGCTTATCGTGAGGTCTCATGTTTGAATCTTTGATGTGCAAACAATTTTTTGGACCATTTCTCTCACAAAATTTAGCCTATGTAGCTTGAAGGAGTTGTACAGACCCAAATTTACCGGCTTATTAGGTGGATTTACTTCGGTAGGCCTATTAAATTGGGTTTCTCATCGTTACAAAAAAAAAAATTCAGACGATGATAGTAATAAATGACTTGTAAAGATGATAATAATAATAATAATATCAAATATTCAAGTTTGATTGTTTATTTTTCTTTGTAAGGCTCGAGTCAAGCATCTCGTCACTGAGTTGGTTTATTTTGTTTAGAAAAAATTATCTAAATAACCTTATAATTTTACTTTATTAAAAATTAGTTTACGTGATTCCAACTTCAACTATTTTGTATTGTGATAATTAATATGATATAAAGTTTCTCCTCCATATTTTTGTTAATCCTTTAATGAAATATGCTTCAGAATGTCCAAATGTTTAAAAATGGACATGCGTATAATGGATAATGGAAATAAGATAGAGGAACTTTATGTATTATATTAATAACTATAATGACCAAATCGTTAAAATTAGAATAATAGGGACCAATTGAGTAATGTCGTGTATTTAGAAAATATAATTAAAAGAAATGCGCAGCACGAACCGTTTCGTTCGCAAGTCAAGCCTACGTGTCTGTCCTTTCGCACGTGCCACTCTCTTCACCCTTCATCTGGAATTGAGAGCGAGAGAGCATAAAGAAAAGGGTTTTTTCCAATTCCAGAAAAAATGGCGATGGCTATGGTCCGATCTGGTCTTCTTCGCACTTCTCTGCGCAGTGGCTCTCGAGTATCTGCCCCTCCCAAGCGCACCTTTGCCTCCTCTGCTCACCACGATGACTCTCGTAAGCGCCCTTCCAACTCTCACTGAGATATTCACACGGCGACATATTGATCTAAGTCGTTATACGTTGCAAATATCTACGCCGTTATTGGCGTGTTTAGGACTCTGAATTTTTCATTTCCAAGTTATGGTCAATGTTTTGACTCGCAAAATGATTTTTCCGGGTTAAAAGCTTTTTTACTTGTCCTGGGAAATCGGAGTTTTGATTAGGTTTCGTGCATATTTCTGGGATTAGGGTCTGCTTCCCCTATTCCTACTATTGTTGGCTTTGTTCTCAGATGTTTGGACATGATCTATCTGTTATTTGTAGAGGAAATGATGGGAAAGGAAAGGTATTGAGATTTGGGAACCGAGTTTTTGTATAACTGCTTTGCCTGGATGAGTTCCTCACACTACGAGACTCAAAGCAAACATAGATGTTTTCTCTAAAATCAACCATGCTGCGGATGACGAATTCGATCCCAACTAGTTGGGAATTTGGTATGCTGTGTACGATATTTAGGGTTTGGATTTTCTTTTGTTGTTAGACTTGTTTACGTGCTTTTTTTTTGTTTATGAGATGAAGTTCTGAAAATGAATAATTATGTATCTCTTGTAAATCTAATGGCTTTGATGAGGTAACTGGTGACAATGGGATAAATATACTTTGCATCCTCAAACTACATAGTCTTGACACTTTGCGGCCCAAACTATTATGTTTGTCACATTACACCTACTAACTATTGATTGCATAAACTTTACACCCTCTATGAATTTGAGCGGAGAATGATTTTTTGGAGAGTGAAATTACAATATTATCCCCACA